>JAOWBP010000001.1:90141190-90162437 GCA_028571105.1 Tragopan temminckii | reverse complement strand
TTTCGCTCCCATTGGAAAATAAAAAGAGAACCACAGCAACAAAAGAAAAGAAAACATGCAAGCAAGAAAATGAGGGCTGAATTTTTGAAGTGTAGATTCCACAGAAAGACAAGGAAAAATTATTCACAATGATGTGAGAACTCCTACTTCCAGAAACATGAGAGTTTTTCAAAAGATTTTAATAAAGCACCAATAATTTCTTAAAAAATAGGTTCGTTTACAAATAGATATCCTCAAATCAGAGACAGGACAACAGGTAGTTTTTCAGATTCCTTTTGGATGCATGTGCAAAATATTTTTAACAGGTCAAATTTCTCTGGATGAGTTCCAGCACTCTGCTTCTAACTATATCCAAAGAGATAAATAATATCTTTCATATTAGTCCATAATCCAAATCAGTGCATTTATCCTTAGGCAGAATTGAACACCTTAGGGCACTCTTGGAAAAGCTGGTTAGTTTGTATTCTAGCCAGTTCACACTTGGTCCAAAGCCTAAGGAGATTAATTCTGGGCAGAAATAAAATGGATATTTCAAAGGTCCATTTGTCTTCTGAAATCTTCCCCTAGTAGGAAGTACTGCTGGCATTTTATACTATTCAATTTTAATTTGTACAACTTGAAAAATCAGTGTTTTGGCATAATGATTTTTCAACAAGAAAGAAAAATTCAGAACATGTTGCTGAACAAGTGATGAGGAATGATGAACACAGGAATTCAGAACACAATTTTGCTAATAAAATTTTGCTATTTTTTGTCAGTGACATGAACAGTGGGATTGAATGCACCTTTAGCAAGTCTACCAATGACACCAAGTTGCATGGTGCATTTGACACACTCGAGGGAAGGGATGCCATCCAGAGATATCTTGAGAGGTGGGCCTGTGTGAACCTCATGAAGTTCAACAAGGCCAAGTACAAAGTCCCGCTCCTGGATCAGGACAATCTCAAACACAGATTTTTGCTGGGCAGTCAATGGATTGAGATTAACACTGAGGAGAAGGACTTGGAGGTGCTATTAGATTAAAAGCTCAATGTGAGCCTGCTATGTCTGCCCGGAAAGCCAATCAATCCTGGGCTGCATCAAAAGAAGTGGTTGAGGGATGTGATTCTTACTCTCTGCTCTTCCCTTGTGAGATCCAACTTGAAGTACTGCATTCAGCTCTGTGGTCCCCAACAGAGGAAGGAGCTGTTGGAGTGAGTCCAAAGGAGGGCCATGAGGAGAATCAGAGGGTTGGAGCACCTCTCCAGTGAATACAGGCTTAAAGAGCTGGGCTTGTTCAGCCTGGAAAAGAGAAGGCTCAGGGGAGACTTTACAGCAGCCTTCCAGTACCTAAGGGGAAGTACAAGAAAGCTGAAGGGGCACTTTTTTTCAAGGAGTGTAGTGACAGGACAAGGGGTAATGTATTTAAACTAAGAGAGGATAGATTTAAATTAATTATTCACTCAGAGAGTGGTGAGGCACTAGAAGAAATTGCCCAGAGAAGTTTACATCTCATCCCTGGGTGTGCTCAAGGCTAGGTTAGATGAAGCTTTGGGCAATCTGGTGGAAAATGTCCCTGCCATAGCAGAGGAGGTGGAACTGGGTGATCTTTAAGGTACCTTCCAATACAAACCATTATATTATTCTATGATTCTATGATTGTAATACACACCAAAGAATAACAGCAAACAACACCTGTTGAGGCCATATCATTTTTTCTGTTGGCTGTTTTTACACTACAGGTCCCTATCAGAAAAGCAATGGTTAGAGACATTACAGCTTGTTGATACAGCAGTCCTGACAGAATATCTCAAGATAGACGCATCTACTCAAGGAAAAATGCAGATACCTTATTTCACTTGGGACAAATGAAGTTGTCACAGAAATGCTGCCTCTTATTACAACTCCAGAACCAGTTTTCTGGTAAAGCATAGAAGCATTCCAATAGCAATAAGGAGATCCTTATGTAAGTATAGCCATTAGAATAAAATATGCTGACAGATACAATGCAACTACATCTCCAAAACTTGTCAAAATATATTTCAAAACCATTATTCAATATTGCCATTACAAACTTTGTGCTAGGTGCCACACACTGATCAGTTGATTACTGATCAACTTTTGAAGAATTTGTATTGCAGTATTAACATTTGTAGCAATGCAAAATTTCCACATTGCTTATATACACACCCATTTGCAGCAATTCAACCACGTGTCTGTATTGTTTTCCAGAATAAATTTTTTATAAATAAATAAATAAAGAGGACCAGATTTTTTAAGATGCTGAGGGGCCAAAATAAGTAGATCTGTCCTTCAGAGTGCTTGAATGCTTTTAGAAGAGCCTGGTCATCTACTCCCATTCTTTTTCCCAATGCCAGCACCAGCCTAGATACACTTTTAAAATTTCCACCAGTCTTCATCAGTACTCTGACCAGTTCAATGTCTTTTTATAATCTGATGCAGTGTTTCCAAGGCTGTCAGAGTGTGAAAAAGCAGTGAAAAAGACCAGAAATAAAAAGCAGAAAGTATTATGGTTACTGTATTGTGTCTTTTCTGACCAATGCAACCTACAAGGTTAAGCCAAAGCAATACCCTTCAGAGCAGCCCAGAAGGAGTTAAATAATGCACAAGGACAAGTATACAGATGATTGAATTCCCTTCAGGGAACTCAGAAATTCAATCTGGGATACTCCTAAAAGGAGACTGAGTATCTTCATGGGTTACAGATGATTTGACAAGAGTGATAAATGGAAATAGAGGCCACAAAATGTCCTCTGTTTCACTTTCCCCTTTCAGTTCCACTCCTGATAGACTGTACACAAATTAAGAGCTTTCTATGTCTTTCAAGGATATGTATTTCTGGCAAGGACATATACTTTTCTGACAAGGTTTACAGAACATTTTGTTCTGCACCATGTATACACATTCTGCTGGATTCTATTTCTATTATATATTTAAACACTACACATAAGATTGCCATCATACAATCTGTCTTGAGCTGTTCCAATAAGCAGAACAGGTCTAAATTGTTATATAAAAAAATAATTCTCTCACACCTTAGAGAAAAACGCTAAGGTATCTGTTCCTCATCTATTCTTTCATTCATCTGCATTGCTGTTAGTGACTTCATGAAGGCTTCTGATTCCCAGCAGATATAAACATCCTAGAAGTATTCTGTCAGTAGAATTCTTCATGCACTTCTCCATTATGCCACCACAGAACAAGTTTAATGGCATTTAACCATCTGCTTAAACAGATGTGCAATTGCTTTCTTCACGAGAGAGATTTTGCAGTATGGGTACCTTAATCCATAATGATGAGTGACAAAGAGATGGGCAGACTCTGTCAAGAAGTCTAGACTATAAAAGAAGGAAGAAAACAGTGTTATATTCATTTCTGAAATGCATGAATTGATGTGCATTTTATGTTAAATTTGTACTCTTTTTCTATTACTGCATGACTTTATCTGAATTTTGATGAAATGAATATTGAAACTCATTTTTTTTCATGGATGTGGTCAAATCAAAGAGATTTCCACCTTAAAAAAAAAAACAACCAAAGTCATAATTCACTGTAATCAGGAGAGCTACACAGTGAATTGTTCTCCAAGAATCATCATAGAATCATAAAATGGTTTGGGTTGGAAGGGAACTTTCAGATCATCTAATTCCAGCCCCCCTGCAGGGGGGGCAGGGACACCTCCCACTACACCAGATTGCTCAAAGACCCATTCAGCCTGGCCTTGAACACCTCCAGGGAGGGGATATGCATAACCTCTCCGGACAACCCATTCCTGTGTCTCACCACCTTGAGAGTATTTTCCTAATATCTAGTCTAAATCTACCCTCTTCCTGTTTAAAGCCATTTCCCCTTGTCCTGTTGCTACATGTCCTTGTAAAAAGTCACTCCCCAGCTTTACTGTAGGCCCCCTTCAAGTACTGGAAAGCCACTATAAGGTCACCTCAGTGCCTTCTTGTCTCCAGGCTGAAGAGCCCCAGCTCTCTCATCCTGTCCCAGAGAGGAGGTGCTCAAGCCCTTTGATCATCTTTGAAGCCCTCCTCTGGTCCTACTCCAACAGCTCAATGTCTATTTTGTGTTGGGGGCCCCAAAACTGGATGCAGTACTCCAGATAGGATCTCATGAGAGCAGAGTAGACAGGAAGAACCACCTCCCTCAACCTGCTGCTAACCGTGCTTCTCTTGATGGACCCCAGGATATGGTTGGCCTTCTGGACTGCAAGCACACATTGCTGGCTCTGTTGAATCTTTCATCAATCAACACCCCCAAATCTTTCTCCTCAGGGCTGCCCTCAAGACGTTCTCCATCCAGTCTACATCTGTGCTTGGGATTGCCCTGACCCAGGTGCAGGACCTTGCACTTGGCCTTGTTTAACTTCATGAAATTGTCACGGGCCCACTGCTCAAGCCTATCCAGGTCCCTCTGGATGGCCTCCCTTCCCTCTAGCGTGATAACTGCACCACTCTGCTTGGTGTTATCTGCAAACTTACTGAGGGTGTGCTCAATCCCACTGTCCATGTCACCTACAAAGATGTTAAATAACACCTGTACAAGCACCAATCCCTGAGAAACATCACTTGTCACCAGTCTCCATTTGGACATTGAGTCACTGACTGCAACTCTCTGAGTGCAACCATCCAGCCAATTCCTTATCCAACGAGTGCTCCATTTATCAAATCCACTTTTCTCCAATTCGGTGCCATAATAGAGAAATGCATGAAGATTTCTATTGACAGAATACTTCCAGGATGGTTATATCTGCTGTGAATTAGAAGCCTTCTATGAAGTTACTAAGAGCAATGCAGATGAATGAAAGAATAGATGAGGAATAGATATCTTTGCGTTTTTCTCCATGGTGTGCCCAAATAACTAGTAAACAAAACTGTCACTATTTGAGCCTCCGATGGTGCATATTCTTCAGCATCTGTGTGTAATTCTCGGAGAAGCAGAATGGGCAGACTCCTGTGGAATTGTCCAATATGAATTCTCCACTGCCTAGAAGTAAGTTCATTCCAAGCTGTGGCTTGTTCTTAGCTGCCAATTAAAAAAACAAAAATAAAAAATCAGTGAATTAATGTGATGGAGACATCTAATCCCTCTTAGTAATGTGATTGAAACTGATTTCAAAACTGTTTAAATGAAATCAGAATTAAAAAAAAACGGTAGCCCTGGGGTCATTATAAATAAATTTTATTTTAAAGTGTCTGAATTAGAAAAACAACAATAACAAAAACACAGAATTTGGCATAGGAAAAAGCATCAGCATCGATGTCTCCAAACAGAAGAACTTAGACTTTTTTTCATTCACATCAGATTCCAGTCTTGGCTACAGCACCTCCATTAAAGTATAAAAAAAAGTCACCAATTTCAATTTTCCTTCAGCGCTGCCAGTTAAAAAACAGTGATTCATCTGTTTTGGATGCACATGTGCACATAATCTATTTGAACCTGAATGTTATCTCATTTCCAAAGTGGATTTATTTAGCTCTCCTCCCTGTTTTCATATTTTTCTATTAGACAAAGGAAAGGATCTTAGACCTTCAAGGTCTGAAGCAAAATTCAGAAAAGCTCAGTTCTTTCACGTTTGCTTCGAACATCATACACTAAACCCATCAAACACTGTCCAGTCTCCCGAGATACGTCTAAATAGGCTGTCACTCTTCATGCAGTGCATCTTGTGAATAATTTCTCAAAACTCAAACTGACTATAGACATGTTAGCTCAGTTTTGTGTCTAAGGTAATAAATTTGGCTTCTCAACAGGGTGATTCTCTAGGATATTCTGCCACGCTGGCACAGCTTTCCTGCTTCTCATCTCCAAACCGAGTCTGTGCTCTACCCTAAAACTCATCACCCCGCCCCATCAGCTAACTGACTCTAACCTTGTCCCCCATCCCCGAGCAATCCTCTCTTTGCATAATTCACATTGAATTCTCAGCCCTTTCTTTTCCTATGATCTACCTCAAGGGAAGAGGAAACACTGCTGCAAGATATTTCCTCTTTTATAGCTGGCATTCTCCCTCTGTTGTCCCCTTTTCTCCTACTCTTGCAACATGAGCTGGTTCTGATAAGATAAATCATTTCCTTAGATTCCTACAGAAATAGAGAACTACAGAAAGCCAAATCTCAATGTTTTTTCCAACAAAAAGCAGTCCTGGTAATCTCTTGAGTTAAGTTCCACTCAATATGTCTATGCTCAGTAGAACAAGCCCTGAAGAAGCAGTTCAAGATTTTAGCTCACTAAAATTAACAGCAACAACAAAAAAGAGAAAAGGAAGGGGGGAAAAGAAGGGAAGAAAGGAAAAGGAAAAAAAAAAAAAAAAGGAAAAGGGGGGAAGAAAGGGAAAAAGGGAGGAGAAAGGACAGTGAACAAAAAGCTGTTTATTTGAAATACAGCATCTGTAAATCTTTGACTTTCAGATTCAACACTAAGTAAACCAATTTTAAATCAAGGCATTTCAACAAATACACAAGTAAATCATGCAGAGGGACGCACTAAGTTGTGCATCTACCAAGAGTTTGGAGGAGAGATGGGGCGGGGCATGTGTAGAAGGTTCATGGCTATTTACAGTTTTTCTAATCTGACTTTGATGATTTCAGTTATAGAGATACTGCATATAACTTTTGTAAATAAAGAATGTAGTGTATTGTCCTAGACAAAATGAGGAAATGACTTAAAATCATAAAACAAAATATGTGCTGAACATGCAGCCTGAGGATATCAAAGTAGTAAGACACATTTTATTCATTCAAGAATTGTAGTAGGGTGTTTTTCTTTTCAAATAATGAAGTACAATATAGTTATAAAGTACCTAGTTTGGATATTCTGTGGAAGTGGAGCAATTACATGATAAATACATTAGTCTTTGACCACTGTTAATTATGTTTTTGGGCATGCCAAAGTAATTTACAGGACCAATTTAGTAATATGACAGTTATTTCCTTCCCTTTCAACCACGAATTCCCCAAAATCACAAAATTAGTGATTTTGAAAATAATGTGACCTTGTGGATAAGGTTGAATTGAGCCAATATCGAAGAAACAACAACGAAAAGGAATCCCTACTAAGCAGAAAATTAAAATAATCTGAAGGTGCTAGGTGTCTCATGCCTCTCTGATAATGTGAGAAAGAGTTCTCCTTCAGAGGCCAGAACAACAGAAAACAAAAGGTAATTACCATCTGACAGCTTTCTGTATTTGCAAAGTATTGGTAGCTCCTAATGGGCAGGTGTCCACATAGGAAAAAACATTAATTAGTACCCTTGTTGGCAGGCTCAGCTGAGAAAAACATGGTTAAATGAGCATGGAACTGAAGTGCCTTCTGTGATGATAATTGCACATACCTACATTTATTGTAATTTTGGGATGTGATTTTCCATTTGGATCCAAATCACTGGAAGGATGTAGTTATTGTGACAACATATGGGAATAATGACTCCATTAAAGCACTCAGGGCCTAATTTCCAAAGGTATTCAAAACCCACACCTTTAGTGGAATAAGAAAACTTTTGATAACTTGGAAAATTGGGATGCTTATGGTTATTTTAGTGCAGAAATTGCCAAGTAGGAATTGTGAGAAAGCTACAAAGTAGCAGTGACTGTGGGCGCAGTGGAACAGCAAAGTCAAACTTTAAAAGAACAGATTTCATAACAATAAGAGACATGTGAGAGGGAATATTTTTTTGTTTATTTTATTTTGCATGAAAATTGGAAAGAAAAAAAATCAGCAATATGTGTTGATACCAGGTGTTACGCACAGCAGCAAGTCTCTTTAGCAACAGAAACATAGAATTAAACAGTGTATTAAAAATGAATGATAAATTTCCTAGAAAATTTGAAGAGAAATTTCATTTTTCACAAGAACAAATAGTAAGCAAGTGATGAGTGATAAGGAAAACGTTGCTGTGATTTAATTGGTAGTAAGCAGTTTTGAATGAAGCCTTCTACAAGATGCTAGTCCTTCAGGCTGTAACACTGGAACGTACTGGGCTCCAATGTGCTGGGGATCCCATCTGCAAAAAAGACTGACAGCTGTAACTTGAGAAAAGCTGGGCCATTCTGGTGTTATTCCATAAGCCCAATTTATCTGGCCAACTGCAGAAAGAATTACACACCATCTCATAAAGCCCAAACAGGTAATTTTCTCCTTATGTAAATATTTGGAGTGCCTACTTTACATTTTCCAATTGTTATTATAAACACTATGGTAAACATCATGTTCTTTTAATGTTTTTATATGAAACCCTTTGTGGCCATGATTCATACCAGCTTGCATCAAATTAGTAATTATATAGCAATCAATTTAGCAAAGTAAAAATTATTCTGATCTGAACAGGTGTTGATTTGAGAGCTGATTTCAGAGGGTAGGCAGAAAAAATGAAGTTATCTGATTAGTACTATGCACTCAGAAAAATAAATGGATTATTTATTCCTGTCCAACAAAAGGCAAATGAGGTAGTCACTTTAATGTCTGACTTTTCAAATGCTAGAGAAAAATGCAAGGTAGTCAGAACCTTTAGCAGTGACCCTGTGCTGAGCCAGTGATCCAGCACTGATTCATGAAGACATAACAGATCTGACCATACTGAATCTCACAACCAAGGTGTATGTGCCTCTGATAGCATTTTCCAAGACAGCATTTTCCAGGCTTCTGCAGCTGAAACTGCTCTTGAAAGACAGAGAATGAAAAAAAAAGAGAAGAAAAATGGTCTATAATGTTTCACGTCAAGTTGCACTTGAGCTGTTCTGTTGTGAAGTGTGGAAAACACGCTGGAATTAGAATGACTAGAAGAAGAAAAAAAAAGAAAGGAGTTTTAGATGAAAGATATCAAGAAACAACAAAACGTCAAAAATCTTACTTAAATCTTGTTCCCATTTTCTGTGAGTAAAGATTAATGTAGCTTAAATTACCTAGAGTTGTCTGAAGTGTTAAACATTTAAGAATTGTGCAACAGTATAATTGACAAAATCAAGTCAAGCTGCAAGACTCAGAAGATTTTTTTCTCAGTGGTAGAATGCTTATGTTAACAGGACAGTGCAGTGCAGGAACTGTCATGTGTTTATCTCATGAACTATGTCTGCATATCTGTTTGAAATTTGGGGAGGAGAAAGGACACTTAGAATAGGAAATAAGAACATCTTCAAAAACATGTTTTGTAAAAATCGGTGAAAAAAAAATATCCAATTCCTTCTTCTGACTGCACTTATTCTTTATTATGACTTCAAAAACATCCTTCAAGAAACATAGTTCTAACCATGAGTAATAATGAAATTATCTAAATGGAAGAGACAGTGAAGTTTAAAAAGATAGCTGTAATATGTTGGGTTTTTCTTCTCAAAAAGATAACCAGTTAGCCATAAATATATTAAATAATAATAATAATATAACTGGAAAATTCACAAAACAACCCTAGAGATTTCTGACTTCTGTACTACCCAGCATAGAATGGTGCAAGGTAGCAGGGAATGTCCTGCTTCTAACAGGGCGCATACTACAGTCACACCATACCAGGCATCAGGGGATCAAACTGATGAGCTACACTTGCAGTACTACAATGGTAGCATCCCAGCCTAGCCCCTCCACAGACATTTGGCTGCATTAACTGATGTCAGTGGTAGACAGGAAGTCTCTGTACTGCAGCAAATACACTAAGACATCCCAAGTTCACAAAGTAAATGCACTCAAGCTGTCAGAAACCAAGAGAGATTTCCAACAGATAATCATTTCTTACTGGACATACTGATGCTCCCTTATGGTCTTGGGAGTATTTGATGCCTGGTATTGTGCTTGCTGAGTGCTGTCTGTGTTCATGGAGCTATGGGGCAAGGCGAGCACCTCATTCTCAGGTTGGGTCTGAGCTCTGTGCACTCTCCGTGTCATGATACAAGGCATTAATCTTCACCAGGAGTCTTCAGCTGCATCCAGGCCCGTGGACAGCTCCAGATATCACTATAATACTGCTGCTTCTACCTTACAGAATCACGGAATCACAGAATCACAGAATGGCCAGGGTTGGAAGGGGCCTCAAGGATCATGAATCTCCAACCCCCCTGCCACATGCTGGGCCACCAACCTCCACATTTAATACTATACCAGGCCCAGGGCCCCATCCAATCTGGCCTTGATCATCTCCAGGGACAGGGCAATAGAGGCATACAGGCAAGAAGAAGGAACGGTTAAAACAACCACAAAAAGTGGAGGAAAAGAGAGATCCTTGTAATATCGAAGAAGCAGAGACTTTTCCAGATGTTAAGGGAAGGAAAGGTGCATGATACTGGCAAGAAGAGGGCTGAGGAAAAAGCAGTCATATAGAAAAGTGAAGGACAGCCTTTTTTCCCTTTAGAATACAATAACTATAAATATTTTACTGTCGTTAACACTCAATAAGATTAAAAGCATCAGAAATGGCTAGCTTCATGAGCTGACCTTCTATCATCAGCATTATAGATAGTATTTGGGGGGTTGTTTATCTTAGAACTCAAGTTAGTGTATTTTGAAAGTTCCATTATATGGCATATATGCATGTATATACAGAACACCACGTATAAAGTATAATTGGCTGTATTTTCTAAGGAATATATATATATTTGCTGTATCTGGCTTGTAAATCTTTAGTCTGGTTCGTACAGAGTTTGTCTAGGTAATTCAGTTAAAACATATTCAACCCCTCAAGACACAATATGGGAGATGTCTACATAGCACAATACAAAACATGTCTAGGTAAAAAGCTAACACAAGTACTAGCAATGCAGTTATATCAGTGCAAGGCTCTTGCAGTCTGATTTATTTGTTGACAGCTATTTCTCTTTCAGAGGCTGCTTGGAGATCTCTAGGCAGCATTGCACTATGCTGAGCAGGCATTCCCTTGTAGAAAACAACCTTTTGTTTTAGCCTCTCCAGCCTCAGCTTATGCTCTAAGCACAAGTGTCTTAGAGCAGTCAGAACCCCTTTGTCAGCATCAGCACTCCTTTATGATCATTTATAATATATCTCAATATATTATCTATACTAATATACTAAAGTATAACCACAGCATGGAAAGACCTTGGGTGATGCTGAGTAAGCCTGTGCAGTTCAAGCAGTAGATAGTCAAGGATATACAACCTTTTTAGATAAGATACTTGTGGATTTACTTGTGGATTTAGGTCACTCGAAAGGCTATGAGTTCTATGATCTAGGACATACCTTTGACAAACCAGGAATGCTGATTTGGAATAAGACACATCTGACCAAGAGGAGCAAAAATATACTAGGCAAAAAACTGGCTTTGTTCATTACCAGGGCTTTAAATTACAACTGCGTGGGGAAAGAAGTGTACTGCTGAGTGACAAAGAAAGAGGGAACACTGTCGCTTTAGGAAGTAGTCAGGGAAAAAACTTATATTTGTCCTGGAGGTTTGTGGGAGGACTCCTCTAGGAAGGTAATGCATCCAAAAGCCCAGCTGAAGTACTTCTATACCAATGCACGCAGTATGGGAAATAAGCAGGAAGAGTGGGAAACTGCAGTGCACTTGGAAAACTATGGTCTTACTGCAATCACAGAAATACAGTGGGATGATTCTCATAAGAGGAATACCACCACTTGGTGATATAAGCTTTTTAGAAGGGATAGGAAATGTAGGAGGAGTGAGGCAATTGTCCTCTATATTAAAGAGTGCATAGACTGTGAGGAGCTCCCTCTGAAAAATGTTAAGGAACAGGTTGAGAGCCTGTGAATTAAGATTAGGGATGGGACCAACAAGGGACAGCTGGTGGCTGGCATCTACTACAGGCCACCTGATAAAAGGGAACCTGTTGATGAGGTCTTCAGCTGCAAGAAGTGTTGCATTTGCAGGCTTTCATCCTGATGGGGGATTTCAACCACCTGTATATCTATTGGAAAAACAGCACAATGAGCTGTAAGCAATTCAGGAGACTCCTGGAGTCCATCAGTGATAACTTTCTGGTGCAGATATTGGACAGACTGACTAGAGGTGAAGTGTTGTTGGGCCTTGTGATAAGCAACATGGATGTAACTGTTAAAGACATTAAGATCAGAAGCAGCCTGGGCTGCAGTGAGCATGCCCTGATTGAACTCGTGATCTTGAGGACTGTGGTCC
This sequence comes from Tragopan temminckii, assembly GCA_028571105.1. Taxonomy (NCBI): domain Eukaryota; kingdom Metazoa; phylum Chordata; class Aves; order Galliformes; family Phasianidae; genus Tragopan; species Tragopan temminckii. The sequence goes on along the minus strand of JAOWBP010000001.1, from coordinate 90,150,343 downwards.
TGGCAAAGAGTGGAGTCAGGACCCTGAAATTCAAGAGAGCAAGTTTCATGCTTTTTAAGGAATTGTTGGATGATATCTCCTGGAAGCTGTCCTTAGAGACAAAGGAGTAAAGCAAAGCTGGCTACTCTTTAGGGATGCCTTTCTGAGAGCACAAGAGCTCTCCATCCCTCAGAATAAGAAAGGAGGTAGAAAACTAGCATGGCTTGGCAAGGACCTGCTGGTCAAACTGGGGAAAAGAAAGACATGTACAAGCAGTGGAAACAAGTACGTGTCACCTGGGAAGAATACAAGGATGCTGTCTGGACATGCAGAGGTGGGATTATGAAAGCCAAGGGGCAGATGGAACTGAATTTGGCAAGAGATGTTTAAAAACAACAAGAAGGGATTCTATAAGTACATTGGTCAGAAGATACAGGCCAAAGAGAGCATACCTTCTCTGATAAACGGGAAGTGAGAACTGGCTACAACAGATGCGAAGAAGACTGAAGTACTCAATGAGTTCTTTGTCTCAGTCTCCACTGGCAAGCAGAATTCTCTTATTTCTCACATCCCTGAACCTCATATCTCTGTAACTCTTGGAGGGAATTGAGAATGCAAACTATCCCCCACTGTAATGGCAGAGCAAATCTGAGGCCTTCTCATGAGACTGAATGTGTACGAGTCCATGGGATCTGGATGATGTGATTGCTGAGCTGCTCTCCATCATATTTGAAAAGTCATGGCTGTTAGAAAAAGTCCCTGGTGACTAGAAAATGGGAAACATCACCGCCATTTATAAGAAAGGGAGGAAGGAGGACTCTACAAACTCAAACTGGTGAACCTCACCTCTGTATCTAGGAAGATCATGGAACAGATCCTCCTGCAAGACAAGTTCAGGTACATGAGGGATGGGCAGTTGATTCAAGACTGCCAGCATGGCTTCACCAAGGGAAGACCATGCCTGACCAATCTGGTGGCCTTCTATGATAGAGTGATGGCATCAGTGAACAAAAGGAAGACAACTGATGTCATTTACCTGAACTTCTGCAAGGCCTTTGACATGGACCCCCACTACATTCTCAGAGATATGGATTTGAAAGCTGGACTATTCAGTGGATAAGGAACTGGTTGGAAGGTCCTAGACAGAGGGTTGTGCTCAATGGCTTTATGTTGATGTGGAGGCCAATGAAGAGTGGTGTCCTTGAGGGGTCTGTCATAGGACTGGTGCTCTTTAATATATTTATCAGTGACACGGATTATGGGATCAAATCCAGCCTCTGCAAGTTTGCCAATGATACCAAGCTGAGTGGTGCAGTTGATACAGCAGAAATAAGGGATGACATCCAGAGTGACTTTGATAAACTCTAAAGGTGGGGCCATGTGAACTTGATGATGTTCAACAAAGCAAAGAGCAAGGTTTTGCACTTGAATCAGGGTAATCTCAGGGTAATCCCAGATATTTCTACAGACTGGGAGAAAAACGTGTTCAGAGTAGTCCTGCTGAGAAGGACTTAGGGATCCTGGCAGATGAAAAACTTCACATGAACCAGCAGTGTGTGCTTGCAGCCTAGAAGGCCAACAGTATCCTGGGCTGCATCACAAGAGAGGTGGCCAGCATAGCAAGGGAGGGGATTGTCCTTCTCTACTCTGCCCTCACAGGGCTCCATATGGAGTACTGCATCCAGATCTGGGGCTCCCAGCACAGGAAAGTTGGAAGCTTTTGGAGAAAGACCAGAGGAGGGCATGAAGTTGATCAGAGGGCTGGAGCAGCCCTCCTATGAAGACAGGCTGAATGAACTGGGCTTGTTCAATCTGGAGAAGTCTGCAGGGAGACCTCATTACAGCTTTATTTATTTAAAGAGACATTATAAACAGGAGGAAAATCAGTTTTTACATGGGCACAAAGTGATAGGACAAGGGGGGAAAAATTTTAAATCAAAGGAGTGAAAATTTAGATTAGATGTCAGGGAGAAGTTTTTCACTCAAAGGGTGGTGAAGCACTAGAACAGGTAGCCTATGGAGGCTGTGGATGCCCCACCCCTGGAGGTGTTAAAGGCCAGATTGGATGTGGCAGGGGGATTGGAACTTGGTGATCCTTGAGGCCCCTTCTAACCCAAGTCATTCTTGATTCTATGATTTAAGGGGTAGAGAAAAAGGTGCGTACAGTGTGATAGGAACAAATGGCATTCACAACCATTCTTCAGTGTGAAGAAAAGAAGAAGAAAGGTTAGTTATAAAGTAGCAAATTAAATTGAGAGAAATTGGAAGGGGAGACTACTTCAGGAAGGATGATGGACTAGATAAGACAAGAGGGAAGCAGCTGCACATGGGAGTGAGGAGTTCAGGACGTAAAGGACACGTGCAAACCTTTAGCAAAGCAGAAAGCAGTCAGTACCACAGCAATTCCAGAAATATGTCTTTAAGCATATAACAGGTAAGGATTTAGTCTGATTTAGTCATATATACTGCATTTCAAATGATTTGGGCACTTCCAGGAGTGATTCATCTACTTGAGACATTCTTATTAGGATAGACTAACTTGTGTTTAGATGTGCAGGTTTCCCTCTGTTTACACTACAGAAAGTCTAAACAACTTGCTTAGACTGCATATAGAAAGCTAAACCTAGCCATGTGTCCAAAGGTCCCTGTTTTGATTGTTTCTACTACAGCTCCTATTATTATCTTTGTTAGCTCTGAGATGCTGGCAGATCTGAGGCCACGTTTTTGACTTTGTGCATTTAAGGAAAGAGGGATTTTTACCCTAATGTGGAAAGGTCACTGATAATAAAAGGATAATACAGAAAGTACTGCACTCTCATTTGCTGATTTATCTGTGTGAAAGACACAACCCTGAACAAAGTTCTCAGCTCCCAGATTTAGAAGGGATGATTTACCACAGCATTTATTTATTGTAATGCTGTTGCAGTTCCACAAAAATCTATTCCTGTAAGGGAGTAGTAAATGGTGTGGACAGGAAGATATTTTCATTATTAGCATTTTCACATCATCTGGCACATTTCTTGTGCATTTTCAATGTGTTTGCTTTTGAAGAGTCTTTTTAATAGATCTAACAACAAAAGGCTGCTAAAATTGGAAACAGTGTGAGATACTTCAGTATTTTTCAATCCGGAGCCAAATCTGACACTGAAGACAGTTCTTGTTTAAGAACTTTCAGTGAATGAACATAATCATAGCACAGAACAAAGAAAAATGTCAGTTCCCATAGTTGTATGTTCATCATTTAAGTTTCACAAGGTATCTGAGGAAATAGGTTCAGTTTGAAATGTTTGATCTATTTTATTCAATCATGAGTTATTTTTGCAATGCATCAAGGGAAGTAATAAGCAAAGCATACTTTATTAGATCATTATGCTCTTAAATAGTTTAAATAATGGTTTCTATATTACTTAAGGCATCCCTCTCCATATAACTTCTCATGTGAAATCCCTAGTCTAAAAATAGTCTTAAAGTGATTTGCATTAAAATCTGGAAATTAATGCTGTAAGAATACAGACAACTAGTTGAGTCTTTCCTTGCAGGGCAAAGTGGAAATGAGTTCATGAAAATCTATGCATACATATTATTAACATCTAGGGGGAAAAAAATAAATTGGCACCAACTTTTTTTAATAAGTCAATTCAAATTCAGAATGTATTCATAAATCATGATCTAAAAAGAAAAATGGCACATTTTTTAAAATGATCCACAGCTCTTTTAATTGGTAAGAACATTTCCTCTGATTATAGAGCTTTTCACCATGAATTAATTGTACACAGCTTACCTGTAGTCTGGAGTTTTAGATGACAAAGCATGTCTAAGATTATCAACCCTGTCTTGAAGACTGCTGAGCTAGGACTTATGGTAGTTTGTCCAAGGTAGTTTTAACAGTGCAAAATGAAAAGCTTTCCAGCCTTTTTAGTATAGCACCACTTTGTTACAAGGATATTTTTCTTGATTTTTCAGCTTATATTTATGCTTACTTAGTTTCACATCATACACTAGCAATGTTACAGTTAAGCCTTAAATACTTCACTGTAATTATCTTTGTCCATAATTTATTACAATATCCAAGACTAGTTTCTCAAAAGCAAGTAGTACTTCTAAGTTTGTTGCCTGTCAGAAATGGAAGGTCTCCTAATGTTTAGGCAACACAACTTCTTAAAGGAAATTTATATCTCTAAATCTTCATCTTTTACTGGGGTCTGAGGCAATCAAATAAATCTTCAGACATTCAGTAGGGTCTTTTTCAAAGCAGATGATAATTAAACTGATATACTTCAACGTCTAGAGCAAAGAAAGTAAGCCTGTCTTTAATCATGTATAATATCAGCACACTATATAATTCCCATATTTTCTCTTTCTCCTTATCCCAAATATAAAAATATTTATTCACCTATAATGTTCCCATTAGTTTCTAAATGGCTATTTCATATTACTTCTTAAATTACTCTTCTAAATTTGATATCAGAAGAAACAAGCATTTAACTGCATAAAAATGTAAAACAGAACAGTGTATAAAATAATCTGCATCTTCAGACACTGTTACCAAAATAAATTAAGGATAATTAAAATCCAGTAGTTCTCAGATACAGACAAAGATAGGTGTTTGTTTTTGTTTTTTAGATTCATGTTCTTTGCAGTAGATTTTTAAATGCAAAGTTATTTTGGTTATTTGAGAAAAACTGAAAATCTGGGACTTAATGCACTTTAGATCTTATCTAAAATGCCAAAAACAAAAAGTCACACTCTTCCTCTTTTTTTTTCTGTTTCATAAATAAGAGTAATATATCACCTGAAAACATAAATAAATATCTCTCCCACTATTTTTTTCTCTTTATCTTTTATTTGAACTTGTGTTCTAGTGGATGTAAGTATCCTAAAAGTGTTCAGACAGACTCAACGGCTGTCAGCAACATCTATTTACCAACTACTTGTACTTCTGTTGCTAGGAAAAGTGCCTACCCTTAGAACTGCCATGTGCCATCCCCACTACTTCATGCAGGAGTGTTCATATCTTCTGTGTAGAGAATGTATTCACACTGGATTTAATACATTACTCTGTGAGCTCTGTATGTTAAGTCCAAAGAGAACTGACAAGCTTCTTTAGAACTGCTGCTTGATTTTCTGCCTAGGAAAACAAAAAAGTAAATAAAACAAATATTTTCCCACATATATTTCACAGTCCAAGGGTGAAGAATAAATTAACTAAAAGTTATGAGAAATGTAAAAATTATATTCTAGAGTCCAGAGAAATAAATTGAGTTCCTCCTGCTGTTAACGCCAATTTCCTCTTTATCAAGCTTCTTATATCGGAGCTACTAAGTGGGCTCTATAACATCTGAACACAGTAATGAGACATACTCACCCCTACTGCTCAATAAGCCTAGTGAATCCTGCTAAGGCGCACCCTCTGTGAACTCAGTTCTCTTTATCTATTCAAATAGTGTATTTTAAGTTCATTCCAACTGATACAAATTGAAATCTTTTTTTTTTCTTTTTTTTCTTTTTTTTTTTTTTTTGCCAAGTACAATATATTCCTCTAAAATATATTCTTAGCTACTCAAATGCTGGGGTTACTGCAAGAAAATATAGATTACTTGCTCACACTCTCAGCTTTGAAGCTGAAGATGATGCCATTTTGTCTGAAAACACACCATGCTATGCTTGCACAAATATAGACATAATAGTCCCTATCTCAAGAATTAATTCTATAAGAGAAGGCAGACCAAGCAAATGAGACCAACCATCTTAGCTAGGAAGGGCAAGATGGAATAACGGATATAAAGAAGTTACACACCATTATTTAGTTTTGGAGTGGGCAGACCTGAAAAGAAACTCAATACATCTAGACAGGTCTTACTAAAGTCTTGCATGTTAGTAACGAAAGAATGCAGTAACATACCTTTCATCATTGATAGAGGTCCTAAAGGTGAGCTATTAAGCTATTGCTTTCCTTTGGTTGATATGTGTGTAGATAGAAATTAAAGTTCCTATGGTATTTTTCAAAAACAAGAACTCGGTCTCCTTCCAGCAATCCCCCTCCACCTAAAATAAGCTATGCTTTCAAGAGCTGAGTGCAGGCTATTGCAAAAAATGAATAACGTAATAAGAACTGCATTTGCCTACATACCATTGCCTAACAACCAGTATCCAATTCATTATTGTAAAGCATTTTAGGATGTCACAAGTATAAAATGAAAATCTATTATTCTCATTTAATAGTGTTTCAAACATAACACCATTTTCATGCAGTTTTAAAAGTAATTTAAGATATCCCAAGATAGATTACTCTAAGCTAAAATTTCAGAAAACATTCTTCTTGCTTCTTGTTCACTGAATTTGCATGTAATGATTGAGTAGCTGTTACCTTAAATGAAATTACTAGAGATTTGTCACTGAATTACTTCTGAAAGTACCAAAGCTTCACAAAAAACATGTGCAACGGATGTAATATATTTCAGTTCTGATCTGTAGTTTGGCCAATATAGAACTCATGAAATATTATTAGAAATTTTAGCCAAAGTTCTGGATCACTTTGTTAGCTTCCTAGCATGCTGGTGCAGCTCTGCATTTGTGAACTGGCAAAAGAAAGAAGCATTTTCAGCTGTGCAGTAAACAAACAAAACAAAGATAATGATCTCATTAATTTTTCTCAGCTGAAGTAAACAGACTGTATGATGAGAAAAAACTACATGGAATGACACTAATGTTTACATTTCATAGCAGCGTCAAATAAATTCTTTTTTAAAAAAAGGAAGAAAGGAAGAAAAGCAGCCCTCTTGGAAAAAGAATGTTTGCAGCTTCTTCTTATATGGTCAGCTGAATGAATGAATAACCTCATCACCACTGCAAAAAGTAGAGTTTTAAATACCCATTCTTATCTGTTGAAGTTGCCATGATACACACGCCAATTTACATTTCACGCATGACGTACACTTCACATGTATATCATTTAAAATATTATGACCAAAATTTCTTGCTTTTAACATGCCAAAAAGAAGGTAGTCTTACATACACGGGTATGCAAGGGTAGCACGTCTGTACACACTCCAGTCTCTTACAGGAGAGGAGTCTATCTTTGTTGAATTTAGGACCAAAAATATGGTTTAGTGGCTTTTTCCCTCTTGCTAGTCAGTCAGAACTCATTTTGTTGGAAAAGATAGAATTCCTTACTTGCCATGAAAACCAAAATTTATTAGAGTTCTTAAAATTTTCCATTGTGATAAAAGAAATGAGGGGAAAAGATCACTTAGAATTTCCAGAAGGACCCTGTTGTGTATATGTGTGCACACACTAGCATTTATTAGAGCAAAGGAAGACATTCTAAACCTGAGAAAAGAATTTCTTACAGATTCAATACTTCAGTGACAGCAGTAAAGCCTTTTCAAGAAAATATCTGGTAAATTGTATGACTTTTTAAACCTGTCCTATTGAGAAATCATATACCTACAAGACTCCCTTCACCTTTTGAAGAAGAAAGATCACAACTTCAGTAGTTCTGGTCATTTCTCTCTGGAAAAGAAAGCCAAACTCTTTCTATATCTTCAGGTGAAGCAATTAGCTGAATCTTGTCAGCCATCTCATGTTGTCTCTTCACATGAAAATTCACACAGGTAACAGTTTCATAAGCCTGAAAACCTCAGCTTCTTTTTGTACATGATATACCCTAGCTGCTGTACTGGTTATCTGCAGTCTCTTTACAAACAACTGTTTCTGCTTCATGTGCTTACCTGTCAGTGGTCTTAAAACCATCACAGGAGGAAGAAGTGCATTCTTCTACTTCTTGCCTGTACCTGCTTCTTCAAAACAAATATTTGACCATTAACAGACCTCCACAGTTGAAAAACATATGTTTTTCAAATATATTAAATACTCTCATTTAAAAAGGAAATGACATTATAGTCTCCTATGTTCTTATGATATACCTCATCATTAGTAAAATGTATGTAATAACACGCAAGAGCAAAGTATTAATATTTAAAATCACAACATGTTTTTAGTCTAATAAATCCAACCTCCCATCTTGAGGGCTTAACACTGATCTTTCCCAACTGCTCACTCCTGATAAACTAAATTCTCTAGCAACAGAGGTGTTTTAAGGTCACATTAGAAAGCAACATGGACACAAATTTCTGATGATTTTCACAGTGCAGTACTTTGCTTTGATGATTAATGCCATGCAAGAAATTGCTATACATTATCATTGACTGTTTTTTGGTTTTTTTTTTAACTGGCAATCATCCTTTTTCTAATGCCAATTCCTTTTTTTTGTTTTTTTTTTTTCTTTCACAGTAATGCATGAATCTGATGCTGAATACTACATTATCACATTATCAACACGGCTTATGGCATTAAACTCACCACTGATTTGGGATATAATCTTAAGCCTTTTTGCAAACAATTGTGAAACATGATTTGCTTATGTCCTGACTTCCAATGTTTCCTATTGCTATGAAATATAAGATTTTGCTAGTACAAGTAGTATTTTGTTTCATACAGAAAATTTCTTTTAGATTTTTATACCAAATAAAAGTCAGTGGTGGGATAAAACAGATATGAACAGGTGAAACTTCTGCAGTGGGATCTGCTCACTTCATAGTGAAATATCTTCATAAGACTGTGTCTATGTTGTCAACATCTGACTGGGACCATTCTCACACAATTCTGAACTCATTATTTGCCTCAGAGCAGCTTGTTGGTACAAATTGAGCCACAGAGAGATGCAGCTCACTGAATCCTATTCTCAGCAGCTATTGCAGGCCACCCTCTGAAATCAGCAGATTAGGCGCATGTTCCATAAAGCATGCTTTGAGGCTTTAGTCTCTGTGAAGGGGAACTTCACCAAATCCAAGGGCTCTTGTTTGACCAAACCATCTGCCAAAATAGGTGTAATTTCAGCAGCTACAATTGTATGAAACAGGAAAACAAACTAGACTAAAAAATTTATTCCATAAACTAGTGACAAAGACAAGCAGGTTTGAGTGGGAGTCCCTTGCACACCAAAGAAATAGACAGTGTTTCAATCAATTCATTTTAGAGACAAACCCAGTGCTATGTGTCATTCACTCCAGCTATCTCTAAATGAACTTTTTTTTTTCAGTATGTCTGTCTAATGGGATGGCCTTTTTCACAGCTTTTGTCAGGAAGTCCTAACACACTTGTGAATTACAATGT
>JAOWBP010000001.1:90126171-90141090 GCA_028571105.1 Tragopan temminckii | reverse complement strand
GGGGAACTTCACCAAATCCAAGGGCTCTTGTTTGACCAAACCATCTGCCAAAATAGGTGTAATTTCAGCAGCTACAACTGTATGAAACAGGAAAACAAACTAGACTAAAAAATTAATTCCATAAACTAGTGACAAAGACAAGCAGGTTTGAGTGGGAGTCCCTTGCACACCAAAGAAATAGACAGTATTTCAATCAATTCATTTTAGAGACAAACCCAATGCTATGTGTCATTCACTCCAGCTACCTCTAAATGAACTTTTTTTTTCCAGTATGTCTGTCTAATGGGATGGCCTTTTTCACAGCTTTTGTCAGGAAGTCCTAACACACTTGTGAATTACAATGTAGAGTATAAAATGGGAGGATTTCCTACTCCATTATCTGTTTGATAGAATAATTTCCCTTACTCCAACTAAATACACACACACATACACTCACAGAGAAGGAACGAAATGCAAGATTCATTCTTCAAAGCTGACACAATCCACAGACTACGAGGAAGAAGCCTCCAGTGGTGCTGGCTGTTTAGGAGTAAATTTAAATGAAGTTACATTCAAGTGTATTTAATATAAATATATATATATATATGTTTTTTATTTTGTCTGTTCCTCCAGGAGAAGTCCAAAAAAGAAACAGAGATGGCCAAATTGACAGAGTCGATGAGTGAGTACAAAAAATAGGAAGTAAAACCACTTCCTTTTTCCATTTGTTCTACTCCCTTACATAACACCACACACACAAAAAAATCTCATTCCAGCCCTATCTTCAGTCCTAATTTCATGATATATCATTCCACTTCCTCCAAGAAAAAGAACGCCTACAAAAAAGACTGTTCTTTTCTTTGTCCGCTGTTTTAATCACCTGCATTTGGATCTAAATCCAGCAGAAATGCTGCTACTCAATTAACTTCATGAGCCTGAATTTCACTTAGAGAGTATAAATTCTTGTGGATTTAATGAGTGCTGATTTATTTGATGCAGGTTAGAGTGTAAATCACTTCACAAGCTTACAAAAGATCCTACTAAATCCAATACAAGTATTCAGGATTGTCACCTGTTCCAGATTTATCCAAAAGGAGTTATGCCCAGAGATGTTTGTGGAAATCTTTCCATTGATTTCCTTGGTTTATAAGACATGTACATTGATTTGAATATGTAGCCAAGAAGAAATCAATTGTGCTTTCTCTTTGATATGAGATCCAGATAATGGATTAGTACCTGTAAATGCTTGTAGCTGAGAGACAGACAGGATAATCTATTCATGCATAAAATTCGGAGAGAATTTAAGAAGAAATCCTGGAAAAACCCCCACATCTTTCCCAAAATGAATCTGGCTGCACAGCTATGTAAGCTTGAAGAAATGACATAAAAGGGAAGAATCTTCTACCGTGTTTAACTCATAGAAAAATGGAAAAACAGACTCTTTTACATTAGAAAGTTCTTTCTAACTTTTTGTTATTCTTTTCGTCCAGAAGGACTGTTTCTAGGACAGCACTTCCTTTCCTTTTTGCTATTCCACTTCACACTGCTTCCTTTTTTAAATGTTGACTGTATTTCCTTACACAAGTTGTTGTAAGGTAGGGTCAGCACTGCTATCTATCTATATCTATTTATCCATATATATCAGTATCATAATATATCTATTTTACAAAAAAAAGTTTCATCAGACCTGGGAAAAGCACAGAGGCAGAACATCCATGTAGGTAAAGTCATATTCCTAAAGCTTTGTGTACACATATAGGACTCAGAAGTCAATCTAAGGGCCCTGTTGACAATTGAGAGAACATTGCTAAGCAGTAGAAAATTGCAGGAAGTGAAATAAGACACATAGAATTCTACTGATGGTTATTCAAACTTGTTTAAGTTCTGGCCAGAGTTCTTGCCATGGAGGTGTGTGTTCTGAATGCTGATTTGTTCACTTATTGTCCCCCACTCTCTTCTTCTCTTAAGACCTGACAAAATTCTGGTCTCTAAGGGAGGTGTATAAATGAGGTTTTCAAATTTTTGACCAACAGGATCCCACTCCTATGCCTTGTCCAGTATTAATAAGTAGAGAAAAGTATTTCTCCACAGTGCAACAAGACCTACACAGTAACAGTGTAAAGGTCAACAATACAGTTTAGCGAGGTCCAAAAGGAAAAACAGTTAGAAACTCCATCTTCTTCGTTGGCATAAGAAATGGTACATTTCATTCATTAATTTCTGTGGAGGTACAATGTCATTCTTAGACTAACGCTGGGTCACTATCCATTTCTTTGTCTTAAATGATAGCTATATATTCTGATGAACAGGATGGATGGAGATGGATGGAAAGATAAAGGACTATATTAACAAGAATGTAAGGAGATAGATAAATAACATATGTGTGTTAAGTACTTTCTTGGCTTCGCACAGTCTTTCTGAGACTCATTCAGAAGTGTTAGTTGAAGGCAAGAAGATTTTCAGAACATCCTGAAAAACTAGTGGACTACCATCTACAAAAGTCCATAGATGATCAGGAACATGAGCTCAAAAATACATTGGATGGTTCCTTTAGGATTAATATTTTTCTTGTGAATTATTTTTATTTCTTAAAAGGATTTACTGCCACTTTTTATGAGTACTGTTTATGATTCATGAAAGACTTTAATGAAATTTTCAGATGCTTTCATGACATTTTAAAATATTTTAATATATCATAAACCAAGTTGAAGTCTGGAAAAAAAAAAAATGAATATACCAGAGAGCTCATTGTAAAGCTAGTGTAGATTAAAATCAAATAACTGGAACAGTGAAGCAACAAACTGATTTATGGGTAAAAGAGGTCAAAGAGTTATTGAAAAGGCAAAGGGTTGTTAGGCCTCTGATTTGTACTGCAGAGCCTTTTTCTTGCAACTAAGAGTATAAAGAAAAGCCTTTCATGTATTCAAAGGCCTCGAGATATAGTTCGATCATGGCACCAATCTAGCAAAATGACTATTTTCCTTTTAGTTTTACCCACATCTGTGCTTATTCTCCCTTTCCTCTGTTCACCTCTTTGCATAGCTCCAAGAATAATCAGCCACCTTCCCTCTACTTCTCCAGTCTTTCCTCTCTACCAAAATGTTATGATGAATTTTCCAAGCACTGCACTTTACACCTACTTCTCTTTAAAGATTCTCCAGATATTTTTCCAGTATTAAAATCCCTGTACCTCAAATTTCCATCAGTTGGTGTACTAAGAGAAAGACTGAGAAAACACTCATGTTGTGCCAAGGGATAACGATTTCATATTTTGTCACATTCTGTATATTCATTTGGTGGTGAATGGAGGGATGTGTCATACTGTAGGAAATAGTGGTAAGGAAAAATGTTTTAGTACTTTCCATCAGATTTCAATAGGACTTTTTTATAATGATGGAGGTATGTGAGGTATAATGACAGAGCCTCATACTTGTATGTGTTGAAGAAACTGTCTGTCTTAAAGGTTAAAATAAAAGTAAGTGAAAGAGAAAATCATTCTTATAGAACAGTTAATGTGCAAACTAGAAGAAAATGCTGTGCTAAGTTTTTCAGAGTAGTCCCAAAGAGCTGATATATAAGCAGAAATGCATAGCAAGTGAGAGTACACTTTGCCCCAAGATATTATTTTACAACACTTGCACAGAATTAATAGAAAGCCACCATAATTGCATAGAGCTCCAGGGAGCTGTCCAAGAATGCCTTTATAATGCCTTAAAATCCGTATGCATTTTGAAATTTCTTTATAGCCTGTATTGGGCAATTTACCTCATTTAATCTTAGAATACTTAAAAGCTGAGGTATAAATGAACAAAAGTATTTTCCCTTTACTTTACTTTTTTCTTCTGTCCTTGTTGTTCTTGTGCTTCCTGTGCACTGTTGCTCATTCTAAATCAAATGATGCCATCATCTTGACTGGGAATACCTTAAAGCACAGCAAGCAAAGTAGAAGAGCAAATATTAAGTTGGAGAGGAAGATATCAGAAGTTTGACCTGATGTGTTTGGCCAACATGAAAAAAATCACGTTTCAAAGAAACATCCTGAACAAAACTATTCAGTCCTTGGGAATGATCACCCTTCAGAATATTTTGGTGAATGAGGTCAATGGTCTAAGTTGTGAATTATGCAGAAGCACAGATGTAGTGTGCCGCATAATGCAGTATAATCAATGTGTGGCACGAGCAGTGTGAACTTGATACAGGCTAGAACCAGAAGTGGGTATGGCTGGCTGCCTGAAAGCATTTAAACAGAAGTGACATCCAATTAAAAAGCCCTCAGGCAGTAGAGGTACTTCAATAGACAGTCATTTTTGTTCTGGCTCCCAGTTAAGCCACATGGTATACATGTGTGAGAACAGTCAGAAGCAGAGAAGTTAGTTAAAACAAGGATGTTCCTTCATTTTTTAAAATAATCTGTATCCCAAATGTCTGTAAATATACTTACAATGTCAGTGAAACAATGAAGACCAAGATTTTATATGGCTCCAGACAAAACCTGAATTATAGTTGCCATTAATTTTACTCTGGGGAAAAAAAAAAAAAAAAAATCAAGCTAATCTGAAAAACTTTTCAGGAGCAGACAAAACCCAGAAGAAATCTGTTTTGCAATAGAGTCCTTTTCACAAATGTTTTCTTTTTATCTCCATCATCTGAATCTGAAGTGTCACTAGTGCTCTCTCACACTTGTAGAGAGGGTTTATGAAGAGAAAAATGATTCTGTTTTGAATTACTTAAAAATCCCAGCACTGTCAGATTTACACACACCAGGGTAGTCTCTGGATTTTTTTGAGAAGTTCTAATTAGTTTGAGTTACTGCTTTATGGCGTGCATGAAAAATGTTCATGTGTGTGGCTCATAACAGTAAATGAATACCCAATATACTGTCTCTTGCTATAGAGCATTGTGAACTTCCAACTTCATCTTTGTCCCCATACTGCACTGATTTTCTTTGCAGTTTTGTTGACAAACATGTTCTTATTTAACGCCACATCACAAGTCAGTGATGCTTGTGTAAATTCTACCTGGCATGAATGCAACACCAGCTATAAGTGCACAAAATCAGGGCTTCAAATGTCTGATCCTAAATGCTCTATTTCTGTCTCACAGGTCTAGAAGACTGATTCTTCAGTCTCAGAAAATATTTATAAGTACAAATATCCAGTTCAACATGAAATATGATTACTTAGAAAGATCAGATTCTTACTTGGCAAAATCCAAGTGCTAAAACTCTAAAGTGTTCAGACAATTCATCCAATAAATGTATTTCCATGCTGGAGGAAGTTAGAGTCATTTATTTCCAAGATCCTCAGTAATCATTTTATGGTAAGCCTTTTTATAACAGCACACCAACTGTAGAATAGCAACCTTGGTTTTCCACAATATATATTTTCATTATCTTTCACTTTTGTCAGTAACATAAGAGCTATATTGTGATAGTTATTTCTGGAGAAGGCTTTTGTAGCAAATATTAAGCTATAAAGCTGCTTTATTAGCTGGAATATCTGGTTACTGATACTATCTGTATAGGTTGATAGAGTTTCAAAACTGTTTGCTTAACACTTCTGTCAAATTTAAACTTCAAGTAACCAGAATCTGTATTTCATCATTATTATTATTATTATTATTTCAGCAGAAAATAGCTAACGCACATAATGAAAAGAACAGAATGAACAATGCTATTATAATTAAATGAAAATTCAGTCTATTCCTAATGGTAAAGGTCAAGTTTTGAGAGGAGAATGAAATTCTAAAGCAGAACTTCATTATGCAAGAAAACAGAAAGTTCTTCTGTTTCAGTGCTCTACTAGAAGGGTTTGCAAGAATTGCAAACTAATATATGTGCTAAGACACAAAGAAATTTGCCTTAATCAGGAAGCAGATTGACTGTATTTCCAGTCCTGCCTAAACAATGATTGGCCTTTTCTGAGGCTCCAGGGGTCTTAATTTTTTTCTGCAAGTGTGAGGGACAAAAACTTTTACCACGTGAAAATGAAGACTCTCATATAATCATACGATTCCAGAAGCTTAGATTTTTTATAAACACATTGTATTTTGATAGCACTAGTCATACTACTTTATTAAGCTGTTTGTGAAAATTGAACTCAAAATATCAAGGATGATAAAACTAAGAGCTGAGTTACAAACTAATTATTTCTGTTTTTCGGAAAGGAGCTGTGATTGTAGATAGGCTACACTGTGTGCTTCTACTTGAAGCACAATATTCCCAGTTACTTAAAACTTCAACAAAAAATTATTCAGATTGTCATTTTCTATAATAGGTGTATATCAGTCCTTCCCTTAGTTTTTATTAGCACAGGATTAACCATTTCTAAAACAGAATTTTCAGTGTCTTTCCTTAGCATTGCTGCAGTTTATATCACAGTGAAGTCAGGTTATTACAGTCATGTGCTTCCTAAAGTGAATACTCATCTTCTGCACTAAATCTAAGTGGTCTAGACACAAAGCTATTAGGAAAAAAAAGCACATTCACAGCTTCCCACAGCACTACTGTCTACAAAACTCAATGCACAGTCATATTGCTCTAATATCTCCTGAACAGCACTTGGGTAAAATTGTGAATCTATATGAGATTTGGTTAAAGGGAGATTTAGATATAAATCTTTAGAGAGGGCACAAGTATCACTGGGCATGACCAAAATTATTTTAAGCATGTGCAGACATTTACTATCAAAAGAAGAAGTTACATCAGATTTTAATTACCAGTTTTGGAGGACCTCCATTTGGGATTGAGTTGCCAGAATGTCAATTAAGTGGCTGAACCCTTTGTTGAGACAACATTACCTCATTTATATACCCTTATGATATGATATGCTGCATTTGCTCACATCCAGACCAGTCGGTATCGCAAAAGCACTGCCAGCTCTGTATTTACAGCTATTTTGTGCTTGGTTTCACAATTTTAATGTTCTTCTAACATAGAGCTTAGACTGTATTTATTTAACATGTACTTAAGTCTTCTAAAGATGCTATTCATCAACAGACTTCATCTGGAGAAGTGAGCAGTGTTCAGTGCTGAAAGAAAAGCCCACACTGTGTATGTAAAAAGCAGGAAGTTCATATTCACATATGATAAAGATGTGATTAAAAATGTCTGAGGTGCCAATCATTTGTCTTCACAGTGAGTAGATGAGGTGAATGAAAAGGTGAAAAGCAGAATCAATGCTCCTGAAAGCTGTAGAAAGATGTCTGACCTGGTTCAGACTTATTGAGCTATCGAACAGATAAGGGACCATAATGGATTTTGGTTCCAGTAAATAGGTATAGAATGATAAATAGTGAAGAAAGCTGGTTAACAATTAAGAGAAAAATAACCCAGAAAAAAGTGGTATCCAAGATATACAAGGAACATCTGTTAAAAAGTTACCACCATAAATAGATTGGATTCTGAAACTCTTAGTCTTTGAAAATGTGTTGCAAAGGCTTCCAGGATCAATTAATGGAAAATCACATAGAATATGGTAGGATAATCTATTTGATATGAAAGAAAAATATTCCACTGTACTGGGAAAAGAGCCCAGCTGCATTATTCATTATAAACAATGAATGAAAGGTCTTATCATGGTATTTTTGACAGATGTCTTTTAAAAGCCTTATAATCGGATATTAAGCTAATCCCTTTGGCTAGACTATATTGTTCCTGCATTTTTCACCTGCCTCCATTGCTATTCAAAAATTTGAGCGGGGATAGCAGGGACCATATTAACCTTATTACAGGCAAAACAACTCCTACACATCAATTTCTCTCATGTGTACAGAACACATTAATTCAAAGTGTATTATTTCTGAAACACTGACTGCACTCATAGCTCAAGCTCTTCCAAATTTATTTACCACTATTCATTTTCCCATAAAATACCTTGAACTATATGGAGGAGAAAACCAAAAAGACTCCAGTGAGAGTCATTGCTAGCAATAAATGAGTTGTTGAAAGAAAAGCCAAGGAAGAGACCTGTAAGATCTGTCCTCCATCAAATCTGTGCAGCACTGTTTCTCTCCAGATTCAAGGATCGCAGTGATTGTGCAAAGTGGCTTTTAAATAGCTCTACGTTCAAGAATTCAGTGTTGCACCCTTTACCATTCCAGCCCAGGCACAGGCATATCTCCATGGAAGAAGAGGAGGGCATGACTTTGTGCATTTCCTGATCCTCACTGCATGAAACAGCCATATAGCTAGAGATTGCTCCCTCTCCCCATTATTACTATTATTATGTCCTGTAAGTAATTGCCCTATTTCTCCTCTTTGTATCTTTGCCAACTTATGAAAAACATTCCTTAATCACCTCATAATTGAATTGCAAGGTTAGGTCTTATAATCTCACTTCAACATTCAGGGCCTCCAGTCTTTGTTGCTCTTTGCTGCATATCCTCCACTTTGTCATGATCGTACTTCGTAAGTACAACTCTTAATCCATATAGCTATAAGCAAAATAATGAAAAGGACAAAGGCTTACACAAAAGAAGAATACTGGTAGCTGCAAAAGAAGGCATGCAGCTCTTACTCACCTAATTGGCAATTAAAAAGAACTGCTTAAGAAAGGTGGTGTTTCTTTCAACAGAGAAGTAGCAGAAGCAAAGGTACTCTGAGAAACTCTTGCATTTTGCATTGTATATCCCTTTTCACTGGATATTGGATTCAGAGTACAAATTTCAATTTCTATTCTTAGTTTGACTTAATAGCTTACATCTCCATTAAACAAACAAACAAACAAACAAAATAAGACAATTCAATAATGGTTACATGAGCTCAGTGAACTCATCAGAATCAATATATTCATCCAAAACAAAATCCCGTGTTTGCTCAGGACAGACACAGCCCAACCGATGGAATAATACCATAGATAGATGCATTTCTGTTTTCCTTTCCTGACAACACCAACTTGTAGAAAGGTGAGGTGGCAAAAGACAGATTTCAGGAAGTCCTAGAGCAAGCACATTTGGTAACACATCTGAGGAAACACTTCACAGAGCATGCAGCTTGTGAAACAATTAGTCACAAATTATCATAGAGTAGGCAAAGAGTTTAAAGTAATCCTGTTTGGGATGGGCTGGCAGACAGCAAATATTTAGTTTAGTAATTTGGACATTTAAACGTAAGGAGTTAGATGGTGATGATCCACTAGGAGGAAAGCTAGAAGGAAGTGATCCACTAATCAGTGAATATTAAGCAATAAAATATTCCATGGATAGTTTATTCCACATCAGTCTGCTTGAGATATTGCTCTGTATCTCCCTTCTCACCACTTTTTGTCACTACCTATTACAATCACCACCAACAGCCCTTCCTGACAAGTGTTATTCTGTAGTTATAATTTTTCCTGTGTTCCTATAACTTTAATTCCACACACCCTTTTAAAACAGCATCAGTTTGGGATACCTGTGTCTACCTGAGCAGTAATAAGAGCTCTAAGAATGGCTGCAAAACCACTGCAATTCAGTCCCAAGACCTTAGACATCCTACTAAATAACAGAAGGCCAAGGTAGCAGCTAGCAAAGAAAACCCATGACACCTCTGAAGCTGTGAGAAGCTGGCTACTGTCAGAACAGTTTTCAATGAGCCCTGGCCTGGCCTTCCCTAGATGAGTCCTTTCTCACCCTGTTAGTATGGGGAATGACAGCAGTATGGCCAAAGGGACAGGAAACAAACCTCACAATACAGTTGGCTTGTAAAACATACTTTTGCACTGACCTTCATCATCTGCCATGTTTCAGAGGAATATAAGTGATTGGCCTCAGATCTTTGGTGAAATTTAATCAGTTATTTTGTCTCAGAGGTCAGATCTGATGCTCCTGTCCAACTCCAAATCTGTATCTGTAGATCTTCATGCAGCTCACCTTATGCATGGAACAATATCAGTCTATGTTATAATACTATTGATTGTGAATGATATGCAGAGATAACTACACTTCCAAATCATGACACTTTAATTTACCACTTCAGTTCATTCACGAGAAATAGAATGATTGTCATTGTCTGACATATTTATCTTTGTCGAACTGAGCCTGCTATCTCTATATTGCAGGTTTCTTCTGTTGCTCATAGGAACTTAAGCCATGGAGTCATGTCACGTGTCATGAAGGATTTTTGCTAATCTAGCTGTAAATCAAAAAGACAACAAATAGCACAACTTCTTGTCCTTAAAGGTGGTACACTTTCATTGAGTTTAGGAAACCTATACTTTCACTTGATGGGTTTGGGAGGCAGTATAAATATCTCATTCCACTCCATTTTCTAGAGTTGTTTGAATAGTTATTTTAATGATAGGCAAAGAATAATATCTTCTGAAACCTATGGAAACACAGAATGCCTTATGGTACATATTTTCTTTTTTTTTTCTTAATAAGGCAGAAAAGAACTATCCACAGACCTCCTGCTAAGTCAATTTGTTCCTATGGCATATTGCTCTTGCATACAGTTGAATGTCTTTTTGGTGTTAACATTATTATTTAGGGGAGTATTGCTATTTAAGGAGCAAGTAACTCATGCTGTTGTGCTAATTTGTGGGTGAATGCTGCATATTTTTAGTATCCATTCAATCACATGTGCTGGGCTGTAATGTTTGAAAATGAATTCATGAAAGTCATGATACAAAACCCATTAAAGTGAGGAATAAAACCCCTACTGCTTTTCTGCCTCTTTAATTTTATAAGGTGCCCACGATATTAACACAAAAATAAAGGAGAGAGACTCATGAGCCCATTTAAATTATCTCTTTACATCTGGGCTGGTAGATCTCTGCATAAAGTTATGATCCCAACAACTGCAAATCAGGGAGAACAGTCCATGCAACATAAAGACTGCCAGCATCAACTTCTTGAATGTCATTGTGTTGCTTTGTTCTGAGCCTGTGATAAGTTATTAAAACCCAGTGTTGTCTTCGTTCATTCTGTGCCTTCACAGCTAGAGATTCTGGTTTTTGATCTTGTTATGTACATGACTGACATTTACAGAACTACCAAAAGTTGCAGACAACAACAAAACAAAGCAAAAAAAAAAAAAAAAAAAAAAAAAGAATTTGCAGGTTTAATGGAAATATTTAAAACAACTTAATTTCTAAGTAGTTTAAAGTGGTGCAGCTTTTAAGTACGTTTCTTCAAATCGGGATAGTCTACCTTTCCTTCTATTGTAGGATAGATCTGAAACAACCACACGAAAATCTGTCAGCAAACGAGTGGACTAGAAGCAGAGCCTGAGTTAGGCTGTTGGCACGCTTCTATTTGCTGTTTAGAAACATCTGTTGAGCTTTGAGCAGATGTCTGTGAAGAACAATCAGGGGTCCATATCCGAGTCCATTCCTCTGAGATGCAGAGCCAAATGGAGAAGAAGGCAGAGGGTTCCGTAGCCACTTTCATAGCATGAATGCTTAAGTACAAAGGATAAATCTGACTGTATGGAGTCTGACTGGGAGCCCAGCAGAAACATTGTCAAGGGAGTGGAAGGCAAGTAACAGTGAGCTTTAGGCTTCATTCTGTGGAGGAGATTTTTAAAAAACTGGTGTTTCAAACAATTTACAGTTTGCAATGTTTGCAGTAGACATTAGTTCATTCGCCAAACACCACAGTGTTTTGGACTGGCTGGTTTAATCCCTCTGCCTCATTAGGAGAGTAGAGTTCTCCATGAAACATTTAATTTCTTCTGCACTCTCCTGTTTTGGACACTGTAACTGTAAACAAACCATTCTCTTCTCCCTTTCTCCTTCCATTCCTCCCTCCCTCCCATTTCCACTTTCAAGCCTTGACAAAAGATCTTGAGGATCTCATTCATCCCACTCAACAGCAGAAGACCTGGAAATGCTTCTTAAATGCAGTTTAAAATGGTCAGTTGATTATTTTTTATAAAGCTGTGACATTGAGTACTAAACAGATTAAGTAATATTCAAAGACTAGATTAAAAATCCAAGGTATGTGAAACTTCAGGAAGGCCTTTCCATTAGTCCTTGCAATTGCTGTTTAATGCAGTTATCCCTTTTCCATGGCAGTAAACAAGCAGTCATAGTGGAAGAATTCAATAATTTAAGAATTAGATGAAGCCAAAACTCAAGTAAATGATACAAAATGTATATTGTATAAGGAAAATATGTGTTAAGAACGTGTGTTTTTAACTTCAGTAGTGCTATTAGATGATGGTTTTTAATCTTAAGAAACTCTTTTCAAACACCCTTCAGAATAAAAAAGAGGTATACTACTGTAGCAAAATTAATGTTTTTCTTTAAAAAAAAAGAAAAATACTCAGAGATAGGGGCTGGGGGAATCTCATCTTTATCAAGAGATTATAATTTCAAATTAAGTCTGCATTGTGTGTTACTATAGAAACTCCCATTTTGTGGCATGTTTGTGGGGAAAAAGTCAAAAGTTGCATTTTAATGAATGTGGATCACATACTACCTTCCTCAATGTAGCAAAATAAAAAAGAAGTTTCTATCAGAAAATGAGTAATTGCTCAAAATAAGGTGAGCTAATTAAGGTCGTGGGAAAAGAATATTAAATCCTGAAGTGACATGTGTCACATTCATTTTTCAACAATAGTCTCCTCCTTACAGATTATGTATTAGATACTGCGGGAGTCTGATGGATTGAGAACCTTGTTGCCATGGCAATATTTGCTGCTTTGCTGGTATTCCCTACAGAAAGTAAAGGATTTTTTTCTACTCAGTTAGACAAATTAGCTATATATAGTAAGAGATGTTAGAGAACTGAGACAGCAGAATCTGGTGAGGGCAGGTTGGGGGAAGGACTGACATTTATAAGTTTAAGAATCACGATAGACTAGATAGCCGTGAGAAATGAGAGGGGCTGCTGGAAGAGGGAAAGAGAGAAACAGAGAGAAGGAAGGAGATAAGGAAGGAGGGAGGTAAAGATGCTTATACTGTACATTCATAGTATATCTTACTTTTACGGACAGTGGCCAGCAAAGAAGATAGTGTTGGGTAAGAGAAAGGCAGCTACAGCTGCTGTTGTTTTACTATGCTTGAGATGATTTATAGCTTCAGGGAGAGCCAAAAGGTAAAAATCTCTCAAATGGGTAAAGAAACAATGGAGTTTCTTGCCACTGAAATTGACAGTATAAGTCACAATTCAAGCTCCAAATATAAGCCTCCTTCTTCTGTTGTTTTGTTTTTTTTTTTTTAATCTTTGCTCACAGCATTTTTAAATGAGGTGTTGATACCATTTCCATCCTCCTCTTGGCACAGTGTAAGCAAATGTGCTCCAGTCAGATGTTTGGGAGTACTGTCTCTTTTGTGTGATTCTGTCTGTTGCTTAGAGGTGTGGGAAGAGTGTGACAATGTGGTTTCATTTTAATATTGGCCCATCTCAGCCAAGAAACTATAGATTACTGCAGAGGAAAAGAAAACAACTGTTTTGTTTCTTCCTCTTTTCCTCTCTTATCCCTTTTATGTGTAAAAATATACCAAGTAATCTACAATATCTGCCTTTAGGCTTAGAAAAAACCCTACTCCAATAAAACTGACCAGACAGCTCTAACTGTCCTCAGTGCTAACTCACTTGCTGTATTCAATTCACTGTTTCTTTTCCTTTTTGTAGCAGTTATCCATTAAGGTTTTTTAATTTGTTGAAGTGTCAGACACATACAGTGTTCGATACAAAAGATAATCTTTGGCAGATCATTAATACAGTCCTTGCCCAGAGTTTTCATGTACAAGAAAGAAGAGTACAATGAAGAATATGTACTGCAGTGATCACTACTGATGGGCACTTTCATGACTATTGGGCATCCTGAGGAAGTGCACATTTAAGGGATGCAGGGTGAAGAGACACAGAGAATGCAGACCTATAACCAGGATCTGATTTATTTTGCATTCTGAAAGGTAGAAGAAATTTTAATTTAATAATAGATAGGATTACTGCTCACAGAAAGACAGAAGAAATCTGAGAACACACAGCAGTAAACAGGGGAGATAGGGTTGTGAGAATTATATGTATCCAGTGGGGAGAAAGGGGAAATCTTAGCAGAAGTTTTACACAATGCATATCAGTCTATGTACATTATATGGAGTGTATATTACAGCAACTTTAGTGATGTGATTAGATAGGAAAGACACGCAGGATCATATTCAACACTTAAACGCATAGAGAAGTAGTGAGGGAAAGCAGGAGGAGTGGTACTGCACAGTACTGAAATAATGAAATGCAATGAAAAAAAGGCAGAGTCCTCTGTTTGCACCAATGCCTGGAAGTGGGAATAAAGACAAAAGAGCATTTTTGAAAGGAAAGAGGATCCTTATGTAGACGTGCTAAGGTTCAGCTATCAGATCTTTTAAAAAAAGCACAAAAAAAACAAACAAACAAGCTAGAAATCAGATTTCATTACAGTTCCGTAGAAACAGAAAAAAGTTGGGAGATGGAAGAGACAGAAGAGAAAATAGAGAATCTTCCTGTCCTATTCTCACCTATATAACCTCAAACAATTCACACTCATCTTTGAACAGTACTAGAAGACGAGTCCTCACATGACTCACCATTCAAAACAATCATGCAGAGGGTTAGGGGGTGATGAACAGGCTACAGAATTGGAGAGACTACTGGTGTAAAGAGAACAAGCTACTGGGCTGAGTCAGCAGAGGGGAATGGCAGGGAATAGAGGCAAGCCCTCACTCCAATCACTAGCAGATATTTAACCCACAGAAATATTGAATCAGAGCTTGCTGGAGGAAGGAGGAGTTGCCTTTGGATTATTTTGTTTTGTATTTTGTTTGTTTGTTTGTTTTTTCTGAGGGAAAGGGTGTTTCTTTAACAATAACCCAGACATTATAAATGCAAAAAATACAGCATGTTATGAAAGGAGACATAGTAGAACCAACAGAAATGAATGAGAATCTCTAAAAAAAATAAAAATGGAAGGAAGGAAGGAAGGAAGGAAGGAAGGAAGGAAGGAAGGAAGGAAGGAAGGAAGGAAGGAAGGAAGGA
>JAOWBP010000001.1:90105550-90117739 GCA_028571105.1 Tragopan temminckii | reverse complement strand
ATCACTCTGGTTCGATAGCAGCAGCTGCAATTCTCAGTGAGTTCTCCAGGTGCTCATCAGAGATTTTTTGATGAAATTTTACTCTTCTTTTCCCATGTATCATCCTTGAAAACACTGGTTCACAAATGTACATACTGCCCAAAGCAATGACATAAAAAAGGTATGATTGTGGAAGGATATCTTTCTCTGATAAGGGAGGGCCTATAGTTTGGACATGCCTGCTTAATGATATTTCAGCAGTCATAACTTTGACGTTGCTTCAGACTGTGTCAGCAGTTACCTTGATTAAAACAACTGCTATAATCCTAATAGTTTAATATGGAGGTTTTTAATTAATAGCCTTCTTAGGCAAACTGACAAAAGTCCATGCCCCTGACTCTTGGACATACTGTTTCACTGGATTGTTGAGTACAGATGCAGAACTAAAACATAAGATTTGAAACCCAACTTTGTCATTAGAAATTAAATAAAACATCAGTTGCTGTAGAAGCGGGTGGAGAGAAGTAACCCAGATGTTGCTCATGTAAAGGAACACCCCATCCTATTAAGGGTGCCTATTTATGCTTGCCCTTTTTTTATCCTTTCATCTATTTATAATTTTGTATATAATTACATTGCTTTCCTCTGAAATGCAGTCCTTCTGGCAAGAAAACTTCCATTATGGAGAAATGATGGTCATTCTGTTTATTAGAAATTAGCCAAGAAAACATCAATACATTTTTTATTTGATTACATATTATCTGCCTTTTACTATTTCCAGTATTCCAGAACAGACTCTAAGGTCCCAATCATGAAACAAACCTAAATGGTATGGGCAGATCATTGTACTTCATTGCTGAACTGGAACCTCAGGATATATCTGCAGTGCAGTCCCTGCTGTGGCTAAAGCTTGTGCGAGCTAGTTTCAAACCAGTTGGTGTGGACCTGGCTAGCAGTTAAACAGCCTGGTAGCCCACACTATGAACAAAATCTGCCCAACAAAGTGACAGCTCTGGCAGAGAGTAAAAATGAATTGTCTCAGGAGAAGTAAGGATGATCCCAGTTATTTCCATAGGGATCAGCCTGAGGGTCTCTGCCCTGAGATCTGAAGCTGCCCAGCAGGCAGCTCTGCAGGCACTGCAGTACACAGCATGGCACTTCAAGGCAACTAATCAACAGTCTCTACGACATTTCAGGCTCGGTTGTACCTAGTTAACAATTGAAGATCTGAATATTTACTTGGGAGTTTATCTAGGCTGAGCACTGTCAACTGCTTTCCCTTTCAGTTCCAGTTAATGCAGGGTCAGCCCAAGGGGTTTTGTGGATCACCCCATGAAGGTACATCACTCTTTTCACTGACCCGTTGGGGCCCCAAGCACCTGTTCCAGATCCTTCAGATCCCTTTCCTGGGAACATCTGCCCAACTTAATGTTGTACCAGATAAGGATTAGAGGTAACCTCACAGTTGCACCAGAAGTCTTAGATCATCTCAAATAGCAATCTCTCTCCCTCCAGATGTATATACTTATTTATAGTATTTATATATTGGTATATAAAAATATTTGAGTGCAAATCATCACTCTGAGAAGTTCATACTTCTACAGCTTTGATATAATCATAAACAGCAATACAACCTGTATGTAAAGCTGTCTGATAAGGAACATGGAGTTCCTTATACTCTACAGAAATTGAAAATACAGTACCTGCCTTAAGGCACAGAATTAGAGAAACCAAAAAAGCAGTTAAGCAGCTCAGAGCAAGATATAATTTAGCAGTAGAAGTATTAGAGCTTCATTTCTTATAATATTTATTGGTTATTAACTCATTTATTGCAGATATTTCAGATTTTCTGCCTATTTTACACTGAAGTTAAAGTTGTATTTAAACTATTTCATCCCTATCAACTGAAAAATCAAAAGCAGTACTACAGTAAGTATACAGTCAGCCAAACTGGGAGAAATCTATATCTTCTCCAAGAATGAGTGAAAGGCAGTTAACCTACTTAATTCCATTAAAACTTCAAAAACAAATTGAAACAAGAAAAATTATGACCAGTCTTAAGCAACTCTGTATATTTGGGATTAACTTATACCCATAAATACCTAAAGTAGTTGTTATCTGTCTCAGATAGAGACTTCCTTTAAGACCTGACTAGAGTTTCTGTACAGCTGATCTTGAAGTGAGATGTGCAGGCTGGCCACCTTAATGTGAATCAGTTTTAGAGGATGAAGGCACACTTGTAATCATGTGATGAGGATCTGAAAGGTACTCACAAACGGAAGAGAGCAAAGTGCTGCAAAGATATATGTGGCTTTTGACTCTCTCATTGCCCAGACCTGAGGGCACACTAGAAGCAGAGAGAATTAATTCAAGCTTCACATAGATGAATAGTCCCAATACAGTAGAATAGAGCAGAGGCAATGGTGAGCAGACTCAAGTTAATGCACTAAGAAAGGAAGGCACATGAAGACATTTCTAACTGATCACAAGCCAATTTCCCAGCTAGTAATATAAAATGAAGGAATGTGCAGTATGACTATAGACTGGAGTGACTATCTAAAACTCTTCCAGCTATTTGCCAGCAGTAGCAGCATTTTACATACTACCTACTATGCAGCTCAGGAGAGATTGACCATTAAGAACTGCAGGAGTATCAAGGAATACATATTATTTTCATCCATGTTATCAATGCTGGAAGAAGTCAAAAGATTCCACTGGGGATCTGAGCTTGGTACCTATTTTGTTCTCATACTTCTCAGTAAACACACTCCCAGTCTCTCCCAGTGACTCCATTTCCACACATACAAGTGGATGTAACAATACTAATTTGTCTTTACTTTACTACACTTATGATATATACATTTGCAAGAGGAATATTTAGAAATATTTGTAGAATTCAGTGACCAAAGTCCTTCAGTGCATTTGAAAAACACTCCAGATCTGTATCAATGTATTTTGTTTGCAGATATTTCTACAGATGAAAGTTCCTCAAAACGAGGAATTCAGCTGTTAAAGGCAAAGAAATATGTAAATAGAAAAATGTTTTATAAGTCAGAAAAC
This sequence comes from Tragopan temminckii, assembly GCA_028571105.1. Classification (NCBI taxonomy): domain Eukaryota; kingdom Metazoa; phylum Chordata; class Aves; order Galliformes; family Phasianidae; genus Tragopan; species Tragopan temminckii. The sequence goes on along the minus strand of JAOWBP010000001.1, from coordinate 90,114,700 downwards.
AGAGACCCTACAGTTTAAAGCTTCTGACATCAGCTCAAGCTTTATGTAAATGTGCAAGAGGAAGATATCAGCTTGTGTATCTCGTAAATAAGCTGAACTTGCATTTCCATGTATCATATATACAACAAATAAATATCTTACAATAATTTTGTAATAATGATTACATTTTTAAATGATCTTTTCTTTGTCATCTAGAGGCACAATGAGAAATTCAGTGCAGTTTCAGCAAAAAAAATGTGCCCTGGCTAGTTAGTTCTATTGGGAATTTAAGCAGTCTACTAGAGCTCTAGTATGACAACTAATGTTACCACAGGGCACTGCAGAGTGGATTAAGGACAGAATTATTTCCAGCTTTAACTCTTGGTATGAGTCAAGCTCTTCACGTTACTTAGCATTTGTATTTGCTTAAGTTTAATAATACATCTTCAGTTGTTTGAGGGCAAAAACAAAACACCAATTTACTAGAAATGCTTGAGCAATGAGTATTCAATTGATTTGATTCTTTGTTGTTTAAAGGTACTGCCATATAATATTTGAGCTCCTCAGAAACATTAGTTTTACCTTCCCATAGGACTGCAACATGAGGCAGTATTGTTCCCTGAGGTGAAAACACAGGCCTGTATTTTCAATAAGTCTGAGTTTATCTGTGGTGCACTGCAGCAGAAATGTGCCTGTTCAAAGGGAAAAATCCACAGTGTCAATGGATGTGTTCCAAAAAAAAAACCACTGATGAGAAGTCTTGCCAGAGATCCCAAGGGATGTCTTGGGCACAAGTTCAGTCTTCTCCTGGGACACATCACAGTAGAAATCTGAGGTTCACAGAAATACCACAGGCCAACTCTTGAGATAGTTATTAGCTCCTCAAATAGTGTAAATATGCCACTTAGCCTGAGAGGAAACGCAGCCTCATGCACACACTGCACAGGAAACCAATACAGTATTAATCACTTGAGCCTAATTCTATTATTCAGTTCATGAATGAGGAATGAGCTGCTACGTTTTACCATCAACAGCTATGCTCCATCTCACTTGGAAAGCTGGGACAAGAATAGGGAGCTGGTAAAATGGATTGACATCTATGAAAATGATGGCTTCTCCAAACATATATTACTCAGATGTGTTTTTGCAGGCTTACAGGCAATACTGCGTTTGTTCTGCAAAGTCTATCTCCTCAGGTGCTAGTCTTGACATACTATTTGCTGTGTGGGTGTGACCAACTCTGCCCTGAACAGTAAACTGGTATTCATATGACCTCTAAAGCAAGAATGAAAATGTCCACTACAAGTATGGTTCAGAAGCTTAATTTTACATTTTTTGATTGGTGCATAAGCACTAACTGTTCTCTTGTTTGCATCCATGCTCAGTTCCAATGCATATTTCAAGCAGGTGTGTTTCTGTGCATATTTGCAATAGAAGTAGTTCTTAAGCAGAAGGGTAAAGGCAAAGGGGAATCACAGTTCCCCAGCATAAAATATGTTAAATGATTTCCAGACAGAGAGAGAGAGAGAAAGAGAGGGAGAGTCCAAGGCACCTCACATGTCTGGCAGATGCCCTGGGGCCAGAGGTGCAGAATTCTGTATTTGTGCTAGAAAAGACCCTCGGGGATATGCCAAGCTGCCATTAACTAATCAGTGAGCAGCAAACACTGAGTAGCTGCTTCTACTGCCTTCAGTAGGAAATGCCCCGGAGTGAATCTCTCATTGAATTCCCAAAGACTGCTTAGGTACAGGGAGAATTTTTTTAGTGTGCTGTGAATTCTTCTGTACAGAGTAACTATTTTGAAGGCAACTCAGAAATAGTACTGCAAATTCTCAGAGTGCAGACAATACAGCTCCATGTCAGCTGGCAGTCACTCTGTCAGTAGATGACATGTTGGGAGGATCTAGAATTTCTCTCTTACTCCTTCAGGCATGCTCACATAAAGCCCAACCACACTTAATCTACAGTGCTAGAAGAATAATGCAGTATTTTAAGAGCCCACGTATGTCAGTTACTGCCAGCTAATAGTAAGAAATACTTGTGAAGGAAAGCAGACGTTTTCTTCTTCTAGATGGAATCCTTTGCCTGGCAGCTGTGTGAAATATGTTGGTCACACCATGAGTTATCAATCTCTTGAAGAACTACACTAGCACTAAGGTACAGACAAGAAGAGATTCATATCAAACTTTGCCCTGAAGCACTTCATGATGTTTCACAGAGCAGCTCCAGCAGAGGAATTGGTGGCCATGAAATGCAAATAAAATTGAACAGCAGTCCTAGGTATACCAAAGAACATGCTGTTTCCAATAAAGTGGACATAAAATGCAGTGTATGCTTTCTCTTAATGCTAGTAGTAGTATTAATATATGCCATTATATTTTATTTCAGCACTCTAAACTGTTGAACTGAAAACAACTTGTACCTGTTGTTACCAGGAAAATAAATATATGCATTTGAACAGACAGATACAAGTATAGATATACATGTATAGATAATGCATGAATGCCCCCCCCAGCTGGTTAGCACAGAACTAGAAACAGAAGCCAAATATCTGCAGCTTGCTCTCTTCCAAGGAATAGCCAGGGAGAGGTCTTCACTCCCAAATTTACTCTGCATGAGACATTAAGAGAATCTCAGATTGCAGGGATATTTGTCTCATTGTTATTCCTGAAGCATTGAGAATGATTCAGCCATTAAAAAAAAGTCCTTAGGAACAAAATGCAACAATCACATTTTATTTCTTGTCCGCGGACTTTCTGACACTTCTCAGGTCTTTGTCTTCTGTTTCAGAGAAACTAAAAAATACTGTGTCATCTGATCATGAGATTTCTTTCTCCCTTTGTCCACCTTCCACAACACAATTACTCTTCTGGAGAAGTAGATTGTCTTAATCTATTTTGGTGGTATGTCATACCCTATGCAGACCAGTAATTTGCAGGGGTTTTTGATGCCTTGTTTTCATAACTATCATTGAAATCCTTTCCGAGCAACCACATCAAAATGCACCATACTTCAGTAAATGCCATTTGAATTGTGTCATCATCAAGAAGGTGATTTTATTAATTTGCATTTTGGAGCTGAAGCATGTATGCGCATGTATTCCTTCTTCCTTCTGCTTACATTCCTTATGGCCTTGTAGGTTATAATTTTATCTGGAAGTTTCTCATACTACCTTACTAACTACTACAGTGGGAGCACTGAAGTCCAGACTGGAGGGAATTGCTTCATGAAATGAACACGATACAGGAGCCAGCAAATGACAACTGAATCTCCAGTCTCTCAGGTCCATCATTTCTTTACCAGAATCAATTCTTCCCATTTTCCTGCCTCCATAAAATATGGACAAACAGAAAAGTTTACTGTAGTTTACTGCACCAGAAGGCACTGGCTGATTAGAAAATCTACCCATTTTTATCTCTTACTTAAATTTAGTTTTATCGTTTTCTTGCAGAAATGCAAGCTGTTGCCCCTTTACCTGACATAGTACAGAAGGCATTTTCTGAAACTTCAGAATAAACAGTGACACAACCTAGCTTCTGGTGCTGTCAATAAATGTCTCTTCCAAAGCTTCTGCGTAACTAAGTTTAGGTGCCCAGTATAGGTATTCTAAAATAGGAAGCTCTGGAGCTTCTATCTCCCCCCTGCCTCTAGGAAGAAGCTGGGATGGTCAGCATCCCAGTTGTTGTAGCCTAAAACTACATGCATTCATTTTAGACTATCAACTTCTGAATTTGGATTATAAACCCAATTCAAGTACCTTAACCTCTGTATGCATAATTCTTGGAAAAGACAGTGCTTCAGAAGACTATTTACAAAGGGGGGGGGAAATGGATGTATAAAATAGAGATAATTTCCTTCCTCTTTACTGAAAGTCTGTAGTAAAAATGCAAGAGGCAGCAATGTTTTAGATAATGTCCTAAGCAGTTCACCCACTCAAGCAAACTGGGGATGATGGGAATATTTATCTGTCTTCATGCTCAGTAGAGGTTAGCCACAGGCTTAGTTTTACTTCTGTCAGCCTTAAAAGTGAAAATAAAAGCTTTAAAACCTCAGTTCAACCTTCCAAATCAAACCCAGTCTATTCTATTCTATTCTACTTTCACTGTTGACAAGTAAAAATAGTCCCTGTAGTTTACTCTTTCCGATGTAGGACATTCAGAAGCATGTCCACCTGCTTTCATTGTCCAGCTATTTATTGTTATTATCAGTTATTCTGATAGAAAAAGGAGCTACATGTGGGAAATACGTTGCTGAAGGCAAATAAGAATTTTTATTTAATCATTTCAAAAAAAAATTAAATACCAACTTTGGTTCAAAGGCCCTTAATAAATATTCAAAATATGGTTTGATGAAACAATAGCAGCTGTGTGCTGCATTTATTAAGATTGTCTTAATCCTAGAAATGGTAGAAATGGTGAAACACTAAATAAACATCGAAACATGCTTAACAGAAAGGGTCTGTCATGCAATGGGACACAGAGCTAACCTAGCACACCTTATGACCCTTTGAACTATATGCACAGCCTACCTTCTGTATACTTTCTCGGTGCCTCAGTTTGTTCCGCTGATGACTAAAATGTCTTAAGGAAACAAAATTAAATTATACTAGGAATTACAGCATTTTAAAGTTAGTATCCCAGCTCTGTAACAGTCTTCCTGCTCTTAGTTTTTATCTTATCAGAGAATAGTGAGTTTTTATCTAATCATGGCAAAATGCTCTTCTCCTGCTCTACCAACAGACTTTCATGTGTTGTCCTCTTGGCTTAGATGCTCAAATCTGGATTAGGTTTTTTGCTCTTGATAAATGTGTTTGAATGTCTCTATCACTGAATAGAAAACACATAAAATCAGTCCTAAGTACACCAAATATTCTGGGAATCAGTCAACGGATTTTGGTAATCTACAAGAAAGGGGGCAGTGAAGGACTTTGACACTTCAGCAACTGATTAATATAATCATTTACTTCTTCCATCATTGTGGTTGACTGTAGACCAGGGAATCAAAGGACTGACAGGGGAGACTGTGAGGGAATTACCAACAACTGTAGGAAACTTACAGGAGAAAGAAATATAGAAGTGGAACAAAAAGGCTCTGGAGTGTGTAGTGCACTCAGCCCACGGGATCTTTACAATGTATTGTATTCTGGTGATGCTGAATATGGAATATAACAGAAGAACGGTCTTTAAAAACATCTGAAAAATTCTTCTCTTAAAAGTCTACTTATAATGCTTCGCAGATGCAGTGCACCACATGCTATAGGCTACAATAGTGTAGTATTTGTACCACAGTGAGGTAAGTATTTGTATTCCCATTCTTACACAAAATCACCCTCCACGTAATGGAAAAGACTTACAAAGAAAGATTGGTGATTAAATCTCACCTAAATAATACAGGGGGAGATATACCAGTTGCTAAGGCTCCATCACAATGAGCCAAGAAAGACTCGTGTATTGCTTTCCTTTCAGGGTTTTTGTGAAGAGCTCTTTAAAAAGTCTTTTAGGAGTTTTACATCCTCGTGGCTGAATCATTCATCATTCATTAGATTTGGCTTCTTTCATGTGAAAATACATCAGAACTTCTTTATAAGGCTAAGTGTTTAAGGTAGGAGAATGAAGTGTGACATTCTTCAGTGACATACATTGCATCAGGACAGAGCTGCCTTGCCTGTACAGCTACAGATTCACTTTTACTAATACAAGTTGCAACACAGCTTGATGCAGAGTTCTCGGTGTTGAGAGAGAAGACAGAGCTGAGGGGCAACACTGATTCACTAAATTATCTTCCCCTTTTATCACATAAGAAAAGAGTATTTTGCGATTATCATATTCATGTTACAACAATTTTTTCTGAAAGGAGTTCCTTTCTCCATATTTGTCACCCAACCACTTTATACTAAAGTGCGTGCCTGCACACTTAATAGGTGAACAGTTAACATCTGATTTCTATGCACATGAGCTTAACCTGAAGTCTGTGTAGTAGCTGGTAAGTAGACAGAATATGAGTTGCAGCAAAATATTTCCTATAGTGTCCAAGCTTGTAAGAAGGTTTACCCAACGAGGCAAAAAAAAAAAAAAAAAAAAAAAAAGGCTGGGCAAAAGAAAAATGTGCAAATTTTTCAGCTAGCCAGCTGTTTGGGAACTGATGTTGTTCTTCAAGGACTATTAAATATCTTCATTAGGAAATGCCATGGCCTTGATCCTGTGCCACCAGTCATGTTCACAGGCAGGAACTACATTAGATCTGATGGGCTGTACCTCCCTACACTGATGACTAATGAAGGATGGAAGTAAAGACCATCCCCAACAGTTTCACAGTCTTATTAACTAACTAACTATTAGGAAAAGCATCCTTTTCCAGATTCTCTAAGTCTGTAGCCAAAGCATGGCAACGTGCTGAAAATCTCACTACTTATTCAGGAAACACAAGCAAACCCAAGAGATAAAGTCAAGGGGATATAATCAGTTTTGCCAGCCAGATGAAAATGTAGATGGGATTGTCCACTAAGTGACATCAGACACATTTATTTGGCTTTGCAGCATAGAGAAGGAGTCTCCTGGCCATTTAAGTTCCGGCTCTGTTTGAGAAAGAGATGTGGAAACAGGGACATTTGCAGTTTCTGGATCCAACGATATGATTCAACATCTTGAAGCAGTTCTTTTGGACAGATGCTTCCCCATTCTGAATTAAATGTTACAACCTGTGAGGGATGCAAAGGGAAGAAGTCTGACGTCTATTTTCAGTGCTTTTTCCTTTACTTTCACTCACTCGTATGTTTGTTCACATCCATCATATAATTACTACATCCCAAATAATGTGACCGCTAAAGAGCAGAAAGAAATTGTACAGTTTAGGAATTATAACTCCAGATGCTGGTCTCTGGAGAAAGGGCAGAAGTTCTCTCAAAGAGTTGTTCCATCTTTTGTGACCCCTAGTGACTGGAACAGAAATAAAGTCTGACCCAAGTCTGTGAGTGTGGATGTGAAATCAATCCAAACTGATATGTGTTTTTTCATCACCTAGGCACAGTCCTCTTATGCAGATTTCGGCCTCTTGGAGAAAGAAATCCTTCTTTTCCCCCAGCGGCACAGAGCCTAAAATGTTTGAAATAATGAAAGGGCTTCTACTTCTTCTGTTTCAGGATTGCTATTGAATTGAGACTGTAAATGATTTAAAAGCATAACCTACTGAAAATGCCTAACTCTGAGATTGCTAAGTGACCCAGGAGAAAAACATTTAGCTCTTGCATGCTGTTGTTTTACTCTGTCCTGCAAATAGGAAACTAAGTTCAGTTGCCTTTGAAATTAAACAGCAGTATCAGCCTTAGCAGTCTAGAACGGCAAGAAAGCATCAATCAGACAGCTTTAATTATTCACATTCTCCCTTTTCTCCCTTCTTTCTCTGTCCTCATTTTCATTCAAGTAATGGAAACTTCTGCTGTTTTTTGTCATGGAGTATAAAGCAAATTTTCTTATTTTCTGCAGGTATCAGTCATAATCTCATATGTCTGAGTAACGTAGAAATGACTATTACAGTGTGATCTAAGCTTCCTCAGAGACTTGACTGATAAATAGACCATATGGGTGCACTGGGTGCAACAAAGCACATTTTTGACAGTGGTCTGTGACGAGCATGAAAGTCTTCGTAAGAGCAGAGATAGCTTCTTTCTAAATGAGGAGCTAGTGCCTTTTCTCTTGCAAATTTCTCCCTTGTGCATAATGCATCCATCTCTCTAGCTGGTAGCTCATCCAGTGCAGGCCAGCCTTACTGCACATCACATCATCAGCTCATTTTATTTGACAGCCAAAGGAAGTAACTCAAATATACCCTAAGAACACATGTAAACAATAAAGAACTACACAGTAAAAGATGGTATACCACAGCCTGTTCTTTGTGCAGCGTGCAGGCAATTTTGTCACACATAAAAGCTTTGTTCTCATTATTACTGTTAACAAAAGTTGTTCCTTTGGTTGTCAACCAAGAGCTGTATTTTAACAGTCGCCACTGCAGGTAAGAAACTGGTAAGTTGCACTGAGAGAAAAGATTCTCAAGCCAACTTGGGAACAAAATTCTAGTGACAAAATTTCTGGTCTCAGAAACAAATAAAAACTAGAATGCAAATTCCTATATAACCCACCAGGAAGATCATGAATTGTTGAAATAATACAAAACAAAATTTTATTAAATGAGTAGGAACTATCAGTGACAACTGCTCATTGGCAGCGAAGTTATCAAGTGAGAAGTGCAGCATATCTGCATGGTAAAATATGACAGGAGAGGCTTCTGAAATCTTTCTAAGGGAATCAAATAACTTTTGGCATATATATAGAAAGTGTGAGACCCACAGTGATGCTTCCTCTCTCTTCCTCAGTGTCATCTTCCTGAACATACAAAATTTTCACACAGCTGGATCCCTATGAAGTCCTGTGATGGAGCAGAAATCAGCAGTTGTCCATCCCAGACATCCCAGACAATCTGAACTAAGTCAGTAATTAAATTATTATTGTAGAAAAATTCAGCACAAACCTTCAAAGTACATCTGAACGTATGTAAGACATGTTCTCTTCCTTGGAATGGTGCTCTTATCCTCTGTTAAACTAACTTGTAATGGGAGAAATCTCTTGCTACAATGGTGAATGTACTTCAAAAATAAATAATTCAGATGCATGTATATAGGGTGATTGACTAGGAACCTTCAAACATCTATAACATTTCCAAATGCCATTTCAAGAGAAGTGGAGTATGTCAAAATCCCGTTTTCTCATTAGCAGGGAATTTTTCAGTTTGAATCTTCTACCTGCCACCTCTTCCATCTTGCCCAGTTCTTTGGACAGTCTTCCACCTGAGCACTAGAACAACCTGCAGGAAACCTAAGAGATGATCAGCACAGTTTCATTTCCTCTTGCACTATCACATACTGCTGCCAACACGCAACTGCTAAGCACAAAAAAAGGTCTTGCCTTCCCACTTCTCCTGTCTTACTGCAGAGCAGTTCCAGAAGGAAAGGGTCCCTGCAGGGCACTCTGCAGTACTCTTTGCTCTGTGCTTGGCAACTGGTGTTTTTGCTATGCTCTATTTGAGTGGGGTGAATAGAAATGGGAGAGCAAGAGCTACTCATTCTTTAATAATTGGCATAAAACTACCTCGTTATAAAAAGATGCATGCTTCCCTGGA
>JAOWBP010000001.1:90089672-90105450 GCA_028571105.1 Tragopan temminckii | reverse complement strand
GGGAGAGCAAGAGCTACTCATTCTTTAATAATTGGCATAAAACTACCTCGTTATAAAAAGATGCATGCTTCCCTGGATAAAGAGGATGCAGACTCTTCTTTTCTTCTGTTTTGTCTGTGTTACATAGGGAAGAGTTATTTTTTTCTAAGAAAAATAAATCACTGTACATCTTTGCATTTTATAGTAGTACACAGTCTTTATCATTTTTTGCCATGTATTTTTTAGTTTAACCTGTTGATAACCCTGAAAGCAAATGAGGAGAGTGCCACAGTCTCACCAGTGCACAGTCATGAGACCATGCACCCTGAGTGACAGCACTGTGGGAAGCCTGGAAGCACAGGAGCAACCTAAATCCCTTGCACACTTTGAAGAGGTACTATAATTTGAATCTGCTTCATTATAAAAGGGCAGCCATTAGGAGAGCCAAACCACATTAATGTAGCCTTGGGCATTTTCATACATTGATTAAATACTGTTTAATGTCTCAAAATGAGAGAAAGAAAAAGGAGATCAGGAAAGCCCAAAGGACTAAAACAAGTCAGCATGGTAAATAAATGTGCAGTGATTCTCTCACAAAAAACAGAGTTATTTAGATAGGAAAACGACAAGGAGCAATGTGCAGAGCCATTAGGAAAGTTCCAGCATCTGCTTATTCATCCTAATTAAAAGCATTAAATGCAGTCAGCACATGTAACAATAGCTTTATTATTGTCATCTCATGTGAGAAAAGTCACATTATATGGCATCGTGCATTCTAACTCAATCCTGCATCACATGAAATCCTTAATTTCATCCTTCTTCCTGTGTCCCCTGCGTATGTGCTATATCTACATATTAACTTACCTTGCACATCAAAAAATCATTTTCTTCCTTAGAAATAATTAATATCAGGCAAAAGCAATTGATGTATAAGTGAACAGAATTAAATGCAAACTAATGGAAAACTTACCTATTAATGTGGTATCTTTGTTCTTGTTAGGCATCTTGAGAATAAATGAAATATGACTACTCATTTGAATACTCTTCGTGGGTATATCTTTGAAGATTTGAATTTCAGCTTTTGCATGTTGTCTAGATTGAGATCATTACTGTTTAGAACAACAGTTTTAGAACACTAATCCTGCTCTGAATAAAGGTAATGATGAGATATTTCCCATAGTTTTAGTAAGATAGTCTGCTGTGTGTTGCAACAGTGCCTTTCTTCCCTGAAGGAGAGCTCAGCTGACTGAATTTCCAGGAGGCCTGGTTACAGGCATCCACTCTCTGCTACTCCCTGTCAATGAATCATGAATAAAAGTTTGGGATCAGTAATTTAGGAGTACAGCATGGACATGGTAATCGGATTTTCCACTCTAACTTGGTGATTAATTCACAATTTGAAATAGTTGAATTTTAAAATCTATGAAGCTATCAGAAAGCAAGCTATTTATTAGCATTGGGGTTTTAATTAATGCTATTAGTAAAAGGCGAAATTCCAGTCACAGGAGGACTGAGCCTACACTGCATCATCCATCTGAACAGAGTTTGCATCAGTATTCTCCACATGCCATCACCAACATCTCTTCTATTTCTCTGCAGTAGTTTTCTAGGTGTGGTAGGGAGAAAATGTGCTTATTCAGAAGGTCTGGGAAAACTTCATATTCCGACTCTTTGAGCACATACATTATGGAAGAGCATTTAATTACTCAACACTATCTTTTGCTTCCATGGTTCCTTTCTAATTCTGTGCACAGATACGTGTAGTTCTCACTTGACTGGGAGATACTCAGTAATTTGTTTTATCTTTGTTGTTCAGTGTGGCTTTACACTCTCTCTTGCAGACCATTTAATCAGCAGACAGAATTACTGACTTCCTCATGGGCTTTGCTACACAGTCACTGTAAGACAAAAGAAAACTGACATAAATTTGCACTATGTTGCAGAGGTTGACCTTAGTAATAGGCTATGTGGAATATTGGAAAATCGAGCTAGACTTGAAAGGATGGCAGCCAAAAAAAAAAAAAAAAGACAAGAGAAATGCCAGTAGATAATTACTTTACATTATTAAAGAATCTCTTTTTCCCTCAGTTAGCACCCAGGTCCAATTAATGGCTCAATTATATTCTGAAATAATTGGTTACATTACATTAAAACTATATATTTTTTGTGTTCTCTAGCCTCCTCTCCTCCTAATATATTTTCCTCCCTATATCAAGAATAATTTGAGCAATAATCCTGCAACCCTCTGCATCCACATCAACCCTTGCTGAATTCACTGAGGCATATAAAAGTGCAAGGAAAGGCAATCAGTCTCTCTACACAATGTAGTTTATAAAGCCAGAGCTTTTAGACATGTTTTTGTCATACTTAGTTTTAGATACCTACCAGAGAGGGGTGTATTAGAAGAAGCACGGTCACTTTCTGTGGACAGAGGAATGGAAACAGCACATTAAAGGATTATCCAGTCACACATGTCATACCATCCCCAAATGGTACTGCAGCTTTGACTATACAAGGGGCCCGTGAACAAGAAATTCTAAAATTAAATGTTTTGGCTGTGGTATCCATACTTAGGCAAGATCAAAGCAAGCAATATTCCAGAAAATCTTGAGCATAAATCCTTCACTCTGGAGCCAGAAACACATATGCTGACAAACATTTCTACACTGTAGACATGGACAACCTGAAATCATGTTTCAAACTAAGACAGAGTGTGTTTGATCAGGACTCTGCTCTGCTTATCCTGGTCCTTCAGCCAGCAGGCATTATCTTCACATACAAAAGTACATCAAATGGAGCATCAGAATGCTGTGTCTCATCAGATGGCCAGATATGATAAAAATCACATGACAAAACCACTCCAAAGTGTAGATATCTCCTCCTTGATCAAGTCTATTGTGAAGGACTGAGTCTATACTAAGGCTTGAATGACTGCAGTTTTCTTTCTGAAAGCAAGAAGTACATGAAGAGCCATCAGAAGTCACCCTGTCCATTTACTGCTTCCCTCTACAATTCCTGCAGACTTTTTTCTTCTATCTGGTTTACGCTGTAACACTTTTAGGCTGAGGATTGGTAACAAAGGCAGCAAAGAAAAGAACAGAGAAGGCTTGATGTGACTCACCACACAAGCGAAATAAAAAAAAATTCCGAGACACCCACCTCCTTCCATTAAAAGAAACTCCCCAACAAACCTGGAAAAGGCAAAACAAACAAAAAGCCGCCACAGAAAAGGGAGATGACTGTATGATTTTACAGATCTGCATCATTCAGGCACTGGTAGGGGCTAGGGGCAACCCAATGGGTCAAGAAGAAACAGGAAGAGATCTTGCTGTGCAGCAAAACAAGCTTGAAAGCATTTATGCTGGACAAGTCATGTTACAGCTCTGCTGTTCTTACCCTTCTCAACAAAGCCATTTCTTCACATCAGAAAGGAATATACGCTCTCAGGAATGAGCATTTTTTCCTATCTTCTCTACTGTTTTTAAGGCCAAAGGCTCTGTAAAATGCCCTCAAGAAAATTTCATCAAGTTATCCTTTTAGAGAGGTTATTAATTTGCTAATGCATTCCTCCTACACTCAATTTCCAAACTAAAAAAGAACTCTTGTGCCTAAACCCGTGTTTGTTTGTTTGTTTGTATTTGTCCCCAGTTAGATGCACTGATCTCTTAGAAGATTTAGTTTCCTTCTGCAGGCAATGTGGAGTCACCTTACCTCCCGTGTGACAGTAACCTGTGGAACAATTTCCTACCCTGTGAGAAATAAGTGACTTCTTTCTTGTTTAAATGTATTTTATGGCTCCCAGCCTTGCCAGCTCCATAATTTCTTCCTGTTTCCTGATTCTAATTTCTATGCAAGCCCAGAATGAATGTTACCACTTTTGTTAACAAAGAAGAAATACATCTGAGTACTATCCCAGAATGAAGGAGACACAAAAAAACAACAAAACCCCAGAATAGAAAGCCTGCTCTTTTGCTGAACTGTTTCTTTTTGTACCCACGTGTACTGTAGCTCCTAAATTGCCCGTGCATCTCATCCTTCCTTGCACCTGTCTCAGCTTTCAAACACAGCACTTCACGCAAAAGATATGCTAACAGCATATTTGTAAGTGCTGAGAGATAAGGGGGAAAGCTGCTTCTAATGTCAAACTTGGAGGCAGGATGTCTGCAGACTGTATTTTCCCCTATGGAAACCATTCACTGCTTGTCATGCAGTGCAGGTTTCATCATCATTACCACACGCTCTCTACCACCGTCCTTGTAAAGCAGTTCAGACAGAGGGCAATGAGCCATTTCCAGGGCGATTGGAAGGGGATCATGTACAATATCTGTCTAAGGAAACAAATGGGTAGGATGTGGAATAGATCCCAAGAGAATCCTAATCAAGACTGCATCAAGCAGCTCCTCCATATGCTGAAGGAACATAACATTAAACTCCTTTTGAAGTTAGAAGCAGTGCAGTTCTTTTCTGCAATCACACAAGTCTTAGTGTGGGTTCTGCTAGTTTTTGTTTTTCTCCCACACTGCAATATTTGAAGTAATTTTTAAAAATAACAGAAGTGGGGAAATTACATTCATGGGTTTCTGTTTCAAATATTTATGTATTTTTACAAATGTTGGGGGAGGACGAGGATGCACATATAGATGCAAATAAACATCTGGGAACTGATCAAGCCATTGAATACAGGAAAGTTTTGGCAATCAAAGAGTATGCATGCAGATTTAGGCGCAGAAGAAGAGAAGAATAAATGTTTCATTGGAAGAGAGATAGAGGAATGTGAGCAGAAAGCCAGGAAGCGAAGGATGGAGTTGTGTTACTCATCAAGCAGTTCTCCATACTGAAGGCGAACCTGCTTGCCAGGTCAGACAGTTGGTAAAAGGAGGAAAATAGGAAGAACAGAACCCATAAAAGATCAGCAAAGACTTTTGGAGGATAATTTCACTCCTTACCACGACACTGCAGTATAGCATGCCAGTCCCTTAAAATTTGGCACTTGACACAGTGCTCCTCCCTGAGATGAGCAGCCTTCCGCTCACCTACCAAGTGGTGCCCTGGCTCTGCAGACCACAGAATACAAATCTTGCTTGGAAGAGTCTTCAGCCCTCTCTTGATTTGTGCTAAAAGCCAACAGATCTGTATCTGTACAGGAAGATCAACTGAGTGAGTGTCTTTGTTAGCAGCTGCTGAACTGCTGCCTGGCTGGAATACAATTTTCTGGTGGCTATCTACTACCGAGAGGTTGGAACAACTGGAGGAGGTGGTATTCATGGGTACACAAGTGAAGCGTAGCCAGCTTACACTAAATGCGTGTAACCTGTGCCAGGTGACTCCCACTGTGGAAACTGTGTAATGCAGCCCTGGCCCAAGGCAAAGAGAGGGATCAGACGAATGTTATAGAAATCAGAATATCAGAGTTGGAAAAAATACATGCAGCAGGAAGAGGCTGTGGGCATCTCAGCCAGAAAAACTCAGAGCAGCTGGTGAAAGAGTTACTTCTTACCACAATCCAGAACTCTCATAGGAATAAGCAAGCAACGTTCAGACTGCAGTCCAAAGAGGTACCTAAGCAGCTTTCGCCTCTGGAGATTCACTCTTTGTAGCTGCCTTTTCTGAAATAAAAGAAAGCGCATTCAAGATACTTCCCGTCTGTTGTGCTGTTATCATACTGGCAATGGCTAATACTTAGAGGCTATAATCATGGAAGATGTGAATTTTACTTTAATTCTCCTTGTAGTCATGGCACCACTCAGTAGTAAAAATCTGAGCAATCTGTGAAAAGTTTTTGAGGGACTTTCTTCTGGTGTTGTATCTTCTGCCGAGGTGAGGTACATAAGGATCTGGTCATCTGTAATGAATGGCAAGTTCTTCTCATCCATTTCCAAAACACAGGCTGGATTTCAGCAAAATCAAGCTACTTTTTCAAACAATGAAACATCCTTTCTCAATTAAACAAAGTGAATATTTCATGATAGCATCTGGCAGATGCAGAATTACAAATGACTACTACATTCATTCTTGCTAGAAACCTCATTCATGACATGACTTGAATTGCTTCTTCCGCTTACTTGAAGACAAGGTGATTTCCTTATCATGCTGCCCTTAGGACATTCAAAGTATTCTAATTTTTATAGGGAAATTTTGTTTTATACTTTATCACTGAATGGAGATAAGAAAAAGGATCAAGATATTTATTTGTTTGAATTCAAGTAATATTTAAAGCTAGTGTTGATAGATTTTGAAGGCAAATGTTCCAGAAATCCTTACTTCATAAATGCTCTTCTATATACCCTCTGTATAAAAATAAAAAATAAAAATAAAAATAAAATAAGAACATGAGGGGAAAAGATCTTTTTCAGAAACAAAAATATTAAAAGGCCTAAGCAGAATACTAAGGTGCATACCAGGTAGTACCTAAAAAGAGCCAGATTTCCTATTGGAAGTCTATTTTTTAAGTTGTGCTAAAAAAGCACTTTTAGCACAGCAACCTACTGCACAACAAAGGCCGCAAATCTGACAGTCCAAGAACTTGCACTCACTTTAGTGGGAAAGAAGGGAGTGTTCCAGAAAATTTGCAGTCCCACTGTGAGTTAAAATTTGATGGAAAAATCTTCTGATTGTCTGACATGGGCTTTAACAGTTCTGTTATCATTTTACTCCTTGCTGTTCTATTATGATTTTAGACTTTTTCTCCGTCTTTATTATTTGATGTAATTATGCTGATGAGCTGCAAGGAATTTTGATCTAGACCACTTTAACAATCAGGAGAGAGTATTAGCAATAGCACACATAGCTATTATTTAAATTACAAGCATGGAATGCTCTCCTCCCTTGAAGTCTTATTTTTATCTTCCCACAGTACTTTTAGCAACACACCTTGCGTGAGATCTCCAATTAATATAAATCAGCAGGTTTCAATTGAAGACATTATCTACAAGCCAGAGATTCATTACTTATGCTACTTAATTTTCTCAGCCTTTTGGGTAATGGCAGATCCTGGCTCACGTTTACCTCATCCTAATTCACATTCTCACCCTGAGAGTTACGTACATTTAACTCATTAACTTAGGTCCAGTGGAGGAAAGGTTGGTACACTTTTGTCACAGCTCTGTGATGATGTGGGGTTTTGTGCTCATTACACCACATGCAAAGTGTTGTGAGGAGGAGGTGTCTAATGCAGTGCAGAACCGTCACCTGGCAGTTACGGTTGTTATGGTTGTGTTATGGTTGTTATGGTAGGAAGCAGGTATGGAAAGCATTCTCAAGCTATGTAGGTATCACAGGGCTGTGACATTCTTGTATCCAGCAGCAGGGCAGAGCACCTCTAATGCTCCATCAACGTTGTACTCTATTTGCACCTTCAGTGATAAGAACAACCATGAGTTTTCTCTCAGCAGTATCCACGTGTGGAAGTAAAGGTCCTGAAATTAGGCCCCAGCTGCCTCCCAGCCTTACTTCTCCTGTGGGAACATCCACCTGCAGGGGCTCATTGCCTCCTTCTGGATCAGTTTTCCTCACACTGATATCTTTCAAGAGCTCCCTGTCGGTAGAGCAGCAGTCTGCAAAAACCTCATGCTGCAGAAGAGCGCTCAGAGCTGCTTTGTGCCAGTGGTTACAGCTATGTAGGCAATGCACAGCTCCGGCAATGTCATTATAACCCTTTTCATTTGCCAAAGGCACTCCAGCCGTGCAATGTACCGGTGTGCATAAGAGAGATTTCCCCTAAAAAGCATGCTATGGCCTAAAGACCTAAAACTTTAAAATATCTGTCTTGGCATGATAAACCTTAATTTGTGATTTTCAAAAGGCTTTTTTTAAAAGCTGAGGAGTCTGTTGGAAATCCCAGTAGATTAGGATGCTTACTGGTTTTGCTGTAAATGAAGGAGGTACATTCTTTTCTTTGTATTTCCTTTAGGAAGCCCTAAAATTGGTGCTTCAGGAAGCAGGAAAGCATCTACTTAATTCTTCTACTCTACTAGCTCTCAGAATAGTTTATTTTTGTTGTCCTACTTTCTTTCAGGGCGTTTTTTTTTCCTTTTATGTTCCTGTAAGCCTGATACTAAGAGTCTGAATGACCGCTACACATGATTACAGGGATTGTGCAGATTTGATCAGAACTTGAGTCCACTAGAAATTTGAATTATAAATAACAAAATAATAATAATAATAATAATAAATCCAGGGCATTTCTGAGGCTTTGGTGAATCTACCTAAAATATATTTAATGATTCAGCCCCTGTGCTTTCTCTCACAGACCTCTCTAAAATAAGAACAGATACACCATTCCAGATTCTAGAAAAGACTTATGTTTTAAATTATACCTACTTCTCACAAGAGAAGCTGAAAATTGAGAATCTCTTCCATCAAATGCAGCATCACTGCACTTGATCTCAATCAGAAGAGGAATTTCATTTAGGAGTCTTATTTATACCTGATGTATTAAACTGACAGGAATCAGGACTGCTCTGGTTATATGGTTACTGCTCTCCTGATTGATGTTATGTCTTTTTAATTCCTTCGACAAATTACCACAGAATATAACCCTGACTGCCTTAGATCTTGGCAGCACATGAATGACATACACAAATATGACAGTGAACTAAAATGACCCTTAGGTCAGTCTTTCCTGTGGACGCTCTTCGTTTAGTTTTGTAGTGTGTTAACCATGGGTGGCTGGTGAACTCCAATTATGGAACAAGTAGCCAAGTAGCACCCAGAGGAAAGAAAAAGAATTGTGAAAGATCCAGAGCCTTTGGCAACTGGAGTCAGAGTCAGAACTGGCATTTAACAGTCCAAGAGCACTGGACTTTCTTTACTTGCTCTTCTCTTAACTAGGAAATTTCTGCTTAAGATGGTAGGGAAAGAGAGATTTTAATATGTTCTCTGTGAGTCCTGCCGTGTGCAGGCAGAATCACAGTCGTCTCACCATATGTTAATGCATTTACTGAGCATTGCATTTTAATAATTTTCTGTTGCAGTGAGTGAAAACCTCATTTAGCTGTGATTTGCATTGTGCCAGCACTAGGTATTATTTTGTGTTGGGTCAAAATCAATGCTGTCACTGAAGTATCCATTCCTTTCATTACTCTAAATAGCATTTTGTCCTCATACATTGAGTCATGCAGTACAAGTAATAAAAAAAATCAGTAAATACTTCTGGTTTATTTCAGGGTATAAACAACCCTTAAATCATCCCCTCTTCACAGAAGGGTAGAACCAAACAGAACAAATTTGGACAGGCTTTATTTAGCACAACTGCTATATTTTCCCTAGAAGAAATGGGGAGGGGCTATTTTGGGGACAGGAAGGGTGAACAGCACTCTGAAAGATAGACAAGGCAGCACAATACAATGGGATCACATCCATTTGTGTAACAGCCAGAAGGGAACAGGTCAATCCATCTGAATGTTGTCATCAAACATAGGGTAACAGATGCCTGGACTGAATGCATTGAAGGAGCAGATGTGACCAAAGTGGGGCTGCAGTGCTGAATTTTATAACACCATTCTCCAACTAGAAAAGAGACTGATCTGTACTTTTTGTGTCACCAAAAAGCATGAACTTAATGCTTTCAATCATGCCTAATCATAGCTGTCTAGGTAGTCTCAACAGCAAACGAGACTGACAAATCCATCTGTTGTCCCACAAACTTCCCAGCTTTCAGAAAGTTCCCAGTCTTCGCTAAGGAATCTTGTGTCCATTTAACAGATTGCAACCAGTCACCCAGCGTGGGGAAAGCAGATTATCAAACCAAAGTCTGTCCTGAGGATCAAAGAGGCACAGATGTGCCTTCATTGGACCAAGAATATTGAATGACTGATTCACAGATCAAAGGCTGCTCAGTGCTTAGTAGTCACATTATTGCATTCTCATATAAGAAGTAACCTAGAAAACCTCAACTCTCCGACTGATTAGCCTGCTCATCCTAGAAAAATACTTCCTTTACTCCTTTGCTCCCTAGCAGTTAGTTTAGTCTTAAATATAGGGCAAAACATCTGGCGTTTCCTGGATAGAAGAAGCTGTTCCAGGCACTGCTTCATCTCTTATAGACTTTGGCTATTTTTCAAAACTGTGCTACAATATGCCGCTTCTCACATAATGGGAGAAAATAGCTTGACGTTAGTAACAGCTTGATTAAACATAAGATAGAAAAAGGCATAGGAACAGTAAAGCTGTAAAAACATTTTTCACTTCTCAATTAACCATGTGTCTTGCTCCTCATTATCCCCTACACAAGTCCTTCAGCTCCCAGAGTACAGGTTGGCTCACCAGTTTTGTAAAACTTCAGCAATTTCTACACAACATGCACAGAATCTTTATGTTACCATTATTTCCTCTGGTGATGTCTGGAGGAGAACCAGAGGTAAGTCCTAAAGCCCACCAGTTCCTTACATTTTGCACCACTTCCACACATAGCTTGACAGGGGAGCAGGGGCCACAAACCCCAGGAAGTCAAACTTGTTGGAATGGCTCTGATAAAGAAACTCATTAAGAAGAAAGCTGTAAGAGTCAAAATTCTTGGCAAGGTGGGTTCTGGTTTCAGGGAAATTGGCACTGGAGTGGGTTTTCTAAGATTTTGAACTGGGTCATCAGATCAGAGGGACAGTGGAAAGGAAGTCAAGTTGAAATATCTAATCTTTCCAATAAAAAAAAAAAATGGATGGATGTTTTCCATTAATCAATTTTATAAAATACATTCTTAAGGTTGTCCTTCAATGAAGAAGGAAAAATTTGAAACCTCGGAAGTAGTTAAAAAAAACTGTGGAAATTGTCATGAAACATAAATCATTCTCTGGCTAGCCTGACCTTCAAGTCTTTAAACAGCCTCAGATTGCTGTGTAGGTTTGCAAAGATGCACAGAAATCAAGAAGTGTCTTGCGCGTTGATCTTACATACCACGCATCTCATACATCTAGATCTATCTTACTTCTTTTGGGTCATCAGAAATGAAAACAATATCTTGGAAACCTGATTTTCAGAGTCCTTCTGACCCAAATCAGAATACAGGCTGGAAGTCCCATTATACCCATATTGAACTCCATAAGCAGAGTTGGATTCCAGAATTGTACCCTTGTGGTCAGGAAGAACCATGCATTTAGCGATTCATGAGTTGGCAGGCAGCAGATGAACAGCTATAAGCCTTACTAATACTATAGTAATGATCAGGAAATCATTTCCAAGTTAGGAGAACAGACAAAGGGTTGAAACAAGAGCTTCAAACATTTTCAGCATTAAAATATTTAATAAAAAACTCTCACTCTCTTCAGGGTTGTTTCCTTGCTTTTTCATTGTTTTTCAAACGTTGTAAGTTGTACCTAATTTATAGGCCTCCAAAAACTGCAGTTATAACCTCAATTACTCAGGCAATTACTTGAAAGGGACAATCAAAATGAAGAAATTTGCATTGCACTTTACATCTCTGTTGACTCAGGTACTTTTGGTTTCCATGGAATCTCTGGTTTCTAGCTTTGTTAAGAATGTTAATTTACAGCTTTGATAGCAACCACTTTATTTTAAATGTGTGTGTTGATAGCAATCCTAAGTGAATTACACAGGGCTGCCAAGATCCAATGCATAGCAATACCTACTTCAGAGAAGGTTTCTTCTATTTACAGGGTAGCAAAGGCAAAGACATGATTAAAAGCATTTAATCTCACTTTTGTAGAGTAGCAATTTCAAAATCCTGTAACCTTGTTTTTACTCTGAGCTCATGCTAAAATTTAAGGATACTCCTTGATGGTGACTGAATATCTAATAAAACACTTATTTCAGATGCAAGCCAAGCATGCTTAGAAGCAAATCTTTAAGAGATTTTGCAATCATCCACCTAATGCATATTATTAAATGACTGAAATTCAAAGTCTAGACAGGGTTATCAGGTAGGAATATATTCAGATGTCTGTGACTTAAGTCAGACTAGGAGTCTGAGCAGGTAGCAAAAGCAAGCAAAGTGCTCCTGAAAACTTATTTTCACTTATTTTATCAAGATGAAAAACATAAATGTAATAAGTTTTCTTTAAACTTAATTAAAGTGGGAATTGATCACATTGGTGTTTGTCCAGCATTCAGAACAGACACAGGTTCATCATTTGTCACTATAAATCACTAAAAGAAAAAAAAAGATTTTAAACACTTTTTAGAAAAAAAGAGTAAAAAGGCAAATCAACTTACATGATTTTGCTGCTGGATGTCATTCTAATTTATCTCTTTCTATGTTTCTGGGTTTTTATATGCTAGGAAAAAAATCCATTGCTAAGATGCTTTTATAAAGTACTGCTACTGAAAGTATTGTTTAAATTAAACTCCAAATCAACTTGTTAGATTTTACTTACATGATTCAGCTTATAGTATGAGGAGGTAAACAACATGGCTCTTGGGCAGCGCAGATGTGAATTAAGGTCTACAAAACATAGTCAGTTGCTACCATTCATAAAACTAATGTACAGCACTCTTTATATGGTCCTTTAGAACTTGCAAACACTGGATAGAAATTTTTGGTGTAATTTATTAACATCTTATTTAATTTTCCCAGAATTAGGAAGCACAGAAAGGCAGCAAAGAATGTCTGAGTACTGAACAATCCATTTGAAACTGTGTCATGCATGCTTTTCTTAGTCAATGGTTACCACCAACTCATGGTTGGCTTGTTTTTCCTTTTAATAGCCTGTAAGCATTAGCTTCTGATATTTAGAGAGAGATTTCTTTTTCCTAAACAGCATCCTGAGGCTAAAGTATGTTAAAAGCAAATGGACTAATTATTTAAATATAAAGACTGTGCAGACACTTACCAGAAAAATCTCCACTATACGTCAAATGAATTGAATATCCATGCCAGGAAAGCTTTATTGGATATGGCTCACAACAGCTGGGAGATGATAGCATTCTCAAAGCACTTCCTAGAGGCTAAGACTTCATCCTTCTTAACAAAATGGCAAACACAACAGGATTAAGGCTAACTGCAGTAGAACAAGTATCTTGCAATAACCTAATCTCTCACAGCACAGTGCCAGGGTTAGGAGTTCAGGCATGGCACTGCACTAGTACACTGATTTGAGAGTTGGGAGTAGAGATTTGGGAGTTGGGCTGATGTCCCTGTGCATCAGGGCACTGCTCAGAACTGTATGAGTGCACTAGATCAGGGCTCTCAGCTGCACTGACAGCCCCAGTGGTAAATTCAGAGCTTCCATGTGTTGTTCCATCCCTCCAAGTCAGGAACAGCAAAAATGTCATGAGATTTATATAAATACTCCCAGCTGGAGAACAGAACCCAGATGTCAGGTGCAACATATTGAATATTAGCAGCAAACTCCCCAGGACCAGTTCATCAAGAAAAAATGGAATGGAAAGAAAAATCCCAGAAATATTTGTCAAAAACTTTCCAGCTTGAAAGCCAAGAAGTCATGAGTTGTTGTGAATAGAAAATGAAGAAAATAAAATATCAAATTGTTCACAAGAAATTTACTTCCATGCTCTCTCTGATGTAATATTGGAGGAACTCTAGCAACTTGGTGAATAAACAGCATCTTATTGCCCAGTTGCGTATCTATTTTCCATTTTGGTCTTCTCTTATCAGCTATAAGTTTCACACATGCGCTAAGAGTCTCAGCAAAGATCCAATATGAGAAGTTTACTCTAAAAACTAGAAAATAAGCATCAAAAACATGGATCACAGGTAGGCTGTTTTCACTGTCCAGCCACTAGAGGGGACAGAAAACACTCAGCCAGAGCAGACATGAAAGCAGAAGGCAATATGCCACATATATAATCAATTTTAATGAAACTGATTATCTTAAGCCTCTTGGAAGGGCAAAATGAAAAACAAAGATACAGTGTAGATTTGATCTACCCAAAAAGTAAGTACTTGCACACAACCTTCAGATTCGGTGATGCAATTTTAACATCAAATGTGAAAGACAGGGAAACATAAAGACTTCTGCTTAAAAAAAGAGGTCTGACAGGATGTTCTGCAGACAGAATGCTTCAGAGAGAAGAGTGTAACAATTAAATTCACTCTAAAGTTCAATTTTCTGGCTGGAGAAAGCTCTGCATTTTCCTTAGACAAGAGAAACTAATTGGACTGACTCCTTCTTCCAAGTACTTCCTTCCAATTCAAGAATTAAAAGAAATTAATACAAAGTGGTAGGATGAG
The DNA here is from genome assembly GCA_028571105.1 of Tragopan temminckii. NCBI lineage: Eukaryota > Metazoa > Chordata > Aves > Galliformes > Phasianidae > Tragopan > Tragopan temminckii. The sequence continues at coordinate 90,091,328 of JAOWBP010000001.1, read as the reverse complement.
GTTTTGGTTTAACAACAAAAACATACGGTTATTCCCAGGAATAATCTTACCTTTTACCATGAAAAATAATGTTCACTTTCCATGTTCTACAGTGAATGTGTTTATAGACCTACATAGATAACTTTATCTGGTAGTGCTGGTAACAGAAGATGAGCACTGGGTGTGCTTGAAAACACAAAACTTTAAGGATTAAATGTTCTGGTTTAAAAAATAGCGATCTGAAATTAAAGTAAAAACAGTCACAGTAAAATCGTAGTGATGTCAAAACGTTTAACTCTGTAATTTCACAGTAGGAAAAGTTTGATTTCTCTAAAGTCACCTGAGACAAAGCTTTAAAAAATGTTAAATGCTCTTTGAGAAGGAGGACGCATGGGATGTGTAAAGGAAGAACTGGTGATACTCAAGGGAACCTTCAGTTTTAGGTCAAAAAGTTTCAGACCATAAGACTTTGTTTCTTGCCTCAAAAATTCTACTCATGAGAAATTTTACTCTCGTCAATGTCCCAATAGCGACTACATGGCCAAGCGCAGTTTTGAATAAGTGCTTTTTAACGGGTGAACGAGTTGAACTCTTACCTACTACGTGATCTAGGATTCCTACTTCTCTTCTTAGCATCTTTTTTGGATACAGTTATTTGAGTTTTCATATATCTCCTCTTTCTTTACAGTAGGCTTCAAAACTGCAAAATATGAGGGCTGCTCCAAAAGTAATGCTTCCTATTTTACTATATTGGCCCATGACATCAGAGACAGATGTTGGTGGTATGGCAGTAGAGGCTGAACCTTCCCACCATTATCCATTTAAATTTTGCTGCCATGTGACAGATGGCAACAGAGGAGAAGAGGGGACAAAATGGCATCAGATATGGAAGTGCTCATGAAGCAAAGGTGTGTCACTGAATTCCTCCATGTGGAAAACACCACACCCGCCGATATTTGCCAACACTTGCTGAACATTGGTGGATACTAAACAGTGGATGTGAGTGCAGTGGGACTGTGGGTGGTGCACTTCAGCAGTAGTAATAGCAACACGAAAGACAAGCCACATTCCGGGTGGCCAGGCAGATTTTTGTCATGTTTGGCATGCAGACTCCTGTTCATCACAGGTGAAAATACAGAGTTAATGTGGTGTCTACATTGAAAAATAGTGTTTTGCACCTGAGAATTTGCTCTATCAAATAGTATTACTATGCTTTTGTAGCTGTTGTAGTTTCCATGGAAATAAAAAGGATGCATTACTTTCAGAGCAATCTAAGTAGGTCACAAGTTTTCCATTGCATCGGTTTACTACGCAATGAAGTCACAGCACAATAAAAATCCAAGTTTCCATTTCTCCAGTGAGATTTTCACTTTTTTTTTATTCCTGTCAGTTTTGTGCTCAGATATCTTCTTCTCCCTTGGTAAAAAAATTTCCCTGACATCTAAACTAAATCTCCCCTTTTAGTTCAGTGATATCTTGTTTACGTTCAGTCAGGAAGGTATCCTTACTGTTGGAACTTTTGCAGGGGAGAGCTCAGTTTAAAAAGATATTCAGGACGAAGAAAGAAGTTAAAAATGGAGCTTGCATTAGGGAAAGGAGATTTCCCTTCCTCTTTTCTTTTCTTTTCTTTTCTTTTCTTTTCTTTTCTTTTCTTTTCTTTTCTTTTCTTTTCTTTTC
>JAOWBP010000001.1:90077295-90089572 GCA_028571105.1 Tragopan temminckii | reverse complement strand
TTTCTTTTCTTTTCTTTTCTTTTCTTTTCTTTTCTTTTCTTTTCTTTTCTTTTCTTTTCTTTTCTTTTCTTTTCTACTGAAAAGGAGTTATTTCAAAGAGTATGCCTGAGAGGAGCTGACTGCATTTATAGTGTGCAACTAGGCTAAGATTTTATATAAAGCTGCAAGCTCCCTCATCCTAAATGCTATGGCAGGCTGACAGATTACACAATAGAAATAAGAGGTAATATTGATAGTGTTAACAACCACCTTGGAATGAATAATTATATTAATGCTAGATACTGACTGCTGGAAGACATTGTTTAGACAGCATCTGGGTGGTAAACTGTATTTGAAAAGGCAGACCAATATCTCAGCTGTGACTTCTTGAATTTCTCATTGGTTGTTGTTCATTTATCCTCCATGATTAACACCCTCTACAACCCAGAGATTTAAGTTTTTCAAAGCTATGTTTTTCTACCCACATATACAAAGGTCAGTAGTTGCTAGATTACTTAGCATGTTTGGTGAGGAGAGTTTAACATCTGATAACTTGAAGTGTTCAGGGTACTTGTTCTGATAAACTACATTAGTCTGACTGGCACCTTGACAACTCTGCTGGAAACATGAGAATAGTGCATGACTTAGAAAAGACCATGAAAATATAAGATACAAAGATGGTATTGATTTCCACTATTCCAGTAACTAAAACCTGTGCTACAAAGCTCTAAAAATCAAAAGGAGCTATAAAAATGCAAAGAAAAACTGACATGAGAAAAGAAAACCAGAACACCTAGATTGTCTGTACATGTAGAAACATCCCAGTGCAACCTGGAAATCAATTGTATTTCTCTTTTATTTTAGACAGAAATGTTATTGAAGATGAAAAGCCTAGTGAAAAGAAATAAAAAACAAATCCCAGCATACAACCTGGGAATACTTTGGTGCTTTATTCCATTGCAATGAACGTATTATTATCTCCCACCTCTATTAAACTTAGGGTTTTTCCCTCTTTGAAACCTTCCATTTATAACAGACAGTCACCTTTTTCAGAGCTTCTCACTTTTGCATTGCAAGCAGCTAGTATACATCCACCAAAACAGGCAGACAGTGAAAGAAAGAATGCTAGTCAGCTGGAAGGATTAGGACACTTCTCACACGCTGGTGTTTCCAAGGCTCAGGAGAAAAACAAAATATTTGCCGCACATCTAATAGTTCTAATATCCCTTTCCATGCAAATGGTTTCTTTAGAATTTGCAACTAGCAGGAAGATTGTCTTTTATAGTGGATCTATAAAATGAACATACAAACAAACAAACATAACCATGTCCATTAAAATTAGTGAAATTACTGAATCAGTTACTTTTACATATCTAAAAAACATACATTCTCAAGACTCTATAATAATCACCAGGAATATCGTTAACCTGATCTTTTTATTTGTATCCACGGTAAAAACAGGATGTTGTAAATTCTTATCCTCTTTTGAATACTGAAGTACTTACATCAACAGTAAGCCATCCTTCCTCAATTGCATTTCCTTTTAGTTTGCACCATGAAAGTTACTTCATGGACTTTGAAGAAGGGCAATGATCAGAAACTAGAAACGTGGGTGCTTCTGAGTCCATATGAAAGAAGTGAAGTGATGCAAGTGTTTCAGAGTACAACCAGAAAGCCCACACCTTCATTCCATTTATTTCCCTGTAGCCTTCATTCGTGAGCAAGCCTACTGGATACAGAAAATCACTCTCACTGTTTAATAAGATGTTTGTCTCCTGCTGAGTCCTTCCATTTTATGTACCCCCCAAATGCATCGCTCCTGTAGGCGAGTAGCTTCCCACACCTCCTTCTCTGCAAACCTCCCTGGCCCTCGAATACACTGTTTGAAATTAGAAGGCACAGTGAGACCAGGAGCAGCTACTGGCACCTGGATAGCCCCCAGCAGGGAGCTTGGCAGAGACTTTGCTGTGGAAAATAGTCTGTCATGGAGTTTACCACATTGCAGAAACAGCTTTTACATTCTATCTCCTCTGCAGTTGTGCTTTGTAAAAGAAAAAGAAATCACTCTCCCAAACCAGGAGTGTTATAGCTCAAACCTGAGCTCCTCCTTTCTGACAATTGCTGGCTCCCATCTGTCAGCGTAAAACCCCTTTACATCAGCAGTGTATTTTCTCTTAACCCCACTGTGAGAGAACCAGGCCCACTTCAGCAAGAGCCACTTGGACAAAAGCACGGAGGTGCCAGGAGTACAGAGCCTCCAGGGGAGGTTCATCCCATACTGGCGAGGATCTGAGACCTAGTGTGTGTAGCACATGACTTGAGGCTAGTGCTGAGTACAGCCTCAAATGCTTTGATGGGTCATAGATCTCATATTGCATCATCACTGCTGGCCCTGGCTTTACTCATGAAACAGAGCCAGGAGTAGACCCTCCTCCCTGTGAACGTGGGCTTATTCCCCGGCTCAAAGTCTCTTGACCAAAGGCCAACAGTTTCATTTTAAGTAGAAAGAGAATGAAACAGAAAGAGTGATAACAATAGCAGCTTTATGAGGAGGTGGAAAAGAACAAATGCTGGGACTCCTTTTAATTAAAGGTCCAAAAACATCCTTAAAAGCACTAAACCTGAAGCCCAGCACAGTACAGCCCCTAGAATTTCACCCTGCAATTCTGACCTGAGCTATAAGCTCTCTCAGGGGAATTCCAGGCTGCCCTTCTTTGCATTAATGTTCCTAAGATAATACCACAGATAATTAAGTGCATTCAGCCTGCCAAAGAAAGGGAGCATTTTGTGAAGAGCACTGAGCTCTACCTTTCCCCCACCAATGTGGCAATAACATTATACACCACTGCCTCCATACTTACTTATGTGTCTAGCTGCATTTTTTAGCTTTTATTGATTTTGTCTGGGCTCCATAACATCAGTATATTATGTTAAACAGTACTGAGAGGACAGGCAAGATGAGAGAAAAAGCACTTCTTCATCGATTTGACAAGGAGGCTTTACCAGAGACAATGCATCCACTAATGCTAAATATAAAAACAAATAATCAAGGTAATTGCAAGAGAGGGAAGGTGAAAACAAACAAGTCAGTCAATTTGTTAAAATTGATCGCAAATGAAAAACAAGAGGTTGCCCATTTAGCCACAGCATCCCTGCAGTAGGAACTTGTTCTTAATTTGCATGTGAATAGTATTACGCTCTGATTGCCTATGCTCAGGTCAGCCAGGAAAAGCTGAAATCAGTTGTAACTAACAGACATTTATCACAGTCAGCTGTTATTAATGGCTTGCCAGATGTTGCTAGCAGAGCTTGCTCTGCATAAGACTCTGGTAATAAATACTTTATCACAGAGAAGATGTAGTGCCTGCTGTGTGCTGGGGACAGTCGTGTGGCACATCAGGACATTGGCTCAGAGCTCAGCCTGCAAGTTAAGAGGGAAAAGGGGTTGCAGGTTCTTCTGTTCCTGCACAAGTTAATACCACTGTGCAGTTATTATATGTTTCCTGGCTTTTTCTGAAGGTCTATGTGTCACATTATCTCTATTTTTATATTACTGGCGTTACTATACCACCCTTATCCAGGCTTCCTTCCCAATAGTGAAATTCTATCTGCTCCTTCCTTGGACCTCACCCTCCAAGAGATGCTGGCTGTGGCTAGGGGATACACTGCTTTTTCCACCTTCTTTTCAAGCTGCTGATTACTTCAGTTTCCTCTGGGAATGCTGATTTACAAACTCACTGCTCTCTTGGGCTTCAGAGGAAAGCAGTAAGCTGGGGGCTATCTCCCGTCTGCTTGACAGACACAGACATCAGGCAGAAGGAAATGCTTGCTCTGCTGCTGCTCCCTGTTGCCTACTTGGGGAAGAACCTTAAAAAAAGATCTTCCAACGCAGCTTCATGTACCAGCTTTCCAGAGTAAAGTACCAGTTGTGCAAGCTGGAGGAGGAGTAACAGCCCCAAAATAAAGGGTTTAGTCACCATTTCAGAGCTCAGTATCTGACAGGAAAAAAATTGTTTGTATACAGATGAGAAAGAGGTCCCTGTGCATCTCCCCCACTCTTCCTGAGTGCATACTCATTGCTTTGTATTCCAAGTATCTCAGGTCTTCATTATTCGTTTCACACATGACTCCCACACATTTGGTGTAGATGGAAATAAATACGCATTGGTTAACACAAATAAGGTCCGTATTGGGATATATGGGAGTTGTGAAAGACAGAGACAAGCTCAAAATCTTAATCCAACCCTCATAAAAGTTATAATAATAAAACTTTCAAAAATGACAAGGTCTCGATACACTGGCAGATTTTCCACTTTTCTGCCCACACAATATGTCTGGGTAACTCTCAGCTAGACTGACCCTTCCACAGTTAATTTTTCAAAGGACTTTTCTTCCGAAGCTTCTCTTTAAGCATTACCCTAAGTGTGCCTGAAAATCACGTTGACGCACAGGTTATGAGGTGTTTTTACTGTAATTGGCTTATTGACTGAACAAACGATGTTTTAACTATTCTAGCTTAAAATCTCTACGCGTGGGTTGAAGCTGGCTAAATATTTTTCAACTACTTTTTTAAACTTTTTTCCCAAGGAGTGAAGTATGGATATCATATGTAGAATCATTACTATACCTGTGGATTAGATCAGTAAAGAAATGGTACTAGGATTCCCAAGAAGTTAGATTCCCAAGAATACCTTTCTTATTTCTTCTTTACCCTACCTCACTCCCAGCACCTGTGGTAGGCACCACACAAAAAGGACAACCCAGGTTCAAAACCTGTCTCTGCCTCACTCAAAAACAAATCCAAGACTTCTCACCCCATGTAGTGCTCATATCTGTGTCAAAAAAAAAAAAAAGGGAAATGCTTCATGAATGGCACCTGTCTTTTCTTCTCCTTGCCCTGTGTCTCTTCTCGTTTTTCTGAACACTCAGTTATAAATCCTAACAGTTATTATTTATAGGCAGGCATACTAATTCATCAGATCCTATTTTTAATTGCCAAATATTGTGAAAAAATATCCCTGCAAAATCAGTCTGAGGACATTTTCCTTTTTTTTTCAGTTCAGCCACCAATCTAAAAGACGGTTGTGTAAAAACCATACTGTGAAGGTAAATAAGGATATTTTTCAAAACCTGAAATGAACTGATCAGATTGCTTCTTCATACTAAGGGAACTACTCTGAAATTTTCATTTTTGCCAAGAAGTGCTTTGTGTCCATCTTGTTCATTGCTGGCTAATTACCACCTTTGCAGACAATCTACATGGTTAGATCTCCTTGGAAACTAGCAAGGCTAGGAAAAAAAATAAGTCTAAGACTCTGTATTTGAACTAAGAGATCATTTTATTCCAGTGAAGTAAGGCCCAATAACCTTCAATGTTACCCAGTTATGGTATTTTCATGAAGAAGAAAATGATCCTATCAGTATAGAAATAAAATATCTTCCTTAGCATCTGTGCATTTCTTATGAATGCTCATTTACCTTTTCCACACATTTGTGTCCTCTGGTGTTCCCACACTGGCACTCATAGCCGGACAACAGAATTGAACTTCTGGGGAAGGGCCTTTAAAGCCTTTTTTATATCATTAAAAATTAATTCTTATATACTTCCCCCACTTAACATGCTCTGCTCTGAAAGTCCCTTGTGCCTACTGTCACTACAAAGGCATTGATCACATCCTTCAGGTCAGCCAGCTGGGCTCTCGTGGTGCTTGAGCTGCTAGGGGAACTCGCAGTGGGCAGATAAACTATTGCCTCCCTCCTGGCAAAATGTTACCCTTCTGCCACTGGCCTCAGCCTCACAAATAGGCTTTGAGTTAGCTCTAAACAGAAGAAACCAGAAACCTCTCCAACACACAAGCTAATTTGTTTGTAAATGTTCTGCTCACTTTATGCACAGAAAACGTCTCTGAAGCAGCCAAGCTCTATTTTTACCATCTCACTTTTCCATTTAATTTTGCTTTAGGAGGTGCCAGAAGTGTGTTCTTGTTACCAATCTATTCATTTATTAAAAGCTCTCTTCCGTGGGCTCAATACTTTTGTTTACTGCATGGGAGCTCCTTTCTCTTAAAAAGGTCAGCTTCTTTATCTACTATTTCTTTAAGTGAGTCCAGCTACATGTACCTGACTACAAAAGACAGAATTCACATTTTATTCCAACGTATTGCTTCGTATAGTAGGACTAACAAGAACAACATGTATTTCTGATGTCTATGAGCAAATCCCTGAAAGAAAGCTCGTATATTTCATAGGCAGATATTTTCTCTATACAAATCAGGGAATGTGTGGAAAGCAGAACTACTCTTTTTCTCTCAAGACATCTGAAAGGTATGAAAGCTTTGAATTATTTGTGTCAAACTGAGCTTTGCTGTCTCCAGTGAAGATAGATGGGCTTTATTAGCAGAAGGCTAATGTACCAGCTAAAATGTCCAGTATTAAAAAAAATAGTACTGGTTCAGCCCATTCTAGAAAGACTCATGCATACTCTGGAAAGAAAATTTAAATACAGTTTTATTTTTCTATTAAACTCTGAATTCAGCCACCCAAAATCAAATGCTGTTAAGGTTCCTTAACAGATTTGCAGAAACTGGATGAAGTGATCCAGCCAGCTGGGACTGCAGGAGAACCCAGCACTCTCAACTCATTCTGTTTGTTCAGGAAGGTTCAAGTTACTCTCAAAGTACATCATTTTTAAGAGAGGAAACAGATGATTTAATGACTTATGCATGGGAGCAATCCTGGTGAGGGATGGATAGTTTTCAGTCAAACTGGAAAAAAATTAATGTGAAAAACTAAGAGCAAATCAAAAAGTTCTTAATTCTTTAAAGTACCTTTTTTTTAACAAAATAAGAGGAGGAAAAACCAACAAAAATAAACAAACAAAAACATAGCGAAGCCTTTCCCAATGCAAAACAAGCATTACAAAATCTTCCATATAATCCCCCTGTCTTGAGGTTATTTATTTAATCCTTTTGAACAGCCTTACTTTTTGCCTAAAGCTAGGTAAAATGTTACTGTGAAAAAGGAGTAAAAATCTGAATTCTAAAACTGTTTCTGAAATGTTTTTTCACTTAAGTATTTCAGACACAAAATATTGTATTTTTGAAACTCTGAAATTAAATATATTTTCAATCATAAAACATTTTGTAAAATCCCATTGGCCAAATTGAATTTAACTTACAAAATATTTCAAGGTTTATGATTCCTTTTTGCTACATATTACCATGTAGAAAAAAAATAGCAATTATAGCAGTTATGACAATTTCACACCAACTTCTTTGATTCTTTTTTCAAACAAGTTTATAGACCTTTGTACTTTATTACATAGCTTAAATCAAATAAAATAGTAAATGGTAGTTTAGGCACCACAGAACTATTATTCCAACACAAAAAATTGTTATTTGTTGACATGGAAACATCATTTTTTGTGTTTTTTACTTGTATTTTCAGTCGTGTTGGGTCTGAGATTGTAGCCTGCATATATTTTTTAACAAATTCATATGTAAATGGGTAAAAAATCCTGTAGAGCTGATGCACAACAGCAACTGCATGTGGCTTTTCTTTCAAAATAAACAAAGCTAAGAAAAGTCTCAACTCAAATCAAACATACCTTCATTCAATCTTTTGTTCTGATTCAACTAAATAACTAAAAAAAAAAAAGTATGATGTTGAGTCAGATTTATTTTTTGTACTCAATTTTCTTTGTAGGCAAAGCCACCAACTCCGATCTAGACTAATCTTGCTGAACATGGACGTTTTCTATCAAACATGGGGATCAGGCAGATGCAACATGTGGCTGTACTCTTACTGAATGAAAACAAAAGTGTGCATCCCTTTTGCCTTCACACAGAGGAGGAGCAATGTTTTTGAAGATAGTTCACAGTGAGATTGTAGGAAATAGTTATTTGAAAAAAAAAAATGAATGACTGTGAACGGGTAGTTGGGAAAGCAATTTCATACATGAGAAAAAAATAAATAAATAAATCCCTCCCATACAAATTATTTGGCATCTGATAACATGGCTAATTCAGTCTGTTTTCATGACTCTGGCAAGAATTTAGTACTTCTGAGACCTCCATACACTGTCAAAAATTGCTATGCTTACCTTTCAGAATCTAACTGATGACCTAAAAGAAATCTAAAAACCTAAATACCAGCCAGAGTTTCAAAGGTGATTGGGAAGAGGCCAGACACAGCAATGGATAAGGCTCATTTCCATAGAAAACATTTCTAAAGTACTATTCTGCACACACTGATTCTAGGTTATCAAAACACTACAACCTGAAATGAAACTTTTATCCAGTTGAAATTACGAAGTTTTCTAAGAAAACTACTTTTTTAGTGTCTTTTTAAGTATTGCTTCCAGTCCTATTTCTCAGTTGTTTCTTCTCTGCAGACTATAAATTGCACAAAGTAGAAATGGGAAGTCAATAGCAAGAAACTAGGTCTTTGTGTGTCACTGAGACTTCTTTCACCGGAGAAAGACAATGCAGGCAGCGATGGCCTTATTATTTGGCTTACAGAAAGTAGATTTAGCCCTGGTATCAACTGCAGTAAGAAATGGAAAGAACTGTTCAGATAAACTGAGTGACTGCAAGAGTGGCAGGTACTCAAGACAGTTTTTATGTGGCAACGCTTAGATGCAAGAGTTTGGTTTTGTATGTTAGGCCATATGAACAACATCACTCATCTTAACCAACAGATAAGCTGCATATATCTACCAAGTCACCACCATGAGAAAGCTGCAGTTGCAAAGAGCTTGTGAGAATGATCTTAGTAATTATTTTTCTTAAGTGTGCAATAAAGCTAAATTAAAATCCTGCCTGATTTTTTAAGGGAGGAGCACCTTCCTGTTATGAAGCACATTGCCTGGAAACAAAAGCCACTTAAGTTTTCCCTTGCCTGCAGAGAAGTTATTGAGAAAGAAATCTCTATTACCAAATAAAAAGCAAAATACGTTCCTGTCTGTTTCACTTTTTCCCATCTTTCCAGCTTCTTCTGTATCTTCATGAAGCAGTAACAGCAGAAGGAAAACCAATAAACTCTTAGGCAATGTCTGTGACCAAGGGGCAGTCTGTTTGGGGTACAGCTGGATGTAAAATGAGAGGAGAAAGCAAAGATTATTTAAAGAAGGAAGTGTGTAACACGTTTTCATTCTTCTTTTGAAAACTGGGAGACAAAGAGAGGAAATCAGTTATCTGCACTTCAAAGTCACTCTGTTCTCTGCAGTCTGTATTTCTTGGAGAAGCAGAAGCTGCAAGTGACAGTCGTTTTAGCACAAACTTTACTCATCTTTACTAATGGCTTTCAGGATGCTCTTCCAAAACCATTCTGGCTTCTCCAGAATGATGCTGGTAGGCAAAATAGCAGTCAGTCCCATAGCTTGTTGTCTCCCTATCAGAAAGTTGTCTTGACCAACTGAAATTTCACTCAGTGTAGGTGATGCTTTGCAGAGGAAAAAATAAACACTCAAATTCTTTTCAGATCCCCCATTCCTTAAGGTGATCAAATCCAAAATCTGGATCAATAGTATGGTGTCTTCTGCCCATTTCTGGAGGAAAGAACTATTAATTCTTGTGCTTGGTCTGAAGGCTTACTTCATTGCATAAGTTATTTACTTCACTGGTCTGGTACAGCATAGTGATTTAATCAAATTCTTTCTTTCTGACAAAAAATTTCTTCTTCATTCTTCCTGTACCTTATATTTATGATAGCTCACTGATCAAAGCAGAATAAGCTGTCAGGGTATGTCTGTGCAGCAGTCAAGATGGTTCCAACACCCGCCCAAGAAGCTGTATGAATATTCAGGTACAGAGTTGTTTCACAGTTGTTTAGCAGTGCAGGCAAAAACTGTATCTGGCTATCCCAGGAATGAAGATGTGAGTAAGGCCACCCTTACCTCAGGAAGAGGAAGAGGAAAGAACACTGTCTCCAAAAGTTGGGAGAGGGAAGTGTTGGCTTCTCCTGTCAGCGGGAAAGTGGGAAAACTGATGGCAATAACTTCTTTTCCAAGACTCTGTTTATCTCCACTCCAATGACCTAGCTGGACAAATAGACATTGAGCAGAGCAGCAGCTGCCTGATTTCTAAACTTCTCACATACACAGACCCATTACCATCCTGTCTACACCTACTAAAATCAGGTCAGCAATTGTTCTGCAGCCTTGAAAGCAAGAGGTACAGACTATCCATGGCATGCTGGATCTTTCTCCCTTTCTTAAAAATGAGAGTGATGTTTCCTTTTTTCTAGTCACCAGAGGCTTTACTTGATACCCATGACTTTTTGAATATGCTAGAGAGTGAATTGGCTTGGCAACTACATCCACCATATCAGATCCATAGGCTTGTAGGCTGGACAGGACAGCCATGCTCCTATTTACACTTAAGTTTCCAGGAGCAACCAAGAGAAATCTGCAGATATTAGTGACGTTACAGGTGCAGAATTAAATGAGTCAGAATTATGCATACAAAATGTTCAGCTGATCAGTTAATTTTTATTTCTGGAATTTTCAATTGGGAAAATTTTAACAGAAAAGAAGATCATGAGAAGAAGGAACTAATTCTCCTCATCTCTGCTCACAAAACTTGAGGACGTTCTTTTTCAGCATAATCAGTTAGGAAAAAAACGTGGAGAAAACAGAATTTAATCAGCCCTCACAGAAACTCCCAGGAAGGCAGCGCAGTAAATCAACAGCCAAGATGCAAAAGAGAAGCTGTAGATAAGACAGTGCAAGATTCTTCCCAGAGGTGTACTGGTAAAACCAAGGAGCAATGGGCACAAGTTTCAGTAAGGAAAATTCCAATAGAACATAAATTAAAAAAAATGTTCCCAATACTGAGACAGGGCCCACAGAGGCTGTGGAAACTCCCATCCTTGACCCTGAGCACTATGATCCACATTTGAAGTTGATCCTATGTTGGGCAGAGTCTGTTGGTCAAGGTCTTACCCAAAATATTCTATGATTTTAAGCAGTTTTTTGGGTTTTTTTTTAATCCAATTTCCAGCAGTTAGAACATGTGAACGCAGTTTTAAACTGGTAATATTCAGGTCAGTATACTTTCTCCTGTTCGTGGTACACCTCACAGAAATAAAACTGACTTCTTGGTAAACGTCTAAAGAACTACCGAAACAGAAAAGTAAAAATTTTGGCATTAGTACCTGTCATAGTAACTGGCAGAAATAGCTGGAGCTGAGTAACTACAAAAAAAAAATCTCTCAAGGGGCACGTCAAACAATGACATTTCACAGTAATTCAGGGAGACATGCATCTGATGCAGAGGTATCAGAAGGGAAGCATGTGGCCAGCATTAGCAGCTATTAAGGCCTGTCAGCACTGGGAATCATTAATGATCCCTATTATCTCTACTACAGCAGCTGTCAGTAGCTTTACCCCATGCAGTAGAAATTATACAAGTTCTGATGATGTATGGTGGCATGATTCAGGGAGGGACACCTACATTCTCTATGTCACTGACCTTGCTTAACTTCTTGCAGCAGTTTTTCCAAGTACACAAATGCTTTCTTTCTATCTTTCTCACCTTCTCTAAAGAAATACAGCTTCTGAGGTGGTCATTTCTGTATTGGCTGTAGATAGGACAACACTACGGCAAGGGAAAATGAGGTCTGATTTTTTCCGAATAGATCATGTACTCCTCTGACTTTTTTGTATGTTACTATGAATATTTGCATGCCAGAGTCTCTGACTTCAATGCCAGTCTTGTACACTTACTGTGACTGGTCATCTTGATTTTTGCTTTCTGATAGCCTTCCATTATCTGCACTTCATTTGTTACACAAATGGGAAAGGTGAGCATGAAGAAATACTGAGCACTAGATAAAGACAATAAATTGTCTGCCACATAGGATCAGAGGGATTCATAAGTTGAACATGCATTTTACAACAAAAATGACTTGTACCATCAAGGGGAATTTGATGAATAAGGGCATAACACGAGCCATAGCACACGTGCAATATCAACAATAGCCCACAAACATACTGAGTCTTCTCTAAAGAACAGTATCTAGACAGCACTGAACTGGGACCCCAAAAAAGACTCTGGACATTATCACCACAAATATAAGTGGGTCAATGGTGAGAATATATGCTGAAGTCAAACACAGTTAGGTTAATTCTCCAAACTCTCCTTGAGCTCTGGCAGCTTGGGGCCATGACCACTGCCCACAGGGAAACTTTACATGCTCTCAAACTTCCAGATTTTCTAAAAGCCAAATGTCTGGTAAAAGTTGTGTATAACTAGACTACTCAGAGAGGAGCAAAGATATGTAACAGCAAAATCTTCTT
>JAOWBP010000001.1:90049700-90077285 GCA_028571105.1 Tragopan temminckii | reverse complement strand
TCTTCTTATTCTAGAAACCTATTTCTGATACCAGACATTTACACAAGCACTCAGAATTCAGGTAGTAAATAAATTTCATATTCTAGTCCAAGATTCTCCATTTAATGAAAGGCAGAAGATGATGATAATTAGCTATCTCCAGACATTTTTGCAGGTTCAAAGTCTGTAGCCTTCTTCTTACACTTCTCCACACACATAATACAGCCTAGATTGCTTGCCTCACTTGTGCTGCAAATGACTCTACATGAAGGAAAGCAGATGTGAAAAAAAAGGCTCCAGCATATTGGAGCCTTTAGTGGTAAATTCTGTGTTGAAATTGATTAAAATCCAGAACAAAATCTACAAGGTCAAATGTTTACCAACAATGGAGTCATGTTTTTTTTTAAATTTACGTATCAGCATCATTTTCTATCCTCCATTTTCAAAGGGCCAAGAATCAGAACCTCATGAAAATGTTTGTACTGCACAGAGGCAAAGTGTTATCTAGATTGATCTTTTTTCTTTGTAACTGTATAGGCTTAAAAGAAATAAAAATAGTAGAAACTATTTTTATTAGATTAGATAAGAAGGAAATAATGAAGCAGGTAGCATGAAAAAGCAAGGTATCATTCTTACATCCACTTTTCTAATCATAAATGTATTTCAATTTGCATTTCTTTCATAGTGGAAACTGCAGCTGAAATAAATTTAAATCACACTCGTTTTCTCTGAATTTATATTTATGATTCTGTGGGAGCAAATAAGTAATTTGGTACTTGAAGAAATTTGACAAGTCAGTGTTTATTTAATGCTTCTACATTTCCAAATGAGAACTAGACAATGTTCCCAGCTGAATGAGTAGGCAGTCTTTCATTGATTTCAACAGTGAAAGACCAGATCCTAATTTCTTTCATTTTCAGAGGAAAATCTGCATTTTGTGATAATGACTGCTTACAATTGTTGGATGATCACAAAAAGCTCCTCTTTCTTTTTCTGTAAATAAGACTCTTTCTCCTCGTATATAATGATAATACACAGTTTCTCACAGTACAGGTTACCTGATCTCACTGAGAGGGATATGAGCCAAGTTAATCAAACAAGCAAATCCTCCTCTATTCTCAGAGTATCTGTTCTTGTGCCCTCAGTGCTCATTAGAGTGAGATTCTACAAAGCTCTGAAACAGTGGATAAAACAAGCCAGAGTTCAGGCAAAGCGTTTCAAAATCTCTATCTCCTTCCTCTGTCTGACTTCTCCTTGCATCTTACACAAGAAAAGAAACAAAAAGACCTTGAACGTTGCAGAAAATCTCTTGTACTGTGCAGTACAATGACTTCTTCCCCTGATGTCAAAGACCAACAACTTTCTAGAGATAGTGAGGAACAGAAATATCCACCTGGTATTATCAAATATTCCATAAGTGAGTTCAGTGTCAGGAAAGTTTATGATCACAGCAAATAAAAGGTGAATGCTGAAGACAGTTCACAAAAGGACAGGCTTGGACCTTACCCATGCAAACATCTGCTTAATCTAAAAGCTGCACTCATCCAAACATAAAAGTGGGGAACAACCTGCAGACAGAAATTGCAGTTAAGCACTGGCACAGGCTGCCCAGGGAGGTGGTGGAGTCCTTCTCCCTGGAGGTCTTCAAGAACCACATGGATGTGGCACTGAGGGACATGAGCAGTGGGCATGGTGGGGGTGAGCTGACAGTCGGACTAGGTGATCATAAAGGTTATTTCCAAACTTAACAATTTTATGAAATGACAGTCAAAACTACATCTGTACAACATTTGTATTTATATGATAAATGCCATGAGAGCAATCAGTAGGTTACAACTGATTTTTTGAAATTAGTCATATTTTAATAAATTTGCACACAAATCCTTCACAACTGTTAGAAGAGAAAATCAATCTACATCAGATTCTATTAAAAAGTGGTCAAGTTACAATTTGCAGTAGTCTGTGCTAAAACACCAAATTATTTTGTAGTTCATCCTCCAATATGGTGTACAGTCAAGGCAGGCTAAGATATGACTTGGACAAGTATGTCCTTTGCATACCCCCATTTGGTTTGTACTTGTACGGCACCATGACAAGATCTCTGAAGGACTACCAAAATATAAAAAAATGTTTTTGATTATAAAATGGTGACTTAGGAACTATAGCAATCCATTAAGGTCATGAGAGCAGAAGCACAGCTCACAGTTTATTGTTGATACTGGATTCATGTCTTTCCTCAGACTCTAAATAAAAATATGTGCTTGGAAACATTGAATTGTGTCTTTCTAAGTCTGTCCTAAAACTCACAAGACTGGAACACTATCATTGGTTGCATTTTTACTAGAAAATAAAATGTTTGATCCTGAGGGCAACCACCCTGCTGCCTGTGTGGTAAAATTCCAAGGAAAGCCGCTGCCATGGTTTCAGCCACTGCATAACTGAGTATACACAGTTCCTGGCTACATTACAGGTGTCATTATGTCATTATGGAACATAGTCTGTTTCCAATGACCAGATTGTATAAGCCTACCCTGCTTTGAAAACAAATGGGGATAAATAGTACAAGTGTGGGCTGTACCCTTCCATTTAGTTTTCCATGCTAAAAAATAGACCTGGGCACATTTAATATGCTGACATAGCCTGTAGATATGGCTATGATGAAGCACAAATTCAGGGACTTGTTTTGGAGAAGTTCTTTTTGTCATTTGATGGAAAATCAAGCTAGTCACAGAAATCCCATACATGTGTTATGTATTTGCCTGAAAGACTCATTGGAACAAGTATTTTGAACAGAATATTCTAAATTGACATGGTATTGATACCTGACCATTGCGTTCAAACAAACATAATGTTTACTGAGAAAGGGGGAAATGTTCAAATGTTGCTGATTTCTTTTTTTCTGTGCAGATTAATAATGTGTATGTATTTTTGTCATGAAGAAAAACAGGGATAGTAAAAATAGCTCACAAGTGAGAGAGCTGCTATTCACTCCCCTGTTCCTGGAACCATGACAGCCATTATATAACCAAAAAGAAAATTGCATGAAATAAACAACATAAGTTAATTGGGTTGATATCAAGTAAAAATATAATTAGTCAAAGCATTTTGTGGCAAAAAGCACCATCAATACGTGGCAGCTCCTCAGCCTCACTGGTGAACAGGGATCTGGCCATGTGTTTAAAACTTATTCCTCAAGCATTTCCATGGAAACACATAGATGCAGAGTCCTTGGATCACTTATTTCAGGAGCTACGGGTTCACTCTAGAGTGAGAGCTCAGCCCAGGTGAGTGTAAAAGGACAGTAATTCTGATCTAGAAAATTCCCCATACTTGTATTTTTGGGGTCTTATAGTGTGGGCATTTGGACAAGGGAGAGTGTAAAAGGGCATGTTGCATAAGAGGGAAAAAAAAAAAAAATCTGCCTAATTTTTTCTTCTCTGAGACTGCCTGGGAGTTGAGAAATGACAGCACTGGAAACAGCCTGAAGAGTTGACGAAACGGCCAAATACCTCCAGGGAGATTACAATGTCTGCAAGTGTTAGTGAGGTGTTGTACTGAAAGAGACTTAGATTAAATGCAGCCATCGGATCTGCTTCTTAAAAGCTGCCTTTTTCCACATCCACGCAGGAACCAGCTCTGGTGCCGCCTCCCAAGGCTGAGGAAAATTCTCACGTTAAACCACTTACAGTGACAGAGCCAGCCCACCACCATGTGCTGGGAGCACAGCAGCACTGTGCTCCTGCTACAAAACCTACAGCTGCTTGAGAAAACATGGCCCTTTGCTCTGCTTGTGGCGCAGTACATGCACTGTAAAAGACAAGTAATGCTGGCTATGATGCACAAGGGCTTCATCAGCACAAAGTGTTTTGAAAGCACTGTTAAAAATTTGCAGTATGAATAGAACATGCTTCATTGCTAGTAAGTAATTTTGTAAGAAACACACAAAGCAGGCTAGATGGGTGCAGTGTATGACTGGTAGCTATCCCCGGATGGCTACCTCCCTTCAGATTTCTTCTGATGACAGTAATAAAATTAGTGCCCATGTCCCTTTCCCATCCTGTTAAGGTTTTTAATAAGCCTCGCAGCTTCTGGTAAGAGATGTTCTAGTGAGAAGGCCTAGGGCACGGCTGCCCTTAGCAGCAAATATATTCTGAAATGCAACAGGGAACACCTGCACCCTATCTTTGTGCTCTAACAGGGAAGGGAAAGACAAATATTCACAGTACATTAAATATAATGAAACACATTAAACCAGCATTGCTCACCTAACATACATTGCATTAAATTCTTAAAAATCAGAGCTTTTGTAGGCTGTTCATGAGTATTTGAGGGGTCTGTTACTGCAGCAATGTGATAGTTCCTCTGGACTGAAATATCCTTAGGCACAATGGAGTTAAGCATAAAGCGTGAAGCCCTAACTTCAAATTTTCTGCCTTTTTCTTTAGTCTGTCTCACAAGGTTCCTTTAAGGCCTTTTTCTTGTGTTTATTTTGTCATACATTATATAGCATTAGCGATAATCCAAGTAGGCACACTGTCACCAGCTGGGATAAGTTCATCCTGAACTGACTGGTTTGGGACACGATTTTAAGTGCTGCCACTGCAATCAGCCTGAATAATGCTCTCAAGACAAAGTAGAAAACTAAAAAATTGACACAGGGTGAAGTGCAGTGTTTAAAATATAGAATTGCTTTCATGTTTCCATGTTACTGTCATCCTTTGAGCCTTACTTTTAAAGTGGAAAAGGCTATGGGACTGAAGCTTGGCTGTCAGTAGAGCAGGCCAGGAGGTAAGACAACCAGTCTACAACCCGTTTTTTTCCCTTGGTGTTTCATTCACTCCTAAAGTCACTCCTTTACAGGGGCCTTTTTCCACAGAGATGAAGCACATCTTGAAAAATCTACAGATACCATGATCTCTGCCATATAATACTCACAGCTGAGAAAGAGAAAGACCAAAACATTCCTCAAGCCGTACTGACCCATTCAGAGCAGTCCCTTCTTCAAGTCCTCTCTCCAGTCTAGGCCTTCCCCAGCAGCTCCTCAACATTGAAAGGGTTTGAGTCTATTGCCCAGGACAGCCAAGTGGAGACCCCAAGCCTGTTCAGTGACAGAGACATGACTACTGGATCAGATAGGATCCAAAAATGAGAAAATTTGGAGTCAAAAGCAGAAATTCTGATAGAAAGAAGCCTCAGAGTGTAGAAGGCTTTCCAATAAAAAGACAGATTTATTCTAGACCTCTCCAAGGTCCTTGGCTTCCTGGAGGAGGCCGCTCTCCTTCATAAACTCTGTTTTCTTGTATATAAGCTAAACCTCATAAACTAATGAAGCTATTTATCTCAAGAGGCTGAGAGGCAAAAAGGAAAAAAGACAGTTACTGTTGTTTCTGTTTTTTATATTCATATAAGACACTTAAATAGGGAACACTCTGTAGAATGATGTCATTAGAAAGGAACGCATGAATTAAAGGCCACAGGCATAACGAATTCAAATGAAATCATGTTCTGAAGTACTGTATGTTTTACGTTGCTGGGAGAAGGACACACAGTTCCTTGTCTCAGTATCAGCGAGACACTGATTTTCTGTAGAAATGCACTTGAATTGGATTTGGTATATATTACATGAAATCCCGCCTTTCCTCCAAAAGGAATAGGACTGGCTCATTCTGAAAAAAAAAAAAAAAAAAAAAAAAAAAAAAAAAATTTTTTTTTTTTAAACCTCTGAAACTTATTTAATACTTTCCCCATAGCAATGCAATTCAGAGAAAAAAAATAGTTCAACAATTGCTCATTTTCTCTGCTCATCTTCACGGAAACCCTCAAGCAAACTCATTTCCTCATTTATATCAGCTATCTCCCAGAAGATCTTTCTTGGTGCATAAAAAAATTCATTTATTAAACTGTAAAGGAGGACAGAGGGATAGAAAGATTTGTTTGAATACATCTTGCAGAATTTAAATATGGGTGTAGATTGGATGTCCTGATAGATAAGAAAAAAGAGCATTAAGAGCATTTGCTTTTAAAGTATTTCTAGTTAGTAATAAATTGAGGATGCTTGACATCATTTGACTTCTGCATTATGCATGTAAAAGGTGAGCAAATAATGAGGACAATAATTTTATTTATTAATAGTGATATCATTTTGGCAATATGGGAAGAAGTTATGTGTTAACTTTGGGAAATAATAAGAAAAATAATGCCTGCCTTTTTCTTGTTTGTTTGCTTTTAATGGCAGCTAACGTACTGGAAGAAGACTCAATGGAGCAGGACATAGAAAGCCCTGTCACTATTCATCAGCCAAAGTTACCCAAACAAGCTAGAGAGGATCTGCCAAAAAATCTAAACAAAGAATGTGCCAAGAGAAAAATCCAGAGGTATGTTAGGAAAGATGGAAAATGCAACGTCCACCACGGGAATGTCAGAGAGACCTACCGTTACTTGACTGACATCTTCACTACTTTAGTTGATCTGAAGTGGAGGTTCAACTTGTTGATTTTTGTCATGGTTTACACAGTGACCTGGCTCTTCTTTGGAATGATCTGGTGGCTAATTGCCTACATGCGAGGAGATATGGATCATATAGGGGACAGCACATGGACCCCATGCGTCAGCAACCTCAATGGGTTTGTCTCAGCCTTTTTATTCTCAATCGAGACAGAAACTACCATTGGGTATGGTTACCGGGTCATCACAGACAAGTGTCCCGAGGGAATTGTTCTTCTTTTAATTCAGTCTGTTTTAGGTTCTATCGTCAACGCTTTCATGGTTGGCTGCATGTTTGTGAAAATATCCCAACCCAAGAAGAGGGCAGAAACCTTGGTTTTTTCTACAAATGCAGTTATTTCCATGCGGGACGGAAAGCTATGTCTGATGTTCCGAGTAGGAGACCTTAGGAATTCACACATTGTAGAGGCATCAATACGAGCCAAGTTGATCAAATCCAAACAGACAAAGGAGGGGGAATTTATACCGCTCAACCAGACAGATATCAACGTAGGTTATTACACAGGGGATGATCGTCTCTTTTTGGTTTCACCACTGATCATCAGCCATGAAATTAACCAGCAGAGTCCTTTCTGGGAGATTTCCAAAGCCCAGTTGCCCAAAGAGGAGCTAGAAATTGTTGTAATCCTAGAAGGAATGGTGGAGGCAACAGGTAACATTTCTTATACTTTGTGTAAGGTAAATGCTTTAATATTAGAAAGGAAAATCAGTGGTTTTGCTTCAGTTTAAAGGAATCATTTCAATAGTTGATACATTTGCAAAAGGCATCAGTTATCTGGTTAGCTTCAAAATTAAAAGTGTGCCCAGTTTAATTGTCTGTTCCATCTTGCCTAATGAAATTAGTGTTTTTTCTGCTCTGTTTGGAAAATGGGATAGTTTTTCTCATTTTCTAAATTTTTCACAGCATGTCACGCAGTTATTTGTCATTCTATTGCAGGAGCCACTCAACTACTAGGACCCTGTGGGATAAAATGTTTTAGAAAAAAAAAACAATTCAAAACTCTGTTTATGATTAACATGGAAGTTCCTGCTGCTTCCAATCACCCATGGGTAGCTGCAAAATAACTGCTTGCCACATTAAACTCCAAGCCTGTTTGGATCCAGTAAGAAATGATGATGTGTTTAGTTTCCTCTTTTTTACTTCACTGTTTAGCTGCTTTTGTTTTAATTTGTAACTTGGAGCTTGTTCCACTTTAGTTCACAAAAATCTATCAGATTTTGTATTTCACTTATCTCTCCTACACACTACAGAAGTGTATGGAACACTTAATGCACGTATATATAAATAAGGCATATTTTGTCACCAAAGTCTTGTAGAGAGGTTGTTTGGTCATTAACTATAATTATACAGCAGAACATCAATAACAGTCTATGCAGAGAAAATGCCGCTTGGAATTCACAGTAAATGGACTAGCAGTGTTTCTTCTTTGCATTAAAACTAGAATAGGAGGAGGATGTTTTGTCTAAAAATGGTGCACCTACTGCAGTCAGAGTACTGGTATACTTGGCTTAGGAGAGATGTTTTTCCTGCTAATGACAGCATCAAATTCTGAACTGAATAAACATAAACAATACAAGGAAATGGCAATTAGAAAATGAAGAAAGGATGTGCTTGGGTAGGAGAAAATAGTGAGCAGAGAAATAGAACAAACAGATTTTCCATTTTCCCTACTACAGTAAAAGCTAGAAGAGTTTGAGGATGCAGATTACACTTCTCTGACACAAGTACAACCTTCCTAACCCTGACTCATGTTTTGCAACTGGAGCCAGGAAATAAAGAGCAGTCTCTTACCAGAACATGTGTGTGTGTTTCACACATCTATTATGTGGTGTCAGAAGAAAATTGCATTTGTCACCATGTAATAAACGTGTGAGACAAAAATGAAGCAAAATATAATTCAAGGGAACTTGGCAGAGAGTCTGAAGAGGTAAATGCAAGGCTTCCACATATTCCAGAATGTAGGTGGCAATGAAGAGGAATTGAGGAGATGAAATGTTTAGTGTTTCTGATACATGCAGTAAGCATAGAGGTTTCAAACATCTGCATCACCTTTGGATGAGAAGATGAGGAAATTGCTTTTTGTTAGCTGAAAGCATTCTGAAATTTCTGAACTGCAGCTAGATGAACTTGACATCCGAAAGAACAGTATTTTGTTTGGGGTTTTTTTTTTCGGATTTATTGAATACTATGTTTTCCAGGAAAAAAAAAAAAAAAAAAAAAAAAAGAGGAGGAAAAAGACTGGCAAGTAATAGTAATATTTGAGGGCTACTCGGAAAGTAATGCCTCTCATTTTATTATGATGCTCCACAACACCACAGGTGGATGTAGGTGGAATGGCAGCAGAGATTGAATTTTCCCATCGATATCCCATTAAATTTTGTAGCCATGTGACAGATGGCAGAGGGCAGATTGAAAAAAAGGCATCTGACATGGAAATGCATATGAAGCAAAGGCATGCCACTTAATTCCTCCATGTGGAAAAATGGCACCCACTGATACTTTCTGAACATTTCCGGAGACCACACAGTGGAAGTGAGTACAGTGAGGGGTGGTGCATTTCACCAGTGGCGACAATGGGTCACCTCCAGTGCAGATTTTTCAAGTGTGGCATGCAGGCTATTGTTTATCACTGGCAAAAACACATAGATAGTGGTGATGGCTGCGTTGAAAAATAGTGATTTATAGCTGAAAATATGTTCTATCAAATAGGGCAATTGTGCTCTTTGTAACAGTTGTTGTTTCCATGGAAATAATTAGGAGGCATTACTTTCAGAGCAATCTATGTAAATGGCATCTCACTGAAAAAATGTAAAAGATCAGAACACAGTATACTCTGTATGTATACTTCTGTGGTACATCAAATGTAGCTTTGTTGTCTTAAGCCTTCAAGCTTTTCACTATTTAACCTTCCAATCCCTACTTCTTGATCCTAGAACACTTACGCAGCCCTCTGTTCTCTCCTTTGCTGCTCTGATATTGATATATTGATTCCATCTTCTACTCAGTCATTATCATCTTCCACCAGTGAGGGCTATCTCTCAAACTGTTTGGGCTGACAAGGTAACGTTAAAATTCTAGAATAATTCTAGAATAACTTCACAGTAATAGAAAGACTGGATGTAACTATTTGCAAACCTACTGAACCCTCCCAGGATAAAGGTGTAACCTTGCCACATTTTCAGCTGCTCCATTTCATTCTGTTGGGGCCATCTCTTTAGCGTGCAGCTGCATGAGATATGATGGGAGGGCATCGTATACCGCTTAACTGCATCATCAGGAATAGTAATGTCATAATTACTAGTACAGTTTCTGTTTGTGTTGTAGTCCACATGCACTGGATTACTTCTGCTGAAGATGCAACCAGACCAACATTCTGCCATAACTAGACATTTTCCTTTTTTTTTTTTCCTCAACAGATTTTTTTTTTTTTTTTTAATTTATATTCTTGCAAATATTGAATGAAAATTTAGGCCATCATATATTCACTTTTCCTTCTTACATCAAATGTAGAGTGAGAGTAGCAAGAGAAGCTGCTCACTGCAAAAATCTCCAGCAGACTACTCTTCATGCCTTCCAGTACTGCTCGAAGTCATGGGATAGAAAAATGCTGACAATTAAGCTAAGAAACTGCGTCCTTAGTTATAGCAGCATCATCACTCAGTATCACTTTGCATGCATCAAACACAGATGGACAGCATTATCTTCTGTGCATCAGAAAAAGTCACTCCAAATTCTGACTACGAGAAAAATCCTTTCTAAATTTTCAGAGCTTCTCTACTCTTACATTTATCCTTTTAATGAGAAGTAACATGGTGCAAACTGCTAAGTATGAACATTTGCTATTATTTTTATCAATTATTGTTATTATTCTGTTTAAAGTTTTATTGAGAAAATAATATCACCTTATATAATAGTTTCCACCCTAAGGGATTCAAGAGCTCAGCTACTTCTAGTATGAAACATAACTGCTTAGGTAGCACCATGTAAACTTTGCACTGTGCGTTAGGAGTGGAAATGAAGAATAACACATATTATGAAAGGAAATGAAAATTTTTAGCCAAATTTTAGAAGAAACATCAAATCAAGGACACTGAAATTCCTCTTGGAAGCATCACCGTACTTTCTGAGATACAGAATGGAGTAGATATGTCTGCCAAGGCAGATATCAAAATGTCAGCCAAGAAAATATCACTACACCTTTACTATTCACATTAATTCTACCATAAGGGTTATTTTGAGGGCAGAAGATTCATAAAGGCACTTCCAACAAAATACGGTGTCAATCTGACTCCTTCATATTGTATCAGCAAGAACTGAAAATAACACTGGTTTTCTAAACATGTTATTGATCCTTTCAATATGCAGTTTTCCTTATTTGTTTTCTCAACAACTCTTCTGTGTTCAAAGGATAACACTCTCACAAAGGTTCACTCCTATGGCCTTCCTAATACCAACACACATCTCTCAAGCACCCAAAAAAGAAATGGTGAGTGTTTCTGAACTTGTTCTGTAGTACTCACAGCAGATATGTTACTGCAGCCCCTACCACAAGGGTTGCTGATTCAGCTTAAGATGCAGCATCTCCCACTTCTCATTTTGGTGGACCATGCTGCCACTCCTCAAGATGAAGTGAGATCAGCTCTGCACAGCCCTACACTGTGAAGTACATCAGGCCGTTGTGAAGCAAATGACGATCCTTCAGGACGGGGGGTGGCAAAAGTCCAACCAAACATCACCCTATCTAAAGGACATACCCATTACTTCCAGCTTTTACAGCCACTGTTCTGCTTCCTATTTTGCTGAAGGCAGGTAAGAGTGCAAGCAAGATGCAAGAATCAATACAACTCAGCAGTAATAAAAATAACCTCCACCTTTAATAGGGAAGTGTTTTCTGAGACACTTCTGCATCTTTTAGTGTCAGAATACAGAAGTAGCATTGAAACAACAGGATTCCAGCATCCCTTCCCTCCTTATGGGAGAGCTGCAACGCTACATGCAAATCTACTAATGGAAAAGAACAAGACCAACGCACCAATCTCAATCCCTCAGCATTTGAAATCTGCCATTGAAAATACTTGGTTTACATTAAAGTGCCATCGCTACTTTCTTTTCTTTCTTTTTTTTTTTTTCCTGGAGATCAATTAAGACATTTTTTAGACTATGCAGTTTTATTGCAGTGGAATTTGAGTAAATAATTTTTGTCCCTTGATCCACGAAAAACAGAACACAAAAGCTCACAGATCCTGAACCCTGTCTTCCCTAAATAGTATGCACAAAAGTTTGGATCTGAATAATTTATATATTTCTCTCAAATTTGAAAAAGAAATGAGGAACCTGGTCTAGTGGGAGGTGTCCCTGCCTATAGCATATGGGGGTTGGAACTACATGATCTTCAAGGTTCCTTCCAACATAAATGGTCCTATGATTCTGTGGTTCTATGAAATCTACAATTAATATATTTTATGGCAAGTTAACAGCCACTTTCCTACAATAGACTTGACAATTTTAAGCCTTTTTCTCCAAGTGAAGCCTGTTTTTGAGGGAGGTCTTATAAACATAAGCGAACTTGTCACTTGAAAAAAATTAAAAATTGTACATCCAGATCAAATTCTAAAGTAGAGAGAGAAGAAAAAAAAAAAAAAAAAAGAAGAAGAAGAAGAAGAAGAAAAAAAGATATTGAAAATAATTTGAAACTGGAGAGGTGAAGTGGGAAAGTGAGATATATGAGATGAGAGAGAAACCAGGAGGGAGAAACAGAAAAATTCAGAGGAATTTTCAAAAAATGAGAGGGAGAAAGAGGAGTGTCCCAGACAGCCCATAGCTCCGGTGTTAATATGGTTTCTGAATTGTAAACAGTGGAGTTTAAAACTCTCATCTAAAATTGCATGAAATTACAAAATAGTAATAATAATAATAATAATAATAATTTTTTCATCTCGGGAAAGTATTATAAAGGATTTCAATGTACTTTAGCCAGAAAGACCATCAAACCTGATGAAATTGTGTCCAGCCAGCAGGGTGCACTAGATGACACTCTGGGAATTCCCTCTGCCTAAAAATAGAACAGGAAAACTATCGAAGAAAAAGAAGAAAGAAAAAAAAAGATCAGCACATTTATAACTGTCAAGAAAATAAGCTACAAAGCTAGGCATAGAACTTCAGGCTTATATGGATTAATTTACGGATAAACTTGTGATAGGGTGCATTTATAATTCTGACACACGGGCTGTTTGAGAGCAGTATTTGCAGAATGGCTCATCATAAACAAACACGCTTGCCAGCTGTGGAAAATGTGTGCAGAAAACAATAAAATGTTCACACTGATGGTTATTTATATAGTAAACGATGCTATTGATTAGACAAACATTGTATAAAGCTGTTCCCACTCTTCACTACAGCACCTTTGATTGACTGATTTATTGTCTTTTTGCTTTCACTCTACTGATTGCAAAATTTACCCCTTATCCTTGCCCAATCCTAACAAATACCTCCTTTTGATATGAATGTTAGCAGTTCCAACCTTTCAAAACGTCTCAGCAGGCCTTGTTCTCTCTCTCTCTCCAAATAAGCCCTGCTCGGGTTACAGTTTTGCACCAGAATTTTTTATTGCTCTTCAAAGAAGAGATGTTTATGCTCTCAAATTACTTCTTAAGGGGATGTAGATGAAAGGCAGAAAAGGAATCAGGATTTCTCACACCCAAGTCTTTCTGCAAGGCAACTGGTTAGAGTAGATTAGATTGCTGTGCTCCAGGATGTGACAAACATACATTGACTGACATGCAATTTAAACAGGTTTAAGAATAAATGGCTTATATTTACACTGCATCATCACCATTTCAGGAATGGTCAGAACACAAGAGCTTTTCAGCCTTTAGGCTGTATTTTTTTTCTTTCTGTTTTAGCATCATTTGTGTGCTAGGTGTTAGGCTTAGACATCTGCACCTCTACCCCATTTCCCTAGCATTTGCCAGCAATCTCTTTCACTTATGTTCCTTACTCGCATTTACATTTCTTTTAAATTCTACCAATATTTTTCATTGTTATTAATTTTAACACAGAAAGTTAGGGTTATTAGCAGAAGGTATTGCAGTCGTGAGCTGGAGCTCTAAATGTCGGTGTAGAAAATCACTCCAATTTCATTGTGAAGTTTCTTATCAGGAAGCTTCCTGAAGGTGAAAGAAAATATAAGACTTAAATGGAGCAGTTACATTTTCACAGTAAGAGTCAAAACAATATGCAAAATGGCAAGAAGTCAGGGAACAGAGTTCATGAGAACAAAAGAGAAATTTGGAGCGAGTGCGTTATCGATTTCAGGGATGGAGGGGAAAAGGAATCACACGTTTTCTCTAACAGATTTGTTCTCTGAATGATGATACTATACAAACACTTTACACAGTTTGATAACCACCTATTATCCATCTTTTATATCTTTCTTACCAATTCATTGCACAGTTCGTCACAACAGCAGCTGCTCCCTCACGCCTAAACCTTTAGATATTCAGATTCAAGCAGTAAGTCAGATGCTAACAAGTAAGCTCCCTAAAGGGCAGGTTTCAGACTCTGCTATATTGAATTAATAAATAAATCCTTGTCACAAATGAGATGTTATTAAAAAAATAATCTGCATTGAACACAAATCAAACTTTCAAAAGAGCTTCATTTTGCTCATTGTACTCTTGCAAACTGTGTTAGAGCACAGGAAGGAGGCATTTCCAAGTTCTGTGAATGCTCTCATAGACCTCCACTGTCAACATTGTTCCTTTCCTAGAACAGTGTCTAGCAGAAATAGACACAGTTTTTTCTGCACTCACTATTCCTTCTTAATTATGGGCCTGCATACACTATCCTTTGCAGCAGTTATCATCTCCGTGGCCAGAGGAATCACAGGATCACAAAGCTGTGGTGTAACACTGGCCATGTTGCTGCATCTCTAGCAGAAGGGCAATTAGCAATGATGCTTCCAGCAAATCTTGAAGCAACACTGTATTTCAACATTTTAACAGAAAAGCAAGGAACCTGCGAAGGCATCCAGATGTGGAGTTCTCAGTACAGGAGAGATATGGACCTGTTGAAGTGTGTCTGAAGGAAGGCCACAAAAACGATCTAAGAGATGAAACACCTCTCCTATGAGGACAGGCTGAGAGAGCTAGGGCTGTTCAGCCTGGAGAAGAGAAGGCTCCAGGAAGATCCAAGAGTGGCCTTTCTGTATCTAAAGGGGATCTATGAGAAAGAGATGGACAGACTTTTTAGCAGGGTCTGTTGGGATAGGACAAAGGGAAATAGTTTCAAACTAAGAAAGGGAAGATTTAGATTGTATATAAGGAAGATGTTTTTTACAATAAGAGTAGTGAGGCACCAGCACAGGTTGTCCAGAGAGGCAGTGGATGCCCCATCCCTGGACACACTCAAGGTCAGACTTGATGGGGTTCTAAGCAACCTGATGGAGCTGTAGGTGTCCCTGTTCATGGCAGAGGAGTTGGACCAGATGGCCTTTAAGAGTCCCTTCCGAGTCATACAATTCTATGATTCTATGATTCTATGATTCTGTGGAGTTCTTGGGTCTCCAGACTAAGATCAGACCTCCAAGTATGTGCATAACTCAGGGGACTAAGCAAACATGTGGTGAACTGCACTGTACTGTGTTTGATGTCCCCTGTGTCCACACAATCCTGACCAGAAAGATCTCTACTTGCTGAACAAAATGAATGATGCTAGGCAAAGTGCACAGCAGCCATTTTATTTGGGTCAAAGAATTCCCAAAGCAGAATTAGCTGACTGAACACCTCTCGGGCTTCCAAAGTGGAGACATCATTTCTGAACGCTCCTAAGAATTGCTTCAGAACTATGAAGAGCCTTCCGCATTTCTGAGCACATTTAAAGATAATGGCTACTAATTTGTGCTTGTTCGGATTGTCCATTTGACCTTGGAATGATGTAAATGAGGAGCCAGCACGGAAGCAGATGATTTGGAAAAGAAAAAGTGTAACTATCATTTCTAATTTTTGAGTTTTACTTTTGATCATCTGAGGTAGTTATCAACTGGAAAACAAAGGCTGCTGAGCACCATGATGAAATCCTAGGCTGAGCACCATGATGAAATCCTAGGCACACACTGATTTGAATCAGGGCAATATCTCAACCCTGGAACTTTTTCTGGAATGAACTGATTCTTTCATGTTGATCACCTTGTTCTCTTGTGTTTGATCTCCAGATATGAAGCATATTTAAGTAGCCTGTAGTTCAAAACCTTGGGATGTACTTTTGGCAAAGTCTGTTTTTGCCTATCCCTCTAAAAGATCTTTTCGCTTTTCTCTTAGGTGCCTATTTATTCCCGGCTGTATAATACTGTTTTCTCCTGTTCAGTCTCACTGAATTATAACAAAGGATAAATGTGTTACGTTACATCTCTTGACAACAGTAAGATCTCTCCAAATTTATAGATGTTTATATCAATTCCTGATGAATGTGAGCCAATTGGTTATTCATCTTCAACAGAAAGTTTTCACAAAATTGAATAGAGTAGTAACTGCAAAGTCCTAGAAGACTGATGAACAAGCAGGGCTGATTTTGAAAAAAAAAAGAAAAACATTCCTTTCTTTGACAGCGTGTATGACTGCCAGGCAACCCATGTTCACCTTTCTTGTACTCCTCTCCTCCCCTCTCCAGACCTACTGCATTGCTAAAAGAGATGGAAAAGGAGAAAATATCTTCTAGGAATGGTGGCAGCCACTGTGGCGATGAATGTGAAAGAAAGAGCTTGTGTGATCAGCCTTGTGGTTATGCTTGCTCACTCATTCCTGTCATTCCCAAGAGAATTACAGGAAAAAGAAATCAAAAAGCTTTTCGAGATTTCTGTTCTTCTGGATTTGGGCAGTTTTTATTTGTTGGTATTTCCGTGGAATGGAATACTTTTGTTTAAAAATATGGGATTCTAATAAAAATAGAATTATTGAATTGGAGATATTCCATTCTAACAACTCATTCCAATAAAGAAACTTTATTTAAGAAACATTTAAAACATGAAAATGCATTAAACATCAAAGAGATTTATTTTTTAAAAAGTTTCCAATGATTATCAGAAACGTCTTTAAGATTTTCGAGAGACAATAAAAATTAAGTTACTGACGATATTTAGAGGGAATGTCTGGATCCACTCCACTGATGAGAAATAAATAGTGGGAAGGGTAAAACACGCTCCAGGGGATTTCCTGTCCTGCAAATGATGCCAGCTGTAGCTTTCCAATCTCTTCCCAGCAGTTCACTGCTACAAAGCCAGGAACTATACAAATAGGTTCCCAAGACAGAATTGATTAGCACTATATCTCATGCATTGGGTACTAGAGGAGGGCAGTGTCATGCAGTTATGACAGTGTGAATGCAGCCCTCTGTCATAGCAAGGGAAGGGAGCACTGAAGCCATGTCATCTACTTCAGGATTGCTCACAGCAATGATCAAATTAACTTAAGGGAGACAAAGATCCAGGGATTTGGCACTGAATTTATACCTGCTAATAAAAAGAGCTGGAAAAGGCCAGCACATCCTTGACATCACCAAAG
Organism: Tragopan temminckii; assembly: GCA_028571105.1. Classification (NCBI taxonomy): domain Eukaryota; kingdom Metazoa; phylum Chordata; class Aves; order Galliformes; family Phasianidae; genus Tragopan; species Tragopan temminckii. Next base: position 90,060,245 of record JAOWBP010000001.1, on the reverse strand, counting down.
TTATGATAAGTATAAAAGAAAAAAAAGACAACATGAGGAAGGAAGCTGTCAAACACATCTGCCTACCTCAGCTTTCAGGTGTAGGTTTCCCCAGGAGGTGAATGGGCTCAGGTTCACACATACAGTGAATGTTGCTGACCGAACTAAATTCACTGAAGTAAAATGAATAAAAGTCTGTGTAGTTACAGTGCTAAGCAATTTATTAAATTACAGCTTTTAGCACAGGCTGTTAGAAGGATGAATGGCACACAGAAATAACTCCTTATGACAAACAAGGCCCACTGCTTACTGGGCTGCGTTAGTGAGAGTATACACATAAGCTTGAGGAAAGTAATTGGACTCCTCTATTTACCACCTGGGAGGACATCTCTGGTGTTCTTTGTCCTGTTCAAGATGTCCCAGTACAAGAAAGACTTGGATTTACTGGAACAAGTTCAGAACAGGGCCACCAAGATGGTGGGGGGCCTGAGTACAGAATACAGAATCATAGAATCATTGAGGTTGGAAAAGACTTCTAAGATCATTTAGTCCAACTGTTGACCCATCACTACCATGTCCACTAACCATGTCCCTAACTACCACATCTGCATATTTCTTGACAACCTCCAGAGTTGGTGAATCCACCACTTCCCTGGGCAGCCTGTGCCAGTGCCTCACCACTCTTTCTGAGAAGAAATGTTTCCAAATATCCAACCTGAACCTCCTCCAGCACAAGTTAAGGCCATTCCCTCTTGTCCTATCACTAGTTACAGAGGAGAAGAAACTGGCAGCCACCTTGCTGCAGCCTCCTTTCAGGTTGCTGCAGAGGGCAATAAGGTCACCCAGGAACCTCCTCTTCTCCAGATTGAACAGTCCCAATTTCCTCAGCAGCTCCACATAAGGCTTGTATTCCAGACCTCTCACAGCTTTGCTGCCCGCATGCTCCAGGGCCACAATGTCTTTCTTGTCATGAGGGGTCCAAAACTGCACACACACTTGAGGTGTGGCTTCACCCATGCCAAGTGCAGCGGGACAATCACCTCCCTGCTCCCACTGTCTGAGCTATTTCTGATACAAACCAGGATGCCATTGGCCTTCTTGGCTACTTGGGCTCACTGCTGGCTCTTGTTCAGGCCAGTATCAACCAGCACCCCCAGATCCTTTTCCTCCAGGGGAATCTTACCTCTATCTGAACAGACCTAATAAGAAGTTAAAGAAAGCACAGAGATGGGCATGATTCAGAGGCCCAGGATGATGGGACAAGAATTAATGGGTACATGATCAGACACCAGGAAAAAGGCTTTTTTACCATATGGCTGATCACACCTTGGGGCAGGGTCCCAGAAGGATAGAACTGCCATTCCTGCAGGTGCCCATAACCTGACTGGATTAGCCCTGAGCAATCTGAGCTATTTGGCTACACATTAAGCAGTACGTAGGACTGGTTGACTCTACAGATGTCTTCCAGTCTAAATTATTCACTGCTTGTTACACTCAAAGTCTGCTTCTGCTAGCATGTGATAGCTGTGAAGAATTAGATTGTTCTGAAAAGTGATTAGCCCAGCTAAAGAATTGTTCTCCCATGTCACCATTTAAGCAATTGTGTTTCATATACCCGAAAACTGGGTAAGAAGTATGAGTCCATTGCTTTGGTCAAGCAGCCAGCCAGTCAGTGCAACCAAGCTTTGCTCCAGGAGGTCTGCTACAAGAGAATATCTTAAAATTGTGAGGCAGCACTTCATCAGACAACTGATCTTTGAAGAATGGTCCAAAGATTGCACTAAATCAGCGTTCCTTATTTATTCTGGATTTCTTTTCATTCCCCTTGCCACAGTCTTCTTTTTCATCTTTCTGCCTCTATAAACAGTGAGGGAGATGGGTATCAAACTTTGCTTTAGTTGTCTGCTTCTCTCCCTTGGACAGCCTTTGTATAATTCAAATGGGCTACACGAGATCTACCAATCTGCAGTTGTTATTGTTATTATCATCACCATTGTTATCATCACAGCAGATAGCCTTGTATCTAGCAACAGTGTCAAGCGGTTTAAGATTTATCTTTGGGCGAGCCCTAAGGCACATCAGGGTTGACAACTTTTATTCCACCTTTCTGACTGATGCAGACTAATGCGAACTGAAGAGACAGGAACTTACCATTAAAGGAGAAAAATCAATCTGACTATGGCAGAGCTGCCAGGCAACACCATAGCAAAAAAGATTTAAGACTCAGCCAGTTCAATTAAACTGCACTGGCACTATTTTTTAACTAGACATAAGGTTCAATTTCATCACTCCTGGATAAGAAGTATTAGCTTACTACACTTAGATCACCACAATGGAAAGATCCCCCCATTCCTTTCATTTTTCTCAGTTTCTTTTTCCATTAGTCCTTCAATTACAGTGGGAGCTCTTCTTTCTTTCTTTTTTCTTGTAAGTACAGTAATAAGAGTTTTTAACTATCAATATGTTTATAATAGATGCTGTGAAAAAGTGTAGATGAGTTCAAAGCCAAAGGTTCCGAGTCAGTTACAGACTTCTGTCTGGTCAAAAATCTTTGAGTACACTACCCGTGTCTACGCAGCTGTGAAGTGAATGAGGTTTAGCTTTGGCAGTCTGAGGAAAATGTCTTTCTCCTACTACAGATCAAGAGCAGGATCTCTTGGGAAGACAAAAGCCAGCATCTGTCTTTACATCACAGCAGTCTTGCACTTCACCAGCACTTAATTAATCATGTTCAGTGCTTTTCAGGTGACATTTGTGGATCTGGCCTATGATGAGCACTCTTACTGCAGCAACTCAGGCTTTTCCACACCTTTCCGCAATGTATTCCTTTTATAGATGAAGGCTATAAGTAGCATGAGAGTTGTGCGTAAAGACCAATGCAAAATATTCATTTGCAGCACTTCCATCATAATTTTGCAGTGTGAAGAAGGACAGGAAGTAGGGCCAGCAACAACAGACATCATCTTTTGGAAAGATATCAGAGAAGCAGATGCAGAAAGATTACAAACCCACCATTCACAAATGGCCTACTCCACCTCTGTCCCTGAAGAACAACAACCGGTCCAAATTTTACAGTGAAATTGTTGGCATTTTTTTCTTTCTGTAGCAAAGAATAATGAGGCAAAGGTCTAACTCATTTCAAAAACAAAATAGATCCAGTAGTAATTTTCCAACTTGCAAATGAACTAGGAACAGTTAAATGAAAATTCCACATTTGTGCTCTAGGACTACAGTGGTGCTCAAACTCCTCTTTAAGACTCTCACTTCAGGGGCTGAGCACAGCTGCAATAGTTTTAAAACCCTGTTAAATTAGTAAAAATCCAGAGACAGAAGAACACACAAAATGAATCTTAACCTTACCATATTTATGCTCTTTTATGCTTGAAGGAGATATAAAATGGTACTACAGAATTCAAAAGCCATCAGTGATAGAAATTCAGTGCAGAAATACCCCTTACTAATGTGTATCAAATATTTATTATACAATTTTTGAGCCTGTTCCACCAAGTTCATGGAGTAGGTCTCAGTCTCTGGTGGCCTTTGAATTAGGACCCCAAAGGAATAAATTGAGCTGTGCAATGCCTGTCAGTTCTCTAATGGCCTCAAAGAAGAAGCAATTAATACTCTAATTAAAAGACAAATGAAAGATTTAAAGCAGATAAATGTTTATAATCTAGATTAAGTGCCCATATGGGAAATTCGGTCTATTAAGAGGGGGCATTATATCACTCGAGAACACTACATACCTATGGGAGGAATGGTGTTTTCAGGCAGGATATCTTCCCCACAGGCACACTGCATTGAAACAATCCTGCAGTCACTCTGTGCTCCACAGTCACTTTTCTTTCTGCATATGTGTGGAACAAGCTGTTCTACAAAAACAGCCTGAACAAATCTTGAATATTTTATCATACAAACTGTTCACAGTAAATACAAACACTACTACATATGAAAACACTTGGTCCATGAAGGTACGTACACCTTACCCTATCTCCCTTTCTTATGTACCCAACTACCTCCTACCAAGCTTTCCATCTGCCATACACAGTTCAGTACATAATCTGTTGGAAAAAAAAAAAAAAAAGAAACCAAGAGCCAAAATCTCACCAGATATTGCAGGCCCATTAAAAATATGTGCTAATGATTTCATTTGAAATATAACAGAACTAGAATAGAGAGCTAGAGACTCTTGTAAACACACAGCTCTCAAGGCTGATCTTCTTTATGGCAGCCAAGACTGAGATTAGATCCCTCCTGAAACTTTTCTTTATGCTAGATAAGTATCTTATCAAGTAGATCAGAAGAACATAGATAAAGAATAAAACCAAACCACCTCCAGGAGTTTCCATGGAACCCTTTTTTCCTGCTAAAGCCCTTCTCACTTCAGCAGCAAGGAGGTTCCTTGGTCACAAAAACTTGTTTATGATATAAGGCCTCGACATTGTTGTTTTAGCATTGCCTTGTTCCTCATCTCCTCTTTTTTCTTTTTTCCTTTTTTTTTTTTTTTTTTTTTTTAAGGATCCAACAGGCCAAACAATCTGTACATTTCAAAATAGTCCTCTGGTTAACAATGTGTTCCCAACAGCCCAATCTGTGATGCTGAAATGACAGCAGACAAGTTTTTCTGATGACTGCAAAGCAACCAAAATAAAATACACAGGAAAAAAAAAGAAAAAGAAAAAAAAAAATCACAATCATTTATATCCAAAAAACCTGTACAGCATCTTCCACCTGAGCACTGCGGTCTCCTGTTCCCATATTCTTCTGGCTTTATGCAATGAAACACTGTGACATAGAAAACCATATGGAGGTCACACAAAATGACCACGTGTATCTTCCAGGGGATATCTTTCAATAATGAAAATCTCTCGTGACGCAGTATTGGCAGCCATCTAAATGTGAATAAGTATAGGCTATCTGCACTGTTGGAAGAGGATTTGTGTGGCTGAGAAAGACTGTTGTGTGGTTGATGAGGAATTACAGAAAAGTGGCTCTTGGCACTTGACAGGCACTTGAGCATCAGTTAGAAGTGATGTCTTTAATTTTCTATGGCAAAGCCACATCTTATCCACTAGTAAAAGTAAAGTGTATGTATAGAAAACAGGTGGTTGAAAATATAAAATATTTAAGTTAAGTATCAAGATCCATCCCTGAGGATGAGAAAGCTGCTCAACTAAATTGGCTCCTGGTACGTGCTGTTTCTTCTGCTGTCTCAGCAGTTATTTATGTCAAGCCTACCTCAGAGCCCACAAACTTTGGAATAATAAAGACAGATCAAAAATTCACATCTCAAAACCAAATAAATAAATACCCAGTGCACTTTAGGCCACACAAGAACTAATGCTCAGAATGTTTGATCGATGAATGAGAGACTGCTCAGCACATTAGTGTCAAAAGACACTCAGCTCAGAGAGTTTCCCTGCCATGCTGCAGTTATTCAAAGATTGATGGCTTGGAACCTGAGAGAAAAGAGCTTAGGTACTGAGCAAGGCAGGATACAGCAGTACCGATATGAAAATAAAGGCTCAAAGTGTCAAACTTTCTAGTTCTGATTTGCCTCTCAGTAGTTTATTCAATAGAACTTCACTGTCCTCGGTCCAGTCCCACGGTAACACACTGTGTTTCTCCCCAGGCAATTGTGAGGATATGAGGACAACAAGAAATGTGTGCTGTTCCACAGGGGTGTAGGAGGCATCACACATTTGAGACCCCACAGAGGATCAGGCAGTCCCAAGGCTGCTGGAGTCTTCCCCTGACTGTGCACTGGTAGGGTATCACTCTACTGCACGAATATCTGCTCAGCCCCCACTCAGGGTTCTCTTTGCAGTTCAATATAGCCACTTCTATAGGGACTCTGGGGATGTCAGGCAGGCCAAGATACATTTTATCATCCATCCCACTCCATTGCTGACAGGGAAAGGAGTGTATACAAAGGAGTCTGGTTGTAGTGCCATCATCTGCTAAGCATGACCTGAACCAGCTTCTCAGGGTGTCTCTGGGAGCCATTGTTGACTGTTATACTGAGGTTGCTTCATTTTAAACCACTGAACAAGGAACATCCTCATTTCCCTGAGAAAGCCTTCACCAGGATATCACTGGCCACTCCAGACAAATATCTTTCAGGTAAAAACAGTGCAATACATACCAGAATGCTTTATCTCCACTATTCTAGCTATGCAGGACTCAAGAAGAAAAGGAAAAAACAATTTTAAAATAATCTAATATTTAATTTAAGGATGGGTGTAACTTACCTAAATGGGCAAAAAATGTAACACACCTGTATGCTGTTAAACAACAGGAGAAGAAAATAGCATTGAGCATCAACAGGTGCACTGGCAGAAGATTAGCATTTAGTGTATAACTGATGCTATGAAAGTAAACATTGCAGGTTAATGCATAAACCCTTATTAGCATTTACAATAAGTTTCAGTACATTATCATGTGGCATAATGTCTTTATCATGAAATACTTTAGCATCACACAACAGTAGAATAATGAACCATGCTGATACAAGGACCATATTCCAAGTGAGTGGTGGTAATGTGCAGCAACAGTATTTTCAATATACTCCTTGTAATTACAGTAATCTCATTCTAGAAAAAGTTGAAAAAGTAAAATCTGTGCTGGGGTAGTAACCTTCTGTACTCCAGACTGTAAAAGCTTCAGCTTTCACTATCATGAGTCTGAAGGCTTGGTGCTAAGGGGACCCTGAAAGTATTTGTAATCTGACAAGGAGAAAAACAAAATTTTCTCGAGGGATTTTTAAAAAACACTGAGTTTATAACAGTGCAATAAATAGCAGGGACACGCCTGGGCAGAGGCTACTCAAATGTATGTGATCGCTGAAATCCCAAGCAAAGTGAAAAATGTGTAGCAAGGTCTTCTACCTCATTTGTGGATAGAGAAAAGTGGAGGAATTCATGCAAATCAAAACATACTCGCTAAAGCAGAACATCTTGTGGGCTCAGAGGCTGAGCTGTAACCATTCCAGCTACAGCTCAGGGTCAATGAGCTTCTCCACTGCAAACTCAGAGGGAAGAAAGTAGCTGCATTCCAAAATGTGGTGTAAAGCATCTAGAGCAAAGAGTGTTTTACGTTAATTCTTTATCAGCTTTAAATTCTTCAAGTTTCTCCTCCAAGGAGGAGAATTAAAAGTTTTATTGTGGAAAAGGTTTGTTTACAACACGCACACACACACACACACACACACACACACAAAAAAAGGCTCAGAATGGTATTGTTTTGAGCTATGCTATGAACTGCTACTCAAAAGGCACCTCTTGGTATTTAAAATGGTGAAACTCCCAGTATGAACCATGGAATCATAGAATGGCTTAGGTTGGAAGGAACCTTAAAATGTGAGAACACCCTGAGTTTACTGAAGTCCACAGAAAGATACACATGGCTTTGAGTGAAGACCAACCACGCCATTACAAGGGCTTATTACATTTGCATAATCACTACGCTGAGATTTTATTGCATCCAGAACACAAGATATTACACTAAATCTATCTCAAATGTCATATTGATTAGCTCTTCGGTGCAGGTTTTCTACTTCCAGCCCTCTTTCTCCAGCTTAGTGTAACTGAATGCAAGACCAAGGGGTGGAAAAGGTACCATGTGAATAGATTGGAAAGTAGATCTCTAGCATTACAGACAGGTAGACACTAGTATGGTCTGAATGAAAGAGCAATTCCTTCTCACTGCATTCTCTGCATCTTTGTCTCTACACCTGAAAATGGGAGCACACAGTTCCTCTAGACTACAGCTGTACTATGGAGTAACAACTTAGACTCATTTTTGAAGCTATTTGCATGGATGTGAACAATTACAGAGAAGGCACATCAACAGAGAATCAAGCCCTGCAACTAATGTTGATAATGCACTTAATAGTAACATCCCTACTTTCCTGGAAGAGAACATTAAACCTGTTCAAAATACAGTATTTTTTTTTCCAAATTATAGTATTTCTTACCTCCTACATCGTATCTACCTTAATCATCTGACTCCCACATAACTGGCTCAACTTCAATGACAGTCTCCTCTACTTGTTTGAAAGTCATGTTATTTCCACTGCCATCAAAAAGGCATGATTTTCAAGTGAAGTTATTAAGTTTCTAATACAAGGAACATTGTGTAGGTGCTACTAAAGTAGACACTTAGGAATGGAAAGGAGATTCTCCCCTTCTAATAGATAGTTGGATTTTCCTAGAGAGGAGTAGCCTTCATTTATTAGGTTTTGGCTGTCTCCAAAGAAGAGAAGCTTGTGTCCCTTTGTCATCCCAGTGATCTACTCATGGTAACAGCAGAAAGAAACAGAATCCCTTTCCTCTGAGGATGAAGAACAGAAAAATACTACATCATTTTAATCAGATTGCTTTCATCTGAAGACCTATAATCTAAACATTAAAGACAATGGGCAGCGTACAAACCCAGCTTTCTCCTGGAGGTTCCATAACACCAATCCATCAGCCTGTATGCAAACCAGAGTACAAGTGAACCTGATTTGGCAGAGCTAAGAGCAATCTGATCTGACTCACATGCTTGATTCCCACCCAGCTACCAAGTTTTTCATACAGGACACACTAAAATTATTCTGGAATAATCCCTGAGGAAATGTAAGTGAAAAATCTTTTCTGTTCTGACCTACAGCTTTTCACCTCAAGCTTTGTATCTGCGCTGACAGCACCATGGGCTTTAATCAACTTTACTGAGCTGTAACTAGTTTTATACCCACCCCCACATTTAAGAACAGACTTTGTTGAGAGACACCAATTTATTAATTTTGTGACGCTGAGTTGAACTGAGAGCTGCAAAATTGATCTCAAACCGATTATGTGTTCTGTGAGAGCTTCAACTTCTTTTCCACACAGCTCTCTCAGCAGCCATCAAATCACCACAAGTCTTCATTTGCTGAATCCAACCTCCCTGAAGTTTCATTTCATTACCTGTCCATTCCCCCAGATCTTTCATCTCCACTCGGTCCCTCTGAAATCAGCAGGAGGAGTGGATGGAGGGATGTTCCAGCCACTGCAATATGAAAGGTTTATGAAAATTGTGTTAGTAGCACCTACACTATTAATGAACAAAATCCTCCTGGCTCAGTCTTAAAACCTGCATTGTTTCAAAACCTGTCAGATCCCTTTAAAAAAAATTACAGCCTTCGTTCAGCTCAAGATTACACTTGACAGTCTGTCAGTTTGACATGCAGGCATCTGTCATTCCCTGACAAGGAGCGAAATAGAAAATAATAGACAACAGGAAAAATGAAGTTTTCTTATCTTCCTCCACTGTCCTCCCTTACGACAGATTCACCTCACAGGGCACAGATTCACATCCATCTGGGGTTCACCTGAGCTGAATACCTCAAAATGCTGAGTCATACAACTCTGCTATTCTGTCATCCAGATTTCCCAGTGCTGTCTGCCTTCACACAAGTCTTTTCTGACTGCTCTGGCAAGCAAAAGTCCTTTTGTAAGTGATGCTTTTCCCAGGAAGAAGTGTTCCTTGTCGATCTCATTACTCTCTACCCAGGGAGCTCATTTTTGTCCCATTCTCAGACAGATCCCTGTTGTTTCAGTGCCTGAAGACTTTATGCAACACCACTGGAATGTATCAGAAGTGGTCATTCCCATCCATGCATCAAGGGAAACATGTCAGATGCCATGGTTGCTATTCTGCATTTGTATTAAAAAGACAAGGTCAAAAATGTTTGCCTTGCTCTTCAAATGAAAACTACTGAGTTTTAGGAACATATTCAATCATCTCTGCAGTCTATTCCCCATTCTCTTGCTTTTGTTAAAACAGAAAATTTCCACTTCGACTATTCTTACCGAAGAAGGAAGTCCACAGTTACTCTGTTCTCAAGTAATGAGTGTCTTGAAAATAAGCGCATTTTTATTCTTGCTGCACAGATCAAATGACAGGTCCCATGTTTCTGTGCAGGGAAATGGACTTCCCAGAGGCAAGCACAGGCAAGCCTGGAGGTACGAATCTCTCCTCACAAAAGAAACAGCAGGATGTTTAACAGAAAGGGACAGTGCACAAATTGGCTTCTCTGTGGCATATTCTGCTGTCTGCATGACAAACACAAAATGAAAGGCTCACCTGATGTCCCTGTAGTTACACTCACTGAGCACACACAGTACATACACAAGGCCTAGGCAGATATAGCAGTTGAGGTGCAGATAGCATTTGTGCAACATACATCACCATTGGAGGGTTCACAGTCATTCTAGAGGACACAATGCTATTTCTGCTCATCATTAGCTTCAGGTTGGTTGTTGCCTCAGATAAATGTGTGTGGGTATAGGCTTAATGGAGCCTGTCCTATCCTCATGCTGCATTTACCTGTAATGGAGAAGAACCAATAGTTGTGCTTTAGGCCTGTTCACATCTCTGGCTTTGGACTAGTTTCGCTGAGTTCATTCAAGCTGGACTTGATCTTTGTAGGTCACATTCAAGCTAACTCCTCTCCTCTCCTTTCCTTTCCTCTCCTCTTCTCTCCTCTCCTCTCCTCTCCTCTCCTCTCCTCTCCTCTCCTCTCCTCTCCTCTCCTCTCCTCTC
>JAOWBP010000001.1:90034013-90049600 GCA_028571105.1 Tragopan temminckii | reverse complement strand
TCCTCTCCTGTCCTCTCCTCTCCTCTCCTCTCCTCTCCTCTCCTCTCCTCTCCTCTCTTCTCTTTTTCTCTGCTCTGCCCCACCCCTCTTCCATTCCATTCCATTCCATTCCATTCCATTCCATTCCATTCCATTCCATTCCATTCCTTCAACTAAAAATCAGCAACAGCAACTTTCTCCATCTATGAGGTAAATAACCAGTCTGAAATAGAAGACATGATTGCCTGTCTAGTCTTCTGAATTATATCAGAATTAAGTTGCAGGAAGTTTTAAGCATGGCTAAATGATGTCACCAAGTTGTAACAGTAACCAAGTTGATTTCCTATTCACTGTTGTTATTTTTTGTAGATGCCCTGCTCAGGTTGCTTCAGCGTGAACTTGTGTTCTATCAGAATCCTGAGGCAAACAGAGAGCAGCTTTGTGTATACAATCAGCCCCTGTTTCAGTGTCTCTCCCTGAGCTGGAGTCAGATTGACTTAAGAGAGAAGATTAAAACTGGCCAGCTAAAGTTGTTACTGCTCCCTGCCAGCCTCCTCTTTCTGACAAACACTGTCTCAGCTGGGGCTGTTTTAATGAACACCATCTCTCCTGCACCCAGTGGTTTTCCAGAATCATTACAAAACCTTCCAAAAACCATGGGCTGAATCATGTAAGCACAGAGTTATTAAGTGGGTGCATTCCTGGATGTGGTAGATGGTTCAACACACAGCACTAACCTTTAGACTCCATATGGTGGATGAGTAGGTGCTACCCCTGATCAGCATCACCTCCCAGATCCCAGAGCTTAACCCCATACAGCATGCATCAAGCACTGACAGGTGCCAGAATGCTGAGTGGGTATTTGCTGTTTTGTCAGCACAGCTAAGAGAAAGAGGGAAAGAGTTGCAAGGAATCATTTATCTGTTGCTGTTTTTCCTGCCTTCTTCTAAATATGCAGTCAAAGATGGAATGGACACACATCATCTACATTGGGTAGAAGAGGAGTAGCATGGCAATATACTGCTTGGAGACTTTCAGCACTCGTGCAGTCCCAGAATTATCTGCTCTATCAGTAGCCTCGAAAATGTTTTTCTCTCTCAGCCTGTATACAGTCCCAAGGCAGTAGTCACTCCAAATTGGGTATATGATTACCTCTCTTGCCCCACTTCTTCCCCAGAAGCATTTGCTCCAGATATACCAGGGCTCAAGGACGATCTCTTGGGGCTGTCCCATACTGTCCATCAGTTCCTTGGAATAGGGGAAAAACTCTAGCGACAGAAGAAGATTTCTGTAGTGCTCTGTCGCACCACTGAAGCAGTACAATGCAGCATTAACATGTTGAAGGATCTAGCCCATTAACTTTTAAAATTAGCTACCAAGGGAGTTGGAAGCAGTTGTGAGAAAACAAGACATTTAAAGCTTCTTGCAAATCCAAACTGCCCTCCTCTAAATCATCATACCTCAGTAGTTATATTTGTAACATTATCTCTTAAATATGATAATATAAAAAGGCTGCAAAGTGAATTTTTCTGTGCAGATGCCATCTTAATCTTCATCTTTCTCCTGTTAGCAACAGAGCTGCAAGCTACAGCATTATTCAGGACTTGTGCAAAATCAGGGTTCTGATTATGCTCCTTCTTTTGAGATGCTGTTGCTAGTGCTCACAGCAATTTAGTTCAAGATACAACAATAACCTAAACAGCAGGCCAGCCTGAGCTGGCATGAATGTGGCACCATATGTAATAGAAATCAGTTGTCATATTGTTGCTAGGTACTGCAAAAGCTCATGAAGCAGAATTATATCTTTTTGTGGCACTAAGGGACATGGTTTAGTGACAGGAGTCACTAGGTCAGGTTGATGGTTGGACTTGATGGCCTTGAAGGTCTATTCCAACCTAGATGATTCCAGGATTCTATGCTATATGTAACTCAGGTCATGACACCCTGATTATCTTGGAATGATTTCATTTGAATGGGTTTTTTTGTTGTCCTTGCCTATGTATTGTGACAGGTTGATTCACAAATATTCCTGATATTCAGCAGTCACACGAAAAACTGGAGAATGTTCCCAAAGATCAGGGATCCTGAAGAACAGTGCCATTCCTACGGAGACTATTGAAATCATCTCCCTATGGAGACTACTGAAATCATCTTCCATCTGGACTTAAATCCACTTCATTCCAAAAGTCAAAATGCAGCAAGAAGTTACCTTTGGTTTTTGTGAAGCTTAGAACAGACCTTCACATTGGATTGGGAAGCCTGTAGAAATGGGACCACTGATAAGCACAGAGGCACATATTACAGCTAGAGCTGTCAGTTCACTAGGAGATTGACTCATATTCCTCTTTTTCATTATCAGTTGGGAAAATGAACAAGATGTTAATCAGCTTCTTCTTCCCTCATGGACACACATCAGTATACAAACAACCTGGCCAAGTTCACAAAGGGATTTGTTAAATGAAAACCTTCAATCTTAATCAAATTTTGAGGAATGCTCCATGAATTACATGGCCTGAAATCCAGTCATGGAAGCAGCAAATGATTAGCTGTGCTTCTATCCCTATACTGGCCTCTGAGAGTATCACAGGCTTTTTTTCATGCCTGGTGAAATCAGAGCAACAATGTGTAAAGCCACAGTTCCAAATTATTTCAATTTTTCAATGGTTATAGGAACATTTACAAGATGGTTGGACCACATACTGCTAACAGCTATCATTTACTTGAGGACTTTCTTGCAGACAAGTTGTGTAATACTACCCAATAAGCTGTGCAGAAAAGGAATTATGAGTTGTGCTACAGCATTTCCACAAATTAGAAATGAAGTGAAACTTTCTGCACTACAAATGTTTTTATGGAGGGGCAGCAAGTGTGGGAAGAGGGAGGAAATGCCATTAAAGTTTTCTAAACGTGTTGAACACAAACACTTCCATGCCATGATGGCACAATGGCATTTCACTCACTGTCAACTGATTTAATCCCATTGTAACTCATGCATTCTCATCACATGATTTAAATAGCCTGATCTATACATCAATTCCCAGTTATTATCTTGTAACAATGTTTTAACTCTCCCAGTGCCTCTCTGATGTCTGTTGTCCTCTCACTGCTGACAGTTAAATTCTCCTCTCCTCCCCTCATACGACTGAAGTAATCTTCATTTGATGGTAACCAACCTATCTCATTAAACATTTACAAGGATTTCCATGGCTCACACATCAAGAAATTGTTATTCTGGGTATATGAGAACTGCAAAATCACTGAACTCAGTATCTCTATGCATCTCTGCACATCTGTATGTGTGAGTGCTTCAGTGTCAAAGCCTCATGTTACCACAGCACCTGCAGGCAAAATCTCCATAATTCTGATGATAGTCAATATTTTTTAAAACATAACTAAAAGAAGGAGAGAATTCCAGTGCACAAACAAAAGGAAAAGGCAGAGGAAGCAAAATTATGACTCTAGAATTCACATTCCTTGCCGGGATGCATCTCATCAGGCTTCTGTATCCGAAACAATCACCTCCTCAGTTTTACCATCTATACCCTTTTCTTCTTAAATCAAAGGGAAGAAATGGTATTAGAAAAGATTCTGAGCTCTGTTGAGACTCTGAAAATGAGCAGAAGTTTCCTTTGTGTTGAAATAACAGGATCAGAAAAAGAATGTTGTTCCAAAACAGCTCTTCATGAAAACTGCATTGGTGCTACAGCCAAAAAAACCCTCCTGGTTCACATCAAAGGACAGCAGACAGCCTGCATGTCCCCACATGGCTGTCAAAATGTATGTATTCTCACTACAGTAGTATTTCTTCAGTGGAGGCCTTGGAGCAAGTCACTGCTGTCTGCCTCATTTTCCTCATTTGTAAAACAAAAGCAATATTTTTTCCCTTTCTTTGAGACTTTCAGATAAAAGGTCAACGGAAATAATATCCAAACACTACTACATTCTTCACTTGTCTTATTGTATTTGCATTGGCCTGCATTTTCAGTAAAATCACAATAAAACGTGATTTAAAAATTGATAGGGAACACAGGCGGCAAATCATCCTGGTTGTACCAAGCAAATAGCATCTAATGCTCTAAGCATATACACACACAGCTTGTGCCTGTTCTGCAGTGACTTCTTCAGGAAATGTTTGGCTTTGAGCTTTTTGGGGTTCTGCCTAAGCTGACTTCAGATTCAAAAGTCAGGAGCCTAGCCTGAGGAGGTGATGAGCACCCACCCACATCAAGGCCCAGATCCACAGTTGTACTCAGAGGAGAGGCAAGAAAAGGAGCCAAGTACCACTCATCCCAGGAGCAGGGCTTTGCTTCTTTTATCTCTCTTTTAAAATATAAAGCTCTGCCTGGAGTGTGAAATGAAGACAGTTGCACTGTGCTTCATTAGGCATCCAGGGAAAACGTTCATCATAGAATGAGGGGAGAGAAGGACATGGCATAAGTCTGGTTAGACCCAGCATTCCTCCTGTGCTTTCTTGAACTCCCTAACACACGTCCCTTTTGCTAGCCTGCTTTATCTTCAAATTCTTGTATTTTCCTCCCAGGTTTTGTGATTTACATTTTTGAAAGGAAGCACAAGTGGCTTTAATGTCATCCCTGTGCTCCCTAGTACCCAAGTCTGGTTCACTGCAAGTGTGAAGGAGAGAAGGGGTCAGTAAGTTTTCAAAAGGATTGTGCCAATTGCTATTTCTCTTTCCCATCCTGAAGGCTAAGCATTTCTTAGGTACTCAGTAGGAGCCCAGGGCTGATGGCTCATAAACAGGCATCTGCTTTGTTGCTTGGGACTTAGAAAGGATCCCATGAATATCTGTAACTGGAGATGTGAGTCACGTCCACAGTCTGGAACATCAGTACCTTGGTGGAAGCTGTTCCTGATTTGAACTGCTTCTGACGGAGACTGGAATCTGGCTTTGTGTTTTCCACTTGCTGCAGCATACATTTTTTAAAACTTCATGTTAAACACTCATACGAGACATCAGAGGTGGAGCTCTTTAGCCAGCAAGGTCCAGGCTACATTTTTCTCTCTTTTGCCTCTGAAACTCAGACCCTGGTCTAGCTTATTTTTTGAGAGGCAGGACATTATCAGAGTGAAGGACGTCCAGTTTCAGCCAAGCACTCATTATACAAACCATGTATCAGTGAAGTGCTCCAAATTAGCAGTGGTCTGGCAGCAGTAAAAAAAGCTGCAAGAAAGAGACTGTGTAATTGTGCTTGTCATGAAGAAGAATATAGTCTGCAGCTGGCGCACAGAAATGCCTCAAATCTATATGGGAGTCAGAAGAAAATCGAGTAGGCTGCTAACCTCTAGCTCAACCAGAAGTTAGCAAGATTCCTCCTCCAGCTACTAGATTCCTGCCACAAACACACACCATCCTGCTGGTACGTCAGCTGCTTGCCTGCCCAAACATTTCAAAAAGATCTTCTGCAATAACCTCTTAACAACATCTTCCAGGCGTTGCTTGTTTTTCTTCATTTAGATATATGCATACAACATAATCCTTGTGAGCTATCTCTTCTGGTAAGAGAGTGCCACCTCATGACTGCTAGAGAGGAATGAAACAATCTACAGAGGTAAAGCAGAAAGCATTCATGTGCCCATGGTCAGGGAGGGCTGCAATAGCCCATCCTCTCCATTCCTATCAGCTTTCACACAGCACCACAGCATCCTGAGACAAGTACTCCTTTGCCAAAGATGTGCTTTGCTATCATTGTTCTCACAGAAAAAGCTTAGCATCTTTGCTCAAGACCAAGCCTAACCTCAACGTTAGACGAAAATTAATCCCTCAGCAGAACCATATGAAATTATGCAGGCCATTAGACAAGATGGTTCAAAAGCCCGTTCACTGTACTTGATCCTCCCCTGCAGGATCTTAGGTACCTCTCCTCTGGGAACTGCACAATTTTGGGTGCAAACACCATCTTCTCCTTACTTGCTCAGACAGCTTATCCCATTCCTACCCATCTCTTCTCAAGCCCAGTAATTTTTCTGTGCTAATACAACTAACATTTCTCACCAGCTTAGATAAACATTCTTTAGACTATGGAGAATTTTTGTGGCAGTGGAAAGTCCTAAGGACTCTTCATTTCTTCCATAAATGAGGTATGAAAGTCAAAGAAACTAAATTTTTCATGCTCCATCATCAGTTTGAAATATTTGCCCCAAAATCAGGCACAGCACATGGATAGATCTGTCTATGCCTCACTCAGAGACAGTTAGTTTAAATATTTAAAACACATGAACAGGGAATGGAGCAAAATACCCTTTTGCTGGGTTCTGCTTTTTTTTAAATCCTTTTAAATGAATTCGGGCACTGAGGAAAGTGCTAGATTGAAAACCCTAGAGCCTGAAATTTATGGTTTCTGTTTTTTTTTCCCAGAATAAAAGTATCAGGAGAGTAGCACCAAAGCTTCCCTAAAATCCCAGTTTTACTGCTGCTATCCTCCTTTATTGGACTCATTGCTAAATTCTAGTCAGTAATTAAAGATCTGATTCAGCTCCATCCTTGCCACCTCAAACAAAGCCAAAGTCAATTAAAACCAAATGAAATATTAATTTTTCTAAAATGATTATTGATCTTTTAGCAGGTACATTAATAGCACCTATTACAAGACAGGATGCCACACTGCTAAAATATGAATACAGGTTTTGACATAACTTGAATATTAAACAGTGCTTCAGAAGTGAAAGATTTTGCATCTCATTCCCTAAGGCAACCAGTTTCTGCTCAGGACTGAATTTCAAAATATGCTGCTAAAGTTGACAGATATCCGACATTATTAACCTGAAAGCATCAACTTATCTTAAGTCTCATCCTATGAACTGAAGAAAAAATAGAAAAAAATCAAAACGTACTTGAGATTCAGTGGGAGGATTTTAACAGCGCAGATGATTTTCTTCACGTAACAGCCAGAAGGGCAAAGAACAGCAAAAGTTCATCAAAAATCTGGGCTGCTTTCAGTCAGGCATTGGTTGGTTCCTTTGTTACGATAATGTAACAACTGAATCCATACAACTAATTTAAACTTTAATTTAAAATCATCATTATGACAGGTTAATTTTTAACATTAATTTATTTAACAATTACCCTTTAAAAGATTTTTATAAAGGTGATAACCTGTGCTAAATAATAGCACTAACAATTATTTGAATGCTTTAACTCTCTCCCGTAGTGTCAATGAAAGGACTGAAGGTCCATATTAACAAAACTAACTTGGGCATTTCTTCTTCTCCTCCCGAAGCAGACACATTAGCTCATTAGTTGCTTGCTTACTTACTGTAAGAACAAGAAAGCAGTTGTGCTGTTATTAACCAGAGTACAGGGCTGGACCTTTTCAACTCTCTGTTCCTCACATCCCCATTCCCATCTGGCTTTCTCAAACGGTACATGTGACAGTTCCAGTGGTGCTGTCAAGAGCCAGAGCTTTCTTCTGAAAGCCACTGAGCACCTCTGAATCTGTACAAGTCCTCTCGGGACTCTTTCTGGTAAAATATAAATCGAAATTACCATCCCTGAAACTGAGATATTTTTAGGAAATTGATTTCTTCAAGCTGTCTCTGCTAAAAGCAAGTACCACCTACCCATGTTTAGTTTAGCTTATTTTCCAACCCACTTAAAAGGATGCACTGTTACAAAACCACCCAATCAATCCTACCAGCAAATTTTGTTGCCTACCAAAAATCCAAGCGATTTTGGATAGAACATCATTTATTTCTTCCTTCTCTTTTTTTTAATGATGCATTTACAGACATCACATCTCACCAGCATCTGCCTAGCAGAAACAAGTGCTTTACCCCAGCCTTCTTTCATCTCCTCCTCCTGCTTCACAACAGCTAAACCAGGCTTCAGCAATGCCATTAGCCACAAATCTAGAAAGAGCCACAAAATACTTTGTGGGTGACTCATATTTTGCTGTCAAAAAGCTAGTGATCTTTCTTGTTTCCTACATTTTACAGCATGCCAAGCTGCGTGCTCACACTGTTTTGTCTGTAATCCTGGGTTCAGAAACATTTCCACTGTAAAATGTGACATTTTTATAAAAAGCTCTAAGTCACTAATCTTTAGCACAGAGCAAAGAGTGGATGGATGTTCTATTCTTTTTTAAGTACCATTCTAAGAAGAGAAACAAAAATCATCCAGACATGTAAACTGAAATTATGTTTAAGAAGTCTGTGCTGCAAGAGGTGAGAAAGTTCACTTGCATTTTAACAAAATTCTTGTCTTGCAGGCATGACAGCACAAATGTGCAGCAGGTACAAGCCATTATAAAAACGTTGTTTTCACAGAAATCATCATTCTTCCTGTAGGTTTTTCTGTTATTATTATTTTTCTCAGTCATCCCTTGGCATAACGGTGATGTGGGATTTCAGCAATGTCCAAACATGTCTTGGTTTGTTCTCAGTCCCAGTTACTATTGTGTGCTAAATATACATTCCTTGAGGGTGTTTCACAGGCTGCGCATTGTTTAGCATAGAGCCAATACAGCAGTGAGCTATATTTTTCCACAAAGTGTTGCCTCCCTGTTTATATGTCTTAAAGGATGTCACATTGAAAGAGCTCTGACATAAACAATGCTTCTCCCACTTTCTGAGATCAATGCATGAGGATCCACATTCTCAGCAGACAGCCCACAGAACATCCAGCTCTGCCCAATCCCACCCCCAGGCATTGGCCCAAGATGCTTGCTTCAAGTGTGTCTGTGAAGGATGCTTGCAGCATTAGCCTGAATGTTCTGGAGAATAAACAGATTTTATGAAATTGCACATAAAAGCTAGAGTTTTCAAAAATGGGCAGGGTTTTAACAAATTTTAGATTTTTAAGAGTTAGAAGATGCATTTTTATTTTCTTTCCTGGGATTCATATCCATCCCATTTCCATCTTCTACCTCCCCAACAAGGTGTGGAGAGACAGGAACCAGCTGTTGAGGAGGTGATCTCATTCAGCTTTCGAGTCTTTCCAGAACAGTGAGGAACCTGAGCTAGTCTACCTCTTTGTTCCCCAAGATGAGTAATGCAACAGCTCAGACAGTGGCTTCTTCAGCTTTCTGTTTTCCAAATCTAGCTCTTTCCTACAGAGCCCTTCGACAGGTGAGAACAGGGGATTCAGAGTTCTTAGAGGAAGAGAGGCTCCCTTTTGCTTCTCCCAGACTGAGGCCATGCTGCAGGTAACCAGCTGTGGCGTGGTATCACAACGTGCTGATGGGATAGTGCTTGAGTGGGATCTCCTCTCTCATAGAATCATAGACCGTTTTCGGTTGGAAGGGACCTCAAAGCCCACCCAGCCCCAACTCCTGCCGTGGGCAGGGCTGCCCCCCACCAGCTCAGGCTGCCCAGGGCCCCATCCAACCTGGCCTTGAGCGCCTCCAGGGATCGAGCATCTTCACAGGAGAGGTGCTCCAGCCCTCTGATCATCTTTGTGGCACTCCTCTGGACCCAACACCTCTACATCTTCCTTGTGCTGGGGGCCACAAGACTGGACTCGGTACTCCAGATGGGGCCTCATGAGGGCAGAGCGGAAGCGAGAACTCTGAGAGCCACCTCTGCCATACGTTTCTCCCTGTGGTCAGATGCTGCATTGTTTGATATACTGAATTTCCCAGATTTAGTAAGCAGAAAAAATGCAATCATCGTCCATTTGAAAAGGCACAGCTGAAAAAATGATTTAAATTCATACACATCAGGAAGCTTGATTTGCTGGGCATGGCCTGAATATAAAGCTAAATGAAGGTTAAATATTGGCTGAATAGTAATTGTACTGTGTCTCTGAGAAGCTGTTTATTGAGAATGTATATAGGCACTGTAGCTAAAAACGGCAGCACATTTGGAGATTGACTGGGATAAGCTTTTCTACCTTCCTCAGACTAAGCTACACGTAATCAGAAGGCAAGGAATTAGATACAAAATATTCAGTGAAGCAAATTTTATGTACTCGCTGATCCTTGTGTGTCCCTTCCAAATCTAGATATCCTATGATTTTATAATTCTTGAAAGGAAAATATTAACTAAGTTAAATATTTCTAATGGAGCATTTTTCCATTGGAAAATATCATCTCAGTGGTACGGAAATCCCCCACTGGGGGAAAAAGAATGTGCATTTTTTTAATATTTTGAAAACGACTGAAATATGATCATCTTATACTAATTCATGTTCTATTAATACATCAATTTTGGAAAAGTTAGAATGAAAGCAGGATGCTTTGACTGATCCAAGATGAAATGCATATAGAATTTAGTATAAAGGAATCTCTCTTTGTGACATACTGCTGGAACTTAATAAACACAGGAGCAATGTTCAAGCACAAGTACAGAAAATCACTGTGCCATACCACAGTTGAAGAGATTAGGTGCATATTCATCTAATTACCCCAATATTAGTACCATCATCAAGGTGTTTAAGCAAAACTCACCCATTTTCTGACCTGTGCACAAGGTAAGGTACAAAAGATGGCTCTGATGCTGCAAGTCAGAATCCCCTTTTTCTTCATAACTCCTACAGCAATAGTTTCATCATGAGTGCTGTTATAGAGGTTAAAAAAGTTAATCTCAAGGAGTAGAGAACTTTATAATCTTCGTGTTTGGTTTTAAAAGGTTCTTGCTGTACAAATGAACTTTTAGACAAAGTAAATTGAAATCTCTACAGTAATACTCAGAAGAGTATGTAACAACTAAACAGAGGCTGAAGGTAGTGTGCTAGGAACATCCCACACACACCTGGAAGTCTCATCTCCCAGCTGAGACCTTGTAAAAAATTCACTACTCATGTAAAGGAGCAAAACTCTCCTCACCCCAGAAATGGGGACACCCCACTGTATTCTGTGGATGCTCCACTCCTCTGTTGTTGAGATCTCACTCCGAGCTGAACCATGAGGCAAACTTCCCATGCAAAGACTGAATCTGGTTCAATCTTGTGCAGTAGGATGTCTGCCTCAGAGGAAATCCCCATTAAATGGGACCTTACAATCCATTTGACATCGTGACCATCAGCCAAGAAGATGCAGTCAAAAATTGGCTGCAATAATTGCAACTTCCCCCATTTCATTTAATCACATATCTTACAAGTCATTTTTTATCACAGGAGCAGAATTTGAAAATAAAATGTTCTGTTGTCATGAAAACTACCCCAAATAGCACAAAAGCTGAGGGAGGCTGTTCCCATGGGTAATCTGCAGTAGGCTGACCTAGAGCTGAATACCACAGTTTTTCAGGCCAAGCATGTATTTGACTCTATGATTCTTATTCCCCTAACATTTTGACAGTGTTTTATTTCTTATTACTCGCATCACAAAGTAAAATAATATATGGCAAATGTACATGACACAACATATCATTGTGTAAGTGATCATGAAATCTTAAATTAAGAGTGCTATGAGGAAAGGCACCAAGTCACTCTGGGTTACCACACCGAATCTTTATACCACTGCGAGACAGTGGTAAGCATAAGCCTAAATAGCAGCAGACAGCACGAACAGTCTGTAACCTCAAAATAACTGCACAGGGCAACTTTACAAGAGTAATGAATGTGGAGGTGTCATCAATTTTGTTATTAACTGTAGGCAGTCAAAGGTGGGGTTGTAACCTTACCCTTATATCAGCAACAGCTTGAGGGAATTATTTTGTCATTTTCATAGACTTGCAAATAATAAGCTTGATAAAACCTCACATTCTAGCTGCAAGAAAAATTACTGATGGGATGCACAGAAACTGAGCTGGTCCATAGAATCATAGAATCACCAAGGTTGGAAAAGACCTCTAAGATCATCCAGTCCAAGCATCCACTTATCACCAATGTTTCCCACTAAACCATGTCCCTCAGTACAACATTTAAATGTTTCTTGAACACCTTCAGGGACAGCAACTGCACCCCTCCCTGGGCAGCCCATTCCAGAGCCTGACCACTCTTTCGGAGAAAAAGTATCTACCTCAGCCTTCTCTCCTAGGTTTTCTGGAGAGGAACATCTGTCAGGAGCCAGAACACGCTCCCAACTTCTTGTCAAGGCCACCTGGGTGTAATGCCATGGACGTGAGCAAGCCCTTTACAGCCTAACTCATTAATGCCCCCTCTCTGGAAGAACTCAAGGAGGCGAGGCTGGGTGGGCTTTGAGCAACCTGGCCTAGAGGGAGGTGTCCCTGCCTGTAGCAAGGGGTTGGAAATGGATGATCTTAAAGTCCCTTCCAACCCAAACCATTCTATGATTTTATGATTCTATGATAAATACACAGCATCCTCACCCTGGCACAGATACCTTGTAGCCACAGCTGTGTGTCAACTTTAAGGCGGACAGAAAGTTGCTTAGCAGGTTGCCTTCTGCTCACAAGACACTCTTCACTTTGCAGTGCAGCTCAAGGCTTTGTGCTGTTCAGCTCCTCACCTGTTGAATAAGAATAATAAGCATTCAGGGAATAAATGAAATGTTAGGTGAACTGGCTGTATGGTAATGGGATTATCCAAAATAGTAACTAATGCCTGATTTCAGATATGTGGAACTAATCCCAGCACTGTCAGCAGGATCTTTTTGTTCCTGTTAAAGCAAAACTGTGAAAATGCTGCAGTGTTAGCTTGCATACTTAAAAAAAAAAAAAAAAAAAAAAAAAAAAAAAAAAAAAAAAAACTCCTTCACCAAAACCCATAATTTATTTTGCCTTCTATAGTGTAAAAAGGACCAAAATTCAGCTGTGACACTCTGCATAGTTCTGACCCATGAAATGGGACAAGGGAGCATGGGAATGGTATCTACAACAGTGCAATTCTTTCAGGAGAAAGTGGCAATTTTTATGACTGTGTCTACAGCTCACCAGGTTCTAACTGCACATTAAGAATAATTTAATAATAATCATCATAATAATGTAATATGGCTATTAATTTTACTTCAGAGGTAATTTGCCCGAAAACACTCAGTTATGATGCTGCAGCCTGTGTAAACATAAAATAAACGGACCAAAACACTGCTATTAAGTAAGACCTGAGAGAAAGCTACGACATATACAAGGGTCAATTATTTGAGTTTAGAGGAGTGAGACAGCCAAGGGGAACCATCAGAGGTCTCATCAGCTCACAGCGTGTTGAAAGTCCAGCGTGCAGCTAGATGAACAGGTGCAAGATAAAGCCCACAGTGGTGCAACCTAATCCTGCTTCAGCATTTCTACCGTGCCAGGGAGCAGAGACAGATGGAGCAGGAGGCTATGGAGCTGCCTCATAAGGATATGCAGGGGCTGGCAGCTGCCCCATGCAGCCAAGATTGTCCTTCGATCACCATCAGACGCCCTGGCTTTACTTGACACCCCTCAGACATGGGGACTTAGCAGGGCCTGAGCATCCAGTCTCAAGGTCTTCACTGGTTTGCAATGCTCCTGCTTGAACAGACCACTCCTTCCAGTTAGAGTTTTAATCAATCTAAAATGAATTATTTGGGTCTCCTAATTTTCGTGCTAATTTTGAAGAAGTCCAATTAATGCTGAGTTAAGAAGCTCCAAAGTCTCCCCATCCAGTTTTCATCTTCCCAGAAGGGATCCAGTTGAAGTGAAATGGTAGCCAAAATGTCAAACCACAGTTCTTTTAAAGCCATTGTACACCAGATCTCTGGCTACACACAAACCACATGCTTACTGAATAAACCACGCAGTACTTGTAAACCAAAAGCCTTAAACACCCTCACACAAGATGCAGCCTCATCCACAAACTTCAGAATTTAGAGCAAATCACAAGAGTCACTTTTCTTTTTTAGCAAAGTTTAAAATGATGACATAAAATGAAAATGTGTGTCTTAGATAATATATGATAAAGGAACAAGTTTAAGGAACCCTGGGCCAGCACAGAAACAAGCTGGTAAAACCCTGCAATATAGCCTTGCAGAAAGATCTTTGTTCTGCCTCCAGATGCATGCAGGTTCACTGGCAATCACTTCAAGGGTCTCTGCAACTGTGGGACATTTTGTTCTGGAATAACTGTGGTTCATTTAGAGACTTTTTTTTTTTTTTGTATTAGCAATCTAAGCTTTTAAAGCCTTTCACATACACACACCCCTTGATAGATTTCGTCTTTTTCTTGATTTGAACTTGTTTGCTTCAAAAGTCCTGACTTTTTCATTCCAGCTCTGAAATTATTTTGTCTAGCTATGGAAAATGAACAGGTATTAAATCACTGTGGGAATGGGAGACTAAATTAAAATGCAGAGATGGATCAAAATTTCAAATTCAGCTAGATTTTAATGAACTGTAACTCAAGCATATTTTGATTAATCTTCTTGACTTCGGCAGAAAATTGCTCCCTTCTTCTCCAGTGGTCAAATTAATGTTTCCTAAGCAAAACAGCAGGAACAGTGTGTACTTGGTTAGAATGCAGGAAGGTAACACTGTTTTGAAGGCACTTTGGTATTTTTTAATTTAATCTTATTGCCTTTTTAATGAAAACTCCAGATTTTCTGCTCATTTTAAAGTTAAATTTCTCCAGCAAAGGAATTAGAAACACATGAGTGTCAGGAATGACACACTCCTTCAGGGCAACCTGGTGTAACTGGTCTCATCATGCCAAAGGATCTGGTGGGAAGCCAGATCAGAGATGGATCTGAGACAGAAGGAATACATCAGTACTGGCTGCTCCCAGACCTCTCCACCTCCAGTCTGGTGATGCCACCATCTCTGAGGCAGGAAGGTGCTGTCAAACACTGCATCCATTCCAGAATTCTGCACAGGGACATTATTAGTGGTAATGATGGGTTGATGGTTGGACTAGATGACCTCAGAGGTCTTTTTCAACCTTAATAATTCTATGAAAGGAAATGGTGCTTTGGGAAGGTGCTGCACATCTAGTGCATTTGTCTCTTGTATAGTGCTCTGTGAGCTGTCAAGTTCCTCTGTCATTTTGTGTGGAAGATGATCTCCTTTAGACTAAAAATCGTACAGGAAATCTCGCAACGCATAATTTTGTCATATAACATCCGGTGTCCTTCCTTCCTTCACACCTGTGAAATGAACAGTAAAACGGTAAGACCTTTATATTTCTGTTTGTGCATTATTTGAGAAGTGAAATGCAAACATGACCTGTGCTGCAAAACCAAGAAAAACAAAGGCCTGAGTAGCCCAGTTAGGGAAAGAGAAGTTAAGACTGGTAAGCACAGCAGAAGTCTGATCGCTTTTCTAGCAAATAGAAAAAGTGAGGCAGTTTTCGTGCTAAAGCTTCAGTCACCACTCCTGAGTGTCTGCGATGTGGAGAGAAATACTGGAGAAGTACCATGGCGTGGGAAAAGTCAGTAAATAATTTTGTAAACATAATGGTATAAATGCAGAAGTTTGAGTACTAAGAACAGCAGCTTTCATCCGTCAGGAATGAGTTACCTGAGTTTGAAGAAAAGGTTCAAGAGGATGAGGGGAGAATTGTCAAGAGCAATTAGTACAGTCCTGAAAAAGACCAAACATTAAGCTATCCACATTTGCTCCTCCTGAAACTCTCCTTGTAAATTCATTTAGTAGAGAAATAACGTTCATTTATATAGAATGTACCCACAAAATGAAAGATTTTGTTGTTGTTTACCTTCTAAATATCTGATGTATGGGAGACTTATCCAGAGGTTATATATCAGTATTTAATAAGTATTTGACATACAGTATTTAACTGAAGT
>JAOWBP010000001.1:90012628-90033913 GCA_028571105.1 Tragopan temminckii | reverse complement strand
AAGAACAGCAGCTTTCATCCGTCAGGAATGAGTTACCTGAGTTTGAAGAAAAGGTTCAAGAGGATGAGGGGAGAATTATCAAGAGCAATTAGTACAGTCCTGAAAAAGACAAACATTAAGCTATCCACATTTGCTCCCCCTGAAACTCTCCTTGTAAATTCATTTAGTAGAGAAATAACGTTCATTTATATAGAATGTCATTTGTACCCACAAAATGAAAGATTTTGTTGTTGTTTACCTTCTAAATACCTGATGTATGGGAGACTTATCCAGAGGTTATATATCAGTATTTAATAAGTATTTGACATACAGTATTTAACTGAAGTTTGCTTAGGAACACATAGCTAATAATGTACAAATAATTAAAGGAAAGCCATCACATCCTCCCCATGTAAACACATTTTGTTAAGAATATGCATTTGCTTCATAAATTCCTTTCTCCTGACCTTTTTTCCTAGTCTGCTGAGTTTCCCCCTCCATTACTGAGCAACAATATTTTATTGTACTTCCCTGAGTTGTCTGCTTCAGATGGGACATGTTCTCCAAGTTACAGCTCCCCACCACGTCCAGATTTTTTTCAGCCAGAAGACACCCTGAATTAGACCTTGAACTCAGAATAGCTGCCTATCTTCACATCTCTTAATGCAATTTAGTACCTTACAGATTTGTTGCACTACAGCAACTGCCAGAGTGATGTTCAGCAGAGTCGTGAAAGAAAGGTAACAAAGAAGATAGCCCCACTAATCTAAATTCAACCCCACATACTATTACAAGATCCCCCAGGAACTTTGCTGATGTTTGTACATTGACCACCAGCCCAAATGTCAAAGCAGTGTAACCAAAAGGTGGCTCCAACCCCTTGGGAAACCAAGTCAACCTGTGGATCACAGGATCAGGACTTAGCTCCAACAGAGAAAAGGTTTTTCAGAAGCTCCTCAGCCTTGGCAATTGCTGAGTGTGGTGGTGTGTGTTTGTTACACAAGTCATCTGTCAGGGAACAAAAGGATGACAAAAGGAAGCACACACATTCTCAACAAGCAGTCTGAGATTCAGCAGTGGGCGAGTCATTCACTGATTAAATACAGGAAGAAGAACTGCATTTAATAAAGAATATTAAGACTTTGGTCACAGATGTACTGCATGCTATTATACATGCACATAGAAGGAGGCTACACACCATAAAATTACTTTCTAAGCGCAACCTCATATGAGGTCAAGCCTATTACTTTTCTGGCATGTGTCATTTTACATACACTTCTCTGCCTATTTGAAAAAATAATTAAGGTTTTGGGAAAGCAGTGGGTCATTATAACAGCACTTCTTCCTTCTCTGTTACAGGAATGACATGCCAAGCTCGAAGTTCATATGTTACAAGTGAGATCCTATGGGGTTATCGTTTCACCCCTGTCCTCACTCTGGAGGATGGATTTTATGAAGTTGACTACAATAGTTTTCATGAAACATACGAGACCAACACCCCAGTTTACAGTGCCAAAGAGCTGGCAGAGATGGCCAGCCGAGCAGAACTGCCCCTGACTTGGTCTGTTTCCAGCAAGCTGGACCAGCATGCTGAGCTGGAAACTGAAGAGGAAGAAAAGAATCAAGAAGACCAAAATGAAAGAAATGGTGATGTGGCAAACCTAGAGAACGAGTCCAAAGTGTAGAACCAGAGATGTAAGGGCCACATGACCTTCTTTATCTTTTCCCTTTATGTTCCCCTTTTATTTCTTCCACGTTTTTATTTTTCTTTCTTGTCATTATTAATTCTGGGAAAATAAATAGCTCAGATGTGAAATATCTACCTGCCCAGTTCAAACTCAAGAGTTTCACAGACTAAGTTAAGATGTAGGTTAAAGCTGCAATACCCATTACTTTCATTGGAATCTTCATCCCCACCCTGGTAACGACTGCTGGCTTCCTCTGCACTTCTCTGAGTTCAGACCTCCAGGTTTCCTCAAAGTAACAAAAAAAACACCAGAATACAAACAAGGTAAATAAAAAGGAAAGACTAATTGATGTTCATCAAAGAAATGGGCCTTGGCTCCAGCTATTTTTTATGCATTTCAGGACAGCTTTGCAAACTGGATGACAAGCCTCTGTAAAACGGGCCTTGCAGCTTTAAGAGGATGGTGAGCAGAGGGATCTGCACCCCAACATACTGTACATATGCCTTATGTAATTACTTTCTCTTTACATTTAGTAATAAACAACGCATGTACAAAAGTACTGTAGTAAAGAACTTCTAAATAATGTACATAGATGTGTAATTAATATAGATTTAGAAAACGAGTTCTAGAAATATTGGGATGCAAAAACAAGCTACCCCTTGAGTAAGCACTTCTCTTCTAATATCCGGAGTGTCATATTGATTCCCCCCCTATATCTATGGCTCTTTTAGTGCATGACATCTTCTTCAGTGTACCAGACTGGCAGCTATTTTAGAGTACCTCACTGTTTCCCAAACAGGTCATTTTATTGACTCTAAAAAGCCATAAGTCTGGGAGAGGGCAGGGTAGAAAAATTGTAACATACTTACTGATATACTGTGAAAATGTTTACAAATAAGGCAAATCATTCCTGGGTATTTTCTCAGCAGTTTGACCTAAATTTAGACTGTGGCAAACAAGAATTTCCTGCGTACTCCTAATCTAGCAAGCATGTTTCATGCAGAGGTATCAGCCTTTATGTGCAATATCTAGGGAAACATCTCCCTTCTCCCCACTCAAACCATGGGATTTCAATTAAGCAGTCTGATGCATGAACGGCACAGGCCACTGGAAACTGAGTGGGCCTGTCGCATGCAGATGGCAGCTACCCAGCCAGGAAGGAAACAGCTGAAGCTGCACTGGAAGAATTTCACTCGCCAGCAGCACCGGTGCTTAGTGGGTCCCAAAAAATCACAAAACGCGTGCCATCTTTGGGTGACAGGCTTCAACAGGGCTTCTCAGCAAAACACACGGATCCTGCCGCCCGTGCTCAGGAGAGGGGGGGTCCCTACATCAGCTCCTTGGCTGCTGTAAACCACTGTAAATCCTGTACACCCCAACTTAATGACTTCAGAATTGACAGGACAAAGACAGCTTGCATAGCTCACACGGCAATGTCTGCATCCAGAGCAGTGCCGACCCACTCAGTCTGCGAGTCATGCCAGGCCTGTGTGTGCTAAGTGCCACCTGCTCAACGCAGGTCGTGTTGCTCTCAGTTGGCTTTCTCCAGGCCCATCCACAGCTACATTTCTGTCAGTGAAGGAAAAGGAAGCTGCAGCCTTAATTTCTTGGTTTTTTTTTTTTTTTTTTTTTTTTTTTACTTTTATACCTGCCTATTCTGGAAAGAAGGAACATATTGAAGGGAGTCCAAAGCATCTTTTGTACAGAAACATTTACACTAAAATGGAAAGAAAATTAAAAAAAAAAAAAACCCTCAGGAGAAACTCAGTGGGCAGGTGGAAATTTTGCACTGTGATATAGCTTTCACTTCAAGTACATACCTATTTCTTGCTTAAACAACTGCCCCTTGCTAATTTTCACCAGGTGTGGCTAATCCATGGGGTTCTGCAGGTCCTCCCGCTGTGCTTAATGCCAAGGAGGAAGAACAGGGGGGTGGGGAAAGGTTTGCACTCTGGGGATGGACGGGGTAGGCTGGATAGGAAGTCTCGCTTCAGCTCTGAGCATCTTTTCTAAAGGCTTCCACAGAGCAGGACTACACAAGCAATGGATTTTTGTTCCATCCACCCAGGACGGCTGATTTTATCAACTCAGTAAAGGTTATTTACACTGAGGTTTCATGAGATACAACTCACTTGCTGCAGACATTTTAAAGCTTGGTCATTTGCCCCAACAAAAGAACAAGCCAAGTCCTCCTGCTGACCCACCACAACCTTTCTGTAATGTCACCCAGCGCTTCTAAGGCAGGATCACCTCAAAGCTCTGCTGGAAGACAGAAGCTCCGCAGCAGAGAACTTAGCGATAGCACGTGGGTAGCCAAGAGCCTATGTGTGTCAGTCTGGAGTCCTGGCAAAAGGTGCATGAGCTGAAAGCAAACCATTCCTCTGAGGATAAACCTGCTTTTTGCTCTTGGAATATACCGGGCCCCTCTGTAATTCATTGCTGCAGTTTAAGAAAAGTTTCTGTTAATTAGAACAGCAGCTCAGGGCCCTACTGAAACCTTTTTTGTGTCCTTTAGCACAAAAAAATAGACTTTAAGCCACTGGGGCATGCGCATGTGTAAGCTATATTTTTGTGAATAGGGCACTTCAAGCTTAAGGTGTTTGTGTTCGTCTTTTTCTCTCTCCCCTTCTGTATTTTATTGTCTTTGGTATTCATGTAGCACGGACTGTAAAGTTTATGAAATCTCATTTTTGTAACATAAGCTTAAAAAAATAGAAGCCTCCAAAGCTTTCAATGGGGAAGCTTCACATAAACTTTGTACTAGAATGTCCCTATCAAACACCTCTATTTTTCTACAATGATTGATTAAGCAGTTTACCAATGTATTTTGTGTCAATGATTTCAACTGAATTGGTAAAAAGACAATTAAGAATTGAATGCTGTTAATTAACAATGGATTTTCAAGCCGTATATGCTGAGTAGTGTTTTCATTATAACAACCTGAGAACTTCACCTCCTAACCCTAAACAATATCCTCTGAAATATCAGTGCCCCATGGAAATATTGTTGACAAATCACATTTAAGGAACATGAGTAATGCAATATTTTTATTTAATTGGCTGAATAATTTATCAAGATCCATTATATCTCCATATACTTCACTAATACGTGTTGATGTCTTTGTCTCAGTGTATCTCATAATTTGCAGGATCAAAAGAATTTCCAGAGATAAATGTGGACTTGCAGTCATCTACTTTAGCACTTGGTTCCTTCTGCAAACAAAAATGCTGCAGATATCCATACGGACTTCACGCATAGTACTGCAGAGATATCTCTTCTTCTCACTCTCTCTAGATCTTTGTTCTACAAAAGTACAGCCACTGACATGAGACATCCCAACAAATGTAACTTTGGTGGTCAAAGTGAAATGTCTGCTTCTGTGAATGGCCTTGCTACAAGCTTGTATGTCTCTACACCTGCAGCACACGCAGGATGGACTACACAGCCCTGAGTTAGCAGAGCTCTGAGAATCTTCTTCCACATGGAGGAAGGACATGTTATGACATAGAAAGGTCCCCAGCAGGCAGCTGCTAAATAAAGCAGTACAGTGTGCTTGCAAAAGGGAAAATGCTTGACGGGCTGTCTGAAATTACCTCATGACAGGCTCTGGATTTACATGCCCAGCTTTGGTGCACAGAGGTGCCTAGTTCTGGCGTTGCCTGTATTCTGCTGCAGGTAAAGAAGAAGCTCAGGCCTTCTAAAGACAGTGAATACATCTATTTTCTTTTCAGCAACAGGGCACAAGTTCCGGTTTTGCTCAACTGTGTGGCATTAGACTACTGAGGAAAGGGAAGACCTGGACTCAGTGCCTTCTTCAGAACAGGGAAATTCAAGCCTTTGCCCTACGTCTCCCAAGAAACAAAACTAGCTATAATAATAACAGCAAAGTCTCAACACCCACGCCAAGGTCAGATGGATACTTGAATTCTTTCACTAGACTAAAGAAACTTTAAATCCTTCCTTTCATAAATTTTAAACAAAAGAATGGAAAATTCTTCACTGCCTATGAGGCTCTATCCTATTGACTAGGGCAACCCCTGGCTGCGAGGCAGATAAAGGTACAACCTTCAGGCTAGGGGAGGCACACAATTCACTTTTCTCACCTTGTCCAGCAGTCAGCTGCTCTCTGCAGAGGTGCATCACCACAGTTTTTGCCTATGCTTCTGAATGCAAGTAGCTTGCACGTCTCCTGGGGCCCCAAATCCTGCAAGGTCTGGGCTTGATGCATTCTGAACACAACTTACCCGAGCAGCCTTCCTGGGAGGTGGAAGAAAGCCAAGTCATTTTATGTCACGCCAGCTTCACTGTGAGACGGGTGCAGAGCTGCAAGGATGGATGGATGTACTGCCTTCCTGGCAGAAGTAGGGGGTACTTGGGATTTCTGGCTTTGTGGAGATCTGAATGGTGAATTCATACCACTTGCTCTTAATACTTGAAGTTGAGGTGAATTAGAGGCTTAAAGCTGAAAATGTAATGTCTATTACGATAATGAGAGGGTAGGACATTTCTTTAGCTAACAGCAGAGATTCTCACCGAGAAGCATCGACTTCTTACTATTACTGTAATTTCTGTCTGCCAAAATACACTTCTTTTCAGAGTATCAGCCCCGTTAAAAACTACATTACCTCATTCAGACACTACTTAGTCTATAAATCAGACCTAACTAAACAAGAACAAACATTGGCTTCTCTTACACTCTTGTTCCTTCAGCTCATAAACGTGTTGTTTGGAAATTACTTGGAAAGCAGCACTCTGCTATCCAATTCATAAAGACAAGACAGAAAATCTATTTATTACTTACAATAAATGATTCTCTTTTATGCTTCCTGAGTTAATTTTAAACTTCTAGGATTAGCCTGTTGGAGAGGAGGGGTGTTGTTGCACATTCTAGAGTACATTTCTTTTTGCGTATTTGGTTCAATATTACTTCCTCACATTCCCATTTTTTCAGCTTCCCTGGATTTTCAGAAACGTCAACCTTGTGTTAACCTCAGTGTAACAGAGTACTTATTTTACCACTTGCCACTCTTCCATTTATTGCCCACAAGCCAGTGCTGTAATGCAGTTTCATGTAGACAGCACACAGAAATCATACACAAAGATAGTGTTCCAAAGAGACCTGTGTATCTTGCTATTTCATCTCAAGTGTGAAATCTGTTTTCTATTTCAAGCGAATTCACAAGTATAAACCACAGTTCTTCTTTCATCCCCTCTAACACGTGTGTCATCCACACAGTATAAAAATTCAGGACTTTCAGATAATATCAGCTGCTTTGAGGTTTTTTTCTTGGAGTAAGACTGGGAGAACCCTCCTCAACTTCTTTTTCTTTTTTCTTCTTCTTTTTCTTCTTATTATTTCAGAAGGCAGCAGGAGCTCCAAATCCTCTACTACAGGTCTTGGGTATCCCTCTGGAAGTTACAAGCACCATCTTGCTATCCATTTGCACTGAAGTCTCCTCAAACTACTCAAACTATTGCACTAACTTTTCTGGAAGGTTTAAATTGGAAGGACTGGTAGAGAGCTGTTACTTCACCAGTTTCCCCTATGTGGTTTTCAAGCCTGTTGGATTGAAGTCCTCTGGATTTCTTCCAGCTCAGGCAGGAACACAGGGTGGCACGTGAGCACGAATCCTCTCAGCCACCCACCCTGCCTGCTTCCCCATCATAGAAACCTGAAGGACCCAAATTTCTCCCTGAAATATCTGTATTGAAGGATGAACAATGCATGAGGTGGTAGTTCAGGAAGGATGACAGTGCAGTATAGAGTGTTGGATCCACTTCATTGCATCCACATTGATCCACATCAGGCACAACCTTCTGTTGAGCTGAAGAAATGGAGCTGGACCACTGCACCACTAGCAGAGCTCATCAAATACCAAAGAAATCTTCCCAAGAACATAACTCTAATCAAATAAAACTCACATTAGAAAAATAATAATAACATTTTCTGAAAAATATTAAGATACCTTACTAAGAAATCTCTAATCTGAAAATATTAGTAATATTGAAGTTGGGGAACACAAACTGCTACACTTTGAAATCATGGTAATGCATCTAGCTCAGACCATAACAGAAGTTATTTCATTTTCTCAGAAATATTTTTGGTTTAAGTGGATGGGGTGCTACAGCTGATTTCTTAATTCTCTATATGTATTTTTCAGCAATGCTGAACGCATATCAGTTCTTACCAAAATCAGTATAAATGAGGAGGCATCTCTGGAAAATAAAAAAAGAAAGAAAAGAAAGAGGCCATCTGCTGAGATGAATGTATGAGAACTTCGTGCTGCCTTTTGTTCCAGCTTTTGGGCTCCCTAGGACATGATGGAGCCAGGCAAGGTCTTTCATCTCAGTGACGTGCCATCAGCATCAAATACATGCCAAAATTTTAAGAGAGCCACAGGAAGACTATTTACATCCTTCCACTTCGCAGTAGGTTTTAGGCACATGTTTTTAAGCAAATTAGAGATCACTAAAGCACTACCAAAAGTGTTAAAGATACTACCACCAAGGACAAAGTACAGCATGACTCTCACAAAGGCAGTTTACTTGAAAAGTTGTTAAGGCATAGCAGTGAGGCAAGAAAACTGAGCTGCACAGTTTGTACTTATGCTGCAGCTTTTGTAGGGAAAGTTGTAATTCAGCCCTTAGCAGAAAGGTCAGCAGTCCTTCCTCATTTCTAATGAGCTCATTTTTAGAACAACAGAAAATAATCTGTGTTTTTAGAAAGTTAACGCTTTCTAATCAAAAGGCTAAAGATGTTCATAGCAAATACAAAAGGTCCCTGGAAGGGGAATGGAAGGAATACAAATAAGTACAAGGTCTACAGAAGAAACCCAACAAAAATCTTAGCCAATGAGCAAGAATCACATGTTGAAAACTAAATGATGCTACCTGCCATTTTTTTATTTTTTTATACATACACATCTTTTTCACATTCAGACACTTACATATACATAAAATTATAAAACATCAATTGTAAAGCAATGCATAACCAAAACCACTGCTTTTAAAACTTCACTATTTTTTTAACTACTCATATCATCAAAATGAAATCTGTATAATGGGAAAGTGAATCACATTTATCACCTACTTCCTTAGAAATGCGTTATACAAGCAAAAGACAATATTCCTTTTAAACTTACTGAATTCAAAAGAAAGGGAGAAGATGTTCAATGCACAAAAGACATTGCACATTTTCAAGACTTTGTTTAGGATCTTTGGCCTTTATTTATGTGACAAGGAAGAAATCAGCTGTGTGCTGGTAGTACCTATGGTATTGATTCTAGAAAAGCTTTTAGCCCTTGGAGACATTAAATCAGAATGAACATGATGAAAAATCCCAGCAAGATCACATAATACAATAACTATTACATTACTACTACTACATTACTGTTACTAAAAAGTCAAACTTTGCTTTGTCTCATTTGCCAGAGAAGAAATGGAAGAAAAACTGCAAAGAAATTTTCCTGAATAATGGCAGAGAAATGTGGCTTAAATTCAAATATTTAAGTAAGAATTTCCTTTTCCTTTTTTAATGATTGTTCATTCTCTGTGTCAACACTCAGATTTGCTAAAAACAAAGAAAAAACCTGTGGCCATAAAAAAACAACCTCTCAAAAATAATTCATTAGAACTAGATGAATACAGTAAACCGCTTAATAGAAAAAACTCATGAATCTTAAAAAAAGACTTCTTGATAAATCAGAAGAGAATTGTCTTTTCACAGTTTTTTCCTCTTGCATTTCCAAAATAACACAGCAAAGCATTCAGATAGTGGAACAAAATGTTTTGTTCAGCTGGATATTTTCTGGAAATAGGTTTAAAAAAAAAAGCAATTTTTGACATCTTTGCAGATAATGAACAAATTAAGATCATCACATTAATGTCAGTCTATCTACTGTAAAAACAAATAGATAAGAGATTTTTAAAAAATAAAATAAAACAGTGCTGGAGATAACTAGCAGTGCAGTAATCTGCCATCATCTTTACCTTTGCAATATGAGTCAGTTATTGCCATGGCTCCCATTACAGCTTTTCCCAATATGACATTCTGAACATTTCCATAGAAATTGACTTGTGAAGGGTTCATACCAAAATGTCATGGGCCCACCTGGGATTTGGTAATTGTAGATTCAAATTCCTTCTCTAACTGACTCTAACAAAAATTTTTAATCTCAGATCATTTCAAATACAGAATTGCAAAAGCTCTTCCCAGATCTCCTTCCTCCTTCTTTCTACCCATCAGGTTATGAATTATCAGTTCAATCTGTTGTGAACTCTGAAAAGCTCTTAAATATACATATCTTTTATATATATATACATATATATATACACACAGAGGGGAGGAGGTGAGTTGAAAAATTCTGTACATATTTGCCACCAAATTCACACTGAAAAACAAAGTAACTCGGTGAAACTGGAGCTGTGCCTGAGAAGGTGTCCACCTGAAATGACTGAGTAGTCCAAAATGTCCAAGAAATTAATGATTAAGACATCATCACGGCTGACAGCCTAGCCTGTAAGCAATGAGTAAAAAGGAGAGAGTTACATGACTGTAGAGAAACACCCAGGTATTCCAGCAGTACCTTAGGGTACCTTAGAGAAACATTCAGCAATAATAAATTCTAAATTTGTTATCAAGATCTTTTCTTGGCAGTTCAGCTAGCTGGCAGCAAATACTCTGCACTCTTCTTGGAAATCCCAGTCTGTGTCTGAGCCCTCAAAATGGAACATTTTCCTCTGGGCTTGCTGGCCCTCCAGTCACCAGCACTGCAGGTAGGAAACTGGCTAACCAGTTGCTTCCACTTAGCATTTCCCATGCCATACCACACATGACTACAATAAAGACAAAACCAAGAATTTTCAAATTCATGAGACTAAAAATCTCTATGACATGAATCAGCAATGTCCACTTGACTCATAAAACTATCTAAAACTGTTTTTCTGTTCTCTAGTATCACTACTTTACAAAAATCATCTAAAAACCATAATTTGTAATATCAGTATTATATTTTAACTGTAATCAGAACCACCAAATAACAGTATTTTAACAGTCTATGCAGTTTCCTGTAAGTAACATCATATTTTAAAATCTTTAATGGCTAGAGCCAGAGCCTGAGAGAGAATTGTTACCATTTCTTTTTCCTGTTAATCTTGCAATCAGAAGAACACAAGTTAAAGTACTTTTTTTAGATAAACATGACTGAACATTTTGACTTAATTTAGAAATTGCTTCACCAGTAGCTACAAATTCCAAATTTTTCAAAGCCTCAAATCAGAAATATAATTTCCAGTAGAGTAAGAAATTCTACTGTAGTCAGAACTTCAGTTGTATGGTGTTAGTGGAAATTTTATTCAGTTAAAAGTGAAACCTGTCCCACAACTCTCTTTTTCGAGATATCTGTAACCTTCAAAAGTATTTCACTCCTGCTACTAAGCAAAACAAACAGGTAAAGAGATTTTTTCCAAACCACTGCAAGGCACAGTTACATCTTTTTATTGAAATATCAAATACTTTTTGTCTGCATTTCTGCATGCCATTCTGCATTTTTGCAGAACGTTAGATTATGGAAGTTAAATGATCACACAGTTGAGTTAGTAAATAAGAAATATATATCTACCCTAAAATACTTACATATAATGTTATGAATAAATTAGTAACATTGGATAAGTGCATGCACAAATCATCTTAGTCAGTAAATAAAGAGAAATCAGGAAAACAATCTTTAGAAAGTGCAATTACCTACTTGTTTTCATAATCACATCTACTTCATTATTCTATCAGTAAGAGAAGATAGGAGATAGGTATGAAAAAGTGATAGTTTGGCTTATTAACCTACCTTTAAGTCTTCTGTATTTCTCTAGAAATAAATTCAATGCACCTGTGAATGGGTAATGATGAAAGCATATTTACTAAGGGAGCACAAGAAAATTCTGCATTCAAACAACTAATTTAAATTTTAAATAATATATATGAGAAATTATTGTTATAGGAAAATTATTTACCTAATCTAAAATAAAAAAAAAAAAAAGGATGCTAATAAATAAATTCCTCTCAAACAAAAAACAACTTTGGGCATTGTCTTGACTTTATTTGCTCGTGTTTAATCCACTGAAGTACAAATGCACAGCCAGCTATTGGCCAGAGCTTAGTAAAGACCTGGAGTCCTTAGTTCATAGCCTGGAGTTCAGGCTCCATTTTTCCATCTTTGGTTTTCCAGAGTACTTCTTGTGCAATTCCAGGACCCAGGAAAACAAAAAACAAAAAACAAAAAAACAAAAAACAACGTACTTTGAACATAATGTTTCACGGTTTTACAGTATTAACAGAATTTGGCATGGGTACAAGTGGATCTGGGTTTTCTTCCTACTCCTGTCCAAAACCAAGTAGTGTCTTTAAGAGCATGCATTCACCTGTAGGTGGTGTACCTACAAGGCTCTGCACTTTGAGAAATGATGGATGTACAGCAGGTGTAGACAAGCTAGTATCTTGTTTCAGCCTCAAACCTGGAAGCGGGCCGTAGCCGAATGCTTCGGTTGACTCACATTCTACTCACCTCAGCAGAAGGCAAACTACATTCCTTGGCAGCAAGTTGCATTTAACTCTTGGTTTATCTGGCAATTGTTTCATCAGAAAATCAGTGAAATGCTGAGTAAATCTGTCTTATTTGCCTTCAATACCTCTTTCATCTGGCCTGACGATAAGAGCAGAACTGCAGCACATAAACTCAAGCACAGAGTGTGCAGCCCCATTGGTCCCCAATGACCTCTTCAGGCAGCATGTGTAGGCATACATCAAACATTACTTTTATGGCACTACAGGAGTATGCACAAATGCTCATCTGAAAACAGGATACTCAGTCACAGAAATGGTCAGTCATGAATCTATGCAAAAACTGATGATGTTTTTCTGTTGTGTGTTCAGATCACATCTCTTCCACAAACACAGTTCTTCGCTGTTAGCCACGAGGATCACACTACAGCAGATAAACACTGAAAAATTGCTAATATAAAAGAATCATGGGAGAAAAAAAATTCACTCTTCCTCTGACATTTAAGAATGAAGTAACCTTGCAGTAGACAAAATGCTATTTTCAATTATTCAGCACTACAAACTCCAGTGTTTAAGAAGTTAAAAACTTAGTTATCTTAACACACTTAATATGTCAAAAGGTAAGATAATTTTCAATAGTTCTTAAGCTCCTAAATTGCTAAAATACTTACGAAAGTTCAGCTTCCAGTCATTTTCCTAGGAAGAGTTTTGTTATTGCTGCTGAAGCACATGAAATTAAACAATGTTCTGTTAGATAATAGGACAATAGGATGAAGATATTTTCTACAGCTTGTGGAGTTCTGTTTTATGTGGGAAAAACAGCTAATAAACTGCAAACACAGAATTTTAAAGAAAGGATTTGGTGGGTAATTATCTGCATCTTTGAGACATTTTGAAACTCCTTTTCAGCACTTCCAGTTTCAAGTGGCGCTTTCCCACATTATATGAGAATGTATTTTCCTTCATGCTTTCTCTAAATATTACAACACTAAATTACCGTGTAACATACTATAATCAGATTTCAAATTAATGGATATTTATTTGAGTGCGCTTCGTATTTAAGCCGATCTTAATTTTTGCAAAATTCTATTTCCCCACTGACAACTCAGTTTTCAGTACTCTGTCCCTTTTCTCATCAGTCTTCTTCCTCTACAAATTCTGGTCACCCATTTCACTACATACCAAGGTAAACTATTCCTTATTGTTCAAGTTCTTCAACATCTGTTTCTTCAGCAAAGCCAATAATAGTTAACTCTAGCTCAACCTTACTTGATTTTTATAAGGAAAGTGGAATAAATCAAAATAAATTAAAGCCATCTAAATTCCAAGCAGTTGCCAAAAAATGATTCAAAGCAATCAAAATAATCTTCTTCAAATTATACCCCTGGGTATTTTAGCTTAACTTTCTCAGTCTCAATCATAAAACGAGAAGCAACAGCTAAATATGAAGAGAAAATAAAACAATGCAGCAGTATTGTTAAGTTAGGTAAGGCTTCAATATCAGTGAACGTGGGAAACATCCAGTACTATGGCTTTTGTAATCATCACCAAAAAAAAAAAACAAAAAAAAAAAAACAAAAAACAAACAAAAAAAAAAAAACAGAAGCTGCAAGAAGGAAAATTAAAGCTATACATAAAACCATAGCATTGCTATTTTTGGTGAGTTATTTTCCAGTGCTAAGGAGAAACACAAGGAAGACTTTCAATAACTTACCACTAAATTCGTAACAAAGAAATTGGCATTTAAATATAAATCTAGTTTAAATTTATGGGCCATAAATCTCTGTTTTAGTGAAGCTGACCCTAGGGACAGACTCCTGAGAACAGGAATGGAGAGAGAGATTGCAGAGATTTACACGTAGATGGCTAATGAATTTTTGTTAAGGATGGAACAAGACAGCAGTATGAACAGGTAGAGAAGGGGCTCAAGGACAGAGGCACAGTTAATTTCCACAGAACCTTCTGGAGAAACATCAGGTATAACTTTGTAGAAATGCTGAAGGAGTGGCTTCAAGCAGGAGTTTTGTGAGGGCAGGAGAACTTGCAGAAGAAAGCCAATGAAAGGGAGAAATTGAAATGATGGCTTGGTGTTTCAATGGCCCAACAGGAGACTGCAAAGATGATGCACCATTCAGATTTCCTTGCAAAGCCATCTCCCCAGTTCCCAGTGATGGTGCATCTGCCCAAGTGAGAGGGTCGGATAAGGGGCAGATGGGAAAGAGAAGGATGCCAGCCACCGCAAACAGCACTTTTAGCGCATCTAGAGAAGAACAGAAGGAAGACGGGCAAGAACATTCATTACGTGGTAAGATGCTTGCTTTCCATATGACAGCGAGTAGATTTCAAGGTACTGTATCACTGAATATCCCCTCTGGATTGAATATTTAGGTCGAATGATTGGTTCCAAAGTTTTTAATAAAAAAAAATCAGAAATCGAGTAAGAATAGATAAGCAAATAAAATGTACCAAAAGGAACAAGTAGGCAAAAAAAGCAAACCTGGGAATATGAATCACCAAAATACATACCAGCTCCCTCACCTGATGGCTAATATACATTTTCTTCTTAAGCTGTTAAATAACTGAAAATCAGTTTCTATGATTTTACTTTGTTATGGAAACAAAGAAGAGGAGAAATAGCATTATTGATGATTCAGTCTTCTGCTGGTATTAAAAAGAATATTCAGATAAAGTTTTACAATATGTCAGTAGATTATTTCCCCCTGTACGCCACACTTTAGATACAATACAATAGTAGCAAAAAAAAGTAATCTAACTCTTCAGAGAAAATTAACACCTTGTACAAAACTGAGTAAAATGTTGATGCAATACAAAATAATCACAAGAATGCAACTTCCAAACAACATGCATATTTTATTAGCATAACGTGCAGCAGTTATGCTGTTGATGTTTTGCTGAAATGCACTGGAAGAAAAACAAGACAGTAACCTTTTTATCAACATTCACATTGTTTTGGGATTTTTTTCTAAATAAGAGTTGAAGACATTGTGCCATCAGTTTAGGAAATTTTGTCTTTAGGCAAAGGAACAGAGGCACCTAAGGTCGTGGGTGTGTACAAATACCTTTCCCAAATTAGAGTCTATGGATGTTACTGGAGCTACTCAGCACGTTGCAGGATCATCTTAAAACCATCTGATTTTGTAAATGACCTATGGTTGAATGCCATTTAACATGGTGGGCTATAAAGCAGTTTTATTTACTCCTCGTTGAACAGTAGTTACTAGGGCACGAGTTACCATGTAAGCATATCAGCCTAAGTCCAAGGTGCTCAACGTAGTGTCTGCATGCAGCATTACTGTCCAAGAGATGAGCTAGGGGAGTCACACCTCATTCCAGTGAGAGAAGGTCTTATGCAATGACCAGAAGCCAACAGCATCCTTACACCCAGTCTAAATCTCCCCCATTCTAGTTTGAAACCACTTCCACTTGTCCTATCACAACAGACCCTGCTAAAGAGTCTGTCCCCATCTTTCTTCTATTCCTCCTGACAGGCCACACTAAGGTCTCCTCAGAGCCCTCTCTTCTCTAAGCCAAACAGCTCCAGCTCTTTCAGCCTGTCCTCATAGGGGAGGTGTTCCTTGGACCATTTTCTGTGGCCCTTAACACTCAAGTAAGCCAACCTCACTTAAGACTCTCATCTTTTCCACTGAGCCTGCGCGGCTTTATTTTTTTTCTATTTCTTGTCCAAACTCAATGACCGGGGAAAAAACGGTTCCTACTCAATGCAAATTATAATTGCACTGAAATGCAGATGGATTTCAAAGGATATTTTTATTTATTTGTTTGTTTATTTATTGGCTAGCACTGATTTTTTGCTTTCTTTGAGCTGTATCCACTCTGCTTTCTTCCTCTCACGTTCCACTCTTGAGTGATATGTACAAGTGTTCCATGCTGGATCAGATGTAATTTTGCTGCAGTCATCTGATACAGCAGTTCAGCTATTTCTGTAAGACTTTTCCTCTGGTATGGGTTTTGGTTAATTCCACAATTCTGACTGCTTATGGATCTCTGATGCTCCAACTCCAGAAACTTACATTTTATGTTCCATTACTTCACAACATGACTGAGAAATTGCCCCTGCAAACATATCTTACTATTTTTACAAATCCTTCTGATAGCATTATGTTCTCAGATTTCTTCCATTGGCTGCTGTGGGATTTTTTCAGTGTCTCATTATTATTAATAGCTGTCCATCCCTCATGTCTCTTAACTCAAATTGACTTTCAGTTATTTCTGTGTTGACAGTTGCAGCCTCTGCACTTTATCCAACTGTGTACATCTCCCTTTCTTGAATTATGTTCTCCTGAAACATCTCAGACTGAGTTTTAACTTTTATCTTTCTGCCCCTAGAAATACAGCAGAAATTCTACCTTCACTGCATTCTAGCAAAAGGCTTTTAAAATTCCTTACTGAACATCAGAATATCCTTGCAGCAATATCCTTTCATAAGAAAAAGTACAAAATTTTACCTTCTTTGCAATGTCAATTTGTGCCCATAAGTGATTGCATTCAGAAAAAAAAGTGAAGAATTGTAAATGAAAGAATGCAAGACAATGTCACAATGCACAAAGAATAACCAGAGGTTGGCAGTGCCACAAGTGTATATGGGAAGGGAGCTGCACACACATCACTTTACTCTCCCCTGCCATGACCAGAGCCAGGTGCTGCTCTGGCCAGTTTTATGGGGAGAATGAAAAGGCCACAGAGCTCAAGACATTTAATTCCTTTTCCTACAAAACCACATTTGAAAAAAATTCTGTCTTTCTTCTAAGCTAATACTTGGGAAGAGATGGCATCAAATGCAAGAGAAATGTAATGGATAAAATATAGATTTGTTTAGTAAATGTATCTTCAGCGTACTGCACCAAACTAGATTTTTAGAACATCTTAAAATGAAATTTAAAATAAAAAAAAAAAAATCAGTGCTGTGGCATTAGTTTTAATTGGATTTAACTTTTCTAGTCAAAATGCAACACATGAGGCCCGTTACAATTTGGATAGTTGGTGCTTCTAAACATAGTGTCAGAATGCAGTGAATGAGGGGGCAGGTTGCAGGCCAACACACACACAGCCAAGTGAAATAGCTGCTCCATCCGTGCTGCAAAATCAAACACATGCAGAACAGAAGCTATAATTAGGCATGGACAAACATATTTTCAGAACCTACTTTAATCCCAATTAAAGTACCTCTTTCCAGGTACATGGCTCTACCAAGTTAGACTGAAACCTGTTTCAGATGGTTTGAAGAGTTTGTTACATTTTCACGTTTTGGTTTTCTTTTTTTTTCCAAACAAAAGGAAAATCGAATCAGTAGAAATGTGCGTGCTTAGATCTGCTTTTTCCTGGTTCTCCGATTACCCCTTCTAAATTCTCCTCTCTCATTCGGATTTTGAAACATGCCTTCTTGAACTCACAGCTGTGAGATTTTGGCCCACATTCAAAAAAAGGGTACAAGAAGCTTTTTATGTAATACAAGGGAAGCCAAATGTGGATTCAGTGATGAAGGAGAAGGTTGCAGGACAGGCAGGCTTTGAGAAAGCCCGTACATGGTCACAGAAAGGATCCTCATAGTCTTGTCCCTAACTATAGCAGGCACCAAACATTCAAAGAGAGCAGCTCCAGCAGAAAGCAGTACAGGCAACTCTTTGTACCAAGAAGTAGCAAGGAAGTTTCCTCCTCACTTTCAGGGATTAGGTCTGATGAGTGCCTGTAAGGTTGAGGGTTCATTTTCCTCATAATTATCCATTATTCATTTTGATTAACCATTATCCCTATGTTATCTAATGCTTTCTTTTCAGTCCTTGGTTTCAATTAAAGTTAGGGGAAGGAGTTATATGAACTTAAAACTGTGAAGGATAGAAAAGCTTTGACTTTATCATTTTCAACTGCAATTCAATTTCAATTTTTCAGCAAAGTAATTTCACATTATTTAACCATATGAATCAACAGGTGAACAAAAGTTTCTGCTAAGTCATA
Source organism: Tragopan temminckii (assembly GCA_028571105.1). Classification (NCBI taxonomy): domain Eukaryota; kingdom Metazoa; phylum Chordata; class Aves; order Galliformes; family Phasianidae; genus Tragopan; species Tragopan temminckii. The sequence goes on along the minus strand of JAOWBP010000001.1, from coordinate 90,015,700 downwards.
CAGAGGTATATTTTATGTTTTTCGCTTCTTGTTAAATAAGCAGCCTGAGCCTTTCCAGCCTCCCTCCATGAGAGTTTTCCACTCCCTCCACCCTTTCTTCACACTCCTCTCTGATTCCTTCCCACTGGATATTTGTACTGACCTGCAGATGGCCAAATGCACACAGCATGCCATTGGGTGGCCTCCCCAGCTTGGTGAGGTGCCTCTCAGGTTCCTCACAGCCTCCATGAACTTTGCCCATTTGTTTTCCTCACCTTCTTTCCAGATGTCTAGTAAGGACACAGATGCTAATCAAGGACCTTCTGTGTGTCACCTCAGATACTGTTATTGTTTTCATTCACTTTGCTGTAACTTCCATCCTCTAAAATAGCATCATGCTTTCCTTCCCTGCCCCAGGCTCCCACTGAGTGTCTCCTTAATAGAGAAAACCATGTAAGCAGATGGCTTTGGGTCTCTTTTACACAGTCACAGCTACACAGACAGCAGGAACCATTCAGCTCCCTTTGCTTTACAGATGATGGAGCAGAGCAAAAGACTTACACTTCTCTGTCAAGAACGATGTTATATTGCTTTTCATTTAAACAAATGTAAACAACATTTAAACAAATTAAAAATGTAAGTAGAACACTGGGGTAAGTAAATTGTGTTCTCTCATTTTTGGGTTTTTGTGGTTTTTCAGGGTTGGTTTTTTTTTTAATTATTTTATTTATTGATTGATTTTTGCTAAAATCAGAAAATCTTGAGAAAAGGAATCCTTTGTGGAGAAGGAGCAAAATGGTGGACAGACAAGGAGAAAGACTTCCAGCTCTGTCATCATGAGGAAGAAGATGTGAATGCTGAAATCTGATCTGTGTAGAACAGAGTTTTTCTGGAGTCATCCTGACACTTCATTACCTTTTTTTCCCTGTGTTATCACATTTGTTACCACCCTTAATCTATGAGTAACAGCAGTGATTATAAGCAGCTAAATGAGGACATATGTTTCAGGTGACAGTTAAAGTAAAATATACATTATTTTTTTGTTACTCAACCATGTTGTTCATTTTACAGATTGTTCTTAACAGTAAGTTGAGAATCAAATTACTATTTCTGCTCATGGAAATTATAAATTATATTAACCCAAGATATTCAAGGCTGCTTCACCAAAACTGCCTCTAGATGGCACATGGGGTAAGATTAGAAGAGCCAGCAAGGAAGAAAAGCCAGCTTGTTTTAATAAAGATGTACGTGCCAAGTGAACACAGAGTTATAAGCTACAATTATATAACCAATATGTACTTGGGGGAAAAAAACATACTGGTGTTTGTCTAACTCAATAACTTCTGTTTAAATAAATATTTTACTATCATTCTGAAATTACTTTTAATATTTGTCCAGAAAAAAAAAAAAAAAAAGGAAAAAAAGCCACAAAACAAAACACAAAATGCCATAAAAGTTATTTCATTTCACAGTAAAATAGATGGTGCCATGTGCCTTGATGGAGATAAGGCTACATAAATTATCTCTGTTGTAACTTCCTATTTCTAGTCATTCATTCCAATTATCTATAACTACTACATTTAGCAAATCAGCAGTTACAACTCATCTCCAATTAGGAAGACTAAATTCCCAGTGTTTTCTGCTTTAAGAAAAGCATTTTCTTTAAACATATTCTTTGCATCCATTTCTATCCATGTAGCCAAAAAGTCTAGAGCCAAAAAAACATATCTTAGTACCAGGAAAAGCCCTTACTGAAACTAAATTGCTCATACTCTACTCTCTGAAAGAGGTAATGAGTAGCAAGGCATAAAAATCACCACATCATTTCTTTTATCAAGTGAAATTCATGATGAGCTGGCATAGATCGAGCAAACTGATCGCTTTCTTAATTTCCAGTGGCCAGAACCATAAGCAAAATCTTGTCAGAAGAGAAGAGAGAGTGTTATGCTTGCTAGATCCTGGGCCCATGCAACTGGCACTTGGAAGAGAGTAAAATCTCCAGAGATTAATGTCTAAAATCATATCATCTCATTGCAGGGTACTCTGGTTTTACAGCTCACTTCCACGTAGTATAAAGAAGCTAGAGCAAAGAACTGTGGCACAACAAGCCCTTCACTCTTACAAAGAAAAACTACTAAAACCATTTATTATTAAAAACATCAAAAGGAACATAAAAAACGATCAGGCAGATTCATTTTCAGGAAAAACAATGAAACAATGGCTAGCTGTGCTCATTTTTTTAGGGCAGAGAAAGGTGAGAGAGAAAAATAAAACGTATTTCCCACAGAAGCCAAAAGGCTTTGGCGAGACACACAGCACAAACAAGATCATCTGCATAATTAGAACTGTGTAAATGTCAGAGAGCCCTTTCAACATTGACTTGTTAGATCAGAGCAGAAAGGTTGCTTTAGATGAGTTGAGACCACTTAGGTTTCTGCTCTTCTCGAGCATCTGAGCAATCAATCTTCTTTCCAAAGGTGCTCTTGGAAATCAAGTTTTAATGGACACGTGCTCAGTGATTGCGCTAACACTCAGATTCTCAAGGAATGTATCTCAGCATCCTCAGGGATGAGGTCTTGTCACACACGCGGGACCAAAACTCTCAAGCACTTCAAGAGGAGACAAAGAATGAAATTCTGTGCTGTTTCACTGGGAAGAAAAGTGTGGGCAGTGACAGGACAGGCTCCACTTTAAATCTCTCAGATTCATTGGCTGCCTCAGGTCTTCAAGTTTAAGAATGCCACAGTGACTTCACTGGCTATAGGCCATAAAACTCTATGTGATTTCTGTATCTCACTTATATGTACAATATGCTTTCCTGATAACTGTACTTTTTAATGAAGGAAGGGTACCAAAGGAGGAAGCTAGCAGGCAGAAAGAACTATATGTATACCATATGTATTGTGGTTTATGTATGCCATAAACCACATCGTGCATAAATACAGCTTTGCACTGTCAATTCATGATGCATACAAGAAAACTAACTCAGGGCCGTGCCCACAGCCCTGTGCAGCCTGTTCCACGCCCACCGCCCTGTGGTGCAGACCCTTTCCCTGACCCCCAGCTGCCCTCCCCTGACACAGCTCCATGCCG
>JAOWBP010000001.1:89992909-90005695 GCA_028571105.1 Tragopan temminckii | reverse complement strand
ACAGCAGGAGGTGGTGTGAAAGAAACCATTTCTACTGGTGAGAGATCCTCAGGAAGACAGTCTGGGTGGGGAGGTTTTCTGCTTTACATCTGCAATTCGTTGCCTTAGGACAAACTCACTCCATTTTGTCATTCCTCATTTTCCCATCACTATCCAATCTGTTATCTTTTGATGGTCAACAGCTCACATTAAACTTTCCTCACCCTTTTGTTAACTTTTTAGAGACTACTCTGTGGATTGCCTTGAAGTCAATTTCCTTTTCATACACTCTACAGAAAGTCAGCTCAGCATTAGCAAAGCCAGAACTTGTTATACAATATCCAAAAAGAAAGCTACCAAGCCATGTCTTCAAAACTATGTTACTTCCATACCACTTCCTCAGGTAGTAAGAACTGGCTGACACTATGCAGAAAAATTAAAGGGAAAACACGATGCAGATGTATTAAGTGTGTCCTACAGTCAAACACTGCAACTTTCAACACCTTTAAAAAAATAAAATGAAGCAATCCTTTAGACTCAGATTGTTTTGTTTTCCAGGAGGAATAAACCTATTCATCTCTTGCTGCATTGGCAAAACAGTGCCTTCCCAGAAACTTTTCACCATGAACTCCAGAAAGTGAATGTAGCAACGAAAATCCAAATGGCTGATGTACTGAAGAGAGCATAGTATATGTTATGAACAGCATTCATACTGGAGACCAGAATGTTTCTAAGAGAGGCTGCAGCACTGCCTGAAATATACATGACAGCTCCACAAGGTTTGCCTGCTTGCATGCAAAACAATAACATTTTTGCTTTCTGTTAACTGAGCAGTTTTAAATTAAGCTTGACATCTAAGAGGCCATGCTCTAAAAAAATATAATGCCCTTACAACTGAAACATATGCCAAGATGTCACGACAACTGCATTCCACACTGGAGATTGCACCAGTGAGAAGCAGGAATTTCTGCGAAAGCTGTTCCTATGACATACTTAGACTCAGAGCTGGACAATGACTTACCAGAGATGAGAAGTGCCTCTTGTGAAGATACACAAGAAAGATAAAAGAAGATTCCAGTGTACTACAGAAGAAGTTTAATTGCATTGCCTTTTTAACCTAAAGCCACATTACATTCTATCATCCAGAAAGTATGATGTATGTGTGGGTTTCTCTGCACTGGCTCTACTGAAATTCAGACCAACTTGTTCTGGGATATATCTGCTCTTTAGGGTTCTTAGAATTTGCTTTGGAAAGCCAAATTGTTCAATACACTCTTCCTGAAAATTTTTAAGACATTTTTACAATAATGGTATTTGTCTTACTAGCAGTATTACTAGGCCTAATTTCTCCCCACCCCCACCCCCGAAAAAACCTTTTGTTAAACCAAAAATACTGGGGCTCTTTTCCTTGCATGCTATTTTCACATCTGAGGTTTGCAGCTTTGCACTGTGACACTGTTTATCACTATTCAGTTGTGATGCTTCGCCCTGTTCCTCACTGAGGAAAAATTGCCCATCATGAAACAGAAGACGTCCTGCCTTCGAAATAAGAGTCACTGTGAATCCAGCTTACAAACACCTTTAGGACATAAAAATGAATACTAAGAGATCCTGTGCCCTTTCTACTCCAAGGCAACATTTTAATTCTTTTCTTAAGGATATCTTTGGGGGCTCTCACTTCCACTCTCACCCCGCTGAACACACCTTCAAGATTTAATAATCACTCACTCAACAACATACACTGCCTAACTGCTTTTTTTCTCCTACAGTTCTAGAACTCTTTTTAAATTCTATAGTGTGGTCTGCTTCTTGTAAGGTCTCACTCAGCTCTGCTTTCAGCCCATTTTAAATGTGTATGTCTCAGCCTTAGCTAGTAAACAGATGAAAATATCACTAGATGCCTACGTGTTGACAATCCACTTTTTTCCATTACTGCTGCTTCTGCTGATCCGTTCAGTCCAATGCATTCTCATTTGCTCTGCTGTCAAAAACTGAAATCTCCTTCCTCAATTTAGCCTTTCTTAATTGCAACAAACTCATCTCACCTTACATTTCTGCTTCCTTGCAAACTTGCAACTTAATTGCAGTTTGGATTCAAATCTACCTTGAAATAAATGCATACCTACATTCTGGACTTCTCTCACTTTAATTACGGGAATCCATCTTTTTGTGAAAAAGGTATTATCCCATTCAAAGTAGAAGTGTTAATCTTCACTCAACGTGGCCATGAAGTTCTTCATTTAGGTTCCATCATATGCTCTCCTTGGACCAAGACTATGTAGAATATAATCTCAGTCTCACTTCATGTCTCCACCATTCCACTTTAGCAAAGGGTATTTCTCATTCTTCCCTGTGGTGTTATTCATCTTGTTTAGATTCCCTTCCAGAGAACAACCTTCAATTCCAACCCTTATCCTCTACTAAATCAAATCCCTGCCAAAGACTCAATTTCACTCTATTATTTCTGAACACTGATTGATGTGATTAAATTCTTCCCTTCAGCTGAGGAGCCTCAAGTGCACAATTTTAATGACCACTTTTGTCTGGCTCATGAAATATATTACATTCTTGTATCAAGGACTGTCACAGTGACTGTTTTGTGATTGAACTCTGTAATGCTCTGTAACATCTAGCATAAAACATGATCAACAACAGAAACTGCATATCCTCTCAGGTCTAGGCAGGTCGTATCTATATTTGATAAGGCTAATATGGAGAACTGTTGAAATAGAAGCAAGGCATCTTAATCCACAGGAAACAAATAGTTAAGCTACCACTGTGAGGTCGAGAAATAAATCCTGATTTCAAACCTTTCAACAAGAAGTTACTCCTACAGAATGCAGAAAAAGAAAACCCAAGGACATACAACAGGAAACTGCAATTTGGCAAGGCATCTTTCTTTGCTTGACAGGCATAAGACATAGCACAATTCTAATACCCACTCTTCTAAATAAGTTATCACTTGCCACAGTCATGCTGCATCACATACAAACTATCCTCATGAGATCAATGCTCAGCAATAACTCTACTTTCTAGTCAGTTACTCGTGCTATTTTGACTGGAAAGATGCTTTTGAACTAGTCAGAAGATCCATACAACAATCTTATTGAAATATACTTGATCTATAAATCAGCATAGAATGCGTTAAACAGCCTGTGTCAAAAAGTTATGGATTTAGATTATTTCCTCATTATAAAAAGGGATGCTTCTGATAGGTTTTGACAAGAATTATCTTCAAAGGCATTTAAAATTTTTCAAGAATAAAATATAAGCTTATTGATGGTTTAATAAAAACGATGGCAGAATGATAAACAATGAATACAAGTCACATCTATAGGTGAATCCAACCCTTCCGTAAACCAGTCCCATTCAGACATCTTTATACTTACAGGATGGAAGACTACATCCTGGAAGAGCAGCAGTTCTGAAAAGGACTTAGGAACCATGATGGATAATCAACTAAATTTACAATCTTTTAATGCAAATAACTGAGACTGAAAGATTTAAAAATGCAATCCTTGGAGGTATAAACAAACAAGCAAAGATATAAACTGAAAGGTTCAAGAATGTACCTGCACATACTACACGCACACAGCAATACCGAAATTACTACCAGAATGCTGTATGCAGTTCTCATGTCCACACTTTAGAATGGATTTTAAAACATCTGAATTTTCAGAAGAGCCGTAAAAGCTTTACAGTTAGAGATTTCATCTACATAGGTTATTAAAGTTAACATATTTTTTATGTGAATAAAGTGTAAGAGTTTAAAACTAGAGTAGTTATTAGTTGTTCTAATAGGCAGCTAGCTATGTGGTGGCCAGCAGCTGTAACTAAACAGTTCCAAAACCGAAGGAGGACTAAGAGAGTATGGAAAATGAACTAGCTGAATCACTCAAGAGACATGGAGAAATCCTCACACTTGCAGAACCTACATGAAAATTGGCGTTTTTTTTGTTTTGTTCTTAAAGTATGTTCTACTGCACCCAGAAGATACAGGCTCCATGATGCAGAAATAACTAGATTGAATCCTAGGGATAATGGCATGCCAGTCAGAATATTTCATTACCATGGTCACTTCTGGCCTTTAAATCAGCTAGTCTTGTATTAGGTAGAAAGCTGCAGTGCATATAAGAACATTCAAACTAACAGATGATAATATAAACAACTCAAACTACAAATACAGTCAAACAGAATCAAGCAGAGCTGTGTTCATACATCATTGATTTGTATACCTTGCTGTTTCAATTAAAAACTCAAAATTATCCATTATGCCTCCAACTTTTACTTTCATATTTTTAAGTCTGTTTCAATGTATCTGATATTTACATATTATAGTATAATCATACCTACCATACCATGGCTTGGAGTAGGTTAATTGCATAGGAAGATTTACTATGTTTACATTTTTTTTTTCTTAAATTACTCTTTTTTTTTTTCTTTTTTTTTTTTTCCAAAAAGCACAGTAAAGAGTCTGAGGACAAATTATTCAACTGTTTATCATACATAAGACTGCATGACTATAATACAAAGGGCTTGTCTTTTTCATTTAACGTTACAATATACACAGCAAGTCCGGACTAGATCTTACAATCTGAACACAGGTATTTAACCTTTTCCATGCTGTTTATGTTTACAATGCACAGAAGTCCTGTAACCAAACTGTGTAGTAAAGCACACAAAACTGGACTGTAACATAACACAGTATGCAGAAGCACTGGATTTTGTGGTTTCTTCTTTATGCAGGGTTTTTTGTTTTGTTTTTTTTTTTTAACTGCTTCATTTTTTGGCGCTTGCTAAGGTGTGGCAACCCGTGCACACAAAAATACCCAGATTTCATATTACCCTTATATTCCTAGACAGCAGTAAGTACTGGATTCCTTTTTATATTGCTGAACTCAGCATCCTGTTTTTAAGGTGACAGCCTTCCAATTCCTGTAAACTTCTCTGAATCACTGAGTTTAAGAAGAAAAGAAAGAAATCAGGAAAAAAACAACCCACTTTCATCCACAGGGTTGACATGTCAATAGAAAAGAAATATGGATCATTTGTTAAAAAAGCCGTGATTTACCAAAAAAATGGTAATCCCAAATATTCATTCTCATGTACATGGTATTCAAATGCTGCGCTGCCACTGTAAGTATAAAGAAGTCCACCTTTTAGTCTGAAAAAAAATTACTTAGCCACGTGGAACTGACCAGTATGAACTCTGGAATTTCTGCTGAATTGACTTTTAAAAGGGCTTGCTGGCAGAGGTAGATCACTGCTTCTGTAATATACAATGGGCAAACAGTGTTAATCTGGGATGGGCAATCACTGAATCACTCTTACTCTTTCAGATGTTTTTCACCGAGCTTTTACTTCTAATATAAATAAATCTCTGACTGGGCCCATAAATTTTGCAACTGCCAAGCTGACTGTGTTATATTAAGGCAGCATTACCCAAAAATTAGGCACCTGTTAAATACAGCCTGCTAACCTCAGGTCTCATGTGAGTGTTTTGCTTTACTCAGACTATTATTTTGGACCTGTTCATGCAATCAAGGTCTTGCCTTCAAGTTTACAATTATGTTAATAAGGAATACAAGAATCAAACTGCTGGTTTCATAGCTTCTGGATCTAGTGTCCCTTTTACCTTCAGAAGCCTGAACACATTTATAATGTAACAGATGTTATAATCTTGAAGTAGATGTCGCTCTATTATGTTCAGTACACAGATTGCTGTAAATGTATTGGCTATGAATTCAACAACAGTTCCAGTTTTGTTTAAGCAATAGTACAGCCATAATTTTCAACTGACATTTAAAAATGGTCTAGTTACACCTTGTGTCAAAGTGCAGAACTGCTACATTATTGGTTACAGACATCTATGTGCTATAAAAACAGCTTTGGTACAATAAATTATCAAAAAAGAAAATAAATTTTTGTAAAATTCACAGCATAATTGTGAGGCAAAAAAGCAGTCACATAAAATTCTGCATTTTTAAAAATGTTCAGGATGAACAGAAGACGTCTTTGTGCAGAAGTAATGGTGGAGAAACCACGTGCCAAGAAAAAGCAAAAGAAAAAAGTAAAAAGCGGGAAGGGACACAGTTGTAGCTATTTCCATCAAACGCAAACCACTACTCCTGTGACCTTCAACCAATAAGGAAGTCAACTTTATGACACACGCAAAGTGACCTTGCAATACCTTACAATAAGTGGGTCACAAAAGTCTATTTTAAAAGAAAGGCCTCTTGAATTACCCATTCTCTGTGTTTTCAGCATTAAGGACTGTCTGCAAAAGCATGTCCAAAAGTGATTGCATCTGAAATGGTAGGCTCTTCTAACTTAAGAGTCCAAATCCATAAGGCCAAAGGTTATCCCAAAGACCACCACTTAGACCTCCCCACGACTGGCCAGGACCGACCCGTTGATTGCTTCTCAGTGCACCTTAATTATGAAACCAGTCATATTTCAACACTAACTGACTGTGGTCTCCAAAATATGAGACACACAGAATCCCATTACAATTGCTGCTTTGATCCTCAGTAGATTCAGATAAGGAGAGTTCTGATCACCGCCACTTATCATGCTTAATGTGCCTTACAAACTCCATTACAACCGTCCCTTTTTACAACTGAAGAATATATATTTGTGTAATCTGAAGGTCCCTCTTTCTTACAGTACTGCATTTCTGTGCCCATGTTTGTTTGGGGAACTAAAAAAAAATATATATATATATTAGTCACTCCTCTCCCACCCAAAAATTTCAAAGGGCCTTTTTGTAAATCATGTGCAATGCCATTAAAAATAAACTAGTTTGCAACTACAGCTAACATTTGAACAATAATCCCTGTTGAATGAGACTGAAAAAGGAAAAAAAAAAAAAAAAAAAGAGAAAAAACCCTCTTTCTCTTCTCCCTCCCACCCCCCCCAAGAAAAAAGCAAACTATGACTAGGTTGTGGCAAGTTAAGATGGGGGAAGCAAAAGGTGAGCACTACTATGCTATCTGTTAAGGTGGGTCCGGACATGGCTCTTAAAAAAAACAAAACAAACCAAAAAAAACTTCATTGTCCCTTTGCAATCTTTTCAAGTCTAAAAAAATAGTCAGCTTTGCCCTCCTGTAGCGGTTCAGTGAGTTTATCTCCTTCTGATTCAAGCAGCTTTGCACTTTGTTTTTGGAAAAACACCACTTCTATAAAAACACACAAGAAACAAACTTAGTTTCAGTTTAGTCACGAGCTAGCCACAGGACTTTGCTGAACACAAACTCCTGTCATGGGAGACTCTTCTCTATCAATCCCTTGCCTCATTGCAAGGTGTCCTTCAGTCATGTAATGAGCAGGACCTGTATTAGCAGAAAACTGGTACGTTGGATGTCCAGCTATGCCAGTTTCTTGGCGCGGATTAGAGTAGACTGTTAAATTCATGTCCATAGCTCCATTTTGTCCAAAGTCCAAGGTGTTAGCAGCCACTGGGCGGTTCTGATAGGCCTGATTGCCTTGGTTACCAGTAGAGGAGGAAGATGTAGAGGAAGAAGTAGTTGAGGAAGACAGGGATGTCATGGAGTGGTGACTGTGGCCCACCTCCATAGAATCCTGGGTGGAGGAGCTGTTTGTTGGAGAATTGTAGACCCTTGGCCTGGTCCGGCTACCCAAGGCTTGCTGTCCATGATGATGGTGGTGGTGGTGGTGGTGATGGTGGTGGTGAGAGCTATTTCCGTGATGATGATGTAATGCATTCTGTTGTTGAGGGGTTACATGGAAGGTGGTTTCTTGAACTGGATGGTTTTCAACAGTGACCTGTGTAGGAGCTTCAGTGGCTGTCCAACCAATTGGAGGAGGAAACTGTTGTCGAACCTATGTTAACAGAAAAAAATAAATAGTAAAACGATGAATCATTTCTAATACACATTTCTAAAGATAACTTAAGAAAACTACATTTGCATTCTGAACTTTTTTTTCAAAGAAATAACAGAAGTACGTCCAATACATACATAACCTTATTGCCAAATTAAAGTAAGCCAGATCTAGAAACATATCAATCTGTTGAATTAGTTAAACTGCCTACTTGGGAGAAAAAGAAACTTTCAGCTGCAAAGACGTATGTATGATCTTTTCTGGTTTCCACTGGCCACTCCAGGAGCTGCAGCAGAACTTCTGATCCACACCTGGTGCATATCCTGCCCTCCTCTACTCAGACCTTGGCATCAGCAGAGCTGTTTCTTTCTACGGTTACTTATTCCTTTTTCCAGCTCATCCAGTCTTTTTTTTCCCCTTTCTTGATTCTGCTATCACAGAGGTGCAATCACAGTGTCACTTGTTGGCTCAGTTCTGGCCAGTAGCAGGTCCCTTTCTGAGCTAGACGGAGCCTGCTCTTATCTAACTTGGGTCAGCTCCCGAATTTTTCTCAGAGGACACCCCTGCCTCCCCCCTCCACTAATGACATGACTCCTTGTCAACCTAATATAATTAATTTCAGAGATTTAATACTCTCAGAAAAAAAACAAATATATCAAACAGAAAAAAGCTCTACTTCAACATACCTGTGGGCTGTGTGTTTCACAGTCCATAGCCTGAACAGCAGCAGTGAAGTGTCCACCACTATGTCGATGCTGGTGTGTGGGGTCTGACCGTGCCCTTCCACTGTTGCTTGTTCCAGAAGATCCACCTATAAAAATCATAGCAACACAACAAGAGAGAAAATTTACAGTAAGCTGTAAACAATGACAGCATAAAGATTTAAACTGATTCAAGGTAAAAAATACAGGACCTATGATAATCACTCATAGTTGTGTAAATCTACTTAACATTTTTTATTAGAGCGGCTTCCTGTTCTAGATAATAAATTAATGCTTTTGATGACTATGACTGACATAATTTTTTCTGAATTACAACAGTGATATGACATTTCTCTGGGAAAGTCTCCTCTGATATGATTCACAAATACAATTTTCTTTTCCATTAATGAGAAAAACCTCACCTGAGCTTGAAGATGTACTAGAGGTGGTTCCTGAAGACTGTGACTGCTCCATGGCAGGACTCGTAGACACACTGTTGCTTGTGTTGGTACCTTCGTCTGCTGTTTTCTTAAAGAAACTATGCTGTAGGGCATAATAAGGTTGAATTCGTGTCTTAGGGTCATAATCAAGCATCCTTAAGATGAGGTCTTTGAACTTCAAGTAGTCAGCTACAGTGTGACCTGATTCCCCAGCACGACGTCCACCTGGTCCTCCTGTTTCAACTCCTAGTATATTGTGAAGTTTACGAGTTCCAGGTGGTTTGTATTCCTGTTGGAAAACCAAGTCACATATATTAAGCCACTTCCATTCACAGTTTAATTTTATCATAAAATAAGTTAGTCAAATCAAAGTAAGAAACTATTCAGTACCATGTAAATTGTCACTTAATCACTCTGTCTTATGACACAGAACAATGATAATAAACAATAAAGCCATGTTTTTGGTAAGATAACGTAAAACAAAGTAACATATCACCATTTCTTTTTTTTTTTTTTTAGGGACATTCAGTATTTTCATCCTGATTATGTAACTTACCCTTTTTCCATCTTTGGTCTTCTTCAAGTTCCAAGTGCCATCTGGCAACTTCTCAAAGAACTTTCTTGCTTTTGGTGCTTGGTCAAGGATATGGGCAGGCGGTATCCCCAAAACTTCCACTATTTTATTCATTTGATCCACCTGTTCCACATGAAGAATATTCATGAATAACATGAGACATACAGCTGAGCAATGCAGTAAGAGTCCAATACTCTATATAATCACATGGAAAGCAAATGTTAACTACCCATACACATTAAGTTGTGAATTAATTGCAAGTTTAAGAAAAATCCAATATTAGCTAAACAAATGAACAAGGAACAGGGAAGGGGAAAGTACCCAGAAACAGAACATTATTACCAGGTGAGTTAGAGTTCTAACAAAAGGCATTGCTATCATTGATGCTTTCTGATTTTATAATTATTAGTATTTCCTAATTTATGTACGAAAATAAAACAGATTAATATCACAGTGAGAGTGAACAACAACAACAAAAAATCAAATAACATGTACTGTATAATAGCTGCATACCTCATTTGCCCCACTGAAAAGAGGCTCTCCAGTGTGCATCTCAACTAAAATACACCCAAGGGACCACATATCAATTGCAAGATCATAAGGCATTCCCAGTAGCACCTCTGGTGATCGATAGAAACGACTCTGGATATATTGGTATATCTGAAATAAAACCATTTAAAATAATACACAGCATTCAAAGAGCACTATTGTGATTCTGTATTACAAAATGGAATTACCATAGAATACACTTTCACAGCAGGGAAAGCGAAGACAAGGTTTCAGTGATACTAAAACTACACTGTAAATTTATAAAAATATTTAAATGTTAATTCTTAAGAAAATAGTAACTCTTGCTTACAAAAAAAAAAGTGCAGATTCACTCATGATGACAACATTTTGCACTTTACCGTTGACGAGGGTAATCTCATGCAATTACAGTTAATTATGCAACAAAATTTTGGTCTGGTAACACCAAGAGAAAAACTATTCTATGAGCCACATGAGAATCACATAGCATTTCTGACAAAACTTATAGTTTAAAAAAAAAATAAAAATCAAAAGTCACCGTTTTGATGTGATGAAATTAGATGAAATTACCAGGTGTTCCACATGGAAAAAAAAAGCTACTTCCTTTCACCTTCAACTATCCTGCTCATTTCACAAGACAGAAAATTCTATACTGGAACTATACTGGAAAGATTTTTAACATTATCAAAGAATAACAGGACAGAAATACAATTTTTTTTTTAAATATAATTATTATTATAGGTCTATCCTATCCTAATCTAAAGAAAGCAATGTGCCCCTTTGCCCTAGAAAAGCTTTGCACGTGTCTTTATCATATTTATACCACCATTATGGAATTAGAAGATAATAAAAAAGCATATTTAAGAGCAGAAAGCACTGCAGACTTCTACAATCTAGTCCTGATGCATTTTGCACTATAAAAATATAATCAAGGAGAAAAAAAAAAAAAGATGGAGCATTTATCTCCTATAGCATTAAAATGACTATCTAAAGCTCCTCTCAGAGAGTGGTTGGGCACTGGAATGGCCTGCCCAGGGAGGTGGTGGAGTCGCTGTCCCTGGCAGTGTTCAAGAGGTGTCTGGATGAGGAGCTACGAGATACGGTTTAGTGCCTGTGGCTGCAATGGTAATGGGAGGACGGTTGGACTAGATGAACTTGTAGGTCCTTTCTAACCTTGTGTTCTATGATTCTGTAATTCTCCTAAGGCCTGCCAATGTCCAACACCCTATTCAATAATGAATTACTATTTAAGTCATCATTACTAAAATTTAAATTAGCTATCAAGTATTATGACTTACAAATATTACATTTATTGTGTGTATCCAATAATAGCGCAATTAGAATTTTTACTAATACGTACCCTCTGCCCAAGTTGACAAGAACTGCCAAAATCAACAATCTTGATGGCGCTTCGTTTGGGGTTACAGAGCAGGATATTCTCAGGTTTTAGGTCACAGTGAATGATACTAAGTTCAGGAGTCGCCAGAAAAAGCAGTGCAGTGCACATTTGCTGCGCAAATTTTCTTGTCAGATTCAGTGAGACACCTCTGAAGTTGGTGTTCCGCAACAAATCATACAGATTGTAGGACAGCATTTCGAAGACTAAGCAGAGGTGGTTTCGGAACATGAAGTGGCGCTTCAAATGCACTTTAAAAAAAAAGAAGAAAATCATTAATGCATGTGCTGTGTGATTAAGTATTACATACAAATTATGAGACAATGCTAAATTGTGCTGACCTGCAAGTAAGATTATATTGTTAAATTTGTTTCTTGAGATACACTTATTTAATTACATGTTGAAAATAATACGTTTCTGCTATGCCTAGGTTGGTTTTCATTCACACTGCTGAAGTGTCCACAGGTGTAACTGAGTACAGCTATATTAACAAAAAACAATTTTAACAGGTAGAAGAGAGATTAAAAAAAAAAAAAAAAAAAAGCCAGAATAATTTAGAACATACCATAACATTACTGCAATTTGTAACTCATGACTTCAATAGATCAATTTTATTAATATAATTAATCAAAATCCCAAAGGTATTAAACTCAACCAGGCACAATCTCAAATTATGAAAGCAACAAACCCAATCTGAATCTCATCCACTTATTTCATGAAATACACAAAAAAATCATCTGTTTAGAGGGGAAGCGGAGTTTACCAGGTTTTTAAGCATTCAGGTTGGTTGCCATAAGAAAATTGAAATATGAAAAAATACTTGAGCACTCGGATAAGTAGCAATACAGTCTTCTCTTTGTCATAATAAAATCTTGAAGCAATGTTAGTACAATCAGAATTCAGACTTGCAGTTAAGGTCATTACTTGGTGTCCTAAAGAATTTTATTTTATTATTATATGCCAGTTTTTCATTTGTCTATTACGATTTACCTGTAACGATACCATTTGCTTCTATCCCACGGAATCACAGAATTGTAGGGGTTGGAAGGGATTTCAAGAGATCACTGCATCCAACCCCCTTCTAAAGCAGGTACCCTATAGTAGGTCACACAGGTAGACATCCAGACAGGTCTTGAATACCTCCTTAGAAGGACACTCCACAACCTCTCTGGGCAGCCTGTTCCAATGCTCTTATCATCCATACCATAAAGAAGTTATTCTGCATGTTAGTACAGAACTTCCTGTGTTCAAGTTTTAGGCCACAGCGCTTTGTCCTTTCGCTACACATTGCTGAGAAGTGCCTGGCCTCATCCATTTGCCTCTCAC
>JAOWBP010000001.1:89982080-89992809 GCA_028571105.1 Tragopan temminckii | reverse complement strand
ACATTGCCGAGAAGTGCCTGGCCTCATCCATTTGCCTCTCACCTCCCTTTAGGTATTTATGAACATGAATCAGATCCCGATGCTAATTCTTGCAATATTGCATTACCTAGATCTTTTGTACTTTTTCACCCTTAATATATTTCCAATAACCTCCTACCTTAAAGGCAACAGCATTTGTCCAGGTTCTTGTGGCCTTCTTTCACTTTATTCCAACCCTTACCTACCCAACCTAAGCTTGCTGGACCTGCCAGATTGGTAAGAAACACCATGTGCTCCAACTAATTTGTAATTGCCAGCATGTTACTTGGCCAGCTGTACTACGTGCAACTGCTATACAACTCAAATAGCCAGGATAACTGCCAGACCTTTCCTGCAATGGAGACATTACATTTGAATGTTTCTCCTCTACTCTGCCACTGCAGAACTTAAATACCTGAAAGCATTCCTATACTTGCATTAGATTTGAAGGAAACAAGCTATAGAAGGAGACTTGACGGAAGCATCAGCAGTTACACTTTATATCATTAAAAACTGGGCTAAAAATGTACATCTGCAGTCCTGTCTTCTAATTTAACCACACTCCTTCTAAAATGTACATCACCTCGTACATTGTAATATTTGCAGTGCTTTCAGCCTTACTTAACCACTCTGTGTCAAGCAGCTGAGAGTCTATGGAATAGTGAACAATCTCTATGTCCTACAGACAACTTACTACAAAAAAAAAAAATGGTGAATGCTTCAGTAAGTCTTGTTGAAAAAAAAAAAAAATAGGTTTGAAAGTTTTTGTTCCTGTATTTACAAATATTGTACAACGAAACACCAAGAGATCTCAGTTTTCACAACACATGTAATACACAGTATGCATTCTAAGCATGATCTATTTGGTGTCATTTATTTAACTTTTATTAATGCTGTCATGTTTATTAAATACCGTGGTAAAGAAAAAGGGGAACCATTCAAATACACCTTAACAGATTCAAAAACCAACTTGATACAAGCCTAAAACTACTGAAATCAGTTGTGCTTGCCTAAGCAAAAGCTGTGTGTTCAAAACTATTGGAACTTTTTTTAAAAAAAAAACAACTTAGTTTTCTTTCTTTAAATAATGCTCTATATTAAACCATATTTTGTTAAGCCACACAGTGAGATTATGTGAAGTTTTGGTCAATCTCATGTGGTACTACAGACATTCTAAAAAATTAAAATTTCAAGAGCTCATTTGGTGGTGGCTATATTGTTTTTATTTGCTCTGTGTTAATCTGAAACTGGCCCTTCCTTTCTTGTTCTTGAAGCATCTTTTAAATGTAGGAGGGTATGAAGTATAGATTTTTTTTCGTATAAGCATGTTCCTAATAAATTTAAAATACCTTCAAAACATTTAAACTATAAAAATAAATTGTATTATGAAGATAATAGTCTATAAATTATTAAAATGTAACCAAATAGTCATCAGATAATTTTTGTGTACTAACACTATTTCAAAAATTTCTTTCTGAACTACAGAAATAAATATTAGCAATATGAGTACAGCCATTAGTATTTCAGCATCTACAAAGATAAAGGATATTTAAAAACAGAGTTTCATTGTCTTTAATTATTCTTTCTCACACTTCTCCATCTCGCATTACAATATGCTTTCTTTCCATCGTATGTTTGCCAAATACTTCACTTCAGAGGACAGGATTTAATAAACTTTTTACTTGAGCTGACTTAATTTCATTCTTACTAAAAAGTTCAAGTAGCTTGTTAATAGCAACCTCAGGGAACAGCACGCCAATCTACAGGAACAGTCAGAATTATAAGCCTTGGAAATACTTTCTGAGATCTCAATGGGCAAGTCTAAACGTTTAAAGAATTTTATCTCCATTTTGTTAAACAAGATTTTAAGCTTTTAAACATGCAAAAATAAAGAAAAAATTATCAAGGTAGACATAAAACTACTGTATAACATTGTTTCATGTTAAACACACATCCTTTTATCCACGAAGTTTCCCAGATAACTTAAAACATACTAAAAGTAGTGGGAAACATGCAAAGTACTACAGTTTCTGTAAAAAAGCTGGTCCATGGGAACTTGTTTTAGTGTCCATATCATTAAAAAAATTCCACAGAAGGTCTGAATGTTACAGAACAAATAGCAAGTTGGTTATCCCAAAGCATTTTATATATTTTTCTTCTGAATCCCATCCTACTGCAAAATGACATCTTGATTATGCAAAGTAATTTACACTGAATACCACTATTAAAAGTTTTCATTTTGTTAGCATCAAAAGCATTAGATGCAGCATTGTGCTCTATATGGCAAGATACAAAATATTCACGGATTGACTGAATAAATATTAAGAAAAGCTATTTGAATACCTATATAGTACTTCATCTCGGTGTCATGTTTGTTCATAAGCTCAAGCAGTCGCACTTCAATCTGGGCTTGGTTTAAGAAAGCTTTCTTGTTTTTTATTATTTTGATAGCCACCCACTCCTGTTCTACTCGATCATAAGCTTTTACAACCTGAAAGACAAAAGCCAAATAAATAAGACTAACTTCTCAACTTCAGTATTCAATATTTAGCCAAAAATAGGATAAAGAGCTGAATTTCAAAATGCATGGGTATACTACATCAAATGATATGTATACAGTCATTCACATGAATTAGAGGTTGTACAGCTGATAGATGTATTTATTACCTGTCCAAAGGATCCTTTGCCTATTAAAGAGTCAATTTCATAACGATCCATCCACTTCTCCCCATTTTTTACAATATAGTCATAGTTGTCATCATCATAGCCATCATTGTAAACTTTTCGCTCCTTTTTGTGACTGGAATCATCTCCTTGGCCCTGTTGATGCCGCCGTTTTTTTTTTGCATAGTAAACCTAAAGCAAGTAATGAAAAGTGTATTGCTTAAGAGAGCACCTTTTAGAACATCTGTTCACAGAAAAAGCTTTCATTGTAATCACCATGTACCTTGCCTTGTGATTTTTGAAATATGACTTGGTATGCTGAGAAAAATACAATGCTCTAGATACATTCATAAAGGTTTCAAGATGAGCTAAAAAAAAGTTTGTGCCACTCTTTATTTCTTTATCAAACATCAGAAAAACGTAAGAGTTTCTTTATAAAACAACAGAAAATCATATCCAGGATAAAAAAAATCTCATTGGCTGGACTGCAACGAGGACCGTGACATCAATGATTTAAAATGAGACCTTCAGAGAGGAACCTTCATTTTTCTCATCTCTTCACAGGTCTTGTAAAACTTAAATGTTCAATGAATAATCAGAAGGAAAATAACAACATTTTCTTGAGATGCATTTCTAATATTTTTGTAAGAATTCAACATCTTTTAGGCATGTTTTCAGAGCTTGCAAGGAATCAGGCTTAGAAACGAAAGTATCCCAATACTTAATTAGCCATAGTTATTTAGAGCCAACTCTATTTCAAAAATTTTAGCCATTTTCAAATAAACCTTCACTGGCAGAGAAAGAAATTAAAAACTGATATCACTCAAGGGGGAAAAATATAGACTGGATTCTTCTTACTCTACTCCACATACAGGAACAAACTATTCTTTTGGGACACGATAGAACAGGGTATTAATATACTCCTGTTCCTTGCAGGCACTTCAGATTTAATAAAAATGATTTACAGACAAAGAACTTTGCAAGACAAATCCAAAAATATGCCAATAGAGAACATGGTATGATTCACAGAAAATACGCTTAAGTTGTTTCAAACAAAAACTTCCTATCAACACACATTACAAAGATAGCTGGACCCATTACCTCATTAATATGCTTGTATGTTTTAATCAAATCTACAGAGAGTTTCCTCAAAGGAGCAGTAGCTGGATCACGGAAAGTTTGGGGCATCCGCCTCTGTAACACGACAATATTAAGTATATTAGAAAAAACAGGACTTCGATTATATAGAATTCCTCCACCAAATCAAGATATTCCTCACAGAAGTGAGCTACTTCAACGTAACATCTTCTTTAAGATGACACACATGCACAAAAAGAAAAACAAATACAGAAATCAAAGAAAATAACATTTAGTCCAGTTATTTTTTTAATGTATTTCCTGATCAATTAATCAATCAATAACTATCCAAACACATATCCCTTCTCAGTATACCTAACTGGCTTCATCCCTACAGACAGACAGTTTAGTTAAAAATACAGCTTACTTGGTTACACAGATTCAAGCTGATGTTACTGCTCTACCTGCATGGCTGATATATGAACTTTATCTGATGTTTAGCTGCATTAAAATCACAAATGGAAGTTAGTAACTGTTGAAGAACTGTGGCAATTTGCCACATTAAAACTACATTACATTCCAAATTAAGAAACTCGGGCCTACTATGCTTTGCAATATCAAGTTTAAAAAAAGAATATATACCCAAAGAAATCTCCAGTGTGCCCATGAAAACCATACCAACTTTTGAAGTTTAAAAACATCCCAGAAAAGATGGGCACAGCTCAGTTGTGTTCCCTAACACTGATTATTTCTCAAACATGAACATCTTTAACAGCAGATTGGTATTAGTGTCCTGAAGCAGTAAGACTTCTGTGTGACACACTTATTCGTGTGGCTCTTTTTTCCTTGCAGACATCCCCCATACAGTTTCTGGATCTACCATTCAACTGCCACTGCTCCCCAGGATTTGTCTGAAGTCTTAGAAGACAAAGTTCCTGAAAAGATTCAAGTGGGAAGCTAGATGTAATTACTATCACCAGATAAAACAGAAAAAAACTAAGTCACAAACCATGTCATTTGGCTAAAGCTGACTAACTGTTCAGCATATACTTACCTAACGGTACAAATGTACCACAAGGCAAACTGTCAACTTCTCTGTCTCAAACTGTGTGTTGGATGAGGAGCTGGGAGAGAGACTGAGGAGCTAAGCCAGCGTGACTGGTCCCGAGGCTTGCCTTTCCCCATTCCCTCTCTTCTCATTGGCAACAAACCCCACAGCAAGTTCAATCATACAGGGAAAAGCTTGTTTAACACGTTAAAGCTCCTTTCACTTTCTTGCTCAGTGCTAAGAGGGCCACCACACTTCAGCTGTACAATTCTCATCTCACATCATCTCATCTCACACCAGCAAATACGCTCAGGCTCATAACCCTCTTCACTTCCAGTTGCTTAATCTCATCTGCTGTCTCTCATTACAGCTGAACTCACAGTCACCCTCCTGCAGAGCTACGCAAAGAGCACAAGTCATCAACAAAAATAATGAAACTGGTTAATAAGTATTACTGAGCTAATAAAGGAACTGGAAAAGCATAATCACTTCTCTTTCTTTTACAGTATTACTTAATACTTAGGACTGTGGCTGTACAATTAGTTCTTCCTCCTCCACTCTCCCACGATGACCAAACAAAATTATGTTTATATTTTTAATTGATTTAATTAACCTCAGAAAGTTCTTACCAACAGAAGCATTAAAGAGAGTTTGGGTATCTGAAATTTTTGGATATCCGAGATTGGATCTGAACCCAGGCACCCAAAACAACCACACTAGAAAGGTTAGCTCATGCTCTTCTGTGGACAGGCAGCCACGGAAATAACTCATGAAAACAAAAGAGACAGAGAGCAAGAGACTGAAAACGTTTGTGAATGAGCTGATGAGAGAATGCAAAAAAAGCCAAGAAGCTTCCAGTAACCACCCTGCATCTGCATAAGGCCAGGACTCCCAACTGCTACAGACTCAGTGGAGCTTGAACTGCAATTCAAAGCTCTGGTGCACACCTCTCAGAATATGTCTACATAACGTTTTTACACCCGTGTGAGACTGCTGACTTTAAGCCTTTCAGATTAGATACCGTTTCTCAGAGACAGTGTAATAAACTTAAACTTCCTCCAGGGAATTTTAACCCAAGTCACGTTCTAGATGTTTACACTAATCATTCACTTTTGGATATGCCCTCTACCATCAATTTCCTTTCAGCAGGCTTATTAAATTAATTCCCCCTTAATTCTTTTTTGCTACAAGTACACAACCATTTTGTAAATATCAGGAAGGTGTTATAAAATTTTCTAAACAAATAATTTGACATTTCCACAATATTCTTGTTTCTTCCTCTCATCTGCCAAACAAATTTTAATCGTTATACAAATCACACTAAAAATGATCATTTTTTGTATTCATGTTGCAATGCTAAAAGCCTAAACAGCATCCAGTCCTAATCATAACCAACACTGTTAGAGGCTTTTCACATGCAAGAATTTCCTTTAATTTCTGAATTTGATTTAAAGAGATGATTGGAACACAGAAATATGGGTAGATTTGCCAGTAAAAGAGACTGGCACAAAAATACTTGCAGAGACTTCTATCTGACCTAGGCTGATACGACCAGCCTCTGTTACTGCAGGTTATGTTTTGAGGAGATAGCTTATGTACAGAAGAACTCAATAGTTCAGATTAACTATTCAGACATAAGATTGCTCTGATTTGGAAAAGGAATTTGCAGCATAAGTGTTCATGTTTATTTTCTAATTTAGAAATCAAATTGCCTTTCTTAAGAAAGTTTGGAGTGGGAGAGAAGAGGGATGTGACCATTTTTTCCTTCCTTGCTATATTGAAAAATGTATAACATTCCCTTCTTCTAAGATTCTTCTTCAGATTCACTCTCCCTTCCTTTCTGATAATGAAGATTATGAAACAAAGTGGTCTTTACCCAATTTACATAGTAACACTTTTTTTATTTTATCACTAGGGTAATATCAACTTCCCTCTTGGCTTTGAAGAACTTTCAATAACAGAAAACAAAAAAACAACCACCCAATTTTGCAAACACCAGTCTCTATCTGGTGGCCAGGCAGCAACACTGCAACCTCAGATCATCCCAAAGATTAAATCAAAAGGTATTTCAAGATTAAGAGACAAGAAACTATTTTCATTACAATTTGTGTGTCAGTACAGGCCCATCACATTTTGTCTGGTCTATACTGCTGTCATCGTAGCATCAGCACAGCTACCTGGGACAGCAGCATGATGAAAATTAAATTGCAAATAAGGAACTTACAATTTCATTTTCTTTCGATTAACTCTTGAGAAGCAACTTGTAACTAGTGTAAACAAGGAAGAATCAAATAAACACACACAAAAAAAAGGCAGTTAAGAATCCAACTGTGTGTATTTACCACATTTAAGACAAATCATGCTTTAAAGAAACTGTGACTGTTGGCTATATTATTTTAACTAGCATAGTGTTTCAGGGTTGCTTCATGAATGAAAGAACAGATCACTAGCACTCTCTATATACAATTTCTCTCTCGTTGGGCATAGACTTTATTATCCAAAAACAGATGGCACTGTTCCTTTTAAAATGTATGTTATTTTGATTAAGAGAAATTATGAGCAGGTATCTATGTTCTGTTAATTGAATGCCTTAATGTAGATACTGAAACAAAAAAAATAGATCTGCTTCTATCCATATTCAAGGGAGGGAGAAAAAGAGAGAGACTGTTGTTGCCTGTCAAACAAGATTCATTTTACGAACAAAAGAAATAATGAAGATTTTATATTGTAAAGATTACAATAGGAATTCTTGTTAAAAGTTATGGCCTACATATTAAAGAACTGAACAGAGTGGTCTCGCCTCCCAGCTATTTAATAGCTAACACTAGCTATTTAAAACTCTTCTTGCATCACAATAATATAAGATAGGAAGTCAATGCTAATCCCTTGTGGCAGGAGCCACATGAAAGATATTGTCTCCAGAATCACAGAATTGCTCAGGTTGGAAAAGACCTTCAAGATCATCAAGTCCAACCACAACCAAACCATACTACCCTAACTCTAACAGCCCTCCATTAAATCACGTCCCTGAGCGCCACATCCAAACGGCTTTTAAACACATTCAGGGATGGTGACTCAACCAGCCCCTTGGGGAGCCTATTCCAGTGCTTAACAACCCTTTCTGTAAACCTCCCCTAGAGCAACTTGAGGCCATTTCCCCTCATCCTGTCACCTATCACCAGTGAGAAGAGACCAACCCCGCTCTCACTGTAATCACCTTTCAAGTATTTGAAGAAAGCAATAAGGTCTCCCCTCAGCCTCTTCTTCCCCAGACTAAACAGCCCCAATTCCTTTAGTTGATCCTCGTAGGTCATATTCTCCAAGCCCTTCACAAGCCTTACTGCCCTTCTTTGGACCTGTTCCAGCACCTCAATGTCCCTTCTGTACTGAAGTGCCCAAAACTGAATACAGTACTTGAGGTGAGGCCTCACCAGTGCCGAGTACAGGGGCAGGATTACTTCCCTAGTCCTGCTCGGAGAGTGAACAAAAATTGATATAATCATAAGTCATAGTAACACTTCTCTCTGTTATAGAGCAAACTTCAGAATATTAGCAAAATGACTTAAGAAAAAAAAAACACGTGCTACAGAACCAGAGATACCCTGACTGTAAACAGAACTAGAATTATCCACAGGTAGGGACACAATTTTTCAGTCCCTGATTCATGTCTGTGGGTACTGCCACCCTTTTCTGGCTTCCTTCCCCAGATTTTCACTCAGGTTGCTGTGTAAAAGTAATAGTAAGCAGCAGATATAAGTTAAGCTATAAGTTAAATTAATTTTAAAAAGCAGCAGGCAAACAAGCATGTCTTTCAATACTTTATCCTGCCTGATTCAGCCCAATCATTTTTGAAAGAATAAAACAGAAGGTGCTGAAAGAATAAAAGAAATTGAAAGAGAAAAAAACACACCAAAATTCTTGTTGCCAAAGCATAAACATATTCTTCCAAAAATATCTGAGAAAGAAGGGAAGTAAGGGAAATGAAATCCATGCTCACATTCATTACAGTCTCTGAAGTCTGGTCATCATTAATTAGGTTAATGATTAGGTAGCTGAAATAATTAAGAATTTGCTACTACCTGCTACAACACATTAACTTTCCAATTATATCACTGTAATCAATAAAATCTCTGCTCAACAATCTGGTCAGCAAAACCTAGAAATGTGCAGGTGCTAAGTGATCTTAGATACATACAGAGAATAAGATGTTCAGCCATCAACCTGACCTTTAAATTCCAGGTGCTTCGTGAAAACTCAGCTGTTGGAATTTGTCACCAAATTCTGCCTAGAAATCTCACCTCAGCTTCCTCATCAAGTGAATCAATTTTGTAATCTTTTGTATTTCACAGAAAAAAGTTTTGACCAATCAGAATATCCATGAAGATAAATGTTAGCACAGCACAAAAGAAATGCTTGTCCGAAGACGTGAAAACTTCTAAGCTCTTATATTAACATCAGGCTACACTGAACTCTTGAGATAAAGTCAGTTGAGACAGAACAGAGAAATATTATTGCTTGTTTCTGTTCAAGGAGAAAGGTCTCAGAGACCTCAGCATTCCTACTCGCTCCAGGCCACATCCTCTCCGTGATTTCCCAAAGTGGGCTCTGGCACTTGTCAGAGAGGTAAGACCACACAACCCCATCCTGCAGGCAGGCACAGCACTCAGTGAATCACGGAGAGTAAACCCCTACCATTCAGTAATTTTGGGGAAACAAGAGCCTTAAGCCCGACTACTGGGGGGAGAAAGGGGGGGTAAGAGGGGGGACAGAACTGGAAGTTCCTAACTGTAATTTAAAACCTTGTAAATAAATGGAAAACCAAAGCAGTCTGGTTGGCTTTGAAGTATCTTCCTGTTATTTGCTCCTTGCCAATGATGAGATGAGTAAGTTTTGGCCACCATAACCATTAGGCAATAGGTGCAAGAAAAGATAACGTAAACATTTTAAGGGTAACATAACTTTAAAAAAATTATACAATTTTAATATATTGCCAATACTGTTTCCTAACCTCTAAATTGCATGATTGTGAATGATTCATAAAATACCAGAATATGGTCTGCAAGCCATTACAAATCAAAAGACAAGCAGGACAGAAGAGGAATAAAAACAACGAATTAACATTCAAGGCCTTGCTTCCTCACTTTTTGGTTACAAATGAAAATCATCATGGGAACTCGAACAAGATAATACTCCTCAAAAAAAAAAAAAGTGGAGTCAGTCCGCAGAAAAGTGACAGATAGACCAAAAAAATTGGAAAATAAAAATCAACATAAGGGAGAACATTTTTGCTATTCATCAAAATGACACTGTTTACAGAAAGTGCTGCTGTTCTAAATGCTAGAAGTTAAGAGCTAGTTTAAGCAACTGACAAGCAGTATCCTCATGTACTCAGCAGCAGCCTGACATTTATTTCACAGAATCATAGAATTGTTAGAGTTGGAAAAGACCTCTAAGATAACCTAGTCCAACAGTTGACCCATTTCCAGC
Source organism: Tragopan temminckii (assembly GCA_028571105.1). Classification (NCBI taxonomy): domain Eukaryota; kingdom Metazoa; phylum Chordata; class Aves; order Galliformes; family Phasianidae; genus Tragopan; species Tragopan temminckii. The sequence continues at coordinate 89,982,515 of JAOWBP010000001.1, read as the reverse complement.
ACATCTACTGCCCATGTCTCTCTGAGCCACATCCATACGGCTCCTGAACACCTCCAGGGACAGTGGAGGTGTTCTACCACCTCCCACCACATCCTTATCTCCAAATTGGAGGGATGTGGATTTGATGGGTGGACCACTCGATGGATAAGAAACGGGCTGAAAGGCTGCAGACAGAGGGTGGTCATCAATGGCTCCATGCCAGGTGGAGGCCAATAACGAGCAGCATCCCCCAGGGGTCTGCCTTGGAACCAGTGCTCTTTAACATCTTTATAAATGACATCAATGACAGAATCAAGTGCACCCTCAGCAAGTTTGCTGATGACACCAAGCTGAGTGGTGCGGTTGACATGGTTGAAGGAAGGGATGTATTCAGAGGGACCTCAACAGGCTGGAAAGGTGGGCCCGGGTGAACCTGATGAGGTTCAACACAGCAAA
>JAOWBP010000001.1:89964705-89980341 GCA_028571105.1 Tragopan temminckii | reverse complement strand
TCTCACCACTTTGGAACTGCACTGGAAGTTGATCCAAGCATCTTCACTTTACAGGGCTGTTTGTGTGAATGGCTTTGGTTTGGCTCCAGCTCTAGCTGGGTAGAAAATAAACCATGTTTCATTGTGCCTAGAGAGAACATCATTTATTATCTATTTATTATCTATTTTAATATCTCCTTGCTCTATAAAATGTCAGGATCACAAAAACTGAGACTTCATCACCCTAGGTTTTATTTCCAATCCAGCCATTTTTGTCTGGACAGGAGCAACACACTCTAGGTAGAAAGTTCAGTAATTGTAGCAGTCAACTACTCACCCTTTTTAACACTTTTATTCTCGATTTCTTCAATTAAAGATTCGCTAAGATGCCCTGTAAATCATTTCAGACATTTTTAATTAGTAAGAATGGAGTTTATTCGAAGCACGAAATATTTAGAAGATCTGAGGGAAGGCATTCCTTGCAAACGACCGTTCCCAGCCTGAGCAGTTCCCGGCCATGCAGTGCCCCGTTCCGGCCAGCAGATGGTGGCTGGAGCTCGGGAAAGAATTTTGCCTGGCCCTCAGCACGGCCAGCAGCAGCATCGGCTCTGGGAGACTCCTGCTTTCCTCACCAAGCGGCTAAGGCACTGGCGTAGTCTGGACACACTCTGGGAAGCAAAAGAGCTGGCAGCTCGCTGTCCATCACTGTCAGACAAGTGTACCCAAATGAGCTGCATTGGGTGAAACTGGTAGCACCAAAGCAGACCCAAGTGTCTGGTGTGCTGATGGCCTCTGTTGCATTAGGAAGTTCTGGGAAAGGGAAGCTGAAACCCAACTTCTTGTCTGTCCAAGTGGATGCAAGACACTGTATTAAAAAGTTGTAGTCTTTACCAATTACACTTCCTGCATCTGCCAAAGGTCTGCTTTTCCTTCTTCTGCTTTCATTTATGGAGATTAGATGCACCTATTTAGCCCTCTACAACAGAGATTCAGCCCCTTCCTTAGTTAACACAGAATAATTTTTCTTCATGCACACAAGTCAAATTCTTAGAAATCTAAAATAATCAAAATCTTACAATCTTAACTTGCTGTCCAAGTTAAAAACCATGATCTCCTTAAGCAGATGTACTTCCAAACATAGGTGTATGCCAACTTTGCTACTCAAGAGTTCACCATCACTGAAAGGTTATTTTGATTTTACGGGCTTTAGTAACAGGCACACACTTAACAAAAAGAACTAAGGGCTGATGGTGGGATTCCAGAAGAGAAATAGAGCAACCACAGGAAGATGGTTCAGACAATGACCTCTGCAAGAGGTTTTCTGAACTGACACATACAGGGCAGAACTGCTTTTATCAAGGACAGAGAGAAACAAGTTGCAGCACATTCAAACCAATACCTTGAATAAAAAGTGGTTCCTGTAGAAATGCCATAAAGAAAGAATCTGTAAGATGTATGCATCATGCAGACACGAAAACCTAGATAGTATGCAGATTTCATCCTGTACAAAAGGCAAGCAGATAGTGGTGTCCAAAGCAAGGGAGAAATTTAGACTGCACAAAACCTTCACCAATGGAGGGCCATGGTTTGTATAGAAAGATATAAGAATAAAAGTCAGGTTTTAATAATGATGAACTAGAACTGACAGCTAGACATCTACAGAAGTGCTACAAGAAAGAAGGAATGAAAATTTTGCTCACACAGAGACAAAGTGTAGAGCAGACGATCTGAGTCACTAGCATAAAGATGTTAGCTGAATTTGGTTTCGCAGATGAGTTTAAGCAGAAATACCATGCAAAGGCAAAAAGATAGCGAGACTTCCCAGTAGGCCAACAGAGAACCTTCATACCAACCTGGAAGCTGATAATCCAAACTCATTATGTGAAATTTTGATGGGAGAAGTACAAAAACTCAAAAGAGGAAAGAATAATAAAAACAAGAAAGCAGAAGATTTCAAAAAGTTGCCCATAGTTTAAGTCAACAGAACTAAAGGCAGCCAAGAGGATAAACAAGTACTGACTCAGGGCTGCTTAAGCAAAGAACTATGAAGACTTTAGCTATGTAGTTACAGTAAAATATTAAGTCTTAAGCTACAATGCAGAAAAAAAAAAAAAAAAAGAAATAAAAAGAGGATGTAACTGGAACAAAACACTAATTCTAAAATGATATTAATGTTATAAAGACAGGTTTATTGTCCATATCAGGAGGTGGCCAGCTGATCATTTCTTCATAGGATTAACCTCTCAGAACCAACCAAAACTTTTTCCCTACATTCATATATTCCTCTTGGTAGACTACGTTCTTTGGTCAACAACTCTTGACTACTCTGAAAGCTATTCTTCAGATTTCTATTATTCACCTACCATTTAAAAACCATTGCCACCATAAACAGCAAGAAATGGTGATACATCCTAAAGTTCCTTCAGCTTGCTTTTTTGGATAAACAACAACTAAGCACTAATGTGTACTAAAGCTCATAGATGTGACACCAGATTATAATACTTAGCTAAGTACCCTGGAATGGTTTAAGGAACACGAAAAATTTTTCTTAATTGGCAGAGTGGTTCACTAACTTCACTGTGGAGGTTTTGGCCTTTAGCCTAAAAAAAGTCTCATAAAATATTTTTGCAGATTTCTTCAGATAATGCTATTTTATATGATCAGATCTACTCTTCCTACTGGATGGCTTACATGAAAATAAAAACATTCCTTGCCAGTTCCATTCACTTCACCATTCTTCACAGAGCCCTCATCAATACAAATCTCCAAATCTTAGTATCAAATATCCTGGCACTTCGAATATTCTCATTTTCTCTCATCTTTTTCTGCAAAAGCTCCTTCTGACAAAGCAATACCAACAGAACATCTGTTGGTGGTACTGTAGATTTTTTACTGAAGACAGGTAGGAGCAGACCTAAACCTAGTGGCAGCAAAAGACTTCAATCTCCACCATCTTTAAATGAAACGTGAGCACGTCTCATTAGACTGCATCAAATTTTGAAGCTATGATTTAGAGACTTCTGGATTTTAACACTTTGAGAGTCATCTGTGTCAAAGTCTTGACCACTGGGCTCTGCCTCTTTAAAAAAAGCAACAGACTTATCTTTTACACAGGAAGATAGTACCAGAAACACTGACCATAACAGCTCGAAAGCATCCATAGACATTACTCCTAACTTTGCTCACTTTAACTGACAGCAGCAGAATCCCAGTGATAAGTAGTTTGCCTTTCCTAATACTGTGTTTTGTACAAACCTGTGCATTCTGATTGTACTAGCTAGCGACTCTGCATCAAAACACTCATCATTAAAACAATCACATTCTAACATCAAACAGCATTGAAGAAGAAAAAGAAAAAAAAACAACTATTAGACTTTCTCCAACTTGACCTCTCATCTCAAAAAATATGTACCAGATATCTGAAAACTACTTCCAGAAACGTATTTGTCCATTCATCCTTGGCCTTGATCCTGTAATTTATACATCTATATTGTACTTAGAGAAAGAATGTCTGCATCTAAAATAACTTTCTTCTTAACACTTACCTGGTTTGTTAGAGGTTGCTGAATCCGGTCAGTGTATGATGAGGCAGAAACCTGTTGGTCATTTATGTTCTGCTGCCGACGATCACTGTACTGCTGATGCGAATGGGACATCTGTCCAGCCATCTGAAGGCCAGCAGCATGGAATGAAAACGATGGTGCAAGCCGAACAGATGAAGGTTTGCATGCTGAAGTCTCTCCTCCTAGAAAGATAACGGGAGTTTTTAATACAAAGTTAATGGCTTTAAAATATTTACCTGAGTAGACTCCACCTCCAAGCCTACAGAGCATACAACAAACTAATAGTTTCACCATTTTAATATGCGTAAGTTTTCATATGCAATCAACCCAGAAATCATTCTCATATAAAGATTACCTCTTTCCATTTCAGTTGTGACAAGTTATTCATTAATCATTTATTCACATTTATACTTAACATCCCATTTCTGATATCTTCATCTGTATGTACTAACTCAACTGGAATTTGACAAGGGTTATTTTCAAACATATGAATCTTGAGTGTGGATATCCAGGAAAGACAAGAAAGCATTCAGGTTCTGTCTTTTAAGGTTGTTAACAGCAACTTTTTGAACTGATGATACCAAATGAACAACTTGTGCCCAGCTTAATCTGCTCATCTTCTCTGGTCTCAGTGGCTACAGTTCCCTGTGAATAGTTTGCTCACTAACCTACGTTTTGAACTTTCAATGCACACCGTGCTTCATCTCAGCTAACTGACTCCAACTGTTGAGTTTCACGGAGCTACAGTTAGCAAGTATGCAACTTCAATTAATTCCTTTTGGGAAGGTGAAATCAGACTGCAAGAAGCAAATGCAAAGCAAGACACAAACAAAATCTCTGGTGTCAAGTTGCAGGAGAAAGGCAAACTGCATGGCCAAAGTATTATATTCCATAGCACACTTAAAAATGCCAGATCCCACAGGCATAGAAACTGCCTCCAACTGGGATGGATCCAACATCTCTCAACTGTTATTTCAGATATGTCAGATGGCATTTAACTGATTCATAGTCATCTTGTATCTTTACTGCTCTCTAACAGCAGAGGACAAAATGCAAGCACAATTTGGTCTTCTTTGTTAATGAAAGTTTAGCATGTTCCACATATAACACTTATCCTTTTGCTTTTTGCTGTCTAAATGGATGGAGTGCTGGCACAACATAAGAGAGAGCACGATGAGACTAGCAGTCAGGCATACTGAACCACTAGTGCCACTGAAAGAATACGAGTGGAAATTCAATCTAAAATCTAGAAGCATGATTATTGGTAAGGATTAAATTTACAAGTGAGATGTGAGATAAGCAAACTCCCTAACCAGCAAGGGGAAACCTCCATTGCATTTACGATCAAAAAATCTGCAAGAAAATATAATCAGTACAAAACAGTAGATGAACACCTCACATGAATTTGACTTTCTTAAAAATAACTGACTATTCAGTTTGCCACTTGTTAAGAAAAAAATAAAATAGTGAAAATGATAGCACATCACTGACTTGGCAACTAATAGAGAAGTAAAACTACACGGGATGGAATCAAACATCATATTAAATTAAGATCATTTTTCTCATGCAAGCTCCACAGTGTTCAACAAGGCCACACGCAAGGTTCTGCACCTGAATTGGGATCATCCCAAGCACAAACACAAGCTAGCAAATTAATGGATTTAAAGCAGCCCTGGGGAGAAGGACTTGGGGGGTGTTGGTTGATGAGAAGCTCAACATGACCCAGCAGTGTGTGACTGCAGCCAAGAAAGCCAACTGTATCCTGGGCTGCATCAAAAGCACAGCGAACAGGTTTACTAAGGTGACTGTCCTCCTCTACACCACCTGCATGACACCCCACTTAAAGTGCTGCAGCAAGCAAGCATTTTATTTTTCTCTTTTACCCCTGGCCAGCTCCACAATAGCACACTAGATACCTAGCAAACTAGATAGCTAAAATTTTATTATAAAATATCTGCATTTGCACATACCCCCAAAAAGCAAAAATTCACACGTACATACAAAAACAAAAACAAAAACAAAAACAAAAAACACCAACAGCGTGGAGTTCTAATTTATATTCTGAATCCACAGTATCTTCTGGCACACACGAAAGATCACATCATTCAGAGAATACACTGAAGAATGCACTGGACACAGCTTTTTGTTTTCTTTTTTGGTGTTTTTTGGCTTTGTTTTAAAAGGAGAGAAGGAGAACAGAAAAGTATAGTCATCCTTCAAAAGAACGCTAATTTTATATTAGCTTTAAACTTTCCATGCAGGCACATCCTTTTCCCCTCCTGATTCCACTACCATGATAATACAGCTTTAGCTCCTGCATCTTCCAAACTGAAAACAGTCAGATGGATCAACTCTGTTAATTCAAAAGCAGCATCCCAGAAAGAAGAATTTCATGATTTATGAGAAGGCGATTGGACTGTAAAATCACAAAGAAAGTTTCTCAAAGAAACAGTCTGACAATGTACTCATTTGATTTAACTTTTCTTTTTTGGACATTCAACGTCAAACAAGTGGTTACCTATTTGCCTGGTGATAAGCTATTCACAAATAATGACATCAGCATATCCCAATCAAAAAGTTTCTGTTTGCAAACAATTTTATAAGTCACTGTTCTTTGTTAGAAACGTAAATCAGTTCTACAGAGCAACACCTAAAATACGAGAGCTTACCTACAGTCTGATGACTGGAAGTCTGGTAGACAAGTATACAGGTAGAAATTGGCTAGTTAGTACAGTGTCTTCTTATGCCAAAGAGAGAGGCATTTTAATAGTCCCTGTCAATATGATGGTATTCAACCACTAAAAATCCTGCAATAAGCAAGAATCGTTTGGGTCAAAAGTTCAAGAACTGCAATTACTGACTCCGAAAGATCAGTAGCTAAGTACCTTTACAATTTCTAACTGCCATTGAAATGGAGACACAGAAGTTCACAGGTTTCTCTTCCTGAAACCAGTCCTAACTATCAGCAAAAAACAAGTATGTTCAGGATATGACCCTTGATGAAAACACCTGACCTCGTCAGATTGCAGATTTTGTTCCGTGATACTTGCAATCTTTCCATGGGACAACAAAGCCCAAGAGAATCTCACAACATACTATTATGAGCCAAGAAGCAGCTAGTAACATTAGGAAGAAGTGAAGAATAAGGCAAGAATCAGAATCTTGACCTCTCTATTGTTAGGCTGACTTGTCACTCTGAGAAGTAGGGGTGTTTGTGTGCAGATGAGTTTCAAAAAACTCATGGCGGCCAAACTTCTGGAGCTCTAGACATTTACAAAATTAACCCATCTACTGACATCATGAGGGTCTAGATTCCAAAGGAGCTCATACACATCATACACATACAACAGGATACAAATAGGTAAAGAACAAGTTCTATTCAATCATCAGTTTTCCTTTCCAGCCCTATCCTATAAAGGTTACACTTCAGTATGCAACTGGGGAAGGAAACAAAGTGATAAGAAAGTAAAAAGCATGCCAAGATCTCTAAGTAATGAAATACTTCAAAGGAAGATACTGCAGATTTGCAGTGGGTAGAACCATCTTAAGAATGGGTTTTAACTAATGTGTTAGGTCAGAGAATGGCAAAAAAAACAAAAAACAAAAACAAAAACAAACAAAAACAAACAAACAAAAAAAAACCATAGTTGAAAAGTCAAAATAATTTGTTTGCCTACAACAAGACTAGATCAGAACATAATGCATCCCTCATTTCAAGGCCAGGTTGGACGGGGCCCTGGGCAGCCTGGTCTAGTATTAAATGTGGAGGCTGGTGGCCCTGCATGTGGCAGGGGGGTTGGAGCTCCATGATCCTCAAGGCCCCTTTCAATCCAAGCCATTCTATGATTCTATGAATCATTTCAGCCTGGAGTGCATATTTCCTACAGTTATGAATGTAACAGCCCTTCAGAGTGAAGCTATTCTGAATGCTCTATTTCATACTGATGTTCCATATCCCATAACATAAGGTAAATGTAAATAATGAGAGTAACTTTTTGTCTTTTGTAAATTTGCTGTCTCCTGAAAGTAAAAAGTGAGACAGAAGTGAGCATTAAAAAAAATGCAAAGCTATTGTACAAGCAAACCACTGTAAGGATAACCACAAAAAACAGTTAAAAGGGGATAGATAGCATAAATGTGATTATAGATAAAACCTAAATTATAACCTCAGATGAGGTTCATAACTCAGAACTATCTCAAAATACAGATACTGCAGAATTGGACTGGCCTGTCACATGGAAGAAGGTAAATCTTATTTCTTCAAAGAAGTACTTGAGCATAGTGGAAAGGGAGTAAGTTCAAGAATATATTTCTTTATTTAGAGAGGAAGAAAAATAATTCCTTTATTCAAAATGGGTTCATTTCAAATGACTTTTCCAATTATCAAAATAAATTAGTAACTCAAAATAGAAAAACATTTGAGAGGGTAATTATTAAATACATGAACTACAACTGATTAAAACAGGAGAAAAATTGATACCATTTTATACATTTTAAAAAAATTCAATAGTTTCAAAATTAAATCATCTACCTCACCTATAGATTTTAGAATCTGTTCTTATCATTTTGACATCTATGTAATTCATTTCCATGTTACCTCCTCCTCAAAAACGTATAACACATCCAAGTGGCGTACTGCATTACTGGTATTGTCCTTTTAAAATAAAACAATGCTCAAACATCCGTCAATTGACTGCTAAGAGTTGCAGGAGGCTCTGTGTGCCACCCCAAGAGTGGAACACTGCCTCTGAAACAGAACACACCAAGTATTTATATAGTATATACAGTTCAGTAAGTACTGACTTTTAAATCAGTTTTCCAAAAAAAGTTGTATATTTCGCTCTTTTAACTTTGGTGTCTAAAAACATGCAAACCTCAACCAAAGTTTTCCCTGTGGTTGGGTCATTGTAAGGTCTATTCTCTATACAGACTGTCCAATATCTAACAGACCTGGAAGTCATGACAGAACCTTTCCCATGGTCACTACTTGGGCTACACACAGAATGTATCATGCATACTTTCTGTCTTTAAAAAAAGCCCGGAGATTATATATCAAATTCATACAGTAATAAAAAGCTATGCACAGCCACAGCGTTTCATGTTCCTTTTCCAAATGTGGAGTGTGGTCAAATGTAAGCATGGAAGAAGTGCTACGTTTAATGCTGAAAACAGTTACATACTATAGAGTCAATTCTGGACTCCTAACATGTTAGAACTAAACCTCCAGAGATGTAAAATGCCAAATAAGCACCATCAAAAAGGTCAAGAGAGCAATCCGTGTATACTCTCAGATTTGTTAGGTCTGGGAATAAGGTTCATCTTTATCAAATGATTATTGTTCCCATGTGTTTTCATGAACACCTGTATCCTCCTCTGACAGGTGCTGTTAAATACAGAGATGCTGTCTGAACAACTAAGCTAACAGCTTACCAACAAATTAAAGATACCCTGACACCCCAACCCAGGTGCATATTTACATCCTTACTACAGCACATGTGGTGAAGAGAACAGAGCACTTCCCCCATAAGGAGAGGCTGAGAGAGCTGGGATTGTTCAGCCTGAAAAAGAGAAGGCTCAGGAAGATCTCTCATAAGTGTCTATAAATATCTGAAGGGAGGCTTTTAAGAAGACTGGGAGAGCCAGGCTCTTTTACAGTGGCATCCAGTGCCAGAACAAGAGGCAATGGGCACCAACTGGAACACAGGAGTCTCTGTCTGACCATCAGGAAGCACTTCTGTGCTTTGTGGGTGACAGAACTCTGGCACAGGTTGCCCAGAGAGGCTTCAGAGCCTCCTCCTTGGAGATCTTCAAAAGCTGCCTGGGAAACCTGCTCACATCAGCATTCTATTTCATAGTCTTAAAAATTGCAAATGTCATTTCCCAAGCGTGAGAATTTACCACTAACCTGCTATCCAGATAAACACTGCCTAAAATAAATAAATAAATAAATAGAACTTCACAGCACCTTCTGTGCCTAAGTCTTCTGCATTTGGCTCTTCCATGTAGTGATTACTACTTCCATTAAATACTTTGGCTATTTCTTTTGTAACTCACTGTTCCAAGGTTCCCACCTCTTTGTTCAATTAAGCTTCAAGAAGAGGCAGAATTTCTTACCGTATCCATAAAATTAAGACTGGTAAAGCACGGCACAACTTATCTGGCAGAAAGAATACAGAACTAAATTGGAAGTGGTAGAGATACTGCCTGGGGAGCTTCTTGGACTGTTGGGTCATCTCATTTTGCAATATGAATCTTCTGAACACCTTTCTCTGCATAACTCACTCTATTTCACTCTCTCTTCTCTGTTCTTCAGTGTTTACCCCATAAAGATCTTGACTGTCCTTTTACCTCCTCTACCTTCTGCCTCATCCTCCCTTTCCCTGTTCCATCTCTACTATCTACTATTTGGGTCATTTAGCAATGTGCTGAGGTATTCCAACTCAGTGATAAGTTCACAGTTGAATGAGAACAAGGTAGAAAACATGAGAGAATACAAGTGTGAACTGTATCATTCACCACAATCAGTAGTCTCATTTCCACATTCTGAGTTCAAGAGCTTGTGGGTCTATACCACAGACCAAACGTGGCAGTTCTCAGTAGTACATACGACTGGTTCACACTTCAAATCTGTTCATTTCCAATCTCTGCAGTGCCATTACAAATTAAGGCCTCTATCCTCCCATTATTTTTTTCTGAGTGCCAAAAGAGCCATCAGTTTCCTGAAAGAGAATACTGTATTAGTTGACAAACTGTACAACACTTTTCTTTGGGGAGGGGAAAGAGGGGCAGGTACAAGATTCATTCCATTGCAGAACTCTGTTCAATCTTGTTCTTTAAAATCCATGCTTGGAAAAGTTCTCTACTAATGATCATTACTACCTCAGCTATCATTCAATGCACCTCTTAGAAACAGGTCTGAAAAAGGCAGAAGACTGACCTCTGTGCTTCTTTAACAGCCAACCACCTCTGCATGGTTAGCGCATCCTAAAAGAGGCAGTGAGCAATTAGCAATAGAGACAAATCCCTGGATCTTGAGAACTCCCTGTTCCAATGAACCCCCACATTTAAGAAAAGTCAGATTACCCAGGTCTGCCAAAGCACAATAAATGTCAAGCACTTGGGATTTTGTAGTCCGTATCAATCATTTTTAAGCAATAAGCAAATGCCAACCTGAACTCTAAGTGAACTACTGCTTTGCTGAAATGCTGTTCTGCCTATTGTCCTCATGCAGTACATTTAAAACGACCACATGAGGATTCGAGGGTACACAGATTTAACTCAGCTTGCTGTGGAATGAGGAAGGCTGTGAGAGAACCCAATGAACAAAGGAAAATTACCTGCAGCAGCAACTGCAGAACAAACAACTCCGTTATAAATATCCTTCCTCTGGAGGAGCTATATTATTGTGGAGGAATTATATTATTAAGAATGGCTCCTTCAGAAGCTATTCTACAATAACTATTCAATCAACTTCCCTGTACAGAAATACTAAATGCTACCTTTGCTCAAAGCAAAATTAAGTCCTAAACTTAGAAGCAAGAACATTATTGAATCCTGTTCGCAATGCACCCAGGTCACAGAATTTTCTTGCTTGCACTCTTTCCTAATGGAGTAAGCTGCAGAGAAGATGAAGCGTTTAGGAGGGGAAAAAAAATTACTTCTGAGGGCCATCTTTCCCAACAGTCTGCAGATCTTTGACATGACACGTCTGCCACGTGCCTGGACATTTGGCAGAAGAAGGGAGAAAGAAAAGCCAGGAGCAGCTTCATTAATTGTTCTGAAAGTGTCATGTCTGCCCCGGCTATCCTCTGCCCTAGATGACCTATGGCAGGAGGTGGATTTGGGCAGGAATTACATGCAAACACCGTTGCTTTTCCACCTATACTTCCATGGGACACCAACTCTATTCTGCTCTAGAAATGCTGTGACTAAGACCTGTGACTGGGAGATTGTGGTACACACCTCTACCCAACCACCTCAGAAGTCTGGTACCATCAAACATGGACTACATTCCCAGTGCTCTCCATAATCCTGCTAAAACAAGTAAAGAGATGGAAATTTCTAAAACTCACAAATATAAAATTCTTTAAATGGAAGACAACAGAGAAGCTTAGGATTTAATCCACTGGCAAAATTATAAATCTGCTTCATTGCTTTGAGTAAACTGTTGGGAATTTTAGAACAAAGAAAATTATGTGAAAGTGAAATTACTTTTTCATAAAAGAAGCCCAAGATCACCAAAATTCTCAGCTGAAACTTAGAGGAAACATTAGCATGCTAACTCCAACCACCAAAATCCTAAGCTCCATGAGAACTCTGCTTTGCACTGTCTATTCTTGAGAAGTAAGATGTCTAAAGGCACACATCTGAGAAAGTCTACAACTCCAAAAGTAAACGGTGAGAATGGAACCTGTATGTGCAGGCCTCCACAAAGACCAGAAGCTTGAACTTAGGTATGCACTCAACTAAAGAACATGAAAATTGAAGAAGTTAGGGAACAACAGAATACTTCCACAGTTTTAACTCAGTGCCTCTATGTAAATCAATTATGATACTATTGAGCTACACTAATAACCTATTGAGTTGAAAAGAGAGAATGAACGTAATGCAGACTGAATAGGTTGCCAAACCACTAATTTTATTTTCACTGTATTTAATATAATATCATGGAATCACAGAATAGCTTGGGTTAGAAGGGAACTCAAAGTCCACTCAGCCCCAATCTCCTGCCATGGCAGGGCTGCCACCCACCAAATCCCCAGGGCTTCATCCAACCTGGCCTAAGACTGTGCCCCAAATAGTATTATTACTATCTGCAAGTATATTCTACACAGCAGCCATTGGCTTTGTACCCAAATAATTCATATTTTGTTTCTGCAGTATTCTTATGAGACTGAAATTTATTTTATCTAAAGAAAAACAAGAAGAGGCAGGTTAAAGACAAAAAGGTTTCATGGCGTTAAATTTCTGATTCTGTGTAAATAGAAAGACTTCTATAAAGACCAGGAACACACACTATAGGTAGATCTGTTTTACAGCGCTCTACGGAGGAGAAGCTTAATAGGAAGTTTCAAAAATTCAGGAAAGGTAAACCACATGAGAGAGGTCAGAAAGATTTTCATTTCTGTTCATAAACAAAACTGAGCAGAAGAAGGGGTACCTGTTTCATATTGGACTAAGAAGCACAGTTCTTTCTAACAACGGGGCACTATCATGGGAATTCCTCCACATATCAAACTGAAGTTCCTTTCAAAATCAGTATCCTGTCTGACAGTGGTCAACAGCAGTCACCCAGGAGGACAGCAACAGGGCAAGCATGTAGCAGTATATGCCCGGCATATTCTTCTAGTCTCCAGTTCAGGAGTTACATAAAGCCAAATCCTTGTTATTAACATAACATACTTCACTCACTCTTTTCCTCTATGGATTTGATGATTTATTTATTTTTTTTTTTGGCACTTCAGCATCTCTAGAACATCCCTTGGCAAAAGGCTCTGCAGCTTACTCAGAGCAACCCTTACTCATTAAGCAAAATCTCCTTGTTGCTCGTTACAAACCTGCCATTTTCATCTGATGCTTCTGCTGAATAGTAAAAAAAGAAACAGTCTGCTTTCCTGCAAAGAGGCAATGATACTGACATGAGGAAATGAATGAGAGGCTTCAGTCCAGCAATTTTGTTTATTCTATTACTAGGGGTCTGGTTCATTGCTTTTAAGCTCCCTTTAGACCACATGCCTTCATGTGATCCTCAAAGATAGGATAATCTAGTATTTAGAGAAGAAATATTCTCTACCACATACCTGTATATACATGGGCATATTTTGTATTTAAGCTTTTATTTTTTTATAATATGTTCTCCAGAAGTTTTCCTACCACACTGCAACTCTGTCCCACACTTCATCATGAATGTGTAGCTTGAGAAACGCAGGTCAAATTCAAGAAGTCTGGGCCGATGATTCAGCCCAATATGGCATTTTAATTGTGCCAAATGAAATACGCAAATCAAAACAGCTTAGCAATCAATACTTTATTAATTATTAATAAAAAAGACTAACATTTGCTTAAAAATTGGGAGAGAAGATTTATTAAAAATCTTCAAAACAGCAAATATTCATTTTTCAGAGGGCAAATGTTGGTGAAGAAGAGCCAAGCTTAATATTCTTATCTTTTTTCCCCTCCACAAACCTATGTTTAAAATTTCACGCAATTATATCTACAGTTGTATAGTTTATAAGTTTCTTAATTTAATAACAATCCTGTCATTTAAATAATATGGACATAAAGACAATGGAAAATGGCTTAATTAGGTGAAAGGCCCACATCTGTGTATCAGTTCCCAACATAATGCCTGAAAAACAGACATGAATAAAAAAACATCACTTATAGGGAGTTCTGACAAATTCAGTAAGTAAAAAAGTGAAAGGGAAAACAGCTCATAAGTCACAGTAACCTTGTAATATGGAGAACAGCAACTCGGTGACAAAGTTTAAAACAACACGGTTGTATGAAGTCACTCCATTAAACACACTACAAAGGAACCCCTACACTTACATTCCATAAACCCTCAAAAGCCAACTCCAAGTTCACACAAATTACATTATACCTTGGATATTTAGCTTCTTAAAGGCACTAGGAATCACCAAGTACAGCTGAAAAATTAAAACAAAACTCCACGAAAATAAAAACTGGATTTAATCACAGGTCACTCTGACAGCAAGCTTTGGTCTTCATGGCACGTTGACTTGGAAATGATTGCAGACTATTGCTCATCTGAAGCAACGCTCTCACACTCGTTCAGCCAACTCTAAGCACTACATCACGAGAATGCTGCATATTCTCTCGGTATTTAAGAGGCAATTAATCAGAATTTATGAAAATCAAATATTTTGCGTGCGGATGTTTTCAATTAAATATATGGCACAAAGAAAAAAAAAATGTCGTCAAGTTGTCCCACTTCTGGCAACATTCCAATTGCAGCTGAACTCAAGGGCGGCCAGATCTGCTGACAACAGGGATATGTCACAAATACGCCAGCAAGAGTAATTTCCTCCATTACTGCTAAGTGCTAGGTGGTACCAAGCCTCATACGAGTATTAATATCTATGCGAGGGGAAGACAGAAAACGACAGAAAACAACAACAACAAAAAAGGATGCAGAATGTATGCAGATGGATTTGCTCAGTATGCATTCAGTAATGCACTTGCCATGCCGGGCAGGAGGGATGTGACCATTTGTGCACAGAAAGGCTGCGGCTTGCCCGGCTGAGGAACCCTGAGAGAGGGTTCACCCTGGGAAAAGCAGGACTGAAGGCAAGCTAACCCGGGGTCAAACGGGAGAAGGGCAGATTTGGAAAGCTGACTTCCACAACAACAAAATGCTTTCAAATTAGATTTCTTCACGTTCTTAGGCGGGAATGACACAGAGACCAAAGGAACCCAGACTCCACACTTACAGCTGAGGGGTCTTTTTTGCGAGGAAAAGAAAAAAAGACAACGTGAACACACCGGTTTCTAAAGGCAAGCGTGTGTTCCAGAAATAGCTGGTTCTGCATTCGCACCATCCACAGATACGTATCTCGGGAACAGGGGTTACTGCGTTTCAGAGAGCGCCGGCACTAAGCTGCCCGACGGATGCTCCCCGAGCCAGCTGCCTGCACAGACACGGCTACCGCGACGTAAGGCGCTTTAACTGAAGGGAGAGAAAGAGAGAGAAGAAAGACGTGGGGACGCGCAGTGACGGCACTCTTCCATCCGCTCAGCACTCGCGGTGAAGATTTATTTTCCATTAGCCGGCAGTAGGCTGGTACATGCCTACTGCACAGCACGTGCCCACGCACAGGTGCACACCGGGACACATACACACACACACATATACATACACACACACACATAGCGCTGAACGCCCCGTTCCCGCCCTCAGACCCGCTCCCGCCCGTTGCACAATGCAGAGAGCGGCGCGCAGAAACCGCCGGAACCCCAGCAACAGCGGGCAATTAGCATAGCCTACCACGGCGGCGCCGCCAGCTGATTGGAAGAGGCGGCCGGCATGCTGGCCAATCAGGCGGGGCTATGCAAATCGCATCCCGCAGTTGCC
>JAOWBP010000001.1:89952844-89964669 GCA_028571105.1 Tragopan temminckii | reverse complement strand
AAGCAATAAACAAGCCACGAAATTGAGCTTTGTCACATTTTCAAGTTGTTGTTAACACTTTCAAGTTTAAAGCGAAATTTGCTGCGTCTAGCGGGGATTACAGACATGTTCTACATTTCACCCCGCAGCAAGGGCAGGGCCGCGCAGTCACGATACGCGGGGATTAGGGCTGAGCGCTGCGGCGGGATTCGAACTTGCGGCGTCACGGCGGGCCAGCCGGGGGGCGCCTCTCATGGCCGAGGGGCTCGCGGGGGTCACGCAGGCAGCGCTCGGGCGCTCCCGAGTGCGAGATTCCCCCCTTAAAAAAGGCTTCGAGGGGCTTTTCCGCCACTGTGACACCCGGAAAGGGAGGAAGTTCCCTTTCGGTGTGCAGTCAGATCCCCCGATACAATGATAAGGCTGATAAGCTGGCGCGGGCTGCTTCCAGTGCAAGATCCTCTTGTCACAGCCACTACATTTCTGTTTGTATTTTAGGAGGAAAAAGACTAAAAACGGAATCTCCTTAACTATTCACCCCACTGACAGATCTTAAATAAACGAGTTTCGGCTCATTTGACTAAACAGAACCACCAGGTTAAGACTGAACGTAGCAAATGTGTGTCATAAGGAGAACAAGCCCGTTTCTTCCCTCGGTTACAAAAACTAAGAGAACATGAGAGAAAATTGTCGGAAGTCTGAGAGAATACCTGCAGTTCTGTGTCTGCATACAGCAGCAGACACGCACAGACCACCACAGGCCCTGACCACCAGCACCCCTCAGCTGGCTTTCCACACACACACACACACACACACACATACAGATAGATACATGCAGTCAGAAAACTGCCACCGTTCAGTGCACTCAAAATGAAGCGCCCAGCGCAATGACCGACCCGCGTATCCTGCAGTCATTGCCTCACAGGGGGAAGGCAGCTGCAAAGCCCGGCTCTGCCGCCTGCTACCAGCCTCTCTCAAAGCCACCCAAGGACAGTGACACCATTCCGCCCAGCCACCAACCCAGGGCACCACTGAAGGGCGGAGGGCTCCCTATTTCTTTGTCAGTCGCTCCAACGTGCAAAACTTTGCAGCTATTAACCACAGAATCTACATTTTTGTTTTAAAGTGTTGAAAATGTAGGCTCCAGAGACTGAGTCTGACAATTCTGTTGGCTCCCTCATCTCTAAAATTTAACAAATTCTTTTCAAACACATTATCAATAGTAAAATTGCTATTTCCTTATATGTCCAAAATATATAAAATTGCCTTAGCATGTGCACCAGCCCCTCTGACACATGCAAAAAATCAATTCAATCTGTTCTGAATCTTGTTTGAGCTTTTTAAACTAAATTTGTGCTTTTTGATTTATGCCCATCTAGCAGCACACCCTGTACTGCACAGCAGCAGCAAGCAGAAGAGTGTTATCTGACCATCGGCTTACAAGATTTTCCAAGCAATCCATCCTGGGCCAATACCTCGCAGCACTAATCCTGCTAGTCTGCTCAACTGCCCTCTCCAAGTAATACTTTTATCAGCAGTTAAGTAAGAGTTCCTTGTATTTGTGCCGTGTCTTTTTTTCCCACCTCCAAAAAGAAGACAACGTTACTTACAATCTTCAGTTTAGAGCGCAGAACTGAAGACTGAACATAAATTACATGCTGCGTGGCAACACAGCAAACTGTAGAACTGTGCATGAAGTAAAAAACACAATAATGCTGTACCTAAACAATGCCTGTAGCTAACATGAAGCCCAGTGTCTAAACGTCACGTTTTAGATTCAGTGTGCTTTTCCAGCTGAGCACAATGGAAAGTTAGCATAAATACGTGAATAATTTTTAAAGCCCTCATTTAATCTACAGTACAAACACATATATATTAAAAAAAGGAATCTTTTCCTACTCACAAAAACCATCAAGGGAAATAGAATAATTCAAGTCATTTCCCATTTGTAGTTACTGAGACACAAGATATATTTAAACAGTTGGTACAGAAAAAATGGAAAGCATCTACCATATCAATGTACAGCTAGCATGCCAAACCATTAATGTAAGAGCTAAACAAGAGATGAATACATCATGTGCAATAGTCTCACATGATATAAATTATTCAATACCTGACCAAAGAAAACAGCCTTCAGGAGAGAGGGGGAGGATCTGAAAATACTTTTGTAGTTTGAATAAATACAGTACCACCAAATGATGCAAAATAATCTTTTACAAAAAAAAAAAAAAAAAGAAAAATCTTCCTACCTCTACAGCACGGTTAAATAATCATATTTAATGAGTAAGTTTCATTTGGTACAGGCCAAAAAATTCAATTTTTACAGTCAGTTTTACTTTAAATGATTTTGCACATAGGCAAGCATGTATTTTCAGAATTTATGCTATGACCCCTTCTCCCACTTGCAGGATTTGGTCAATGCACTGACAAAATTAATTATGTCAAACAAAAGTACTTTGCAGGCTTAAGATACACAGATAGAAAACTAAGTGATATTTGAAGAAAAAATATACATATATAAAATACAGTTTGATTAAGAGGAATCTACTGCTGTAAGTACCCTAGGTCGTGGCTGATTTCCTCTATCATCTTAAAATAGTTTATTTCACCCAAACAGAAGTTTAGAGTACAGTTCTGGCCACTAACAAAGCAGTTATTTTGCTTTTGGAGATGGCGTACTATTTCACATTGTGTCTTAGTAACAGAAATTCTGGTAAGTTTTCTAAAAAATGAATACTTAAAAATTCATAAGCATGCAGTCCATATTAATCCACAGTTTATACAAATAATAAAATTCAAAATGTTTTTTTTTTCTTCTTTTACTTACTCTAAAGCAAACTAGAAGCATCAGCGCTATTTTCTTTTATAAAATATTTACAAGTTTTAGAATTGTAACAAAATCATTTTTCTGCTGTGTTTTCAATAACTTGACAAATGATATTCTGAGATTGGCATTTTACAATAGATGTCTCAAGTCTGACCATACTTCCTGACAAACTGCATTCAGATTTTAAATCATTCCCCAGTAAAAAGCTCTAATGCTTCCATATCTAGCTAGTTACAGAAAAATACAACTAAAATCAGAAATAAAACTACAGTTTTCACAAGTGCAGTGGGACCTCACAATTCCAAAGTGCTTATTTTAAAGACTAATTTCCTGCCTTTGTAACTTCTGTATTTGGTATACACACTTTTAAGTAATTACTTCTTTTGATTTGCCTCATTTTGAAGTAGTAGCTTTCAAAGAGGGAAAAAAAAAATAGTATGGTTGAATACATGCTTGCAGCTAGCAACCACCAAAAGACAATGATGCCAAGTTTCATTAATCCAAACAAGAACACAACCCTGAAGTGTTCGGGGCTCGCTGAAAATTCATTTCTCCCAAATTCTTTTTGGAAGAAAAAAAAAAAAAAAAAGGAAAAAGAATTATCAAACCTCTATTCCTCTTCCTTTAGGACAATACTGTGGTCTAAGAAAAATATTATTCAAGCATAACTCACTTTTTCTTTAGAGACTTTACTGATCCTATAAACAGGAGGAGAGCCAACTCTTTGAAAGGGTAGATAACTGCAGGACAAGGGGAAATGGTTTTAAGTTGAGGAAGGGGAGATTTAGGTTGGATGTCAGGGGGAAATTCTTTACAGAGAGGGTGGTGAGGTACTGGAACAGGCTGCCCAGAGAGGTTGTGGATGCCCCATCCCTGGAGGTGCTCAAGGCCAGGCTGGATGGGGCCCTGGGCAGCCTGGTCTAGTATTAAATGGGGAGGTTGACGGCCCTGCATGTGGCAGGGGGGTTTGAGATTCATGATCCTTGAGGTCCCTTCCAACCCAAGCCATTCTATGATTCTATGATCTAGTATAAACTAAGAAGTGCATAGTTATAAGAAACGAAAAAAAAGTTAAATGTTTCCCTTTTTCACACCAATGACAACAACACTACCCAAACACCAGAGCTCTGCAAACTGATAAAACTTTAAATTTTGTGTACATTTTCATCTAAATGTATCTATAAATCTTACTTCAAAATCTCTAACCAGAGGATAGAGTTCATGCTTACTATGACACGGCTCCTCCTTCCCCTACCTTTCTGCTCGAGGACATTATGGAAGATGCATAAACCAAAGACACTGTGTTCCTGTTGTCCTGTTTAAGCCGTAGCACTTCAGCTTTTCTTTCTGTTGCTCTCTGAATGGTTTTACATGCCAGTTCTCAGAACAGGCTAAGAGAGTAGTCCATCAGATGCACTGGCAACATCAATATGGGAAGAAATGAAAAGATAGCAAAAGTACACTTTGGCCACCAGAAAAGACCTCTTACTTAAGGGAGTGCAAAAATGGTTGCAAATAAAAAATAAATTTAAAAAGTCATTCCATCATTCCCTGAAGGACTTCTAAGCTACACCTAAGAAAATCTGACTAAGTGGTTAGACAACATTTTGTGTTTGGTTTTTATGGTGTGCTTTTTTGGTGGTTTTTTTTTTTTTTTTTTTTTTTTGCTTCCACAGAGTTGCAGAGGAAGAAAAACATTTAATCTAAGGAATGAGTCTTGAGTGTTTTAAGGAAAGGGGATTATGTAAAAATGTTAACGGTACGTACACACTAAACTCTAAACAGACAAGCAGTTCTTCAAGGTTCAGTTAATGGCTATGTTCTGTAGAAAAATCATCAGAAGTTCAGTTTGTAGCATAAATGCTAACAAAGCTCTGACCCCAGCAGGCTTTTAATCCTTACAGAGTTTCAAACACAACTGTGCCAGTGGTCTGGTCAGAGTACTCTTCCAGTTCATGAGTACATACTGAACATTACGTTTACAGGCAGCAGACAACTGTACCGTAATGCAGAAAGCCATGATCTCCTAACATATCATTTCACCTGGAGTCTAGGCAGTGCAGGTAAAGAAAATAAAACTATCAATATGCAATACCTTTGCCTTGAAAAGTTAGGTAGCAATGCATATTGAAGTTTTCGTGTCATTCTCTAAAAGAGAATTAAAGAATTATAACTGATTTAGAAACAAGATCTTGTTACTTAAAAAAAAAACAAAAACAAGCAAAACAAAATAAACCACCATCTTTCTAATTCCTTTCTAACAGGAAACTTTCTAATCCTGGAAGTACTGCAGTAAGGCACATTATCTCTTCAGCTATGTGCACCACACTTTATGGAATGAATGGGCATGTATAACCATTTGCTGACAAAACATTCAGCTCCTTGGATGGCAGGCAGCTACCACAAACGAGGACCTTGGCAAATGTGCTCTTGGAGACGTGCGTCTTAGCAGCTCCTCTAGCAAGTAGGTGTTCAGGTAAGAGGGAAGCAGTTTGATTTGTCCGCCTTCTCATGACTGAAAAAGCAGGCTCATCAGACTGATGGTTATATTAATCTTTTGTGGGAAAAGACTGTGGAATCATAGAATGGCCTGGGTTGAAAAGGACCACAATGATCATCTAGTTTCAACCCCTGCTAGGGTCGCCAACCAGCAGACCAGGCTGCCCAGAACCACATCCAGACTGGCCTTGAATGCCTCCAGGGATGGGGCATCCACAGCCTCCTTGGGCAGCCTGCTCCAGTGTGTCACCACTCTCTGAGTGAAAAACTTCCTCCTAACACCTAACCTAAATCTCCCTCGTCTTGGTTCAAAACCATTCCCCCTTGTCCTATCACTATCCACCCTCATAAACCCTCCTGTTTATATGCTCCCTTCAAGTATTGAAAGGTCACAATGAGGTCTCCCTGGAGCCTTCTCTTCTCCAAGCTAAACGAGCCCAGTTCCCTCACCCTCTCTTCATAGAAGAGGTGCTCCAGCCCTCTGACCATCTTAGTGGCCCTCTTCCGGACCCGCTCCAAGAGCTCCACGTCCTTCTTGTGCTGGGAGCCCCAGGCCTAGACAGAGTACTCCAGATGGGGCCTCACAAGAGCTGAGATGCTTGGAAAGGGGTGCAAAAGGAATATTACTGACAGCAGGAGCAGAAATCAAGTTATAAAACAGTCTTCAAAGTAATAGGACTTTCTGTTACTACAATGATTAATTTTGGGGGGGGAAATATAATTAAAGCCTAGAATCTGTCATCTAGAAGACATCTTCAAAGGAAAATGTGAGCTGGGTAACTTAGTATCCCCAACCAGTGCACTGCCATTGAGCAAAACTTTTGCCAAGTGCATGTAAAGAGTTTAAAATCCTAACCAGAAAAAAAAAAAAAAAAAGAAAAACAACAGAGCAATATTGTTTATCATGCTCCAAAGTCAATGCAAAAAAATAAAAATAGGAAGTTGGTGCAAAATGAGCAGAGAAAAATCCAAACCACCTGCTACTGCTTTGTAGCATCAACCATTATGCCAAGCAGCAGCAACACATGAAGCTGGTATTTGCCAAAGCATCTGGGCTAAAAGCAGTACGGTGTTGTTCACGGACATCGCTGTAATGGCCAGCACAAAAACGTTTCAAAACGTCAGTCAGTCTCAGTCAGGCTTTTGAAAACTTCTATAGGACTTTGCAGAAACACTGCAGTT
This sequence comes from Tragopan temminckii, assembly GCA_028571105.1. Classification (NCBI taxonomy): domain Eukaryota; kingdom Metazoa; phylum Chordata; class Aves; order Galliformes; family Phasianidae; genus Tragopan; species Tragopan temminckii. The sequence goes on along the minus strand of JAOWBP010000001.1, from coordinate 89,958,185 downwards.
ATTAACAACTTCACAAATTCCTATTTTGTACAAACAGAAGACATCACAGAGAAGTTGCCCTTTTTCTCTCTTCCTCTCCACCACAAAAGAGTAAGCAGAGATTTCTTATACAAAATGTCTAGGAACTAAAGTGAGTGAGCAGAAGTGGTAAAACTTCCTCTGCCATCATTTGAGAGAAGGAACACTGTACTCTTCAACTGTACCAGTTGAACTGAATAGCCAATAATCCCGTGTTTCAAGATGTCAGCAATAGTTAAACTTGATGCTACAAAAGTAGAGCTGGGCAGAGACTGATAATGGGCAGACAGAAGGAGAACAGAGACAACATTCCTTAGATGTAATTATTTCACTGTGGGCTGCACAACTGTAGAGAGGACAAAAAACAATACAGCCTGAACTGACTACCTACATAAGCGCGTCCCAAAGTCATCCTCTTGAACATAAGAAACAAATTCATACCAGCAACGAAGTCCCCAGTCAGCTCCACTTCCATAGGTTTTCAAGGGAAGTGAAGACCTCTGTAGTGAACCAGTAACCACATTCATGTTTAGTCACAGCATGGTGTTTTCTACATACACAGAAACTGTCATCAAGTGAGCCCAGTTTAGCTAAAAAGACTGAAATTTTGTTGACAAGCTATTTATCTTAAAAGAGGTCCAACCCTACCATGCTCACAGATAGGACGTTATGGTGAAAGTCTCTTGAATTCTTAACAGGCCTGAAAAACATGGGGGACGTCTTGCAAGAGAAAGGGAGATTAATCTGCTGACCACAAAGCAAAACAGATTTGCTCCTGGGCACAGTGCCCACTTATGATCAGGAGGAAACTACTCCTTCTCAACAGACAGAAGATGAAGACAGTTATCAGCCTGCTTGATTCTGAGGCCGGAAATAGTGATGTGTGGAGAGAATCGTGAAAATTACTGGTGCTCCTAACTTCCCTAAAGTTCCAACAGACGAAAGATTGACCTAGACTGTGCTCATCACTCAAAAAGAGTCAGCATATGTTCCTGTCATGGGATGAACCTCTCCACACAAGAATGTGATCTGATAGGCTCCTGCAGCTTTTTCTACTCTATGTAGAAATTTTCATCTTCAGATTGCAAAGTTTCCAATATCGTCTTTGAGGAGAGAAGAGAAAAGAACTCTACAGCGGGAAGCTAAAATTCTTTTATTTACTGAAATCCACAGTCAAAAAACTTCAGTAAATGAGCTTATAGTGACGGCATAAAGGAAAAATGCTCAAATATCTAACTCTGACATGTATAAATAATAATAAAATAAGCAAATGTGTCTGGGCTAATGGATGCCAATTAAGAAAGCAAACTTTTATATTAAATACTACAGTGGAGAAACATAACAAATAGATAAATACAGCAATAAATCTTAGACCAAATAAAGTCACCCCCACCTATTCACTTATCTTTCACTGGACATTCTTTTATCTTTTTTTATCAAGGACAAAAGAGCTACTGTCATTGTTAAGAAACCAAGCAAATATATTTTCACAGATGCAATAGAATTTTAGACATTCTCAACACTCAAATAGTACGGAGCTTTATCATTTGGTTATCAAAGATGCACAGTTGTACAAACAAAAAGTTCTTAAATAGGAATACAAATATATGCATATATGTCCACGCTTCTAATGATTTTCCAAGGCATTTCTTCTTCTAAGAACTGATTAACTCTTGCAGATAGTTTATATTTCTGAATGGACTTTGATAAGGAAAGAAAGGTCTATGAGAGGTCCCATTAATCCAAAGGGTGCAATACCTGTCTAATTACCCGGTATTTGATGAAAATGCAGCTGATTCATTAGATAAGTGATCGTGAATCTAATCTTGAATGGAAACCAAATCCCTCTGTCTAAGTAGCCTGCTACACAGACTTGCTTATAAGACATCAATTCACTTTTCTCTAAATTGATCAAAAGGCTTAGATAAGAGGGAGATTAACCATCTTCCTAATGGCTTACTGCAGCTTCTTGGAAAGACAAAGCTATTGGTAATCTGTTATCAAGGATAAGGTGAATTTTTGATGGCTAAAATATATTGCTAGTAAATCTTTGGGGGGAAAAAAACGTGATTCAAAGTAAAACAAAACTGTATTAAAAAACTCTTAAAACATAACCAGAATGTAAATCACAAGCAAGGCAAGAATTGCATTCTGTCCTCTAACAACAACTTCTATCCTTTCTGAAGAAATAAGTTGTGTTTTTTTTTTTTTTGTTAGAGCTATACAGGCTATCGATTGCACAGTTACAGGAAACCAATTATTCCTGAGCTTAATACGGACTTGAGCTGAATTACCTGGAGCTGGAGTGAAAGACTTCAAGTATAAAGACGTCACTGTAGATCTGGCAGCATTTTTAACCCAAATCTTTGCTGTAGACAAAGTTAGCTCCCAAATTCTATTTAAGGAAACTGCCTTCTATTGAAAAAGTGGAATATTCAGCTAGCTACATTTTGGTGGCACTTTTTCTGAACAGAGTGTCAGAATTTTTGCAGTTGGATGGCAGCCGATAGCGTCTGGATTTCTCCCAAGAAAGAATGAAGTTTCACTACTTGCCTTCCCCTGGAGCTCCACATGCCTCCAGACATAAAGAAGAAAAAAAACAAACAAACAAAAAACACAAAAACTAATTTTTGCCTTTCTCAAGATACAAACAGTTGCTGCCTGGAGCCTTTTGCTACCAATATATTTGTAGCAATACAAAACTGAACACAGCATTCTAAACTAAAGTTGCAGAATCCACCAGTTGATTTGAGTGTGAAATAGCTTCTTTTCCTGAGGGAAACCTCTTTTATTCAGAAGAAAAGTCATGAAGACCCATAAAGTTCATAAACTCAGCCTAAGCCACAGAATAACTTTGCAGATAAAAGCTATCAAAAGATGGAGGGAAACAAAAACAAATGTAACATAAAAAATAAAAAAATAGAAATCCTGCAGGAAAGCAACACAAAATTCTCTTGGGCTTTGTAATTGAGAATGAAGCAAAGGAGTATTTCTGCACCTCCAGGTCAAAAAAAACCCAACAGGTTATATTCATATATATTTATATACATTCTATATATACATAGCAAAATGTGGAACAACAACATTTTCTTTGTTTTGACCAAGAAATATCCTTCCAAGAAAGTGAGTCCAAAGGGAAAGGGAATTCTACCAGTCCTTCTTTAAGAACTAGTAGATAATAGTGGACTTCATAGTTTCATACACACAAAACTAACAGCTGTGTACATTTATACTAGCGCATTCAGTTGGGCCAAGGAAGGTTCCCAAGAACAGGACTGAACTCTGCATACGTAGTATCCGTTCCAACAAGCACTCTTCTCCAGAAGCTCTTGGGAACATGCAGCAGTCACCATGTTCCAGGAACTATTCCCAATATGCAGCTTTCAGGCAGCCACCCAGTTTTACAGGCTGGGACAGTTAACTCACACAGATGTGTGCTGTTCCATGTGAGCAGTTTCAGTGACTGGGAACATTCAATTTACTAACAGAGAAGTGGGCATTTTTGTCTGTAAAATGTTATTCTCAAATCTCTTCTGACTACATCTGCTCTTGCACCTCTTTTGGCGTACTTTACAGATACTGTGTCTTGCTGTTCTGAGAAAATCTCCTTCCAAATAGTGAAAATGGCAGGGGGGGGAAAAAAAAAAAAAGGAGAAAAAATTCAGAAAAGGTAAGCGTGAATGTTTTTTATACTTTATTTTTTTAATTTAAAAAAAAAAAAAAAACACACCACGGTGCAAAGGAGGAAGGAAGACATGTCAGAAGCTATCATTTAAAACTGCCCTGTTTGCTCAAAGACTTTGGCCAAATCAATCTGATTCTTTGCAAGGCTCTTGCTTCAAAGGAAGTTAATGCTCTTATCAAACAACTGCATAGTGAGATCAAAGGGCAAGAACAATTAGTTGATAATGAGGATCGCCAAGCACAGAATATATACATGCACACTACGTACATACTTCACAAACTAGTCAACTCAACTACATAAGACTACCTTGTATCTTTTCAGTTATTTGCCAGAATCATCTTAACAGCAGAATCAGAGTTCTCCGTTGACATCTCAATGTGGCAATTTTTAACAGCTACATTTTGGAGAAAACTTCAGAGATGTGAACATTCAGCTTAAAAGAAAGACTAGATTTTGTACAACATCTTCTGAGAGTAAACACCCTATATGGTACAGAAATATCATTTTACTCAGATAAGATTCCAAGAATTACTCAGCACTGTATAACAATTACTTAATTTTACAACAGAAAAGTTTAGAAATGTATAACTTACTTTCAAGAAACAAGAGTCAATCGATTACAAAAGTAATGCTTTTTTATAACCTTGAAGGAGTTATCATATTGCTCACTTTAAAAAAGCAACTTAAGATAAAAAAAAAAAGAAACATCACCTAAAATAAAATTATAAATGAAAGTATGATGGAGATCTGTTGCTTTTCCACAGATGTTGTGATAAACTTTACTAAGTGAAATATTTCAAATGGCAAACTTAGCTTTGCATTCCAAGGTTGCACAACCCTCTTTGCTAGGGGATAGCAAATATGTTTACCTAGTTTAGCTTATTAAGAGCACTGATGTAATATATGTAAGCCAGTATTCCATAGATTCATAAAGACCTCTCTTATCATTCCCACATTTGATCCATTTAAAGAGATCTGATCATTTCTAAGACATCAGTAGATTGTCAGAACTTGCGCTAATATAAAACAGATTAAAGCACTTATACTTTTAGTAATATATAAAAACTTGCAGTGTCAATTCTCACCATCTAGATATGTTCAGTGTCCCTTGCGAAGATGAATGGAGCTACCTACACTAAGGCAGCATTCAGAAGAGAATAATCCATCAAAATATGTTTGTATTCAGCCCACTTATTGTACTTCTGTAATTGTTGCTGCCTGTAGAGAGATCTGAGTGTATCATCAGAAATGGTTATTTACTCCACTGGAATGGTGAAAAAGCAATGAACTGTGGACAATAATAACAGCATTACAATGCTTCTTCTCTACTCAAATGCTTTACTACCTGCATAATCAAATAAAACATTGTTTTTGTCCACAAACCAGGTAAGAATTAAATCAACTTCATCCACCTTTGTAAACCTGATCCTTCTTCAGTAATTCCTGGAAGGCACATACCTTGATCTTCCTTATATTCAGGAGGTAGTGTAAACAAGTGCAAGGTATTGACCTCATATAAGCAAGATACACAAGTACAAAAATTCTAAGATGTCAGAAAGCATTCTGTAAGACAAGGTGATAGCACTGGACTGTGTATCAAACTTTACGACAGATTCAGAAGACAACGAAATATAATTC
>JAOWBP010000001.1:89936689-89952811 GCA_028571105.1 Tragopan temminckii | reverse complement strand
TGTATTTCTTCGGAAAGATAACATAAGAATATAGAAAAATGTTATAGCAAAAATTATAACCTTCTGAGAGCCCATAGTAGCTATTCATATTACAAGCAAAATTTTAAAGACAGGAAGATGGAGGAAAAAAAAAAAAAAAAAAAAAAAACAGAAGAAGTAACACAGGCACTGATAAATTGTCATGGCTAGGGACAGACAAAGTAGAAATCAAGAGCAAATCTCTCTTCCATTTCTGAAAGAGACACCTATTCTATCTTTGTAACAGATATGGTAGAGAACTGTCCCTGACTGCACTACAAAAAGAAATGTAGATCTTCAGAGATATTTAGGTACTTAGCTCACAAAAATGTCAATGGAAATTAAATGCAAGTATCAATGGGTGCTGGACATCAGAAACAAGGCCACAGAATGTCACTTCAGCTGATCAATATACGCTGTGCTGCAAATTATCCACTAACTTCAGTGCCAGGATAACTGAAAGGTCAAACCAACACATTTCATGTCTCACCACCATTCATAAAAACAAATGGTTGTTTCTTGCTTTTTTATTTAATCACTGTTTGTAACAGTTTATCAACAAATATGTAAAAAAAATAAAAAAATAGAACATCAGGATGAAAATGTGAGAATGAAAACATTCTCAGCATCAACCTATTTTCCAAGTTTTATTATTTTCCCCAGTACAGAAAGTTTTAACTAGACTGCTTAGCTTACATTTGAATTGCATCTAGTGACATAAAATATCTGATAAGTATGTTTTTAAGTTGTCTTACAGAATCCTCCACGTTGACAAGTGTAGACTGTTAATTTCATGTTAAAACGTAGACATCATCATAGAATCTGGTGAAAGGAATACCTATTCCCCTATGCACACTTAGACAAAAACTTCTGTAATCAAGTCTTCGAGTATCCTATTTTGGTTCCACAAGCTGAAATTATACCAGCTTGACATAACAGTTATGCATCACGGTGTCAGAATGTGCGTGGTCACCACTCCCTGAAATAACAGTGACTATAAATGCACAAATAACCATATATCAAGAGATGAACTGAATAGGAAGCAGCAGACTGAGTAGTAACAGAGAAATAATAGTTTTTAAGACATCACAAGTCTTGCTGAAGTTGGACATTGTGAACAGTATTTACATAGTTCTTGTATCCTACTTGATGAAGTAGCATAAACAGAATCCCTATTAAATAACTATCAAGTACTACTAAGGATGGGCTCTCAAGAGAGCCACCCTAGGGCCTCTCTCACTCTATCTTCAAACCTAACCCCCAAAGAATATAACTGTTCTGAGATGGAGAAAGAGGACATTTACAACTGAGTGCATAATTTATAAAATAGGATGCACTAAGGAATTGAAGAAGTGCACATTTAAGTTACTATTAAGGCTTGTCTAGTGCTACAGCCAGTTGAAACTGATGAACTGAGGGTATTCTGTCTCCACAGATTGCAAATTCAAATAAACCCACTGCTATGTGCAGGTACCAATGAAAGATTTCAACCCAAGGATGTAGTTTAGGAACACAAGACTTCAGTCATGATTCCTAGAAAGATGTAAAGGGCAAGCTCCTGAATAAGCATTGTCCTGTGCTGAGTTCAAGGAAAGAAGCTTCCTCTGTACAGAAACTGCTGCTATTTCTGCAAAAGGCTACACATCACCTCAGAGCCCGTGCACCACTCCTAATGTCACTCAGAAGTCAACCAAGCCATGCAAACAGCATCACTCCACGACGGAAGCTTGCTACTCCAAGTATACAAAACATGACAGAAAAGCTCTGTCTGTTATACAGCATGAAGTGTAGGACACAAATGCTCACACCTGAGCAAGAAAGCCAATATCATACACAATGCTCAGTGAATATTTACAGCACTAAATGCAGTCCTAGCCACCCCATTACTGTGTTACCCATGAGAACTTGTGCTTTTCATTCACACGTTGAACACTCCAACACCACAGGTGCCTTTTCGCTCCAGCTGCCCATTTGTTGACTTTTAAGGGCCCTATAAAGACTTTAAATTCATGATATTCACTTGAGACTTCGGACATTCCCAGCGGGTCAATCAAAAATTCCAGAAAAAGGTTAACACTTCTTAAGTGTGTAACAACTTTTATAATGGTTTAGATATTTCTTAATCTGAACTTTTATTCAAATATTTGCTTGAGTCCAAATGAGTCTTTGCTATTAGAAATAGGTAAAAGAAACAAACTTCAGCCTCACGATACTGTTGCAGAAGCTCAACTACTCATTAGAAAAACAATACTTATCACTTATTCTTTCTTGAACATTATCTCAAAAAAGTTGGTGCTTTGTTGGTTTTTTTTTTTTTCCAAAAAGTTCACCACATAAATCAGGATACAAAATGAGCATTAATTATTTTCCAGCATATTGAAACAATAAACTTTTATTTGAAGTGTTATGCAGCAACATAAGGCTTTTGAAAGTGCAAACTTGCCCTGACTCTCCTATCTCCTGATGGCCCACCAAGCTGCCATCTCAGCTCCACCAAGACAGGACAGGGAGGGTCAGCCACAGCAGCTGGAATTCTGCAAGCCTCCCTCTCCTGCAGCACTAAGGAAGTCAGCTGCTGTTGGCTGCTGCCATCCAAGATCTCCATGGCCCCACGACACATTCACATCAACCCCACACCTAACTTTCTGCCTAAGAAAGCATTTCAATTAATTCTGCTACAGAGTGCACATTCAAGTTCCAGAGATGGAAAACTGCGCAACTACTAACACAGCTTTCTAGAGGAATTTAAACGTATCAAAGTTGCTCTCTCTTAGGAGGATACAAATTAAATAAAAACTAAGGCCTCTAACAATTTCCTATTTTAGATGCTTTGGTCTACTCCTCAATAAGTCAAGTAGCATTCTCTATGAGGCCATACTTCCATGACATATCCCAGAAACAGGTAAACAGATTTTTTTATAATTTCTTTCCTCTCCAGCAGGGAGTGAAGCTGAAAGACTAAATCTTTAATATCACAGGTACTAAGTACTTTCGGAGGAGGGGAAAAACTTACTTATTTTTTAAATAGGCAACTTCTTTTTAAATATGGATGCAAGAGTCTAACTTTAGCTGTCTATGTTTTCACATTTCTCATCTCAGGTAGAGAAAGTGGAGCATTAATCTAGTCTCTTGACTTCAAGGTTATCATTCATTGAGGTCAATGACTCCATCTCTGAAAAGCAGAACTTCCACTTTCCGTATGATAGCTGTTGCTTTTCAGTAAGCAATATTGTTCAGCTCACCTCTGACTGTTTTCTCACAATTGCTGGCAGAAAACGCAGCCAGAAAGACAGCACAAACAACTCCTGCTGGGGGAGTTACCTATGTAAAAATAGTGGTTAACCCTAAAAGCATTCCAATTCATGCAAAGCGCTATCTGTATTTAAAATTAATACTGCTAATAAGCAACCCTGTCTCTTACATTATTTTCTTGGCATCTTCCTTTTGAAGGATGAAATGAAAATCTGCGCAGTCAAGACCTGAACAGCCAAGAAAAAATGCCTGTAAGGATACAGTTAAACATGTGACAAAACTACTGACAGAATCAGTCCAACTGGAATGAAAGCACAGAACCAGCTCATACTGCACTTCAGTACAGAATTATATCATGGGCCAAGCATTTGCCCCTTTTTAATCCAATTCTGGTTTTATGCCAACACCACATACATCTCACAAAGAGACTCCAGGTATGCAATTACCTACGTGGAAGCATAGATAATGCATCCATCATTTCTACAAAATTTAGCAAAATACAGGTATGTGATAAAAAGGTGATGCCCTAATAAGTTTCTGGAATTTCTTGGTAAATGTTCAAATAGCTCAGAACAAACTATAGCAGATCTACCAAAGTGTCTCTGAGGTAATGTAGAACAGGTGAACTTCAAAATGTAGAACAGGTGAACTTCAAAATGCAGAGCAGTGATAGTGGACCTGGTTTTCTTTTGACTATACAACAACAGGGTTTGGGGGATCTTTTTGTGATTTTGTTTTCGCTTTACTCATTTATTTTTCCAGTCACACAAAGTATTCTTTAAAACAGCTATAAATTCAATGAAATCTGTAGTAAGAATATTATGAATATGAGACAAGGCCCAACTCTTTTCATTCCACTCTTACGTAAAACTAACACCCAATTACTTGCAAGGCTCAACCTAACCTAAGAACTTCCCAAAAGTCCTTACTCTGCATTTGTTATATGTTAATAAGCAATGCAACCAGGGGAAAAAAATGCAACAATATAAGTATTTACTATTTACACTGTTCTGGTACTTTTGAGTAGTATACCAATGGGCTTTTTTCCTTTTCCAAACACGAACAATATTTTTGTGAAGTTAAGAACAATGCAATCATTTCCAATGTTTTTTCAAATTTGAATATAGCATTTTCACATTTTTGATCACTTGCTTGGTTATCAGAATTACTTTTCTTTCCCTTCTACATTCAAGAACAACACATCCCCAACATTAACTGCTACCAGTTACTCAGCATGCGGCATGAAGGACAGGATCCTTCTGAACACTTACTTCTAGTTTAGCAGATCTACACCGGTCCCTTACACACCCAACTGAAATGTGAGTCTTCTTGCAAAGGTCAATAAAAAAGGCTCTTCAAAAACTTAAGGATCAGACAGTTAATTATTCCTACTTACATATTACTACGTCACAGCCAACAAGAAAAAAAACAAAGCCCAAGCCAGAAAGTTACTTGTTTTAAATCCAATCATCCTTATAAAGGTAACCTCTACCCCACCCCACCCCCAAAAAGAGAGGGGAGCAACAACAACAACAACAGTAAAAAGAACCACAGTGTCCTACTCTGCTTAGCAGGTGAAGGACAAGATGTAGCAATCAATTGCAAAACACACACTTCCAAACAAGATCAATCCCTCTTGTAACTGCACAAACACAATCCCAAATTTCATGTCACTTTCCAGAGAGATAAAGTGATATTCAGTGAACCAAAGATTTGTTTGTTTTTGTTTTTCACCCTATACAGGCTCCCATTCTTTAGCCAAAGGTAGCTTAGAAATTATCAAGCATCTATGAAACCCCAGATCAGTCACTCTCGGAAGCCAAATTGCGTTAAGAAAGTAAAAGGAATCATCCTCAGTAACCACAAAACCTTTCAATTTCTGGCCTGAGCTCTCACCAGCTACTTTGAACTTAAGACTGGTAACAGCAGAGTCATCATATGACTCCTGCTGTTACTGTATCAGAGAATAATTACAGTATATTTTTCTCATTTTAAGGCATGCAAATCACGTTTATTCTCAGAACCTCAGCATACAAATATTGGCTCTCCCAATAAACAGAAAATTGCAAACAAATCTTACTTATCCAATTTCAATGACTTACCAGAAATCCAAAAGTTTTGGTAAGATACTACTGGTTTTTATCCTGCATTTATCATGAGATAAATGATAAACTCTTTCTAAACAAAGAGTTTGAACTTTAAAATATAGAGTTAGTAATTAAAACACTGTATTTAAAAATCCTGTATACATTTCCATTCTTTAAGATTGTAACTCTACAAGCTCACCATCATCAGAAATCGTGACCAACACTGAAAGTGTACGTATAAAAATACCTAACTTAATTCTCGAAAACAGTACAAGGTACTTAAGTTACTATTTTGTACTGTCATATCTCCGTTCAGTTGTGGCATGAATGCTTTTAAACTTTCAAACCAATGTCTCAATGCTTAAGTTGGGCTATATTTTTATCTACACAGCAATAAGCAAATGACCTAGAAACTAATCAGTTGCTATGACTGTCTACTTGACAGAGCTCCACAAATTTTAAAGGACGTGAAGATTCAATTTTAAGATTTTAAATACTATTTCTCTTTATATACATGCATATATTTAGAATAAATGAAATATCAACTCTTCAGAATATTTTTCCTTCCTCTTCTTCTTTGCCACACTGCACTTTGTAATTCTTTAGGCCCAGTTTTACTTGAGCTATCAACATACAACTTACACACGTTCAACTGAAATGAACAAATGCTTAGTTTTCACAGAATGAAATATCCACTTACAGCATCTTGGCCTTAATCCAACATACTCCATGTAAATATACCCCACAAAGCTGTTTAAGCATGAACAGCTGATGCGACTGAAAACTGTCAATCAAGAGATGATCTGCACGCATACGTAAATGTATCTAGCTTCTTCCCCAGCCTCAAGGATTCATAGGTTTTAAAGCAGAGCCAGCAAATGAAAGATTTGTCACAGGCCTCCAAATATAAGCAATGCATAATTCTGTGACTTAAATAAGGGTACATGGGTATAAACGGCACCAATTCTCTTGCGAAACCTAACTTTCATTCTACTTCTGCTTATCATGGTTTTTCACATCAAAATGGCAAACAAAACAGTACCACTAAAAATAAGCCATTTACTCAGCAAGTACACTTGGGACTTAAGGTATTTTGTTTGGAAAAAAAAAATGCAAGAACTTCCTAAAACGTAAATTCTAAGAACTTCTAATGAGTTGAAGATGTTCAAAGATTTTATCCTTTTTTCTTAAGAAATTTTACAGTAGCTGAACATGAGGATGTGATTAGGCATAATGAACTCCAAGTTTTCTTGTTTGGTATGATCTTTTTCAGATGGATCCATAACACTTCTGTAAAGTAAAGCTACCAGAAGACTGAAATAGTACATCACTAATCAGGTGACATATATCTGTTGGTAATCGGGCATCATTAAAATGGGGTAATAACAAGCAAGAAAAGACTAAAACCAGTACATTTAGTCAATATTCTTAAGAGCAAACCCTTTGAACACAAAGAGCAAAAACTCTGAACACAATATTTCCATTCACAGAAACCACTTTCTTTCCTGGTCAGTTGCAAAAAGTTTAAAAGGGCAAAGAAATGTATTTTAAAAATTCTGCAGGTTCTTAAATATTCCACTAATTTTGGAATGACAATTTTGGAGTTATAGAGAAAGGAATGGAAGCAAAAAATTGATCAAGAACATCCAAGACTTTTCCTTATGAAAGCTCTTGAAAATAAGCCCACCTGTATGCATCGTCTTCTTTCAAGTCTCATATCATCCTGTGGGGTTGTGGGGACATGGGGAGTCCAGCAGGAAACAACACTGCAAAAATTAAGGAAAAAAAAGAAATGTAAATAAAACCAACAAGGTATCTCAATAAATGTCCCTATTCTGCTGGATTCACACGTTTAGTTCAGCCCTAGGTCTCAGGTGTAGCCACAGATGTAAGCCTAGGAAGTTCCAACAGAAAATGAAGTTCTCCAACATTAAAAGCAGAGGTGAACATTATCAAGTCCTTCTGACAGAACTTCAAGGATTGACTTAAACTTTCAACTTGTCATTCAACATTTCTGAAAATCAAGGCCATCAAAAACGTTCTCAAATCTCCCAAACTAAAACTCAGAACAAAGTTTATAAAAATGCAATGAGATTTTACCAAACCAACAGGCTAACAAAATGTAAATGCACACAAATCCACAACGTAGAACTCTATTTTCTTCTCGTAGCTCACATGGCATTCATTTAGGTTCACCTTAAATGCCATTAATAATGCTCAGAACAATAAAATTATAACTTTCTACAGAACAAGGAGATATAAAAGGTTTTTATAACCCCATCAAAAGAATCATGGAGATTATGTAATGGAAAAAGAGAACAATAAAACCACCATATACACAACCCCTGGTCAAAGCAGTTCTCAATTATTTGCTTTTCACGTGTTTTGAAATGCAATATCATCATCACGTAGAACCTAAGCAAATATAAAAACTTTTGCTAATAACAGAGAATTTTAGTAAACTACTCAAACAGATTATGGAGTCTAGATTATTTCTGAACACATGATATACGTAACTCCAGTAAAGTATTTCTAGCCTCAAATGCACTCAGATAGTGCAAGCAAAAAATGCTGCAGTTCATATTTATTTCTTGATCAACCAGAACTGTGTAAGTACTGCACCTATCATAGGCCCAACTACCTGTTCTACCACCACACCACAGAAGCGCGACACAAGCTAAAGGAGGAGGTGCTAAGACAGCACTGTTGCAGTGGTTGCACTGTTATTTGGTGAGTAGGTGATTTTTTTGCTGTCACTCCTCCGAACAGGAGAAAGGGACAAACAAAAAACTTACCATCCTCCATCATAAATCAACACCTTAGTCTTCCAAAAGTGAAATTCCACAGACATACCAAATGTCACTGCCAACCACAGTAGCTGTGACCTTGGCAAGGCCAATGAGTACCCCCTGTCTAAGGCAGGCATATCCAACCCGTGAGCCACATGTGCCAGGTCCAGTGCAGCCTCACTCCCTACCCTGTGCCATCATGGCAGCAATTCCCAGCCTGTTCCCTCAGCACCAACCAAACACTGGTGCATTATGAACCCCATCTGGATCAAAACCAGGGCTCAAGGCACAGTGCAGTGCCAGCTCAAGTGATGGCAAATAAGTTCACGTATTTTGATACATTAGCCTGTGAACAGCAAAAAATATGCAGTAGTGCTTTCAGTTTTGATAAAGAAATTTGAGAATAGGTTCCAAACTTGCCAAAAACTAATCAACATTTTACTTGCAACTGCATTTTCAGGCAATATAAATACATTACTTGTGAATTTTCAAATGGAACGTATAGAGCTGCAATTCAAAATTTGATCATGTCTCTTTACCAGAAGCCCTCTCCTACCAGAGAGAAATGTCCCTTGCTTCACCATCACACCTTACTCACGTCATTGCTTTTAGCAGTACGTACATTAGTGAACAACTATCTTCAAGGATGAAGCACAGGTAGAGTAAAATTTCATCAAAAATCTCTACTGAACACCTTGAGAACTCACTATGAATTGCAATCACTGCCACTAAACCAGACTGATGTGGTAGTTTCACAAAAACAAAGTCACATATCCCACTAGTTGTATGTTATTGTGGCTCTCTTTTTCATATGTTTTAATAAAAAATACTAAAATTAAAATGAGTTTTGTTACTCTATATACATTCACTGTATTATATATTTTATGAGAGCGGTTCCAAAAATAATACCTCCCGTTTTATCATTTTGACCCACAGCGTCAGAGGCCAATGTCAGTGGTGTAGCAGTAGAGGTTGAACCAAAAATATTCCACTGTTGCCATGTGACAGATGGCAGCAGAGGGGCAAGTCTGACACAATGGTGTCTAACATGGAAGTACACGTGAAGTAAAGGTGCATCCCAGAATTCCTCCATGCGGAAAAGACTGCACCCACTGATATTCTTCAACACTTGCAGAAAAAAAAATAGTGTTTCATAGCTGAGAATTTGCTCTATAAAATTCTTATTGTGATCGTCGTATCAGTTTTTGTTTCCATGCAAATAAATAGGAGGCATTATTTTTGGAGCAATCTACTACATGTACACAGCCCAAGACAATTCCTTTTCACTCAGCATGGTCCAGGCAAGCTTTAGACACCGATGACCTAAGGCTATACAAGATTCTACAAACTAGGTGCTGACATGCCTATGTGACTACTGTTTGGACAAAATAAATAAATAAATAGATAACACCCAGTCTGCTACTTACGCTAAACCAACATACCATATAAACAGACACAGCAAGTCTCTTGCACTAAACTTAGCTAAATTCACAGAATGGCCCAGGTTGGAAGGGACCTCAAGGATCATGAATCTCAAAACCCCCTGCCACAGGCAGGGCCACCAACCTCCCCATTTAATACTAGACCAGGCTGCCCAGGGCCCCATCCAGTCAGACCTTGAACACCTCCAGGGATGGGGCATCACAACCCCTCTGGGCAGCCTGTGCCAGCACCTCACCACCCTCATAGTAAAGAACTTCTCCCTGACATCCAACCTAAATCTTCTCTCCCTCAACTTTAAACTATTTCCCCTTGTCCTGCTAAATTCAGTAGAGGCAGTCACTTGCATTCAAAAACAAGCAGAGAGGAAGAAGAACAAGTTTGTCTCTACTTAACCCTAAATACTCACTAGATTTAGACAAACAAATAACAGAAGCCCTGGTGTGCTAGATATGAGCAGCCTACATGGGTATCTTAAGGTTACAGAGCCATATTCCCATATTTGAAACTCTCCAGCCAAGATTCTCTTTGCTTTTAAACTGCAGTACCTATGGACACTAATATTATAGAATGTTTATCCAGCAGATTTTGCAAGGACTGAAGACATCACTATTTTGTCTTTCCCACCTTGTAGTTCAAATACAACAAGGACCTCCTCTCGTTCATTCATTTCAGTACAAGGCCAGTTTCACAGAAACACAGAATGGCCCCAAGGACCATCAAGTTCCAGCCCCCCTGCCACAGGCAGGGTTGACAACTGCTAGACCAAGTACTAGACCAGGCTCCCCAGGGCCCCATCCAACTCGGCCTTAAACACCTCCAGGGTCAGAGCATCCATAACCTCCATGGGCAGCCTGTTCCAGCACCTCGCCACTCTCTCAGTGAAAAAACTTCCCCCTGACATCTGATCTATATCTTTCCTCCTTTAGTTTAAAACCATTTCCCCTTGTTCTATCACTATCTGCCCATGTAAAAGTTGACTTCCATCACATTTATAAACTCCCTTTAAATAATGAGGTACCCCTGCAATTTTCTCTTCTTCACACTGAGCAAACCCAGTCCCCTCATCCTATTTTCATAGGAGAGATGCTCCAGCCCTCTGATCATCTCTGTGGCCCTCCTCTGGACCCTCTTCAAAAGCTCCATATCTTTCCTGTGCTGGGGGCCCCAAACCTGGACGCAGTACTCCAAATGGGGCTTTATGAGGGCAGAGCAGAAGGGGACAACCACTTCCTTGTCCTTGCTGACCACCCTTCTTCTGATGGAGCCCAGGATACCATTGGCCTTCTGGGCTGCAAGCACACATTGCTGGCTCACGTTAAGTTTTTCATCTACTAGGACCTCCTTAAGTCTTTCTTGGCAGGGCTGCTCTCAAGGAGTTCTTTTCCCAGTCTGTATACATAGCTGGGATTGTTCCCGTCCAAGTGCAACACCTTGCACTTTGCTTTGTGAGCCTCATTAGGTTCACCTAGGCTCACCTTTTGAGTTTATCAAGGTCCCTCTTGATGGAATTCCTTCCTGCTGCAATTGTTTCAAATACTGATAGTTTCATTACTGTCCATTTAATTCAAACCATCAACAAACATAGTCTGAACAAAGTTAGACAATTTTCAGCCAAAATAGATTGTAAAGCATTCATAGAGCATCTTCTGTCAGTTCTACGATGGGATGGTGAGCTCCAAAAGCAGCCCAGTAGCACATCTCCAGAGCTTTACAACCTAGCATACTACCAAACTGAGGGCAACACTAGTAACATACAGCAGGGTTGTCACGGCCAAAAAGATTCACAGAGTGACAGAATCATGGAATATCCCAAGCTGGAAAGGACCCACAAGGGTCACAAGGTAATCTCAGCTCCACACAGGACTACCGACAATTAAGCCATACGTCTGAGAGTGCTGTCCAAACACGTGATCTTCAGCAACTTGGTGCCTCGAAGGCTTCCCTGGGGAGCCTGTGTCAGTGCCCAACAACCCTCTGGTTAAGATCCTTTTCCTAATACCCTATCTGAACCCGCCCTGAGGCACCCTCATGCTTTTCCCTGGGGTCTTGTTACTGTCACCAGAGAGAGATTAGCACCTCAGTCTCCATTCTTCTGAGGAAGCCGAGGACTGCAATGGTCATCTCTCAGCCTCCTCTTCTCTGGGCTGAACAAACCAAAGGACCTCAGCCACTCTTCATATAACTTGTCCTGCAAACTTTTTATTCTGAACTATGAGAAAAGGAAATCATTTGATAAGAACATGCTGTCCAGTGAACAGAGAATTTCAAGTTATAACTACACAACTTCAAATCATACGTAGTTCATTTTGTCACAGCAATAAAGCAATTTTAAACATATGGGAAGAGTTGCCTTTTGCTGATAGTATATTACTCTAAAATGCTTTTAGTTCACTTTTAATACTAACTCAAAGCATCCACCTTGCAAAGAATTTGTAAAGATAAAAAAAAAAAAAAAAGGGAAAAACCAAACTAGAAAGGTATCACAAGGAGACCCAAATCATTTTTTCAAGATTAATTTAAAGCTACAGGCAATAAGGAAAAGTTGCTGAAGTAACTATGAAGTCATTAACAGCTCAGAGGAGAGAATGAGTACATTCACCCATATTTCTTCATAGCTAACCAGCAGAATACACCCATCACAAACCAATGCATTTCCCCAACCTGCTTACAAGCACAAAACAATTCCCACATTCTGAAGAGCTGGATGACTACTGTGGAAGCACAAAATGATGAGGAGAAGGCGGCAGCTGTTTATCATAATGCAATACTCTAGGAACTGACCCACAATCTAAAAAGTAACTTTAAAACATTAGCCAAAACAAAAAATAATTAGATTGTGTGATAGCAATATCATAGACACAACATCAAAGGGTAACATTTTACACTATTTTATCCTTTATAAAAAAGATACAACCTAATAGCACATAGTTGCTGCACATTTAAATTCAGTTATTGAGTGCCTTCTATTGTGTCTCTGCATTGCTGAGTTCTTAAAGCCAAAAGGCCTTTTACACAGCCCGTACAAGTTTCAGGTAATCATAAATCAACGATGAGAGTAAGCAAGGACAAATCCCACTCATCACACAATCTGCAAGACCATTTCTACATTACTTAAGGAAAATAAGGCTTCAAGAATGTAGGCTTGGCCTACTTACCGGTACGTAAAAGATACAAACTGGAATTAAAGAATGGAGAAAGGAAGAGATGATAAGAAAGGTGTAAAAAAGCAAATTATTTAAAGTGGTATAGCAAAAGAAGAAAAGTGAAGTATTTCACTGAAAGAGAGTAGTTCTTAGAAATCAATTATGTATGAAACTACCATGCTAAAACTGTACTTCAAGCTTATTTCCTATTTTACTTGCTGTTGCTTTCTAGTCTTCATCTGTCCTCACCAACACAATGCTCTTCCTTTGATCCCTTCAAAATACAGACAATGGGATTACCTACCTTTCCAAAGCACTTCCACATTCATCAATAATTCTAAGTGTAGAGTTCGGCTTTACTACAACATGCTTAGTTAAATTAGTCAAAGATGCTGAAGATATCTTATACCAGATTATACTCTACCGTTGTAAAGATGGGAACTAAGAAAAAATAAAAAGCTTGTGTCTTTGACTTGTCTTAATTCCATAAGCTGAGGTTGCCTGTTAGCATTTTTAAGGTCATTGTGTCTTATTCTACCATATTCCTTAACAGCATTTTCTCTTTCTTTCAAGACACTGAATAGTCAACTTACTTGCCAGTAGGCTCACTGTAAACCGAAGTTGGTTTCAGAATCATCTTACATACAAAAACCTAATGAAGTGCAAAAAACATCAGTAACATCTCTCAAGAGGTTTCATCATCCCTCCCCATTTTTCTTTTTTTGTGTGTTTGCCTGGATATCAAACTAGATCATGAGTTTTTGCAAATGGGGACTATTTTATAACATAAGAATACAAGAAGAATCCAGTTCAACAGGATCTATAGGTAGCAGAGCTGTAAGAGTCTTTTATATATATATATATATATATATATATAAAATATATATATATATATATAATTTGATAAATCTAAAATAGTCATAATACATTGAATATTTAGTTTATAAAATTGATATTAAAGCATCTACAG
This sequence comes from Tragopan temminckii, assembly GCA_028571105.1. Lineage (NCBI taxonomy): Eukaryota > Metazoa > Chordata > Aves > Galliformes > Phasianidae > Tragopan > Tragopan temminckii. The sequence goes on along the minus strand of JAOWBP010000001.1, from coordinate 89,939,109 downwards.
TTAGAAGATTGTTCCATGCAATACAAATATGAAAAGTGTTAAAGGCGATAAACACCAATGCCTTTAAAATAAAGGCCACATTCTCACCACAACTTGGGTTTAATTTTAAGCATCTGCGTAGCACTCCTTCACAACAAATTTAAATGAGAGTTTTCAGAATATCAACAACACATGAAAGCATGAATTAAAAGAAAAGTCTTCTGGGTAGAATTTTACTTTTTGCATGTTACTAATTAAAACTTTGTACACAGATTTATTTTCCTTATTTGGTTATCGCTGTGTTAGCATAAGATCCTATATGGCACTTTTAGTGAAGAATTGAAAGACTGTGCTAACTAAACATAACTACATTCTGACATCTCCTTTTTCCTCTGTGAAGAGGTTATTGAGTATTACTTTAGAAGTTACAAGAAGCACCAGAGAAATCTCTGACATTCACTGCTGTAAGAGGTGAACAGAATTCAGGTCACTGGTCTTCAGTAAATACAAGTTGCTAGAAACATAAAATATAAGTACGTTCTTTAAAAGCAAATAATATTTATTTACCGATGAAGTTATCCTGAACTATAAAATTACTGAAATGATTGAGATGATTAACATACTAGGATGTAATGAAGAAAGACACATATACAGCTATATAATAACAATTTAAGCTTTTGTTAACTGCATCTCAACAGCCTGCTCTTTAAAGTACATATGGGCAATACGTGATGCTGCTCAATATAAGACATACCGAGGAAAAAATTCAACAAAATGAACAGAATTGGTAAATCATTTAAAATATTGCACAACAAAATGTGAACTAAAATCAACACTAATTTCTAATAAAAAATAAATTCCATAAAGTGTTAGCTATTATCAGCTTCTAGGACTGGTTCCTAGAGACACACAGTTGAGGAACTTCCAAACCACTGTTCTTACAGCACCTAGCTGTAACAAACTGCATTTTGTTACTAAGTAAAAATCCCATCAGTTAGACAAACGCATCTGGTCAAACACATAAGATGATGTGTGGCACAAACTGGAACACGGGAGGCTCTGTCTGAGTGCCAGGCAGCACTTCTGTGATGTGCAGGTGACAGAGCACTGGCACAGGCTGCCCAGAAGCCATGGAGTCTGCTCCTTTGGGATCCTTCCAAACCCAAATGAACATGGTCCTTGGCACCTCGCTCTGGGTGTCCCTGCTGGAGCTGGAGTTGGGCTAGATGGACCTAGTGGGCCCCTGCCCAACTCAGTCATTATGGGGTTCTGTAAAATCTTGTGAAATCATAGTGACTACAGGAAAGGTACAGTAATGCAATTTAATTGTGCATGTTGAAGTATAAACAGTGCAAACTGGATGCTATCTCCAGTCCTCCAGACATCAACACAGATTCTCAGTTAAGAAGCTATCTTCTGATATCTTTAACGTGTTAATTAGAAAAAAAAAAAAAATCCAACAGCTGCAGTGTTACGAGAAGAGACCTCTATGGTACATGACTGGCTTTCAAGCCAGTACGAGAAGGTCACAACAATGCAAACCTAGTTTATACTAAACTTCATTAACACAGCATTCGTGCCAAGAGCTCGTGTTATCCTTTTTACTACCGAAGAGTTTTCAATGCACACTGCTGAACTAGATTAGTTTCTAGATAAACATTTTTTATTAGACACTTGTGAAGCAATTACACCCAAACCAAAACATACGCACTATCCTTATTCTTGTATACTGTACAGCTATGATTGTCAGTGCTCTAAAAAGCACTAGTTCCTCTAAAGAGAAAACGCTGTGAATGACTAGTTTCACTCATGCTAAATTTACACTGTGTGATGCAAGAACCCATCCTTTAAGTGTGAAAGCATGCGAAAACAGCTTTACTGAAATCACAAAGTTTCTCACCCAAATTCGAATCTGGCAAAGGCAGAACTACAGTTGCAGTTCAGCAAGAATTTCTTTTCCATAGCAGTACTGCTTAAGCAGTCTGCATCCTTTCCACTGCTACCTGCTTGGATGAGAGAGTGCTACTATTATGGAATCAACTCAGCAAACAGCAACGATGCAGGTGGAAAACAAGGTGCAGCAGGAGGAAAAAAGACCATTATTTTTAACCCAAGTCTCTAACCCGATTCACTGGAGACGCACAGCACAACTGCAGCAGCAACCTGCCAGCAGGAACAAACAGCTGGGACAGAAAGGGGTTTCCTAAGCCAGCACTGCTGACAAAATACTAAACACTGAAGTGCACCTTACATTATTACAGAATGACCTAGAATGGTGTCACATCAGGTGAGACTTCAGACTGCAATATGGATCTCCAAAACTGCTGACTTATAACATGCATATGGTTTGGTTTTTTAGCCCAACATCTTTAGGAAAATAAAGGCATAACTCACTCTTCTAAAAAATGTACTCTTTTACTTGAACTGAACAAAGCAAACCT
>JAOWBP010000001.1:89919882-89932974 GCA_028571105.1 Tragopan temminckii | reverse complement strand
CCCGAGGGAACGGCATGGAGCTGTGTCAGGGGAGGGCAGCTGGGGGTTGGGGAAAGGGTCTGCACCACAGGGCGGTGCATGGAACGGGCTGCACAGGGCTGTGGGCACGGCCCCGAGTGCCAAAGTTCAAGGAGAATTTGGACAATGCTCTCAGAAGTAGGGTTTGAATTTCGGGTGGTCCCGTGCGGAGGCCAGAGCTGGAGTTGATGATCTTTGTGGATTACTTTCAAATTGGGATATCCTACAATTCTAAAAAGAGAGGGAATCCATTTTTTCCAAAACTACACATACCATGACTGCTCCTTCAGCTCTAGCTTGGAAATTTGAAAACAAGCTCCATCACCTGCCAGTCACGTCAGTACAGACAAACCATATTTTAAAATCTTTTTCAATATGCTTTCAAATAGCAGTTCAAATGAAGTTCAGTAGCTTTGAAAATAAATTAACAGTGGTCAAGCTCAGGCTCTATGACAACCAGATGCATTCAAAAATTATAATGAATAAATTAAGTTATTTCATTAAAATAAGAATTCTTAAGCTGCAGTTCCACAAAAGTCAAAGCTGATTTAGATTTGGTGGTTACATTCACATCCACACCCTCCTTGTCCTCAGCCATTCAGTGCAGGCCCATCTCTTGCACCACGTTTGGCACCTGCCCCAGTCTTGTTGAGTCATTTCCGCAATTTAGCATGATGTAAAATAGTCACCTTTTTTGATAAGTTTCCTGCTGACTCTACACACACCAGAGCCTGAACTTTCAGCTTAAAAATCTACACAGCAAATAAAAACCTAACAGACCTCTTTAGTACATGCAAACAGCTAATACACTTATACTCTGCATACTAATACTTGATCAGGGAAAACTTTATTTGCATTTTTGCCTCAAGCCTCTGATGTTCTGAACCTTTGAAACTGACAGCTTATAAGTCAGGACCACAAGTCCAGATGCTTGGTAGGGGATGTGAGCAGCCAAGCTGTAGAACTGAGCCGGGATAAGAGATGTGGTATTCTAGTCACAGAGGGAGAACATCATCATCGTAGGTGTTGTGTGATACAAAACAGAACTGTAACCCTTGCCTAAAAAGCTCATCATCTAAACAAATCAAATTTGTGCATGAGAAAGCAAAAGTGAAGAGCTCACAAACTTCATCTGTCTATAACTACATTCACTGCATACGCTATGAATACGGTACAGGAGAAGTAAAGAACAGGTTAGGTAAAGCATTTCAGGTAGTACTTGCCAAATTGCCCCAAAGCGGCTTGAAAACCAGAGTTAACAGCTGGTTTGATATCAATAGTTACAGACCCTACCTCTACTTCAAGAACACAAGTGATGTGCTTACCGTCTTTTCTATATATAGTTCGTGTCTGTCATAATAGTCTACATAAATAAACTTGAAGAAATAAATTTAATCATGCATGCCAATCACAAACTTCTCTGACAGCAAAATGAGAAAAAAAAGAAGACTCCACAGCACCCATGCTACTCAGCTTTTGGTGTTCCAGCCTAAATACCTACAAAGACATCCACAACGCGCCGTAAGTTCTAACTCAGGCTCAGTTTGACCAATGCAACAGTAAAGGAGATATTTGAATTCTAAAGCAAAATTGCTTCTATTTTGAATTTTGGAACATTATTCCCACCATGCTAGAGATACCAAGTTATAGAAGCTAAAGAGAAATCCTGTTTCCAGAACTGAAGGTGCCTTTAGCATAAACACCACAGCATCTATTTCTTACAAATTGTACCTCATACGTACACTCAGATACACAAATTCAAAAAATACCAGAGTACTTGTAATTTTGCCATATAAATTAACAAACACAAAAACATATAACTTATCAAAATCCTCCAGAAAATTTATTTTACTATAAAAATTACTTAGTATTAAAGCTCTTAGCAAATAACTGACAGGTAAGTTGCAAATAATCTTACTTTCTACCCACACTCCCTACATTTTATTCACATGTTATTCAGCACTCCTAACTTAGTGGTTGTCCTCTGTTTGCATAATTCACATAATATCTTTGCACAATGCAAACATTATCCAGGAGCCATTTCCTATAAAAGACATAAGCGCTGCTTATTAATTGTTATCTATTAATAATAATTTTTCTTTTTTCCTCTTCTTTTAAGGTAGATGAACACACTAGTCACTGGATTGGATAGTCATGTTTCCTTCTCTTGCCCTGTCCCATGATTCTTTGATTCTTTCTAGTACAACAGCACAGATTAAATGGGTCTTGTGGACAGTCAGCAAGAACACGTGAAATATCATGTGCTTACATGTTCTCACTCAAAGCAAAAAATGAGTTCGTATTCTTTTCGCATGAAGAACATGCTAAAGGAAATAGTTCATGCATGTTCTCTTACAACTGAGGTCTCAATGATCAAACTCCCAACACTCTCTGCACACCCCCTGTTTAAACATCCTCAGTTTTAAACAATTCTCACAGATTTCTAAAATAGCTCAGATGCCTAACTCCAGAACAAAGTTATGAGACGGAACTAATTCTGTCACAGGCATCTTAAAGAAGAACACCATTTACAAAATAGCTCTTAAATCAGAAGGGATATCTTCCAGTGACAGCTTGGACAGTTTCTCAAAGAGCGTATGAGCTATTAATGCTCTATCCTGGAAAACACAGCATTAGGTGCTTAGAGCACAATTTCGGATCTACAGGTGAAATTATGCCTTTCAGCTGAGATGGTCCAACAGGCTGCCTGCAGCAGGGAGGGTAGCCCCTCTCCCCGTTTTTCAGGCACACAGTTGTTTCCCCTATTGCTTGTGAAAGCTTCACTGTTCATTCACACTACGATAAAACAAGATAACACAACAATCCAACCAAAAACTCTTCACATCTTCGTCAGGTTCATTTCCTGTTCTGGTTCAGCAAAGGGCAAGAAAAACTGAAAGCTAGAACAAAAGGTGGAACAGGCCTTCCTGCAGCAAAAAAAAAAAAGTTAGTTCAGTTTATTCCCCATTACCTAACTTCACATAAGTGCATAGCTTCATAAGCTGATGAAACTCACGGCTCCTACTCAAAAGAAAGGCCCACGTCACAGGCAAGACTCATCTTCCTGGCGCTCCTCCACCTCATGATGAAACAGCTTAGGTAGCTAAACTAGCAGTAAAGTTCTTACCTTTGTTTATATCATTAGGCTGTTGCACTTAGCTTCTAAAACCAGCCCGGCACAAAAAAGTAAAGCAAAGGTGCCAACAAAGAGCAAGTAATGTAGGACCAAGGGAAAAAGCAGACACAGTTCCTTCCAATCTAATTTAGACTGCTGTCAAATCAGCTCCATCATATAACCTATTCTAACTTTTGACTGCTGGTTCCCCTTAACATCCAGGCATCAAAGAGGTAGGCGTTGCCATAAAGATAGCTCCAAGTCCATCAGAGGATGTAGCTGAATTTCCCCCCTCTCCTAAGTCAGCTTTGAAAGTAGGAAGTTACCTCATGAGCATGATACGTGAGTTACAGTAATCTCCCATGCCTAAAACATCACAAGGCACTCCAAAGCTATGGTAAAAAGAAGGCTAAGTAAAGCAATAAAAAAATGCACAAATGGGTTTTCCCTTCTTTGTTCCTTCAGAGTAATGAATAAATAAAGATGAATAAATAAATGATTCCAAATTTACCTCACATCATTCACTCCATACCTACAGCCCCATTTATTAGAATACAGACCACTGCCAGCTCCAAAATTTAAGAAAATACTAAGCATACTAACAATTATTTTCAACTTAACATAATTCAGTATGGTTAAATTCCATCTGCAGTTCTTTTACCATGGCCTTATTCCCCAGTTAAGGAATCGCTGACCTAGAAAACTCTCATTGAGGAAGGAGATGAATTAACAAACTTCAGTAAATTGTCACGTAATCTACTGGTAAGGTCAAAATACTTATTTTTCAGATTTAAAACTCCGAGGTCTCATTTTATTCTTTTGTTGTAGCTTCCATCCCTCCCATTAAACATAGGTTTGATATATCCGAAGGATACACTATGCTACATAGGTTACAGGCAGCAAATGCTTCGTGGATTTTAACTGATATGATAAGCCATTAAGAAGAATTTAAACACACCATTCAAGTAATATATGCACACGTATGTGGATGCATGTCCATGGAAAGAAAAGCCAGTACAAACAACGGGCACACATCAACTAACAAAAACTTTACTGGGCTACATTTAGTATAGACATTTCATCTAATATTCACGGTAGCTCCACATCCCTATAAAATATGATTGCAGGTAGCTCATTGGAGACTCCAGAATGCTTGCTGGGGCAGATACCAACCATCATTAAGCTCAGAGCATATTCATCATAATCTAATTAAACTGTCCTCAAATTTCAGCCAGCGATTCCTCACCAAGCCCTCACCTTTCAGTCAAGCTATGGAGCACCCCAAAAAAAAAGACCTAATCATTTAAAAGTTTTCAAATATCAAGAAACTCTGATACCCTTTCATCAAATGTAAAGAATTGCCAATTAGCATTAAAACAGTATTATTTCCTGCCTACTACTATCAAAAACAAGGACTTTCTAGTGTGAAGAATGTTTTACGAATCTAGCAAAAGTTGCAGTGACCTCACCATAAGATAGCAACTTCTCTCTCTTGCTCTCCTCCCCCCCCCTCTCTCTCATTCTCCCACTCACTCTTCCTCTTCTCCTCTCTCAACTCACAACAAATGTGAGAGTTTGCTTTTGCTCAGCAAAAGAAGGCTGAAGTCAAAGACGAAGGAGCACATGGGAGGGCCATGGAGGGCATTCTGCCCACATTTCTCCCTTTCCCAATCCTGACTGCTCTAATGCCAACTGATTCAGAAGAAAAACAACTTCAATCAGGCCTACTAACTTGGTTTCACAAACAGGTATACACATTATTTGAATAAACATCTAAAATTTTAGTATAATAAGGGTTTAAAGAATTCAGAATCTTGTAATTTTTAATAACTTGTTAAATTTTTGACCTGAACGTACAGATCAAGCTTAGTCTGTCAACTTGAGATAATGTTGTTTTGAACCCCTTTTTTGTGAGGTCACTACGAAGATGATGTATGGAATTTATTTTTTAATGTTCTTTGATAGCAGCCATAAAATAAAAGTCTAAAAAAAAAAAATAATAAAAGTCCAGAAAAACTCTCTAGAGGCCCTCCAGATGAAATGTGTTGAATTATGCTTTTCTGAATTCCAAGCACCAAATAGAAGTTGTTGAAGCTTTGGGATTATTGATAGCGATATTTGGGAACTCCAGCAGTTCCAGCATCCAAATACTGAGCAGAAATTGATGAAGCTAATGCTCTTCACAACACTAACATTGATAAAATGATCCATTTACGTAACTCTAAAAGAAATACTAAGATTTTACATCTTTCTGATTATTTAATAGCATCTCCATAAATGTCAGAAGTTGCAAACATTTTGTCCAGAGGAGTTTGGTTCGCTGAAGCACAAAGATGGACAAAGCGGGAAGCTCTGAAATGCAGAATAATAAACCCAAAGGAATTCCAGGAAAATGAGAAATAAGGTTTTAAGAAAAGTGCAATGGATTGCTGAAGAAGGAAGGGGGATGTCGGTCACTCAACACTGAGGTATCTAAATCACTGTTTGACTGAGGAACCTCATCTAATCCCAGAAACAGAGCAATGCCACGTTGCTTATCTTATGCAAGAAGTCTTCTGACGTGAAAAAAACATGCATAAAGCAAGCACGAGGAACTCAGTTTACTGAAAAGTAGACTGGAACAAAACCAAGAGCAGAACTGAAAATGGATGGGGTAAAAAAAAAAAAAAAAAAAAAAGGACAAACAAATCACTGCAGAGGCATAACAGTTATGCGTAACGCTTTTATTTATTAACCAAGTAGGAACCAAACTAGCATTTCCAAAGGCAACTACTGTAATCCAGAATAGTGCTTGCTTATTACCATGTACATCCTGATAGTAGGCTGCTTTCTACCCTGACTTATAGCAGTTGCCCTAACAAAACAAACATCTGCAAGCTCAGAGAGTTTTAGTGTTTCCTCATGTAAGAATGCAAAAGTTATGATGTTGTACACCAGAATCAGTGTGCAGAAAGCATGCCTTGTATACAGCAGACTTCAGATCCAGCCCACCTAAGAAAAGCAAAGGAGATGGGAAGAAATTTTTTTCCCCGTTACGAAGAACTATATTATCTGATCCTCCACGTTTCTATTTGAATTAACTTCAGATTATTAAGTTGCAGATGAAATCACAGCTCAGATATTAATGAATCAATACTCTTACCTATTTTCTCAACTAACAGGTGAATGGTTAGCGACAAAATTTCAATAACTCAAACAAGAATATTAAAAATCCGAATACACAGAGTAAAATAACAGAATAACCCCAGCAGCTCAGGTCATGTATTTAAGAGGACAAGCAAGCATGGAATTTCCAAAGGAACTGTTTGTTTGAATACATAATCAGAACTTTTATAACATCAGGAGAAACATTTTTTCATGTCTCCAATGTATAGTGGAAGCAAAAAACCTAGGCTTTTTTACTCCTCAGTTTCCCTTTTGTATCAGTAAGTTAGGCTCATACTCTGTACAGAGAGCTGAAAATATAAACTTTATTAGATCATCAACTTCAGAAACTTCAGTTCATCTTTCAATTTGTCCAAGTAGGAACAATCCATATTTTGTGTGCACACACCTATTATATGGTAGCATAGAATTCAAGTAAAAAATTTGGAAGGGCGTGAGATTGAGAAGAAATCAATATGCTGCATTGCTTTGTGATAATATTTGGAAAATAAATAAAATTAAAAACTTTCGGTTTCTCAGGAGTTTTTCTTTAAAACTGAAGTGTTACTTCCTTTCCAAAGTGGTGTTCTCACAAGAAGCAAGTGAAAACAAAAGAAAAAGAGAAAGCAAGAAGGATGAGAGAACACTGAGTGAGCAAGAAAAAGAGGACCTTAAGAGAGAAGCACTAAAAAAGGATGCACAGGGCATAAGCACAAGTCAGAAAAGAAAAAGGACTAAGTGAGAGGGAGAAAGAACCCAAGAGTAGAAGCAAAAAAAACTGCCAGAAAACAGCTGAAATAACAACGTAGTCAGGAGAGTTAGAGCAAGAACTTGTTATCAAGAAAAGCTGTTAGTTTTCATGCATGCATGCTAGAGCACACGCAAGAAGGGCAGCATCAGAGTGGGAATAACCACGTCAGTTTGAGACAGCAAGAGAAAGTTGGAGAGGAAGAGTGCAAGAGAAGCGGGGCGGAGAGGGCGGGTAGCGTGCATGTGCGTGTCTGTCTGTCTGTCAGAGCAGCGATTTACTACAGGAGGGGTGGCAAAAATTCCTCAGACTGATGTTCTCCATTAAGTAACAGAGCTATCAAAGCCAGTTAACCAACCCCTGCCACTCTTAGGCACCCTGCTCCTGTCCACCCACACAACCCGTTCCATTATCTTGTCAAATGTCTCAGCAGTAACACAGTATACTCGGCCTAGGATCCGATCTGACTGAAAAGTAACCTGATTCTCCACCCCCACACACACCCAAATGTTATATATATAAAATTATGTATTTCAGCCAACTCTGTTTCCAAGTCTGATTCACTGGTTGGTCTTACAAACAGCTGTGCCAACACAAAGCAGGTGGGAACAAGCAGCCAGAATCTGAAGAGAGGGGGAACTGCTTAAGCTGCAGTTGCCTTCAGAGAACTGCTTGTTGCACACTTTGCCTTAAAAAGTGCTCTCAATAATCTAACCCAAAGTGCTTCAGTGACAGTACATATAGCAGGATCAGTTTGCTAATACTTATGCCGTAAAAACAACACATATTACACCATCAGATTTAAGTACTGTTTGTGTCCCACAGACCTTCTAAATGAAACATTAAAACAAAAAGATGTGCTTTTCATAGTTTTGCTTCTTTATCTGTTATTTCAGATTTGACATAGGTACACTTTGAGGGAGAGCAAGGTAGGAGAGGAAAGTGGGGAGATAATCAATATTGCCTGTGTTTTCCTCTGGATGTACTGTTCTTCATGGTGCTGTCCTTCAGCATTCTCTGAACACTGAAATAATGCACCAGTGTACTTGTCTTGCTCCATGCCAGAAGACTCAACTGATCTAGATGAGAAAGAGATAACTAAGTATTCCTGGACTTTGCTGAAATTTACAGTATAGTACCAGAAGACCAATAGTTTCAATCTTCATCAGCTTCTGTCATTTGATTCCTCCCCTCTGCTACCACTATAAGCAATGCCCCAAGACATTGTGACAAGTCTGCTCAGCTGAAACTAGAACAGGTTATTACTGTGGAAGAGTCATGATTAAGACACAAAGCCAACTCTGCCTCCTAAAAGCCAACCAAACCAGAGCATACAGAAGCGTGGTTTACAAACTATTCTACACTTGCACAAGTCACACACCAGACTGTTCACTCTCAAGCAGCTGACCCACAAGACCAAGAACTCACTCCTGTGAGTGCAGTAGTAATCTTTTAGGTCAAGTAACAGAGGTGGCATATTCCCATTATAAAAACTGTGCAAATACCACGTATGTCTCTTCCTCCTATGTGAAAGAAGTTTCATAAGTTTCATAAAATCGAAGACTAAGAAGTTAGATGTTTAAATTAAGGTGGGCACAACATACAGCTCTGTCTGATTTTGCAATGCTAATCTACTTTCACAGTTGAATGCTGTTGTGTTCATTGAACAGACAGACATGAGGAGAGTGGCACACACAAAACAAAGTCACACGGTACGTGCCAGCTATACAGTAAATGATACTATTACTGAAACACTCCACCAGTTCTTCCAGAAATTGAAGGATGTGTACCAAATAGGGCAAGAGACTGAAAGTAAAAATCAATTTAATTATTTTTCTTAAAGCACACAACCTCCTTTCAAGAAAAAAAAAAAAAAAAAAAAAGAGTTCCAACTCTAATGCTCTCAAATTTCCCAACAAATCCTAAGTTCCAGGAGCAGACCACTATCTGGAAATGCTGAGTCACACTCCAGCCTTAAGAGACTGCTTCTGTGAGTTACAAAGCACTCAGAATATAAACTCAAGACAAATGCAACTAACTACTTAGGATCCTGCTATTAAGACATAAGACGCCTCAACTACTAACCTCAGCTCCACCCTTTGCATCACCGTATAACTTTGGGCAAGTCACTTTACCTTCATTTTGTTTTCATTTCCCTTGCTAAAATATACCTGTTAGTAAGCTGCTCCTGTTAGCAAGACAAAAACTGTTTTCTGTATAAGCAAGACGTACAAACAAACAAAAAGTTGAAGGTTTTCCTTGCATCAACTTTGGTATTAATTTTTCTGCGTATTAGATCCTAATCACTTAAGAAACATCTCTTCCACATGATGATAAAGTCTGAACGAAGCAAGAATGAATCAAGACACTAAAAGCAAGAAGTACGCCTCCCGTTTTTGTCACTGAGTTTTTGACACGGTTTGGGAATCTTTATGGAAGCAGTTGAGCCAAAGACAGCTCCACAGATGTTTGCACAATTAAAACATAAGGAGAAATACCATGATTGCAACACGTGGGATACAATGTGTGCCTGTTTCCTCAAATGCACAAAGAACCTGGCAATGCCACAGTGGAAGCTCATAGGTTCTATGATACTTATGATGAGAAAGATACCTATAATGACTAACACATAACTTAGAAATTATATTCTGAGCCCACTGTACGCTTGCTAAAAATGCAACTCAAGCTTGTTGTCTCGCCTCATACCACAGATCTCAAGTTGTTCTGTTTCATGCAAACAAAATTTTCCTCTAACATACGAAGATTAAAGTTAAGATCAAAGAAGTAGCCGTAGTCCAGAGAAAGAGAATGAAAGCAAAGCATATAAAGAAGTGCATATAGGAAAATATCAAGGACAAACTTTTCATATACGGAAGTCTCAAATTTAAACTCTTCACTCATATTCAAACTCTTGTATAGGAATAATTACATTATTCTCACATCTTAATGAAGTCTGGTAGGAACTACAATACTCAAGATCTTAAGAAAAGTGTGAGGCCAATAGTACTGGTAAAACAGTTTCAAGTATGTAGGCCTAAAAGGATACTTTTGAAGGAAAAAATCAAGTTGTGATAAAGGTACATAAAATGATAAATAACACAAGGAAGGTCAATTAAGTCCACTCTTCCATAAGAGATTTATCTACTTAGATGTATATCAAACAAGCATCAAGAAAGCTGGAGATCTTTTTCTTTCCATCTGCTACTTAAATAAAAGCCACACGCCCTACAAATTCTTAGTTTATAGGAAAATCACAGACAGATCGCTGATCTACTCTAATGCTGCAAAGCACCACATGTGTACAGTGACAGTTTCAAAAGACCTGTTAAAAATGTGACTATGTCACATACATACATCCCTTTCCCTCACATGCAGAACACTGAGATGAATGTTCTTATATATGACTATCTGCATTTTACCTTCATATTTCACTTTCATGTGATCAGCAGCAAAACTTTAACAAACATATTTTAAAATACTTCAGTTGACTTAGAAGAGCAAATTTTTTTAAATAAATTTTGCAAAACAGACAATGATTTCCAAACACAGTACTCGAAACTTGTGAGCTGAAGGTTGACTTTTTTGTGAGCTTGACTGGCTGATGTAACTCCATAGATACATATATGAAGGTTCTGATGGGCAGAAAGACTGGAAGTTGGCTCAAATGCAATGATACGGAGTCCGCAAATCACAACTGCATCAAATACACAAGGGAAAATAGCATTTAACAAACCCTACAAAGCCAGAAAAGAAACTCTCTTATAAGGGCATCAGACATCATTCATGATTTCCACTCACATCTGCAGGTTATTAAAATTTAGACCATCATTAAACTTTTGTACAACAGCAGCAGACTATCAGCCTACAATCACTCATGGTCTTCTCTATTTGCATGAAGAAGCAGTGACCAAACCACAAACGCGTGCATTTGCACAGCACCATAATCAAAATGCCGTACAGAAGAACATCAGGAATGAACAGGTATGCCTCTTCAAGTCATGAAATCAAATGAAGAAAGAAATAATATTAACTTTATGTACAAAACAAAATGGAAATCTGATCCCAGCAAAGGTCTCCAAGTAGTACGACAATGCAAAACCAAACAGTTTTAACTACGCCCTTATGCTACAACATTCAACCATAGTTTTTAACACAGTATCACATGTTCTTTTTCCAGCCAGCCTTCAATGTAAATGCATCATTTATGACGCTGTCTCTAGTAGACACAGCTCACAGAAGACGTTACTCGCTTAGGAAGTAGGCTTGTAACACACAGTGTATATTAAAAATAATAAGCCATCAGGGGAAGTCTGAGGAGATGTAACGGTCACTCAGTAAGAAGCTGCACTAACTGCATTGTGAAGTGCCCCCTCCCCAGAGTTGCACCTACCAACACTTTTGAGTTCAGAGGAAAGAAAAACGTGTGGTAAGTTTGTAGCCTTAGCATACACAGAACTTGACTTGAGCAAAAACCTGACTTGAGTGGGAAGACACAGACAAGACAGACAAACATGTTGATGTTCAACATTTGCGGTAACGCTCATTTTCCTGCATAAGGCCTGCCATAAAAATCCAAGCTTTTGAAGGCACTCTGTGACACTGACAGGAAAGTCACCCTAAACACAAGAAACACAGGACTTACGAACAACATACACTCAACTGTGTTATCCCAGAAGCATGATCTACTATTTGTAAAACGTAATCTCTACAGAAAGGGAATCTACCAAGATCTTCCAGCAACAATCACTTCTTGCAACATTAGCAAAGACATCAATACATTTTAAACACTAACTTGCAATTTTTGGCAGACCATTAAATTAATGCCTCCCTATCCACAAATTAGAAAGAATAACAGAAAGAAATCAGAACCAGACATGATCCAGGAGAGTTACTAAGAGCTTTACAGATCAATTGGGTTTTGAACGAGAGTGCATTAAAAACTTATTTGCCTGCAATCAAACACACACCCTACACGTAATGCATTTATAAATCTTGTAAAAATCATATTTTAAAATGAGAATATATGTGGTTATGTATTTATAAGGCAATACTATTTCTTCTGCAAAGGAAGTGGATGTCCTCTGCTCCAATGGGCTCCTCAGCACAGATCCACTGGCAAAGAGAATCAAAAGCAATCAGTAATTTGCATAGCTCCCTGTAACACAAACGAAGATTTGAGCACGCAGAGATGAACAGAGGATTCCAAAACGACAACCTGTGTTTGAAGCCAAAAAGCCAAACATTGATGAGCAATAGGTTTTCAGGTCACTAGGATTTAAAAGTTTCTTTTAAAAGGTTTACAGACATCTTGGACTTAATCACTAAAATATATTTCCTTTTGCTTATGCAAGCTGTCATTGTACTAGTTGAATTTTTTGAGTAACTCATCAAAATTCACCCAGAATGTTTTCAACTATGTTTTGAAAGAATAACTGCCATCAGAAACCAATTTGTACGTTTCCATTACTCTTGTTTCACTATCCAAACAGTTATTAAAGCGACAGAGGAAACTTTTCAACACAGACATATTAATACATTATTAACCTTCCCTTTAACAGACTCAAAACTCAGTTTACCTTTATTTGCCTCAGGGGAAAAAGAAAGAAAAAAAAAAGAAAAATAGAGAGCTTCCGAACTTTATGTAACACATAAATTGAAAGCTTAGTTTCTCACAGCTGGAACAAAAACACTGACACTTAACAGAGTTGATTTCACTTTCAGTTATACAGTTTCGCTTTCAGGTACCAAGTGCTACAGATCCTAGAAACAATGCAAGGAGTCTGCTAACCAGTAAGTGCTAGCTTATGCTATTTTAATTACAAAAACATTTTCACTGCTTTTGAATTTAAGAAATGCTATATTCACAGATGAAATTAAACTGATTATGTCTGTCACACAAGTCAACTGAAGTAGCTACTACCTAGACTTCATAGGCTCCACAGTATTTATATTGCATGGACTTAGGAAAGCTGACTGGGAACTATCTCCTGCATCTGCCAAGCCCTCCAGTTGGAAGGGAAGGGAAGGGAAGGGAAGGGAAGGGAAGGGAAGGGAAGGGAAAGAGTGT
>JAOWBP010000001.1:89879952-89893845 GCA_028571105.1 Tragopan temminckii | reverse complement strand
GGTGCAGTCACCGTCCCTGGAGGTGTTCAGGAGCCGTGTGGATGTGGCACTGAGGGACGTGGGCAGTGGGCATGGTGTGGGGGTGGACTGCACTCAGTGATCTTAGCTGCCTTTTCCAACCTTAATGGTTCTGTGATAGCAGTTTGTCTCACACAGTTTGTCTCACACAGCATCTAACAGTGTTTCGGCTTACTGAATACTTTTAATGCCGGGAAACTGCTTTAAACAGTTTTGAATGGAAGGTTATGGAACATCTGCTCTGCAGTTGTCGAATCGTTGAGACAGCAGCATCCGTAAAGCTGAGCTGTCATTCTGTGAACAGCACATCCCTTTGGGTGTGATGTTTTGGTGGTAAATGCTCTTCTCTGTTTCTCACCTTCTCATCATTTTGCTGATGCACGTTATTTTATTGCTGTGTTTCTTTTCAGTTTCTCTGCTAGGCTTGCTTTTGTATTATGCCAAACAGGACTAATCTTCTTAGTACAATAAAAGGGATATTCTTCTGTCTTCAAGCTGAATTTAAGTAAGATTTTTACCATTAGTAGATCTGCGTGGTATGTTTACTGTCACTCAAACTCCACGTGAGGAGGTTTATAGTTTTAGTTTATTAACGAGGTCTGGAATTCTGAGATTTGAGTGATGTGAAACAGCAGTGAGCTATGCATTAGGAGTACAATATGAATTCTTGATGGTAATTTCCTAGGCATTGGAAAGCATTACAAATTTTTCCTTAATTAGGCATGGAACATGCAGCTTTAGGGTTTTTTTTAGAAATGTACTGATTGTTGTATGCTTCGCTGACATCAGCTATGCTGATAATACCTTCAGTCTATGACAACTTTCATCTCAAAATATGCTTTCATCAATGCTACTCAAAAACGAGGGGATTCCTGTAGTAAAAACCATAGCTCATCCCAATATGGATGTCTTGCTACTTATAGGAAAGCAGTGGAGATACTGGGGCTTGAATCTATCTTTCATTTTCCAAACTCATTTAAAACTGCATTTGGATATGAAAGAAGATGGTCACAGAATCACAGTTTGTAGGTGTTAGAAGGGACCTTTGGAAAGCATCAAGTCCAGTGATGTTCAAATTGTGCAGTGGTTAGGCCTATTAGGAGATAATAGCACAAAGCTTTCGAAATCATAATTTGCCTGAAACCGTGATTAATGCAGCATAACTTCACAGTGCAACTCGCTTTCACAGTCATTCAGTGTCTGCTGCCTTTCTAGCAGTGATGGTGTTGCTTGCTGAGCCAGAGGAGGGGGAATGGATAGAATTTGGATGGAGTGACTCTTAAATATATTTAAGAATAAAATCTGTTGAATCGGATATCCCTTTTTGTTTTCTTATGAATGGCTTCTCAAATAAAGTGTAACACAGTGTGTGTAACAATCAGTATCAGAATGGACTTGAGCTGGATGTGTAGGAAAAGGTCATAGCAGAGAGGTGCCCTAACTTTCAGTTCTAGGAAGTTTATGAGATAGCTCTGATTAAAGCATGATAACATTTGTCTGTGTAGGTAAATGTTTTTGCATAATTAAGCAGATGGATAGTTAAGGAACCTTTAATGTTCCTGGTGCTTGTTTTTGTGCGCATTATAAAAGCAATTGTTTGGTGTTGGTTTTGTTTTGTGTTTTTTTTTAGCGGACTGCTTTAAAGACAGTCTGCTTGCACTCCAAAGTAGCTATGAAGTATTTGCTCTGAGAGCTGATATGTAGTATTCTGGTGTGTTTAATTTAATACACGCCTCTTGGTGATTTTATAACTTCTGAGGGTCATTTTGGCTTTAACACCCATCTTATATAGGCTTATGATAGTATAGTTACCTTTTCTATGATCTCCTCACATTGGTTACGATTTCAGCGCTAAGCCTTTGAAAGTATGTGATGTAGTTGAGTCTGTAGGTTTTCCCTGATACATGCAAGAATCAATGAAGTTGTGCCTAATGTGATCTCTTTCTTATTTTAAGAAGCAGCGGGTGGCCTACGGAATGGAGACTGCACAGAGTGGAACAGCTCCAAGAGAGCAGGAAACTGAACAAAACAGATAAAGTTGTGTGGATGAAGAGAAGTTTGAGGAATCTCAGCCTGTGCTTCTAGGTCCTTATAGACCAAAGAAGTGGTAATGGCAATGGCTGCTGATTCTTCCGTTTGAGCTCCAGTTTTCTGTTCTGTGAAAAAGCTTGAAACCTTTCATGTCTCTAGATCTGTGGAGTGTGTGCCGTTCAGCATCTCAGTCTCCTGAAAGCATTTGCTGTATTTTTGTGTTACCTCTAAGAGGGAAGGGGTGAGGGGAAACAGATATGAAAGAGACCCATATTTAACAAGTTCAGAAGTTCTCATAGTAGTAAATGCGTATTAATGAAGACCCTGAAGGTGCAGGAGTTTATATAAAAAACTTCTAGGGGGAAATGCTTAAAGATAAATGTTTGTTAACTTTAATGTTATTGCACAACTCTTTCTATTCTTGTTAGGGGAAAATATTGTTCAAAGTACATAAGAGAAGGCTGGTGAGAGAAGAATGTGTGTGTCCGAAGTAAATGGCTGGCCAGGAAAATTAATAACATCTGAGTAACTTCTCATTTTTTGCTTTTTATAAGGTTAGAGTGGTATGTGTGGTTTTCTGTAGGCTTTCTCTATAAGGCCGAGACCTCTACATTTCTTCTTGGTGCTGAAATAGCCGTATCATTCAGTGTTCAAATTACTGTTCCCTGCTGTCTTGGATTGGGTCAGATTACTTTTCATCCTGGTACAGTGACCTTGGTTATATTAAATCCAGTTGAATTCGAGCATTTTTCATCATTACAAAACAGTCTTTCTTGCTAAGTTGAAATCTCTTCTCCTCACTTTATTTATTTATTTAGTGCAAGGCAGTATCTTGGCAATAACTGTTATTTTTAATTCCTCTTTTCTTCTATGTTAATTGTTATTTTTTAACTGGGAGAAAGCAGACATAACATTTATAAAATAGTTGTATATGGCACCAAATCACAGCTTTAAAAACTAAAAGCTTGCTATGATAATCGGTAAGCCGTTTCTATGTTCGTTGTTTATGATCATAAGAAACAGGAGGAAATAAGCAAACAAAGACCTTTACTTTTTTCTGGAGTTCAATCTGAGTAAGCTTGGTTTAAACAAGTGGCCTTAAACTGGGGATAAAGAACAACAGCACATTCGTCACTTCCTGGAGCAAAAAGACTAATAGGATTGTTATGGGGCAAGAGAGAAGTGATTGGGGATTTAAGAACAAAAAGATAATAAAATAGATCTTAATAGCCAGTTCTGTTATACCAAAATAAGGCTTACTGCAGCAACCAGGAACAGAAGATCAGTGTTCAGGAGACTTCCCTTTTTTTTTTTTTTTTTTAATTGAAGTGAAAATTCCAAGCCATTGAGGCTAATTTAACAAACTTTGGAATGCTGGAAGAATGAGAGGGGACAGGCACAGCTAATGATGTGTTTTATTTAGCAAACCTAACAGGATGACTGGAATATCTGTGGTAGTTAGCCCAAAATGGATAATTAAAAGAATTGGAGGCTGAAAAGGCTGAAAAATGCAGCATACAAAGAATGCCATGATTAACGTCAGCAAAAGGCTTTTAATGACAAGTGACTCCAAAATATACTTAAGTTAGAATTTGCCTACAAGAAGCTTTTTATTGTTTCTGACAAAGCAAACTGCTTAGTAAAACTGAACATTGAGGTTGAACGTCTGATGTCCTGTTAGTTGGATATAGCAGGGTTTTCCCATTAAATGCAGTCTCTTTCTGTGTAAAGAATCAGAAGAATATGTAGTTAAGATCTGCTGGTGGATCAGCTGGGTAGAATAATACGCGTGGCAGAAAATGACGAAGAACGTTTAGTAAATGGGACTTAAGTGAACTTAATAGGAAGTCTAAAACTGCCAAATTCATGCCCTTAGTCCTGAAATTAAAGGCTTGTGATGTGAAAAGAGGAACCCCAAGAGAAACTAAAGCATTTTGTTGGTAACCAACTGACCGTGGACTCCCATTCTACCAAACCAGTGACAAGATTAATTCATAAAAATTGGAGCTATGAGATATGGTTTAGTGGCTTGTGGTAGCAAGGGTAATGGGTGGACAGTTGGACTAGATGATATTGTAGGTCCTTTCCAATCTTGTGATTCTGTGGTTCTGTAAAGATACAGTTAATATAAAATGGAACTGGGTAATTGGTAAGCATTTCTGTATGGTATTCAATACGATGTCTTCTGCTGCTGTCAACACTTGAAAACGTGTGATGGCAGACTTCAGGTGGTCCTGAAAGTTTGCCTTATGGTTTGTTTTGTTTGATTGATTTTGGTGTTTTTTCAAAAGTACCTCTCATTTGAAAATAAAATAGGCTGATGTTTCTTATCAGCAGGCCTGTCAAATGACTAGCTCCAATCTGAAAGTACATCATATCTAGCTGGAAGCTTTTTGTAACACCTTACTCAAGCAAGAAGACCTGACTGTAAGCGGTCAGATTGGAATTGGTATGCGTTTTAACACTAGAAGTAATTCTCAGCAAATAATTTATGTGCTTTGATCCTTTGAATCTTTACATCATGTTTAAAGAAACAGATTGGCTGCCTGGTTTAGTCAGAAGTTGCAGCTTGTCTTAGGAGTTTAGAGATGAGGTTCTGTGTTACGCGCTATTGCTTCTTACTGAACAAAGATCAGCCCTAATTGTCCTCAGCCAAACTCAGATAGCTCTGCTCAAGAACTACGGAAATAAGGGATGATTTGGTTGGATTAGATGAAGCAGATGTTCATTGTAGTTGTGACTTTTCTGTCAGTTACGTGTGCCTGTTTGAGAGGTAAGGAACTGACAGTAGGAGAATAAAGAGCTTATTTGGGGATCATTAACTTGGAACAGTTTTCTCACAAGAATGTTTTGTTCCAGTGTAGCATGCGCTACTCTGTCTGCTTCAGGGGTTATGGTGTCCTTTCTGTGGATAGTTACTCTTGTTAGGAGAACGATCCTTTGTAGAAGTGCATTAGTGTTATTCCATTTTGTGAAGTTTTGTCATCATGTGGTGAAGCCTTGAGGAGTTCCTGGAAAGTGTGAAGGTAGAAAGCGAGCAAAAGCAACTGATGATAAGTTACTCCATTGTAATAAGTGGGGCTTCATTTCAGTGGTGACTTCCTCTATGCCTTTATAGAACCATTAAGGTTGGAAAAGACCCCTAAGATCACCCAGTCCAACCATCATCCCGCCCCCACCATGCCCACTGCCCACGTCCCTCAGTGCCACATCCACACGGCTCCTGAACACCTCCAAGGACGGTGATTCCACCACCTCCCTGGGCAGCCTGTGCCACTGTCTTACCTCTTGCTGAGAAGAAATGGTTCCTAATACTCAACCTAAACCTCCCCTGGTGCAACTTGAGGCCATTCCCTGTTGTGGTTACCTGAGAGAAGAGGCTGATTCCATCTCACTACAACCTCCTTTCAGATAGTTGTAGAGAATGATAAGGTATTAAAGATAAATGAATACCTTTTGTTATGAATTGAAGACAGTACTAATTAGTCTAGTGATGCCAAGTAACTTTTTCAAATGTTATGTTTTGTTTTGCAAAACTAAGAAGCTTTCTCATAAGTGGTGTGCTGACTGTAAGTATTTTACCATCTTGGTATGTTTATGTTCTTTGATTTGTACCTCTTGGAAGGACAAGTATACTGAAAGCGTTGTGTTTAGGGAGAACATGAAAAAGTACAAAGTAGCTCTTCTTAAGAAAAGGCATAGTGGATTTTCCCACTCACTGTAAAATGGAGATAGAGCCTGATTGCATATAAACAGTTCAGATAAAAATTAAAGCATCTCTTTTGTGATGCTACTTTTTCCCCTGACAAGTGACTTCTTTAAGTTGCTTGTTAAAAAGTGACTTCAAGGTTTTTGTTTTAATTTATTTCTTAGGAGATGCTTATTGTTTAAAGAAAGAAATCACATTTAATTTTAAGCCGTTCTTCTCCTTTCTGCCCTAACTGCATACAACTTTCTTGTGTGAAGCTGTGTAGGTGATAGCTCTCTAATAGGTTGTTGCTGTATGATAGAAGTCTGTTCTCATTTACTAAAGCACTTAATACGTTCAGGGCTGTCCTTGCTTCTTATAGTTTAGCAGTATTCACTTTTCAAAGCAATAGCCTAATTGCTGGTACTAATTAAAGCCTGTTTGCAAAGCAGTGCAGTATTTAGGTCAGCTTTTCTTCACTGTCCTTTTGTGCTTGTGCCTTCTGTTCCTGGAGTTTCCCAGTTGCTGCAGGTCCTCTTCTCAGATTTGTAGCATGGCAGCCTTCATTGTGATGCTTGATGTTCTGCTGCTATCCTGTTCTGCTTTAAACTGCCTGACCCATTTTCTATATTGTTATGCTGTACCACCAGTAAAGACAAAAGGCTGGCAGCATTCAAGTAGTGTCTGTCAAGTGTACAGAGCTAGACTGGTTCTAACTAGTTGAGCGTGGAGTGGAGCGTGGAGTCTGAGTTACTGTTTGAATCTGTAGTTTGGTGTGTAGCCTGCAAGCCTGGTGAAGACACAGAGCTTTACTATCAACCAGGAGAGAGTTAGTCCTAGGAAGCCTCACGTTCTCAAATCACTTGCTGCTGTTTCCAGACGTGTATGAGTGTTTGGCGTGGAATACTGGATTGAAGTGGATTCTCTTTTTGTAGGAAATGGGAAGGATAAATGATGGGGTATGTAAAATGAAATGTCTTGCTGTCCTGCAGTTAATCCTTTTTCAGTGTTAGACCTTCTAAATTCGTAAGTAAAAGTTGCCGTGTTCTTGTGCGGATACATTCTCAATGGAATAAGTGATCTGTCTCTTGGTTTGCACATCTTACCCTTAGATTCAGATACACTTTGAAACTGTTTCCCACATAGTAGGGCATAGGTTTGTGTAGCAGAACATCTACGGAGTGGTGGGGCTTTTTTGTTTGTGTTGCTGGTTTTTGTTTTTATTAATTAATTTGCTCTGTACAGCTCTTTGGATTAACCTGATCCTCAGCACAGGCATCTCCTTTACAACTATGCTCTCTCTCCCATTCCCTATGGCTGACCATCCTGCTTTTGGTATTTAAATTTTTCCTGAGATTTGGAAATGAAACTTCACTGTTACCAACTGAACTGACGGATGTTTGTGAGGATGTTTTTCATTTGACAGGAGAGGGAAATCTCAAAGCGTTGGAACGCAATTGAAACTTGGAATAAGTACTTTCAATAAGTACTTCTGTGAGAAGGAGAATGTGTTTAAAGAAAACAAACTGGAGTCTGTTCCTCACATGATTTTGTTATCAGTATTTGTCTCTTCTAACAGGGTGTATGGGAACTGCTGAGTCACAGCCTGAACCTCTGATTGATCACCTGGGGCGAGCAGTGAGTCAGCCATGGGAGCACAGGTGAAGGCAATTCACCTGTGCTGCCGGAAGGGGAGGAGCCTGACTCCACCTCTCCTAGACCCATTTAAGAGCTGACTATCAGTTGGGAAGGATCTCTTCTGGAGATCCTCTCTGCTGGAGGTTCTTAGCGAGCCCAGGATACAGGTGAGCATCTTATTTTTTTGATCTGATATAATAACAGCATAGCCTAGCTCTTTGGTATTTATAACATCTGTACATTCATTGATTGTACACAGGGTTAGACTGTACTTTGGGAACAGCTTTGTTGAGTTGTTGGAAAATTGAGTAGCACATTGCCTGAGTAACAGCAATACCAGGAATTGCTTTAAACAACTGTTTACGTATTGTCTTTTCTCCTACTAGGAAATTCTTTCTGGAGTCGTGGTCATAACAAGTAAAGACGCAGTCCAGCACCAAGGCATCTCATTGACAATGGAAGGATCTGTAAATCTGCAGCTTAGTGCCAAAAGTGTGGGTGTGTTTGAAGCTTTCTACAATTCTGTCAAGGTAAGAACCTGTGCAGGTTGATATTTTTGGTATTTTCAGCATGAAGCTTTTCTCAGTTTTCTTGAGAGCCAATAAGGAAAAATATAAGAAGTTACAGTACTTCATGGTATGTGAATGTTAGAAAGCAGAGAAATGCTTAACGTTCTCTCTTCATTTTGGAGAGATTGGAGTGTTTTCTTTAGGGCAGAAATGCAGTAACATAAATACTAATGTCACTGGAGGACGCATTGGAGACGCATTCTACAGTGACAAAGTTTAATTGGACTTCTGTGCCAGGTCAGTTGTTACACAAATAGTGTCTGCAGAGGCTGTTGAGGTTGTTTGCCACCGAGCACGAGACAGGTTCCTCTGTGCACTATGAAACTGCAGTCCAGCAGGTTGAGCATAGAATCCCGGAGGGCCTCTCTACTGCTCTCCAGGTTTGAAAGCGTGAAGTCTGGAATCTAGCAGGACGAGTTATCTTGGGCTGCACACAAATGTGGCTTTATTGATTGAGGGCAAGCTTGCCTGTGTCTAGAGCCAGTGTAGCTGTATTTGTGGAACAGTTTGCCAAAGCTAGCATAACTTAAGTGTAGGGTCTTTTAAAGTCTTAATTTGTATTGTAGTTACTTTGTTTGCAGCATGAGTAATCTGTCCGTGATTCTCTGAAAAAGAGAAAAACAGAAGAAGCAATAGAATTTTCTTGTTCCAGCCTACGAGAGGAAAAATAGAAGTAAAACTGTAGAGAAGTGTAATCTTCAAGCAAAGCTGCAGCAATCATACTTCTTTATAGTCAGCTTGTATCCTTTTCCTAGTGTACGCAGCATTCATTGATTAGCTTCCTTCTAAGTGAGTAATAAACACTTTATTATGAGCTGGAGGAAAAAAAGTTCCCTTTATGATGTTCCCTAAGATGGGTTGAGATCGTTTAATCTTTTCATCCAGCACTGCTTCTGCTGCTTTGTTTCTGCTCATTCGGGTTGATTGAATTTATTAGATTAGTAGATCAGGAGAGGGCAAGTTTATTTCTGATATATGAGTTTAATTGATTTGAATTGAATTATCTTACTGATAGGTCAGATGAATGTCTAGTTTGGCACAAAAGGAAGTAATGCTACATGGAGGAACAAGTTAGGCTGCTTCTTTTAGCATGAGTGAACAGTTAGCTCAGTTCAGTCATTCCTCTTTCTCACGTTAAAAGCACAGGTTGGAATAAACCTAAATAGAGAAGGTTTAGCTTTATCTCATTACATGTCAGAACAATAATTACTCTTTCAGTTCTTGCAACTGTAACGAATACGTGTAAGTAATGGAACAGTAAGATAATGAGGGATTGCATCTCTTATCAGTGAGATGCTGAAGCAACTTTAACTGCTTGCAAGAAACTGAAATCTTGAATGAAAATAAGATGCCAGTAGTAATGCTGTGCTGGATTTTCAGTCTGCTTCCCTATCGCTCACTAGTCCTGCTGCTTTTGCTCTGTTCCATTTGTGCTTCTGTGTGCATGTTTCATGACGATTATCAGGCTTTCCCAGTCCAATGCCGAATTTTGGTCAACCATAATTTCAGAGATAAATTAAAGAGAAACCTTATTTAAAAAAAAACAAAACAAAAAAAACCTCTAGGGTGAGAAGTGGTGGGCGCAGCGGGCGGGCAGCAGGGTGGTGGGGAATGGCTGCCTGCTGACCTGGCACATGTACTTGTTGGTTTCTGCAATTCGTACTACAGGTCATCACTTGGAAAATGGAACTTTGCTTTCCAAGGTGCTTGAGACTTTGCTGTTCTCTAAATGTGCTCAATCATTACTTTGATACAACCATTAAATAGATGATACATCACTTTTCTGAATGAAACATTGTTAATATTTCCATTCCTTGTAAGACTGGAGAACTGCGTATGAGGAAAAAATATCTGAATTTTTGAAAAATTCTTGAAGTCTGTTAGACTTCAGTGATATTGGTGGTTCGTTTGAAATGATGTAACTGTCACTGTGGTTCAAACTAAACTTTCATATTTATTTTTGCAGCCTATTCAAATTATTAACAGCACTATTGAAATGGTAAAACCAGGGAAGCTTCCCAGTGGCAAGACAGAAATTCCTTTTGAGTTTCCATTGCACGTGAAGGGTAACAAAGTTCTGTATGAGACGTATCATGGTGTCTTTGTTAATATTCAGGTAAGGGAGTCCTGCCTGTAAAGAAAATCTGACCTTTTGTTACTCATTGTATCTCTTCTTCCATGTAAACAGAGGATAAAGTTTTCTGTTATAGTGTCTTTAAGTATATTTGTTTTTGTCAGTTTGAAGGATAAGAAGAAAGCTAGAGGTCCTTCTCTTTAAACCAAAGCGTGGTGAGAAGCAATACAGAAATCAGTCTTAATGTCATTTGGGTGCTCAAGCCATACAAAAGCGTTACTGTGTCAGTGAATTAGTCCCTCGATCTTACTGGCTGTTATATAACATACAAGACCATTTGAAAATGTGGTGGGCCTGTAAACACAAAGTTAGCTTTCATTTGAGGCATCTGAAATATACCTTGTATCTCCTTCCCTTCCCGCTGCATCACTGGTATATTCATTGCCTACTAATCTGCTGTAAGCAATGCCTTAAATACTAAAATCTGCATTCTGCACATACATATATACCCATACAAAGCACTGAAAGTTAACGGATGGAGGAAATCTTAAGTTCTTAAATAAGTCTTTCTTCTTTCTCTTTGTCATTCCATTCTTGCTAGTATACCCTGCGGTGTGATATGCGACGTTCTCTGCTGGCAAAAGACCTAACTAAGACTTGTGAATTCATTGTTCACTCAGTGGTAAGTGCAGTTTGTATTAACTACACAACGTGAGGGGAGGTTGGTTGTGTGTGTGTGCTTTGTTGGGTCTGATTTGGTTTATTTTTATTTTCATTTTAAGTGAAGTTTAGAGGTAAAATTAGAAGATTAAGTAAAACAATTAGTAGTAGTATATGTGGTATGTATAAGTAAAGGACATGCATAACAACATGAGTATCCATGAGTGTCAGTTTTTCTTGATATGAGTAACACACTATTGGTTTTGGTTTTTTGTTTTTTTTTTTTCATTTAATGTAGAATTATAAATAAGATTTGGATTGCATTTATTCTGGATTGCATTTATTCTGTTATTTAATTTTTAAAAGTGAAACAACAATGTAGCTAGATAAGTATTGTGTTCTTCTAAATGCTGTTTCAGATTATTTGGATATTTCCTGTCCAGAGCTTCCAGACACCCAAAGACCTGCCCTAGAAACAGGAGTTTGTTAGTTGAGAGACAGCGCATAATTTCTGTTACTTAGATGCCTAATTGTGACTTAGAGCCCCAAGCCAAAATATCAAAGTTAGGACTGCATCAAATTGGAAGGAAGAAACTTGTCAGCTTAATCACCTTTATTATATAAGCTCATGGTTGGCAATATGCTAGATATCCAGGTTAACATATAACCACGCTCTCCAGTTAGTGACATGGAGACCGTCTCTCTTCTATATCATTGTGGGATGAGATTTGACTGTCTCACAATAAATGGTTTACTGCATGTTATTTGGAAGTTCCTATATCAGATTTTTTTCCACATTTTATTTTGTATTGCCTTACACACATATCCAGAGCACATGCTATCAGTACAGGTTGTGCAGGCCTAACTAAATAGCTCTTTTTCCACACAGAACTTACTAGAACATATTGTTTTTATCATTCCCTTGAAGTTTTTAACAGCAATTAAAGTGTTAGACTCCTTCTTATGCTGTTATATGGTGGAAATATGCTGTTTTCTTTCTATACTACCACAGATTTAGCTAGGTGCTAAAAGGAGGTCTTCTGTTGGCAGGATTGTATTATTTTTCCAAAATGTATTATGCTACTTTTTATTAGTCCATCATTATATTATAAGTGAGCCACAGTTGTCAAAACAGGGAACAAATTATATTGTGCAGTTTCCTGATTTTATTTCATGTTCCTACTGTGGCACATCTTAGAACACAAGTCAATAAATCATGACGAATCTTCCAGTTGGGGTGAATTAATGAGGTTTTACTGAACATATAATTCTCACTGTCAGTGCTCAATGTACCATTTCCCTTAACCTTATTCTTTGCCAGAATTTGTCATTTGTGGGAGAATACAGTCAATCTTTTTGCTATTATCTTCCATCTTGCAGCTGGGCAGCAGAAGCTGTTTTGAATTCTTAGGTAGTGTGAGTAAGTCCTAACTTAGAGTTCAAGTTAAGGCCACTGGTATAGCAGTGCTCTACCAACTCCCAGTCACATACAGTTGGGTCTCTCCTGATTAATGCTGCTGTGCTGATCGCTTGTTCTAAATATGTAGAATATGTAGGGAAAAGACAGTGTGTCTTTCTCTGAGATAAGGATGGGGAGAGAGCATGGTAAATTACACTTGCCTTCCTTATTCAAAGCACGGACTGCATCACAGCCAAGCTCAGGGCCCAGCCAGCCATTTATGTGAAGACTAACTTCTTGGTTTTATGATAAGTGATCTAAATAAGTGAACAACTACAAGAATGTGCCCCTAAAATTGTTTCTTCCAATATGGAAAGTTAACCTGGACCACATTTTGCTTATTTTACAGTTAAAGAAGCTGAGAGTCCACAGCTGTTAAATCAGTGCCAGATTAGATTCCCTCAACTGAAGATCTCCTTTTGGTACGAGGATGGCTTAAGAGGCCTGAGCTGGTCCTGAAAGGGCAGCAAAAAGAGCTAAAGTGCTCAGAAATAGCAAGAGAGAGAGGAGGTTCTTTAAACATATAAATAATCTTGCTCCATTACTCCAATTTACCTTTCTCTTCCCTGTCCAAATTTACAAAGTAATGATAATTTAAGGAAGCATAAAGCGTGGCATAGAAAATGTAATTACTTGTAAATACAGAAATGTGAAATTGATCTTTTTTTCTGTGGCATTCAGTATGTTTCAGAAGATTGGTAGTGTTCTTTTTTCCAGGGCATTTTGATTAGTCAAACACTGGGTTTGTTTGTTTGTTTTTCAGTGTAGGTGGAGCTTATGCCAAAAACTTAAAAATGGAGATTGTTGTGGTTTATCACAATGGCAAGTGCAAAATAACTAAAATTTTGACAGTTTTGTTTCTATAATTCATATTTGCAATGCACTGTGATTTGTTCAGACAATATCATAATATTACTACCAAATACAGGAAGTCTCAGATCTTTTGTTACACAGATACGTACTTTAAGTATGCAGACAATCCTGAAAATTAACACAGCCAATTGTTAACTGATGTTAGTATTCAGAGTGTTTGTTTGTGTGCTGTAAATCAGTTACAGCTTAACCGTTTCATTACTCTTTAGTCACAGAAAGGGAAGCTGACGCCAAGCCCAGTAGACTTCACAATTACTCCTGAAACTTTGCAGAATGTTAAAGAGGTAAGTTGTTTGGGTTTTATTTATTTACTTTTAGTTTACTAGCATGATTCTGAATGAGAACAAGAAAAGAATGAATAAATGCTTTGCTGCACATAATTAGCTTTCTTTTCTTTCTTTTTTTCTCCTCCGTTCTGTTTTTTATTTTGTAAGGTGATGCTGCCCGTTCTCTTCTGCTAGTGATGATTACAGTTATGTTTGTTTTTCCTCCATCTTCTTAGAGAGCATCACTTCCAAAATTTCTCATCAGAGGCCATCTCAGTTCTACAAACTGTGTCATTACGCAGCCACTAACAGGGGAGCTGGTAGTGGAGAGTGCGGAAGCTGCAGTCAAAAGTATTGAGCTGCAGTTAGTTCGTGTGGAAACCTGTGGTAAGTTTCTCTAGAGGCGGAATGTGTACATGCTGCAGTAATTACCACTTAGGTGTTCAATGTGCAAGGAGGGGAATCAACTCTTTGAAAGGGTTGATAACAACAGG
Organism: Tragopan temminckii; assembly: GCA_028571105.1. Lineage (NCBI taxonomy): Eukaryota > Metazoa > Chordata > Aves > Galliformes > Phasianidae > Tragopan > Tragopan temminckii. Next base: position 89,880,075 of record JAOWBP010000001.1, on the reverse strand, counting down.
ACAAGGGGAAATGGTTTTAAGTTGAGGTAGGAGAGATTTAGGTTGAATGTCAGGGGGAAATTCTTTACAGAGAGGGTGGTGAGGTACTGGAACAGGCTGCCCAGAGAGGTTGTGGATGCCCCA
>JAOWBP010000001.1:89834712-89878255 GCA_028571105.1 Tragopan temminckii | reverse complement strand
CCCCCTCCCCCCGGAATATTATTCTGGTTTATTTTGGCCATTTCTTACTATTAAATAAGAAACGGCTGCTGTTAATGTCATACCTACTTTTATGTGTTTAAAGTCTTAATTCAAGTATGACGCTGCCCAAAAAATACAGCTATGTTCAGTGTAATCTCTGCCTTCCTTCATCTGCAACCTCTACTTGTCTTTATATTGTCTCCACTTAGAATTCTTTACAGACCTGATACTATTTCTGACCAACACAATGTAGTATTTGAAAAGTAGATTTTGAGACTTCTTTCCATCATTTACACGTATATTGTGTTTTGGTGTTTAACTTCACTTTCTGTAAGGCCTTAAAATCTTACGTTACATTCTGACAATGGGGGCAGGAATCTGTTCCTGAACTCTTCAACATGATTCTAAAAAAAAAAAAAAAAAACACGTAGGGTTTGGGGTGAGGCTTCTCACACCAAACTTCATTTTAATCTGTAGGTGTTTGATCTTCTATGTGATCTATGCTGATCATACAGTGGTCAACAGGCATCAATTTTCAGGCACAGGGAAGTGAATCCAGAAGAAACTCAGCTTGTAAGAAGCCAAGGGTCTCAATGGCCCAAGGTCTCAGATGCCTCTAATTTGGTTCTGTCTGGAATACCTTGTTCATCCTTGTATGACTTGGCTGTAGAAACAGCTTAGGAGAGTCCTGTGGTGTGATGCATCTGAGAGAAGGAACTGTCTGCTCTGTTTTTACTGTTACAGTTCAGTTGAATGGATTAATTAATGGAACTCTTTTTCCTCTTCCTGTAGAGTTTGAAGTGAACATTGTTGTCCTTCTGCATGATGATCATCTCATCACAGAGAACTTCCCACTGAAGCTCTGCAGGATGTAAATAGCCAGAGGAAGAATCACTTAAGGAGTCACTGGAGAAGGATGAAATTACTCAGAGACAAAATGAGATTTTTATCTTATCCTGTGTTAGTTGAAGTGAAAACTTATCACTTCCTTCTTCCTGATGGTGGTTCTCGGGCTTTCAGTCATCCTAAAGCCTGTGCCTGTCTTATGATAGCCTACATGGATTAACTATCTTGAGAGCCCTGTCAAGTGTCTGATTTCAGCAGCCAGATTTTCTGCTTTTTTTTTCTCAAGCAAATTGTGAATGATTTTTTTGCATATTTTCACAAGTTATAGAAATATGCAAAGTAAGTTTTTCTGTTTAATTCATAATGTAACACTTGTTCCAAAGTCCTTCAAAGATGTCTTAAACGAAGTCAGTCCTGTTATATGGTATACTGTATATATATTTGAGGAGGGGACAGGACTGAATAGTATCTGTGGAAATACAATAAATGGTGCTACCACAACGCACAGTGTCATGGGATGAATATTGCAAGATGACTGAATTAAGAGATGTGAAATGAGTAATGATGTGAAATAACATCAAGTGTATTTTGGTCAAATTAGGAATGAGTCTGCCTTGAAGGAGTGTTTAGAACGGAAGCTACTGCTTCACATGTAACTTCTCCCTGGCTATTCCCTGGAATTGCCCTTGCTTTACCTTTGCTGTTTGTGTAAAATAGTGCCAAGAAAGATCAGTCAGAAGTTTTTAGCTTCAAACTGTACTTATTCTGGGCACTTTAACATCTTTCCTCTTTACTAGACTTGTACAGCTCAGCTCTGATGTGAAAGAGGAATGACTGACACGACAAACAGCAGCACTGCCTTGTTGCGTAGCCATCTGCTCAGAGTGTAGACTACACCAAGTACTGAAGAAAGTGCCAAAAATACTTTTATGCTGTGACACCTTGTGCCCGTAGAAGACTATTATTCATGATGTGAGCAACCATTCCAAAGAAGATAGGCCATTTGCTGCTTAAACAGGTGGGTAAATGTTGCCACTTACCAATAAAAGTACAAATACAAGCACCAGAAAGGAATTTGTGAAAGTAAATATACAACTTAACATATTTCTTAGTGTAAAGTCTTTGTAATCATAAATCTTATAGGTTCATATAAACTGAAACTAGATTGGAAAAAAGCCATTCCAACATGAAATAACCTTTCCCAGACAAACAGGTAATGGATTTTGGTGTTATCTGAAGTTAACAGAACAGCTGCAATTTTATTCTAGTTGTTAATTTTCCACAAATTTTGTGTGGGATGAAGGCAGGCTAAGTATATAGGGCGTTACATCAAGTATGATATAAAAACCTAAAAAGAATTAAAAAGAAAACTGCCAAGAACAACTTCCTGTAGCTTTTTCTAGCAGTATTGCTAAGCAGGAATATGTAGTTCTGAGTTTGGCCATGGTTTGGTATCTGCTCTAGTTCAGGAATAAGCATTTGACATTGTTTTAATGTCTTGCATTTATTAAAAAACAACTAAAACCACCTTTGCTGTTCTCTATCCTCTCTCCTTCCTGCCCCCTAGAAATAAACACTTCTTTTTTAAGGTCAGGAACCAGTAAGTACAGCATGATTTCTAGAAAACAACAGCCCCTGGTCCTAGTCTAGATGACTTTAGTCTGCATTTCTAGTCTACATGAGTGCCACCTGCTGCTCAAACGTAAAGCGGCAGCATCACTCCACACATTGCAAAGTTACATGAAAAGAGGCACTGGCATTCATCCTGCCCCGGACCATTGTATCTGCGGCAGTAGAACTCCTTTAACTGCAGTCTACTAGGTTGCTCCTCTGCCTGTACCATGTTGTTCCTGGGGTACTGATGGGTAATGAATGGTTCAAGAATCCAGGAGAGACAGCTGAAAAATTCCTGCTACAAAGTGCTTCTGTTGCTCTACGATTTTCTAGCTCTCTAAAAGGCAGCTCTGACTGGAAGCCAAGGATTGATGTGAGACTCTCTGCAATAAACAGCTGACAACTGAGAGCTGGATTAGAAACTGGACTCTTCTTGCAGATGGGTACTTCTACTGTTATTGTGGAGCACGTCCCCAACCTTTCCACATAAAAAATCAACAGCGTTCTAACATGAGAGGAATAATCATTCAGCATTTAGTACAGCAATGAGTCAGGACTCCTGAACACAGAGCAAGGTTGCTTTACCTTGCCCTGGTCTGCAACTGAACTACCTCGTGTGCACTTACTTAACACTGGAGTCTGAGACACCTCATCTCCTTCAAAACAATCTCACATAAAACTAGACCTCATTTTTGTCCACTCTAAGGCCTCCTTTTAAAGATGTGAATGACCTACCTCTGGCTGTCAGTAAAACTTGTGGTTTTGGGGAGTTAAGAGAAAAGGAGCAAAGATTTTAAAAAAGGAAAAAAAAGAAAATAAACACCACATCCACCTTACTAAGGAACCTGAGATCCTATCTGTGCTGTGAGGAACAAGATTAGCTGGTAGCAAGCGTGAACATACATATGTAAATATCACTTCAATGCTAAGACCCCACATTAACAGCCAGTGCTGCTTTACCCATTTTCACACCCAGCTTACCCTTATCATCTCAAGTCAAACTGTGGTCTGGTTAAAAACACCATCACCTGTGCCATGTGTGGGGACTGCTCTGCCTGTAGTCTCCCTGCATACTGAGAAAACAACATAAGCTGACAAGGATGCAAGCAGTGTAACGCAGAGCAGAACAGTACCTCATCCTTCAGGCAGCACGGCACCTTGACTCTCTAGCAAACAGTACCTTACTCGTCAACAACTCACAATCAGCAAACATATTACACAAAAAGAACCACCTCAGAGGCTACAGTAGTAATTTTATTTTTGACCCAAGTTCCAATAAACATACTGACTTATCGGAAGATGCTTTGAAACTTCAACTGTATACTTAGTGACTTGGGGAAACAAATGAGCCGTTAGACCATAACCTGAAATAGTTGAACACGGCTTGTGCCCAAACAATGGTCAGACTCACCACATTTTGAGGGTGTTTACACCATGCGGCATACCTTATCTAGTCCTGGATCTTTGGCTCTCTGAAACAAATTTGACAGGGCAGAAGGCACTCATGGCACACTGGGACTTCTCAAGCAGGACAGCCACTCCTTCAGCTGGTTGTACCACGTACCTCACACTGCTGAGTAAATTGGCATTCGTGCACAGAACACAACTGCATTATATTGCTTCACCAAGAATAAAAATCCTTTAATGCCAATTTAAACAAATCAGCTCATCAAGGAGGGAAATTTCAGACATTTTTACATTACAAAATTGAATCACAGTATTCTAAAATCAATGTATGAATAGAAAAAAATCATGAAAATATTTAGTGCTTCAAAATATAGCTAAGAGTCAATCATCATTTGAACAATTTGAATTATCAGCTCCAGATTTACATGGAGAAAAGAGCTGCAATTACATGAACTATATTCATAATGATCTAAAGAAACCCAATTTGAATCCTGCAATTGTTCATACCAGGGAAGGTGATCGCTTGGTTATTCCAAATTCTGTTAGTCTGTTGTTCGGCCCACCTATATTTATTTTCAGCGTAGTATCCGCTCTAAAGAAAACCCTCTTTTTAGAGGCATTGTGCACATACAGAACCAGCCTTTGAGAAAAACAGATAGGGGAATTTCAGTCCCTTAAGCAAGAACCCCACCAGCGTGGTCCTGGCCTCTGAACTACGTGAGGTACACACGCTTAAGGCAGCAACCAGGAGAAGCACTGATTCATAGAGTACACCATCTTCATTCAGTAAGTGCCACAGCAATACCTGCGTCTTACAGCTTTGTGTTAAATACTGCATTGGAACAAATTCTGCTATCATTTCCACTAAAACCAGTGCTCCACCTCTTCTAAGGCATCACGCTTCCATGCCATGTTGGGATGGTTATTTATCTGCAGCCACTCCACATCTTACTGAGTGTCATAAAACAAGGTTTAGGCATATTTGTTGCGTGCAGGGAGCTCAGGAAAGTCTTCAGGTAACAGAACGTGGATGCGACAGATAGGGCAGGTACTTGAATGTTCCTTAAGCCATTTTCTAATGCACTGCAAAAACAGAAGATTATGTTGAGGAAACAGTCTCAGTCTGGTGTAAAGAGTTCAGCATGAACTTCCTTAATTGTTTCTGACAGGTAAGCAATTTTCCACCCCCTTCTATAGCTTGTTATGAAATTTGCAGTTAGAAAACTATTCTCCAGTTCTGATGTTCTGCTCGCCAACCTATTTTGCAAGTGACAAAAAAGCAATAAACAAATACGGAAATGGGAAAAAGTCATGGACAGAAGTATTGTGTTATTCCAGTATAATTTTTTGCCTCCTTACTACATGAAGTTACATCTGCAGCTCCTAGCAGGTGGCAAAAGCAGCTTTATAGCAGCGGCCCCTTTTCTAAGGATGCTGCAAACAGAAATCCGTAATTTCATTACCAAGACTTGATTATTCTGAATTCAAAGTAAGCTTAAATTCAGTCTGATGAGTTACCATCTTAGTTAAGATCTAAAACTGGAAACTTTCCAAAACGGTAAGACTGCATATAGCAAGTCTTGGTGCAAAAAGTATGGAAAGGAAAACAATGTCCTGCCATTCCTAACTTCAGATACTGAAAGATAAAAGGGAGGGAGAAGCTTCTAAAAAGAAAAAAACTGTATAACTGAACAGAGAGTTAGTCAACATTTGCATCTAAGCGATACTAAGCGTTCTAAGTGGTAAGAAAACAAATCCTTACTTCTCTGTGAAAATGATGCCCACATTCCAGTTCACATGAGTCTCTGCTTAACTCATCATGGCATATGGTGCACGGATCATCACTGGAAGGCTATACATTTAAAAAACAAAATTATTTGAACAAAAAGTGATTAGTAAGTTAGCAACAATTTATCATCAAGCTCTCTACTTAAGTTCTTGTCCACAAAATGAAGAAGTCCTGATTATTTTTTGTCTAGTAATACTTTGATTATTTCACATCTCATAAAAAAGCAAATGGTAATAACTTGAAATTCACAGTGCAGTGGAGAACTTACTATATAGTCTAGTTTTTTCCATTTAGCTTTCGGTGTTGCTCCAGCATTCCCCCACGGCTGGAGATTTGGCTGAGATGGCAACATGTTTTTACTTGAGGCGCTTTTGTGTGCAGGCCTTGCCTTGGGTGCACTGGAAACGTTTCCTTCTGCAGCTGCTTCCTGACTCTGAGTTCCCGTCTGTCCTGCTGAAGCAGATGATGCTGACTTCATAGGTCTCCCTACAGAAGTTGATGCCTAGACAGGTATTGGATAAGAGTTTTGAGCAAGTTCACAGTTCAGAGCTTGACAGCAAAGAGAAATATGTATTCTCTTTTGGACTGTGCTGCATTATTTCCACTGTCAGAGATGCACAGTAGAAATAGCAGCAACTACAACAGACCTCATTTTGCTGGTCCAGAATGAAATCTGTCACTCTGCTTAGAATTTCAGTGGAGCTCAAACTTAATGTATTCCCACTTCTTCTTTGCACATCTTTTATGAACCTAGTAAACTCTGAACTGAAAGAAAAATAACATGATTACTGATGGATAATACTACAGCTACTATAGGCATATTAGAAAACACTGTAGTTTCCATGTTTGACTCATAGCAGAAGAACCTGTAAAAGATCCAAACCTCTCAACAGAACTGCAGCAAGCACCTACTTCTAACACCTCTCAGTAACTAGGATCTAGCTATCGTATTCATCAAAATAAAATAATACTGCTTCTATTTGCTGGTGGCTCTAACTGAGAACATTAAGTCAACACTGTAGGTCAATTCTGATAAGGAGTATCTCAAAGAACAAGGGAAAAAACATAACGTAGTTCTTTTTGTGAAAAAGGAGTATTCAGTAAGAAATCAATTCTTTTTGTTCTTTATCTGTGATAGTTTAGAATTTCTATTACCAAATAGAGCATTACACGCATTAAAAAATACCTGCTGTAGCCCGGAAATATAGTTTGTAGATGAGCAATAATATTTTCAAATGTGTTGTTTGAAGAGGGCTTCATCTGTGTAGCTGAATCATCTTGGTGGGTTTGGTTTGGCTGTATATTCTGAGTATTGCTTCCTGAAACCTTCGACATAGAAGTTAGTGAAACTTTATCGGCGTATGATCCCGTCCAAGCTTTGGAGTTTGTCTTCACTGATCCATCACTTGCAGAGCAAACCTTAGAATTTGCATTTGCAGGCTTAACTCCAGCCTGGGTATTAAATGAAGCAGTTGTTGGACCTTGATTTTCAGAGCTTGAAACTGCAGGAAGTAAATTAGGGTGTGCAGATGCAGAGGAGCGCAGGACAAGGGCTGGATCACTGACAGCAGGTCTGCTTTGCTTTCTCTACAGAATAAACAGATTCCACAAGAAAAACTAATTGAAATAAACTGAGCAGAGCTCTTGAGCATTTGCAGTATGAACTGCGCTATGTTTTGGTCATATCTGAACTTTTCTCCCTAGGTAAAAATACCATACAAAAGTACCCTTTATTTTGCACTGCACATAGACAACTGGCTTGAAGCAGGATTAAAAAGAACACATTTATGCATTCAACATGCTACTTTTACGTATTCTGGTTTACTAAGGCATGAATGCTGCTGGACAGCTGTGGTGTTTGAAGTATAGTTTGATGCTGATGGGAAAAAAATCACTGCTTTAACACAAGTGCCATCAATTTGAAAATACATTTACTGCTTTTAATTTGCAATATAAACAATATATAACCCAGTGCAATATTTATTCATTTATTTACTTCAAAAACAAACACATCAGCTAAAGGCATCATGTTGAGAATCTTGGAGTTCACATGATCCAGAAAGACTTCTCTTTGAACTAACAACTGTATTCCATAGATGGAAAGAACTAGTGAGAACTGTTAGTAATATGTGGACGGTTGGACTGGATGATCTTGTAGGTCTTTTTCACCCTTGGTGATTCTATGACTACTACTGTTGTTTCAGAACTTGGCTGCTCCAAGAAGGCTGCCATCTAACACGCACAAGACCAGGTTGGATGGGGCCCTGGGCAGCCTGATCTAGTGTCTGATTTAGTGGTTGGTGACCTTGCCCATGGCAGGGGGTTGGAACTAGATGATCTTTGATCCCTTCCAACCTCAACCATTCTGTGATTCCTTAAAATGAGAAGAAACAAATGGGAGTACGTTTTGGAACAAAGCAACAGTTTACAAAAAGCCCAATTGAGTATTTGCTTAAGAATGTGCTATTTTTTTTTTTTTTTTTCAATTTGCATATAACCAACTTCTAGCTTTGCCAACAGCGATACGTAGAGGTAACCTGACCTAAATCACTACCCAGTACAGCAGGCTAAATTGGACATTCACAAACTTTCACATTCTTTAGTACATGGCTTTAGATTTAGTTTTGTTGATTCTTACACATTTGTTTATCAAATTATGTTTCTTATACCACTTTATTAAAAAATGATAAGAATTACAGATGAAATTAAGCAGTCAAGGACAGAAAAAGACATCAAGTCTTTTTCATTTGGGTTCACTATTTGCCTCTTAATGTCTCCCTGACACTGAAAGAACTACAGATACATTTTCTGAGTAGTTAATCCTCCATCACTACAGTAAAGGCAGGTGCCAAATGCATAACAAGTGAAACAGCAATCACTCTACTTCCAAACTTCTAAAATGATGGTAACCCAAAGAGGGTAACTGAGAATGTTTACATATTCTTAAGAGTTCTATGCCAGTAAGGAGAAAAGAAGAAACCTAAACCTTAGTGGGGAATAAAAGCTACGCCAGAGAACATAAGGGAGTATGAGTCCAGAAAAACTGTAGTGACAACCATAATATACTACAGTTTGGAACAAAGCATTGGGTCTAAATTACACCAAAAAAAAAAAAAAAAAAAAGAAAGAAAAAAACATGACTTTATGCAGAGAATACATATTTTAAAGAAAGTTTCTTTCTGGCATCTGTGATGCATTTGAAGATTTCATTTTTGCATGTGCCAGGAATGCATTTTACTTAGCACTTAACTCCTCTGTTCTAAAGGATGACTGAACCATTTTTGCTTTTTCTCCAACCTATCCCAAGCTACAGTAACTCATGCGTGCTATTTGCCTTCATGACTGGGCATCAGCTCTGTGCCCAGGTTTCAATTTTACTTCAGTGAATGGCAGCATTCAAGCTGCTGGCATCATCCCTGCAGCTAGCTTGACTACTTCGGCATGGTCGTGCATCTCCCCAAGCCATGCTGATAAGGAATTAAATAGTATTGACTTACACTGACTTTGTCGTGGCACCAGAAACTATCACACATTGTTTGGAAGTAACTGACATGATTTGAGCGAAGCATTTGTGCAAGTGCTGACCTATAAGAAAGTGCTTTTAATAGCATTTATCTGGGATGTAGTCATTGCAGATTAATTTCCATAAATGGCTATACTGCTTTGAATTCAAGGCTATCTATTCAAGTTCTCCATGTCCATGTTCTGTAATGCAAACTTACAGAATTTCTTTTCAGAATTTCTGAACATACTGCTATCACACGTAAGATACATACTAAGACACTGGGAAGAGATGAAAGATCCACAGCTTCTATTTTGGTGAGGCAGTTTCGAACACCATTTTTCACCTTCTCAATTTTTTCTTCATATCCAACCTAAGGAAGGAAAACAAATTCCTCTCCAAATCAGCATTAAATAAAGCTCTTCCGGTAGTTCAAACAGTAAAAGGCAGCAAGCCTTTCACGTGGCTACAATAAGGCTGCCATCTCCTACGGTAACATTAATCTCTACAGAAGTACTTGCATTAATGTCTGAAAACATTTGTGAAACATCTAGCTTTTAAAACTTAACCTAGATGTTCCATACAACTTCCCTTTTAAAAGACAATTTAATCATTTTTACAAAAGTTCCATGGACTTCAAAGTTCAAAAGATACAAAAGAACTGACAGACTTGTCAACTTGAGATTCAACAATCTTAAACAACGTGTGCAAAGGAAAGAATTTTGCCTTTCCAAAATGGAAAGTATTCATTGCAACTTAAGCATATTTTATCATCAGGCCTTATAATCAAAACTTTCTTTCGTCATTAAAAGAAACGTAGATTGGCTTGTGGAGAAGACATTGGTGTTTTAACAAAGGAATGCAAAATTATTTAAGTTATTTATTCTGTTTTAATTTCCAAAATTCAACTTATCCCTAGTTAAGAGAAATTAAGACTCACCTTTACTTTCTCCATTTGTTTCTTTATATTTGAAATAAATACTTCCCAATAATTAATCTGTGACTTTAAGTCAGGAAGTGATGAAGCTGAGCTGCTGAAATAATGAAGATTTCCAGTTAAACTCCAACATTCCCATTAATTTGTCTACTTTGCAGAAAAGAAGGCTGAGAGGCAACCGCATTGCTCTCAGAAGCTTTCTGAGGACAGGACTCAGAGAGGGAAGTGCTAGGCTCTTCTCTTCAGTCACTGATGATAGGGCACACAGAACGGCACAATGCTGCACCATGGGAGGTTCAGAGTGGGCAATTTCTTTACATGAGGGTGGTCAAACACTGGGACAGGCTTCCTAGAGAGGTGACTGATGCCCCGTGCCTGTCAGTAATCAAGAGGCATTTGGACAGTGCCTTCAGTAACAAGTTTTAACTCTTGGTTATCTCTGACAGCTCTTTGATTGGTCAGACAGTTGGACTCAATGACCTTTGCAGGTCCCCTCCAACCGAACTATTCAATTATTTTTAAGACCAAACCCTAACAATTTTAGTCACAGTTAAAGACTTACAGCTATTTTAAGCTAACATCACTTAAATTACTTGCACCTGTATCTTATCCAATCTTAGAAGTAGACTCCTCAAATGTAAAATAATATTTTGGGGCAACCTAGACAGGGAGATGGAACACAGCATATGTTTTTAAAATATTAATTCCTTGACTCTTGCCAAATGCCCAGCTGTTTTGTTTCACCATTTTTTTTATTTACATTGCAGCCCTCTTCCAGTGCTACTGGGTAGCAGTAACTGGAACGTTCCCAGTAGCCTCATCTTCCCAGGCTAAGAAAGAATTAGAAAAGAAATTTGCTGCTCACATGTTGGTAATTTAAGCCCAAAATAGCTTCAGGAAAGTTGCATGTAACAACTGTGCATATTTCAGGATAGCTTTCTGAGCAAAACTGACTTGTCTAGTTAAAACGATCCTGATTAAATATCCAGTAATTGCTTTTGTTTAACAAGAAGTAGTACTGAAATTGCTAGTGTAAACTCTCCATACCTGCTTAGTGACTTCAACATCTTGAGATTTGCTTCTGCTTTGGCAACTATGCCATTTAGTTTGTATAATTCACTTTCTTTCCAGTTTTTGAGTACTGATATCTGTAACAAAATAACAGTTTTTAAAGAAGTGCAACAAAAGCATTGCTGACACAATGAATAAAGCCTGGATCCTCTTAAACAACAGTTTGCTGATACAGGGTACAACGTGCACTCACAGCAGAACGTCAAGTTAGAATTAAGAGCATTGGCAGGCCTCTGAGAGGTTAAGTAGGTTATATTCACTTCAACTGACTGCAGAATGTGTGCAGAGATGTTCCTTCCATTTGCAACAATACACGTGTTTGTGTATATATACACATTTTAAGTGTTTAAGGCAGCCTTTTAAATGCTGTACAGTGGAAGACCAACACGGACCAACAATCTAATTTTTGTACAAAATCTCATTGCAGGTACAACAGCCTTCAAACCTCTTCTATGAAGAAAGAATTGCACGCCATATGGCGTATTTAAAGTCTTTCCCATATTAAATGCTATTTTGGCAAAAATACTGATGTTTATCAGTAAACTCCTCCTTTCAGTGAAATAACCAAATTGCATTCTGACTGTCAGATTATGAAGTAGTGATACATTCCCTAAGTATGACTTATTTTTGCAAAGGAAATCCTATTTTACTATGATTAATACTCACTAATGAAATGTATTCATAAGAGGGATAAGTATGAAACTGAATTATTAGCTAAATGTTGTTTAAGGCAATACCAGAAGCCCCAAATTCTGTACACTTATAATATTGGCCAATAATAACATACTGATGATCTGCAAAATTCTGCAGGATAACATAATGAACAGCAGTTGTCAATATTTGATTAAAACTTATAATGTATTCTCATAAAATGTCTTAGGTGCTATTTAAAGGGAAACTGTTAAATAAGACTTCCCCATCCATCAGTGCAAGTGATCCAGACTGTAACAGAAGCGTTTCAGGGATTTTTTTGTTTGTACCTCTGCTTTAACAGCTCTTTTCTCATGCTCCTTGAAGTCATCTTGACTCTTTTTAATAAGTTCTTCCAATTTTACTTTCTCATTAGCAAATTTATTACTGCAAAACAAAAAAAGGTTAAATATTTGTGTAACGCAACAGTATTTAACATTGATGACATTTTAGAGGTTTTCTACGGCTATAACTTCTCCCTCCCTCAGAACCATTAATCTGCATTTATGTTGTACATGTTGTATCTGGCACATTATCACGTTCTTGCAGCTACACTGCTGGCTCGATGGACGTTGGGATTTCTGAACTAAATTTCACTGTGTAACGCAACAAGTTTACAGGAGCTTGACTATTACAGTCATGTAAGTTTTATTGTTCTGAATCTGCTCACATATATAAAAAAAATGTATCTAAATTAAACCCTGATTTCCAGCTATATGCAACTTTTATGAAGTGTTTAGATAACTATATTTAGAACTACAAATTTAGATAGGTAGATTGTATGTAGTGCATCCAAATTCTAAGGGGTTCTAAAATACAGGATCATATTATCAAGGGAAATATCTGACACAATTTTGGAAAGACAGCTTTTAATTATTGTAAAGCCACCATCCCTGGAGGTGTTCAAGAAACATGGAGATATGACACTGAGAGACGTGGTCAGTGGGCATAGTAGGGATGGGCTGACAGTTGGACTCGGTGACCTTAGAGGTCTTTTCCGACCTTAATAATTCTATGATTCTAAATATCTAAAAGAAAATAATATTTGCTCATGGTAAATAGAAGTAAACTAGCTGAGAATAAGAGATATAAGCTAAAGTGCTTATTTTTTTTTCTGATCTTTCGCCCAGAGTGAAACAGACAACTCCAATAATGGAAAGCCAATAAAAAATATAAATATTGCTGAGAGGTACAAGAGTTTTACCTGGTCTCAAGATATGTATTCAAACATGTGTTATACTGCTTCTCCTTCTCATCAATGGTCTTTGAATACCTAGAGTAATCAAACATTCATTAAGCTTGTTTTGAAAAATGTTCTCTAGCAAACACATGTCCCTCTATAACCAAAGTGACAAATATGCAGCAGTGACAATCTTATATATTAATACTCTAAGTGCACTTAAATGTACTCCTAATTAAGAAGTAAGTAACCAATGTAAGTGCTAGCAGATAATTATTCAAGAAAGATTTGGCCCAAGCTATTCATATTAAAGATAATACAATAGCATTCTGCGACAGAAGTCTTCTCAAGTCTGTAAAACTGAGAGAGAATATTAAAAATACAGAAGGGATTGACAAACTTGCTAATTAAGTCAGCTTCATCAGTTATCTGGCAACTGTTGTAAATGTTTATCTGAATTTGCAAAAAAAAAAAATCCAAAAAAAACAAAACTAAAGCAGACATTCATATTTCACACACACAGTTACTGTGAAAAAACTTCTAGCTGGCTATACAGTTACTTAAAGACTTCTGCAGTGCTTAAAATGTTTTGGGAAAGGCTACATCAAATCACACAGAATAAGGGCTGTTAAGCACTGGAAGAGGCTCCCCAGGGAGGTGGTTGAGTCACATCCCTGGATGCGTTTAAAAGCCATTTGGATGTGGTGCTCAGGGACATGATGTAGCAGAGGGTTGTTAGAGTTAGGGTAGTATGGTTAGGCTGTGGTTGGACCTGATGATCTTTAAGGTCTTTTCCAACCTGAGCAAATCTATGATTCTGTGTGATCTCCAAGATGCCTGGACTGTGGTAGAAGGTTGAACTAAGCTGGTTCACGTTCCTTCAGAGCCAGGAGAACTACTTGTCAGGAGAATACCTGGGTTTGCTGCACACTGTGGTAAGATATTACTTATCTAAGTTCCATGGGGGGCTCTGCAGACTTCTGTTATAGGGTGAAGAACAAGTGAAAAACAGAACAGATACATGCAGCTATGTGGCTCCTGTAGTTTTACTTCAAACTGAGAAATAAACAGTAAGCCTAGAAAGGAAGGTAATGTGCATCCCAAAATAACCTTCAGATATGCCAAGTAGCAGAACAGATAAAAAGAGTGAAAGAAAGACACAGATCAGAGTTTAGTCGGGTTGACTGAGGAGCATCAAGACATGAAAACTGAAATGAATTGAAAATTTAAGACCAATCATACAGCAAAAGCAGAGCACAGTGAGGAAACAATATTAAGCCATAAAGGAGAAAAGTAATAAAGCAGTGCAGATCTAAAGGAGGCTGAAAAATTGGAAGATTCGAAGTAGTGAAGAAGTAGTATTTATTAGGTTATTTAGTATTTGCTAGGTTAAGTAACTATATGTATATCCTACTGACAGCAGCTCTAATCCAAAAGTTGCATTTAACTTACTTTCAGAACTATATTATCAGAGCAAGAAGTTTGGAGTTCTCATTCTGCATACATCAAAGAATCAGTGGACATGAAATTTATCACAGTCTATTAGAAACAGCCGTACATACTGCTGCTTTTGGAATAAAAAAATCAAGCAAAAGGACAATAATGTAATTCTGTGTTCAAAAATGGTACCTATCATTGGCATCCACATGCTTTTTGGCTGTGTTCCTCATTGCTTTTAAGTTCTCTTGATTTTCCTTTTTCTCCTGTTGCCATTTTTTTACTTTTATTTCTAAAGCTTGATGAAGCCACTCCACTTCTTTCTTAAATATCTAAAAGCAGAAAATAAGAAAACATTTCTGCAAACAGTATTCTATTAAAATGCAAGTTAGAGCAGATTGCTGACACATGATCAAAAGAAATGCCACTGAAATTTACAGTGACAGCTTCACTTAATTTACTTTTAGGTCAGATATTTAGCACAAGATTGTCTGCCTCTACTCTGCCCTCATGAGGTCCCATGTGGAGTACTGCATCCAGGCCTGAGGCCCCTAGCTCAAGAAAGAGTGGAGCTGTTGGAGTGGGTTCAAAGCAGGACACGAAGATGATGAGAGGGCTGGAGCACCTCTCCTACGGAGAACGGTTGAAGGCAGCTGGCTTGTGCAGCCTGGAGAAGAGAAGGGTCCAGGGAAATCTTACACCCTTTCAATACACAGAGTGCTTATAAGAAAGATGCAGAGAGACGTTTTACCATGGCCGTAGTGTTAGGATGAGGAAAATGGCTTTGAACTAAGAGAGTGGAAATTTAGATTCAATATTAGGAAGTTATTCTTTCTTCAGAGGGCAGTGAGGCGCTGGCACAGCTGCCCAGAGAAGCTGTGGTGCCCCATCCCTGGAGGCGCTCAAGGCCAGGTTGGATGGGGCCCTGGGCAGCCTGAGCTGGTGGGGGGCAGCCCTGCCCACAGCAGGGAGGTGGAAATAGATTACCTTTGAGGTCCCTTCCAACCCAAACCAGTCTGTGATTCTGTGAATGTTAAAGCAAGAATTCAGGAGATCCCAAGATGCAGTAAAAGAATTTACTCCAAAAAATGAAAGGAAAATACATTAAAGGAATATTGTAGGATAGATCCCCCTCTCCCCCTCTTTATTAAAGAATAATGTGGGGAAATGGAAAGAATGGCTTTGGTCTAACCTGATTTATTTATTTAACTGAAAAACTCCCTTTAAATGCAGACAAATGAACAGTTTGTAGCACACTCAGCTTTAACTATAAAATCAATCCAGTCAAAGTGCTAACAAGCTGATGGTGATGTCTGGAAACTACTCTCACTCCCAGACATTTTCAAAGAAACAAGTCTGTTAGACTTCCCAACAAATAAATCACCGACCACTGAAAGCCCTTCTCCTCAAGAATAGGGAAAGTGTCAATAACACAGTGCTTTTTTTATTCTTTAGAATAAGAACCAGTACCTATCCACTAGATGGATGCAACCAACTTTCTGTATTCATTTAAGTGTGTTCTTAAGACAATACACAAAGATTTTCAGATTTGCTGAGTAAGACTTCAAAGCTATGAGGACCATCATTCAAGTTTCAAAAAATAGTGTTGACTCATCACAACCAATACTGCCAGCCACTGCAGTTTATCTTTGCTAACCCCACTGTTGCACAGGTAAAAATGTTACCCCTCTCTCTTGAACAGTCTTCTTTATCAGCTCTTCTAAAACACCGATTTCCTCTGAGCTCCGGTTTTGTAATTGTTCATATTTTTCCTGTGCTTCTTTAAGTTGTTCTTTTAATACTTGACGCTCTTTTTCCATACGTAGAATATCTCCCTGAAAATAAATTAGTTACAGAAAGTAATTCAGAATCTACTATGCACAGAGCAGCAAACACTCATGACAGTCAGCTGATATTCAAAACTGTGAGGATTTTTTTGTGTGTTTTTGTTGTTGTTTTGTTTGGGAGTTTTGTGGTGATTTTGCTTTTGTTTCTTTGGGACAGAGAAATCTGCATAACAGAAATGAACATCCATGTTTGAAAAGACTGGAAAACGAAGAGCCTGAAGATCATATTTTCTCATTCTGACAGTCACGTAAGGTTGCCATTATTATCAGCCTGAGATGTCTCAGTCTGTATCTTCCAATTTAAATCAAGCTTCAAGATTTTTTGAGAGGAAATTTCCCTAGAATATAGTCCAACATCTGAATGGCTACAGTACGAAGCTCCAAAGCCTCGTTTTTGTGGGCCTAGGCGAAGTTTGTAAGGACATTACAGATTGCAGCCCAACACAAACAAAAGAAAATAACCCTGAATCAAAAATATCTTTTAGAACATCACATTTTCAGAGAACCTTTATCTTCATGCTACTATGAACCTGGGCACTCCTTTAAACTTCTTTACGAAAAATACGTAGAAATAAATGTACAGGTAACTTACTTGTTGCTTCTCAAATGGATGAAAAGGCAAAGTATTAGTTTCTCTATCAGTTACTTCATTATTTACCTAGAATACAAAGAATCATTAAGTGATTAGAAAAATCTCCTGTTTACACGAGCAACTACTATGCCAGCTCTGTTCTGGAGCTTTTATATCTAACCAACAATTCTACGAATCTAACTACATTATGAAATAGGTTTACCTACAATGTAACAGGAAACTATGCATATATTCCCAAAATGGACTTGAAGCACTTTTTTCCCCTCATCTTTCCCAATTTTAATTGACTGAAGCATTATACTGGGGACAATTCTTACAGTCTTCAAACACAGCTGTGTTCCATCTAGGCACATTCACTCTATATTCTTAAGACTGGCAAATCCAGTGTCTGACTGCTCACAGAGCAGCTGTGTTTTGTTGCTCATGCTCACGACACAAATGCATCTCCTCAAAAGCAACTAAACTCAACGACCTTTGGAGTTCATGCTTGTTTTCTTCTAGCATCACTCATTAAAGACTTACTGAAAGAACTGAAGTTTAAAATTTAATCATGCAATATACTGAAGATCCAGTTTATGTTACAGTATTAATATGCTATTAAAATCATAGCCAAATAATGGCAAATGCTTTGCCATACCACGCTTCCACAAACAAACATATCTGTTGCGTTCTGACCTTTCAAACTCTGCTAACCAGAATTCACTAAATTGAAAACTGTTGTTGTCTTCTGTTGACAGTTTGTTAAATGCGCTCAAAAACTAAAAAGAAATTCCAATTTAAAAGCCCTGTTAGCCAAGTAACTGAATTCATTTGCCAAGTCAGCAACTGCTCGGGAAAGATTTCAAGTAAGTAAGTGCAAAGAAAACAAGTCTGGGAAAAAAAATAAGGGTAACAATGAAACATGTTAACACTTTCATAATTTAGAAAGCAAAAACAAAAAGATGACTGTCTCACAGCTATAAAAAAGTTATTCTTTCCTTAGTAATGACAAACAAATTAAGATGAGGAACTGCTCTACAATCATTCTTCCAGCACGTTGGATAATCTACCATAGGAACGGATGTAAGAAACTGCCATACCTGTAACACTGGAAACCTGGCACAAAGTGCACACAAAGTGCATTCTGTAACAAAAAAAAGTACTAGAGAACACTAAATACTATTTTACAATACCCCTTGTATTTGGGTAAGCTTGAAGTATTATTGCTCTTGAAACACAATACAACAATTAACCCTTCAGGAAGTCATAAAGAAATGATCCCAAAAGGAGCTGTACCTTCCACAGCTGCAGAAACATAATGCAAGATGTCAACACCATCTTTTGTCACTTACAAGCTTTTAAAGGAGTGTTCCATTTTAATCTCTTACCTGAACAGCTACCATCCTTGTATGCGGATTGTTTTTCATTACAGGTATACCTCTGCTTTCTTTTTCCTTCTTAATCACTTGTATGTCACATTCAGCTTCATTTGTACTATTAGTAACAGCAAAACTGTCTTCATAAAATGCGCTATCCGAGTTCTCCACCAGGCACGGAGGGTCTCTGTATGTTTCTGTTTCAGCTGGTATAAAGCTGCTGCTGACATATTTTCTGTCTGAAATTGCTAATTCATCATTATCCTGATGAGCGACACGATCAGTATAAATATACCCAGGTTGCTTGGCAACATTTGACAGGAGAGGCACTGGAGAAGTCACTGGTGATGTTCTTTCACTCTGATAACCCCAGGAAGTCCGAGGCAAAAATCTGCTTTGATTCTGAAAATCTTGATAAAATAAAACTTTTGAAAAATAAGGCATATTTTCAACAGGATCAATATCCTGACTAAGCATTGATTGCCACGAAGTAGGCAAAGAATAGGGCAAATATTGTGGAGTCTCACAGCTTTCTAATGGTATGTCAGTAGATGTTGATATATGAGGTTGTTTAGGATAAGACAGTGGTTCAAATTCCTTAGCAGCTGGATTTAACTGTATCTTGTTCTGGAAAGGATTTTCTTGCACATCACAGACAATATAATTTCCTTCTTCATTATTTTCAGTCTCATCTCTGTTTTTATTTTCTTTAATAAGAACATTATGCCTTAAGCTAATAAAATTATCCACCATAACGAAACGATGGGATTTCAGAAGAAAAGATTTTAAACCACCCTCATCTTCTACAATCTTTCGAGCTTCTTCGGGGAAATGTTCATATTCCCCAACTAGTAGCTTATTATTTAATTCCATCGGACCATGCTCTTCCAATATCTGAGAGAAATAGCTTTAAAAAATAAAGTTGTAATTGTTCGTTAACAATTTCTCATACAATTCTCAAGTTCTATTTCACATGTATTTACACAGTAAAATAAAAAGCAGTAAGTCTTCAGCACTACTGAAGAATAATCATTTGGAAGATGGTGTTCTATCTAGCCATAAAAATTGTCTGTAATACTGGTGATTCTCCACGTCTTACTCAGAAACCTGCAACCACCTGAAAGCATAGTACATATCGTTATGTACCACCAGGACTTAATTCTGGCCTTTATCCAATTATGTTATTTAATAAGATGTTGCATCTAATACTGCTGCCTCCAAAAAGCCTGTTGTTTACGTGAGACGTTACTGCATGAAATCTACATACCAGTTAAATGAGAACTGAAAGGAACAAAGAAAGAAAGTGGCAGTCTAAGGAAAATATGCTTGTTGCCGTCAGATGACAGATACATACAAAATATGCTGCTAGTAAACTGTATCAAGATACACTTTCTATATTGTTATATGCTGTAATTTTCTCATTTAGAAATGACTACAACGAGTATCGATGAAATGAACAGTTGAATTCCACCTACAGGTGTCAGAAATGTTGTCCTGCTCACCGGTTCAAAGCTAAACTGCAGCCTGTCATTTGACAGACTTTCTTTATTCTTTACAAGCAGATTCACAAGTTTGAGTTCAAGGCCTCAATTTTTCTGCGCTCATCCAAAATTACAGAGTTTTTGTGTTTGGAATCGTCAATCGCTTCTACAGTGGGCATCAAAGATACTTTAATTCCAATTACTTCTGTCAGTTATCTCTTGGAATACTGTAACATTAATTCTCTAACATAAAGGTACAGAATTTATATGCATTTAAGCTGAAACAGTAAAACTTTTAAACTGCTAACCACAGAAATGCATACGTACTCATATAAACTCTCACAGGTTTGATTTAGATTAGCATCCAGTCTTTGATAGCGGTTACTGTTTGAAATGTCATATACAGCTTCAAATTCCTCTAGTTGCCCCCGAAGATACTCTGGGATTACACACGGTTCATAATATGTAAAATCTCTACAAAGAAAGAAAAAAAAGAAAAAGACTCAATGTGTCTGAAAATAATGATATTCTTCACATACACTGAGAAGAGTATGACCATATGGCAACTACACAGATGCTAAGAAATATCCCAATAACAAACATTTTCTAACAAGTAGAACATGCACTATTCCCAAAATAGTGAACTGGTAAACTTCTTAAATTGAGAATAATTAGTAACTAATAGTAACTAATGGTAATAAAGCTTAGCTGTCCCCTAGCAGCTGCTCCTCATCTGACAAATTTAGCAACTAATTTCTTTCTACAGTAAAGTGAAACAGGAAGAAGATAAGAAGTTACATGAAAGAATAGCTGTTGGCCTGGAAGCCTTACTGGGATGCAACCTGCTCATTTGATTACCTCTCAGATCACTAACATCTTAAAAACTCTAGTATCCATCATAATACCTGTCCCAGAAGCAGAAAAGTAACGGCCCTCTGGAAGCTCAAACGAAGGTCATTTCAAGAAATACTGAGATATGAACCCAGACTTTCTAAGGTGTTTCTAAGCCTGTCTCCTCTGGTACCTGCAAAGTACTTTGAGGCTTGGATAACAAAAGTAAAGGTGCGTGATGATACTTACAATGTATTTTCTTCTATAAATGTATTTTCTTCTTGTGGTGCTGTACTAACTCCACTGGATAATACTAAAACAGACTAATTAAAAACAGATTATTACTTTTCATCTTGGAAAATGATCCAATGTAAAGAGTACGAGCAACTTGCTTACACAGAACCTTGTTCTGTAACTTTATTGTGTTCAGATGTGAATGGCAAAACCCTCAAGTACAATTATCTGCATTAAGCCACACTGAGAAACTTCTTTATTTTAAATTATCACAGAATCACAGAATTGTAGGGGTTGGAAGGGACCTCAGAGATCATTGAGTCCAACCCCCCTGCCAAAGCAGGTTCCCTACACCAGGTCGCACAAGTAGGCATCCAGGCGGGCCTTGAATATCTCCAGAGAAGGAGACTCAACAAAAGCTTCCTCAGAGCCTACTTTAGAACATATAATACTGCAATATTCCAACAGTCCAACATATCTTTTTAATTTTTTTTTAATTTTTATTTACAGATTTCATCTAAATCCTAGATGTGCTTGATTTTTTGCTGAGTTCTGGTAAGACACACAGCATCCTTTTATGGCAGAGTTTTGCCTACTGCAGCACACCAATTGCATTTTTAGGGATCTCTTCCTAGAAAAAAGCAAGGATCATAATTTTTGTCGTGAAAATTCGGCAAAATTATAAAATGTTGGGGGCATGGAGGAAATCAAAATGACTGTATTCAATAAAGCAAGATTCTAGAAAAGCAGGACAAAAGATGTTATGTTTGTGATTCAATATTGTTTCTAGCAAAATCTATAAAATACTGAATGAAGTTTTATCTTAGCACTAAGCACCTGCAACTTCAGCCAGTAAGATATCCATAAAAATGATCAGAAAGGCAGGCAGAGACAAAATTTCATGTTTATCTCATGAGGACTGGTAAATAGTTCTTTGTCACATTTGCTACATATCCTTGGAAAACAAAATGGAGCTGAAATATCAATTATGTAGTGCAGTCTGTAATTTGTTTTCACTGATTATTTTTTATTTTCTCCTGTGAGAAATTAAGATCAAAGTGTGAGGACAGTGGACAGACTGAAGTTACTACCACATAGTTAGAACCCAAGACCTTCATAAATAACTTCTTTTTCAAGTGCAGATTCATCTTTTATACTGACCAATTCAAACTGTAACAAAATAACTAGAACAGTATTGACTGAGACTTAACATATTTCCACTAGAGAAAAAAAAAAAAAAAACTTCAAGAAGGAGCTTCCACAGGATATTTAAAGAAACGATCTCTATAGATCTGAGCTCCAGTAACTGTGAAAGAAAACTGATTATAGTAAGCAGCTAAAAAGTTACTGACCCGTGAGTCTTTATAGTTCTTCTTTCTGCTTTTGTTTTTAACTTTGATACCATTAGTCTGAAACGGAAAGAAAGAACATTATTATGTAAAACAATAATAATAAAATGATGATGCATTTCCAAAATCACTCCATAAATTTAAAAGTCCTGCATTAAAATTCTGATTCTGGTTTGACCAGGAAGACTTCCAAGGTTAAGCGTGCAAGCCATCTTGTCCTTCTCTCCTATGTTCCCATCTGAACAACACAAAAAGGAACAGAGCTTTGCAAAACCTTATCGTTTTGTTTCTTTTCATCATTTTGCTCCTTGAATGTTAAACAGAATATAGACAGAAGAGCGTACTGTCTTAGTAGTTTGGATGCATACTACTTATATCTGAAATTGCGTATTTAGGCAGCTGTGAACCTGTGGCAACACAGATTTTTTGTAGGGAACAAAAGCAAATAGAGCTGTCAGAAGTTTCTGTCACTTCAAATTCCTATTAGGATAAGGAAGAACTAAAATGCTTCTTCACTTTTTAATAAGACTTCATTATACATTAACATAACTTTAGTAACAATAATTTAATTACAGTACTAGAAATCATCATTTTATTTTAGGACATAAGTAGGAATATGAAATAGAATATATTGTAGCAGGTTTTATTTAATTCTTGAATTTCTAATTCATCTGATGAAAGAGCAAGGGATTTCACATCTCATTATCATTTATATTAATTAATAACTCGCAAAGTTTATTCTGTATCAAAAGCAAATCTTAGTTTTGTATAGATAAATTTATTTGCAGGCTAGAATAGTTCTAATTGAGAGTGCTTCAAATACGTAATTAATTGAAATGACATATTCCTGCCAGTTGGGATTGTAATTAACGTACTAACCAAAAAGGGATTCAGAAGGATATACAGTTTAAGAATTCTGGGTTTACTCTGAGAGGCATCAGTGAAAGTTGTTCACTACAAGTGCTAAGTATATCTCACTTCAAATTTACTACGCTTATTAGTAGAATGATCTTCTAATTCCATCCTTACAATTTAATGACATCTGAAAGCAAAGCTGGGTTACCCCATCCTCTCATGTGTTGCTTTGGCTGTTAAATTACACAGTACAGCTAACACCTGAAATTCTTCAGGTTCTAATTAAGCACTCTCAAGGAAAAATGATGCTTCATGTCAGTTATGGTAAATATGTAGACAGGCAAGTTAGTAAGAGTTTCTGCCTGTAAACTGGGCACACCTTTTTCCTCCCAATTCCTCTACAGTACTTCTAGAGAGATCTTTTCAACTTAACACCAAACTGCTGTGAACACCACTCCCATACACCCTATTCACCCTATCCAAAAGGGGCAGTGTAACACATTACTGTAGTCTCGCTCGCTTTCACTGCAACTCCCTCATCTTCATCCTTGAAATGTGCATACTCTAAAAGCTATCCTGTTGGTTTAATCAAAGAGAAAATCCGATACAAATACTTACAGAAGAAAAAGAGTATGCAGTGCATTACTAAAAGTCAGAGGCTATTTCAGAAAGTCTCAAAGTGTAAGTCTCTAATCAGGTCTAAAGGATGAAGTTAACGAACAAACAAAAAAAAAGTGAAGAAATGCGTGTGTTTCATTCATTTTTGCACATTTTTCTCAATACCAAACACATATTTGTTTCCGAGCTTGTATCAGAATGGATACTTAGGTTAACATACCAATACATCTTCATTTCCGTGCTTCTTTAATATGATGGTAGGGGTATCTATAAAAGGATGATAAAATCACACTCAAACTAGAATATTACTATTTAGTGTAATTTACAACTGTGAGCTATGCAATCACTGTAATAATTATTATACTTCATCAAAAACCACCGAAGCATCACATCTCAAAGATTTGTTACAGAACCTTTATGCTTAAAATTAAATACTAATTCTGTATGGACTGCATATACGCATAGACTTATGTGCTGGCACATGATACAAACAGCAGAATGTAGCCCACAACAGAATGCCTTGTTTTTTTTTTTTTTTAAGACTATATAGTACTTTAAGCACTGAACACACAAGTTCATATGTATGAGGTTAGCAATTAAAGACATTGCAGCTTTTACAGAGTATATCAAATGAGGCGTAAAAAGCAGACAAGATTCAATGCTTATAAGAACGGAGACCTTTGCATACTTACCTGTTTTATTAAAGAATTCATCTAAAGCTTGATGAAGAGATGGAAAATTTTCTCTGTTGTCTTCTAACAGCCATATAAAACAACGAACTTTTTCTAGAGGTGGTTTTAAAAAATAGTCAAGAATTTCTTTGCTTTCAGAACTACTTGACACATAGTCAAATTTACTACCATACTTCTCATTCCAGAGTGCAGATAAAAGAGAAAAGTCAAGTTGTTTTAAAAATTGTCCATACTGAAGGATAAAGTTCACTGTAGCTGACAACCCTAAAAGAGAAGAAAAAAGCCATCGTTTTATTTCAGCCTCAGAGTTTGTTTTGTTTCTAAGTGGGATATTCTTCTTGAAAGAGGTACAGTTTGTTCCTAAAATTAAATATATGGTAGATGGAATGGATTACGTAAAACTTCTTTAATCTTGCAAATGAAAGCTAACACGATAAATTAACTTTATATTAATTATACTCTCGGTCAACAATGAGTATAATACATCTGGACAAATTCTTTGAAGAACATGGACACACTAGAATACAGAATCCTTGTTGAAGTTTTTGGCATCTTGAGTCCTTTCTGTGAGTAAACAGAAGCTTTTATCTTCATCCAAGTATAAAGTCAACAGCAAACTACACAGCAAGGCAACAATGTCAAAGAATACGAAAATAAATTTCTTCCAACTTAAACAATCAGATAAATTCAAATGATCAAAAAATAAATAAATAAATCACCATGATACGCTTTCCAGAAACAGATTAAATATATAAATATTCTCATTTAAGCCTATTCAGGAATTTTAGGATGATAAAAAAAATTAAAATATTGTTTTTTTCTGTCAAAGCCTCGCATCCATTAAAATGCTTTACTTTTTCTGAAAAGCTTGTCTCTGCAGAGATAAGAGAGGTTGCTGCTCTTACCAACGGCCATATCTACTTCTCCAGAAATCCTGTTAATGATCAAGTAAATGAAAAAGAAGAAAGTTTTACTTCACCCTTTAAAGTTAAGAAAGCAAAACTGGGAAATAGGGAGGTTACTTTTTCATCTGAACAATAATGACCAGGTAAGTTCTTGTGCTACTATATAAACACGCAGCTTACCCAAATCATTAAGGTGTTTCATCCACCTCTGTAACTTGGGATCCACTTCCTCCAGCTCACTCAGGACACGGATAAAACCCCTTGTTTTCACTCTGTTTTCTTCCTGAATCAAGTAACATAGAAGCTGCTCCACCACAGCATATGACATGCTGCTAATTTTGCAATATGATGTGTAATCCTCTTCACTGATTACAAACCAAGAAAGTAATTCCTTTAACAGTTTGGAGACATCACGAACAGCTGTTTTTATCTGCTCAGCATTTTGAATGATACGCTGCAGGACTGGATCTCCAGTATAACCTGCATAATCTACAATGGGATTTAAAAACAAACAACAAAAAGATTTCATGCTTTTTTCCTGCTTTATTGTTTTGGGTTTTTTTTTTGTTTTTCTTTTTTCGATTGAAAACATCAATTCTAAAGCACAGATAATGTGGACTAAGTGGTTCTTAAACATCAGCTTTTTTACCACACTCAAAATAACAAAATATTTAACTTTTTATATAAGCTTACTTTATCATTATAAATGTGATAGTATATGGTTTTAAATTCAGGATATGGAACAAAGTAATCCTTAGCACCTCAACTAGATCGCAGAGAGAAAAAATAGTTTTCACTTGCCAATATAACAGGAACTTCAAGCAATTGCCTGCACAAATTTATCTGCACAGGCAGCACACTAGCCCTGCCGCGTGGATAGAAGTCCCCGAGCACCAGTTCCCAGAGCAAAAGCCCATTTCTGAACATCCAAGCGTACATCCAATAGTAAACCTTTGCCCTGATCCTGCCTCTTGTTCTCTGTAGAACAGTGGAGACATGATGTGCTCGTATCAGACTTCATCTTCATTATTCTTCAAGACCACACATCTATAGAATGTCGCTTTGAGAGCTTGATTGATCGTACCTAGCTTTAAAAGATGTAGACCTGAAAAGATTTTTACAAAAAATCAAGGCGCTACATATTACATTTAGAATAATTGATCATTTTAACAAGGATACAATTTCAAGCATACTAAGCACATTTCCTTACATCCACTCTAAATTTACTCTCTTTCATAGAATCATAGAATTCTTTGAGTTGGGAGAGATCCTTAAAGGCCATCTGGTTCACTCCCCTTGCAATGAGCAGGGACACCTACAGCTCCATCGGGTGCTCAGAGCCCTGTCCAGCCTGATCTTGAGTGTCTCCAGGGAGGGGGCATCCACTGCCTCTCTGGGTAATCTGCTCCACTGCCTCAGCACTCATACTGTAAAAAATCTTCTTCCTTATATCCAATCTAAATCTCCCCTCTTTTCATTTGAAACCATTTCTCTTTGTCCTATCACAACAGACCCTGCTAAAAAGCCTGCCTCTTCCTTTCTTACAGCCTTCCTTTAGATACCGAAAAGCCACACTCAGTTCTCCCCAGAGCCTTCTCCTCTCCAAGCTGAACAGACCCAGCTCTCTCAGCCTGTCCTCATAGCTGAGGTGTTCCATCCCCTGGATCATTTTTGTGGCACTCCGCTGGACACACTCCAACAGTTTCATGTCTCTCCTGCGCTGAGGACTCCACATCTGGACACAGTACTCCAGCTGAGGTCTCACCAGCACAGAGCAGAGGGGCAGGATCCCTCCCTCCCTCACCCTGCTGGCCACGCTTCTTTGGATGCAGCTTGGGATGTGGTTGGCTTTCTGGGCAGCGAGGGCACACTGCTGGCTCACATCCAGCTTGCCATTCACCAGTACTCCTGAGTCCTTTTCATCAGAGCTGTGCCCTATCCTTACATCCTCCAGCCTTTACTTATAAGTGGGGGCTGCCACGACCCACAGGTAAGACCTTGCACTTGGATTTGTTGAACCTCATGAGGTTCTCCTGGGCCCACTGCTTGAGTCTGTCTAGGTCTCTCTGGATGTCATCCTATTCCTCAGGCATGTCCACTGCACCACACAGCTTGTGTGTTATCCACAAACTTGCTGAGGATGCACTCAATCCCACTGTCAGCGACACTGATGAAGATATTAAAGAGCATCAGTCCCTTTACTGACCCCAGAGGGATGCCACTTTTCACTGATCTCCATCCAGGCACTGAGCCATGGACCACCACTCTGGGTACAGTCTCCTAAACAGTTCTTTGTCCATCGCACAGTCCACCTGTTGAATCCATATCTCCCCAATTTGGAGAGCAGGATGTTATGGGTGACCTTGTCAAAGTCCAGATAGATGATATCACTGATTTTTCCTTTGTCCACTGCCACAGTTATGCCATCATAAAAAACCACAAGTCTGGTCAGGCAGGATCTGCCCTTGGTGAAGCCATGCTAGTTATCATCTCATGTCACCTTCATCTCTCTCAGGTGCCTTAGCTTAGCTTCCAGGAGGATCTGCTCCATGGTCTTCCCCAGAACTGAGCTGAGGTTGACAAGGTTGATAGCTCCCCTGGGCCGCAGTTTCTACCCTTGTTAAAGACAGGTGTGAGATCTCATTCTTTTTTCCAGTCACCAGGGACTTCTACCTTTAGTACAAGTACTGTGTTCTTAGAAGTTTTAAGATCACTGAAGTCAAACCATAAACACACAACTGAATGCTATGCAGTAGATCCAAGGATTAAAAATAAAGATATGCTATAAGAAAGTAGATATCTAAACTTAAAAAAAAAAAAAAAAAACACAGCAAAGTGATCTGAACATAATTCTAGAAAACCACAGGAAACAAATGTAGTAATCTACACTGCTAACGGAAGGGCCACTCTCAAGCAAAATGATTAAAGAAAAAAAAAATAAAAAGACTGCAAGTGAGAGGTTTATATGGAGAAAGTGCCGAGATATGAGGCAGCAGCACCTCTGTGATATGCCACCTAACAGGCAGCAGGGCTCTGGAGAACTCTGAGTCTGGTTAAGCATGGGACGAAAATGTGTTCTCTGAGAATCTGATGAAATTCCACAGTTTCTTACAGCCTTTGCTGCTGCAGAAACAAGAATAAAAGTTCCTTAAAAGGACCTTAAACGACCATACAATAACAACTTACAGTTATTTAGAAATTAAAACCAAAACTGAAATAAAAGTAATCTTAAGTGGAAATTCAAGTCCCTAAGGGAAGATTATGCAGGTCTTCAAGGGCAGTGGTGGGAGAAGTATGCTCAATATTAATAATCTGTTCTTCTGTTATCGTTTGATTTAGGACACCCAGAACACTAGCTATGGTATCTTCTGCAATCTTAACACAGCAATCTGTACTTCTACATACCACTGCGATTACGGTACTGAGACGGTTCATTTCGCATCCGATTTTCTTCTATTTTCTGTTTAGAAGAATTCAGTGCATCTTCCCGTGCACGTTTTCTTCGTATTTTTTTTTCTGCTTTCCTTTTTAGCTTCCTAAAACTGATACAAACAATTAAACAGTGAATCTAGCGTTACTTGAGATAAAGGTGTCTAACTCCTTTGGTGAATAAACTTTTTCCATGTCTTACAACAGTTATACACTTCCATTCTACTGTAAAATATGATCTGGAAGAGTATAAATATAGTCAAGCTACTTCTTATTTAAGTTAGTAAGAGATCACAAACATTCATGAGTCAGGTATGCAATGGGTAGAATTTCCTCAAAATTCCTGAAGAAATTTTTACTCTCGTTAGTAACATATGAATTAGGATTAAGTACCTGAAATAAACTTTTTTTTTAACTGAATTTTTACTCAATATTTTGCACCAAACATTAACTTTTGGATTTCCTTGTCAGCTTTATCCTTTTGGCATATTGTTACTTATAATTCTACTTGAACAAAAAGCATGAAAACAGTTACATTAAAGGCGCATGCATCAACCTGATTAAATAGCTTTATTATATGCAGTTTTCATATAGACTTGCTAAGCAACCAGATAAAGTTTGTGGGAGAGAAATCTGGCTAGCACAGTTAAAATCTTGTTGAGTTCTTCCCTTCAGCAATGAAAGAACAGAACACTTGCAACCTCAGACTGAAAATGAAGGTGGAATTCTAATCCAGATGCACTCAACTTGAAACACTGTATTTTTAATCAGAACACCCAGTCCACTATGAGGAGTAACAAACACCCACTCTTTCAGCATTCCAATTGTTGAGCATCTTGCAAATGAAGGACATACACAGAGAACCTACAGATCACACTCTTCCCAAACAACGTGGTATTTCACCACCCACAAATTTCACAATGAGATTAGGTTTGAGCGAGATGGACTTGAAGATGATTACAGCCATTTACTGCTGAAATTGCTGGGAAGTCAGTGGTGCAATGGGCAACGTATCCCTTAGTACTGACCTGCAGTAAATCAGTTTTGTATTAACTCATATCTTATATGTTTGAAAAGAGTCTCCTGCGACCAAAATAAAAATATTGTTTTTTAAAGCCTAAGACCACTGGAGAGTTACAAATAATTTCTTAACCATACCAATCAATTCTCTCCTGTGATCACACTGTAAAACGAAAGCACAGAGCTACAGGTTTATAAGTCAAATACATGTTTTCAGAGGCAAAGCACAAGAATAGCTTTCCAAAGTATTTGTGGTGTTTCAGCAATTCTTTAAGAGGCATGAAGTTCAATCCTAGAGAAAACTTTTTCTCAAATTGATTCAACTTACTCTTAAATGTTAGAGAGCTTACCTTGAACATTTCTGTTTAATAATGGCTCTTGCTGGTTCCTTGGGTTTTGTGATCTTCTGTTCAAACTACAAAAAAAGTGACATCATGTTAATTAAATTTGGGTTACAATGCAGCACTGATTTTTCCTGAAACCCAACAATATCTGATGCTTTGGAAAGCAATAAAAAAATACTACTACCACAGTGACTATGCACACTTGCAAGCTACTTATGCCTCACAAGGGTCTACATGAAAATGTCTTCATCAAACATTACAACTCAGCACACAGCAATAGGTTTTTACGTGCAAAAAAGACAGGTGGAAGGGTAGCACAAAGTACAAGAAAGTACTGGATACGGTTTATCTGTACTAGTGGGTGGAAAGAAAACTTTACAATATCTTTTCTTGCTTCTCACCAATGCTGGTCAAGGAAGAACTCATCTCCCCAAGACACTGCAGGGGATAAGCACATCATCCCAACAGGAGTATTTCATTCAGTAAGACTAGAGCTAACTTAAACTAATAGAGTTCATTCCACGTCTTCCAGATAAATATAAAACACAGCTCTAGTACTCAATGACAGTTGCAACCAAAACAATACGGTAACACCCACTGCAGCAAGTTAAGAAGAGAACAGGCAATTCAAGTTCCTAGCAATGCTCAGATTCTGCAGTGAATATTTATCTATGAGTTCGCATATTACTTGTGAGTTACATTATCATCTTCACTTTATCTCCTCTACCAGAGTAAATATTTTAAAGGTTTTCATATTTTATATAAACTTTTACTTACTTCACATTTTACCAAACCAGAAGAACTGAAAATAACTATTTTTGAAATAAGGCCTGTACAGTCAGGAGTGAAACATAATTCTTGAAGAAAATCCTGCAGGAGAAAAAGATAAACACAAAAACCTGCAAATTCATGCAAATTCTATATTCTTATACAGATTAGAGCTTCTTTATTTGAGGTGACTGAGATAATTAAAGCTAGTATAGGTTTAGACTCCTACTGGATGAAGAAAGCAAATCACTCACAGCTGTCTAGGCCCGGAATTCCAAGCAAAAGGGCCCTAGACCTGTGGCAAATACCTGCTATTCACAAAGCAAAGGCTTTCATAAAGCTTCAGTTTCAGGAGTCAACTTTAAGACCATTACTTTAAGTACTCATACCCTCCCAGAACTTCCTTTTATTTCAGATTGATTGCTAATATAATCTTCCGTAAAATTACTTCAGATATAATAAATGTCAAATTGCTTCTTCAACAACAAGACTTCAGAAGGAATAAATTTTCTCATGGAACGACATAACGCAAGAAAAACAGGCTAAGCACATCCAGGCCTTTCTTCTGTTAACGAAAGCAAGCTTTGCCAACACTTGCATATTAGACCATTCAGCAAGAGAATCCTCTTTCCTCTCTTCCTGTCAAATGAGTAGAATATGTAGCTTTAGCACTTCACTTATCACAAACAAAAAGAATGTTGTAATACTGATTAGACAAAGAAGAAATAAAATGCTTCTAGTCTAACACAGCTCTTACCTTGTCATTCTTATCACTGTAGTTTGCAGTTTTCAACTTTTTCCAACAGCTGGTATGAAACTCCACTCTACATTGCTGACAGCAAGAAATACGTATAAAACCCTAGCAGTGGAAAATAATACAAGTTTAGCATCTTTAAAAACACAGAAAACAGCACACAACTTAACAGAAGATACAATAAAATGCTGTGTTCATAGCTCTCTAATATGGAAGAGGGCTGAAAGGAGGAAAATAGAAAGTTTTATTTCCCAAATCCTCTTGAACTAAAATGTACCTTAAAGTCTGGATCTGTAAAAAATATTTGGATTTTGGAGTGGCCATGGCACTGCTGATAGCGACAAACTGCATCTGGTTCTGGAGGGAACTTGCATTCCTCAATGCAATTCTTTAAGAGCAACTGAAAAACACAAAGTGATAGAAGATTGCACAGAAACCCAGAGAAGATCAATTGTTTTCTTCTAGGGAACTCTGCAGTGAAACAGACATCACTTTTTGAACAGCAGGCAACTAATGCCAAAAGAACAAGTCTCATAGTGAAAGCCATGCAAGATTGTCCTTTTACACCAAAATATTCAAAAGTTCATTTGAACTGCCACCAACTAAGTATACTTCCCTGCATGCAGGTTTATACAAGCTTAACAATTCCAATAGCATGTGAATATGTAAGTCTTCAATTACCAAAAATGATAAGCCAGACTACCTCAATATAACATGATGAAAATTGACTGCTTGTTCTAGCCATTTCATACCACCTCTGGGATCTGGGTTATAACATTAACTACATTCTCAGGAACAGCTCGGACCTGGCTCTGCAATGGAGCTAATGCGGTCTCCCTCAGCAGGGTGTGAGGTACATTCCAGTGGCTTTGCGCAAAGTATGTACAAGTTCCATGGGGTTGGAACTGGCCTGAATTTAATAAAACATGATTAGAAATAAATAAATGCCTAATCACAGCCTCCAGATATTTGTATGACATCCTCCAAGAGTCTCTATAGTAATAATCATAGAAGAAATTTTAAAGCTTTTCAATGCAACACAGTACTTTTTAATCCTATAGCCGCACAACAGATTTTTTTTTACTCAAACAAGGAATTTTGCCATACAGCTCCCAATACAATCAGTTACCAAGAACTACCGAAAGCCTCATTTTTGGTTTTAAACACATATCACAAACAGTTTTCAACTTCACATGTTTGCTAATTCTAACTTCTAATTTGTTCTCTCTAGCTTTACTCTGCATATAGCCTTTACATCTACCCAAAACAAAGTTTAATAATATGCAACTTGTGAGTAACTTGGAGCAGATTAGAACTACATTATCACATAAAAATACCCAAGCACAGACTCTTAAACAGAGACTTTGTGATTTAAATGAATGCTTTCTAAGAGTACAATTTTGCCATCGTAAACAGCGCTCTTCTCTACAAACACCAGGCTTTGAGTTGACAGTGCTCAAGAAAACAAGCGTTGCACTGGCTTCTCCACGTTGAATCTCTCCCTGCTTCTGTTCACCACTTTCTTTGGCCTTGACAATGAGAGGTGAGGAACAAAGTAAAGATGACACTCTAGAAGTCACGCTACAAAGCTTAGTGAAATATACCCTTTTTGCTTTTTTTCCTGGAAAGACCCTTTGAGGGGAATAGCACTGTTGTTTTTGTTTTTAAACATACCTGTAAATTCTCTGTTCGTGTTTCTTCAATGACCTGAGATGTCATGGGCCAAGTTAATACTCCAGGTACAATCTTACGATTAATCGTTGTTTGTGACTTCATAAACTGATTGAGCGCATCTGAAAATCTGAAATTTAAAACAGGTAAAATGTTCAGATCGTATATCAATGCCTTTTACATGGTTCATAATTCTTTCATGATTCATTCTATGATTCAAGAAAAAAACAACAGTAATGGTGAGAGTACATAGAATGTAGTTATCTGGAAAAAAGGGCTATTCTGCATAAGACTCATGGCCTGAAGCAGTGGCTGAATGAAGGGCCCCAGAGCCCATCCATAGATATTAGGCAGACTGAGAGCCCGCACTGATGTTCAAGAGATCCATGAAGATGGGTGTGCTCATCAATCTGGAGAGTGAGGTCGTACATATTTTCGCTAGTGACCTTTGATCTCTACCTGCCAGAGAGCAAGGAGAGGACGCTGCTCTCAGTACTACAGTTTTATCTGCCTTCAGACAGTGTTACATGGTTGCTACTCTGACTGTGGTAGCCTCTTGGGCAGTTGTGTTAATGTGTGCATGCGTGTACCTCTTCAAAACACATGCAGCCTCTCTACCAGCCAAAACTGCAAAAGGAAGAAGCAGTCACATCCACAGGACCGGACACAGTCACCTCCTGTGCCTTACAGAGGACTTGGCTACACTGCAGCAGCAGGAAAGAAGAATCCTCTCACAGAGTCTAGCACTTCCTGACCAGGTTCATGCAGGTATTCCACAAGAAGAGGGTTGACTGTTTGATATTAAACTTACTTATCTGATAAATTTGGCATTGTATTGGGTTTACATAGCAAGGACTGGGGTTTTGTCTGGTAGGAAGTGTGTGCAGTGGCATCCAACACCAATCTACCATAGGCAATTCATGAGATATTGATTTAGTAGAGCAATATACTGAAATCATGACACAAGTGTAACATAGTAACCGCAATATGCAGTTGAAACTTAGTACAATCATGGTTCCCATTACTGGTCTCTCTGTGCTCACTGTCACAATGCTGGGAGTTACCAGTTTTCAGGAAGGAATACGTAGACTGATGCCAGCTCAAGCCTGCTGCTCTC
This sequence comes from Tragopan temminckii, assembly GCA_028571105.1. Lineage (NCBI taxonomy): Eukaryota > Metazoa > Chordata > Aves > Galliformes > Phasianidae > Tragopan > Tragopan temminckii. The sequence goes on along the minus strand of JAOWBP010000001.1, from coordinate 89,843,920 downwards.
TTCAAAGCTGGTTAATTGTCCAGTTTTCACACTGGATCAGGCTGAGCCATATATACTCTTCCCTCTACTGCTCTGGCTAGCTCAGGAATCTCTTTGCTATTTATCTCAGGGAACCTAATGACTCACTGGTGCAGCTGTCTTGGCTAAAACCAAGGTTACTCTTCATCCTCCCTGATCACACGATAAGTTCAGCTTTCTCTACAATGCATGCATCCCAAGCTCATCATTTTCTTTGCCTAAGAGCTCATCTCCACTGTGGTGGCGTGCTGGTCAGTCACATCCCCACAGCCTGGAGACTCAGCACTGCTGGACTCAACTGCTTCTATTACATTTTTAACATCAACAAAACTGAAGTTATAACAAATCACTCTGATGTTTGAATTCGTTGATTAAGAAAGACTAATTACAAAAAATCCAAAACAAAAATAAACAACTCAAACATGTATTTCTCTAATGAAAAGAGCTTTTGTATCAAGTATTGAAATATTACACTAACCGGTTTTGTCTGAGGTATACTTTTCCAATTCCATAGTATGCCAGACAATCAAATCGTTCTTCCTGGTAATGTACAATTATTCTCTTAAACTGGTCTTCAGCCTTTGTCAATGCCTTGGCAACAAATTTAAGACAAAAATGAGATATTTAGACAGCAGCTTTCCATTTTTTCCTCTTATTTTTCCTGCAGTATGCCCTATTGTTTGATTTGTCCTAAGAGCAAAAAAAGAAATTAAGCAACTTTATGTTCATGCATAAAGGACTTTAAAAACAAGGGATCTAACAAGTAATGAGCTTATTGAGTTACAAATGACCAGATAGTTTTCAACTCACTGAAAGACACTGAATATTTGTAAACAGTACTGTAGGTGAGGGAACTACTTTCTGTTCTGGTGTTTTCAGGAATCAAAAGCATCGTCTCCCTCTTTCTTTTTTTTTTTTAAAAAAAAAGAATAGTACATAACTACATTACAACAAAGATGGAGAAAAATAACTGACCACTTAACTAATACTTAAGAATCTCACTTGAAACTTTAAAAACTAATTTTCTTATTTGGTAGTTCAATTTGTCCACAACTATTAAAAACCCAATCTTACAAAACATGACTTTATAACTCGTGATAAAAGCTTTCCTTCCCAACTCATCTTATGTCTGTTAAGAGTTAAAACAAAAATGGATGACCAGCCATCTGAACTAGAACAAAAAGCAAGATAGTGGCTTAATGTCATACCTCGGGCTGTCCTATTCCAAGAAGAGAAGTGGCATGTCCATAGATGATTACAACATAATTAATAACACGAAGATTCAATTGCTGCAAATAGAGTCAAATTATAGAAATAGCACAAAAACACTTGGCTAGTAAGGAGTACATTACTGATCACTGTGAATTGAAGATCTACAGCAGGCGTAGAAAACTATCATAGCTTCCAACCACATTAATGTTGCATTTGGCATAAAGTGTGAAGGCTAACTACACCTTTATCTTGGCCATTTGGCAGCCTTAATTATTTCAAAACGATACATTCTGAAATGTCTGCTTTTAGAAATACTACAACCTAGTATGTTGACTGCACGTAGCACAATGTATCTTGGCTAGATGTCATCTTTAGAATTGTTTCTTTTTATTTGAAAAAACAAAAACAGTAACAGAAAAAAAAAACAAAACAGAAAAAACACCTTATCTCAGACTTCTTTTCTACCTAATAAACTAGGTCACAATTCCAGATGGATTGGTGCATTATTTGCCTGGTAATGCAATTAGTACAGTCTTGCTCTTGGCACTATGATACAGACAGCTTGAAGTACACACGCACAGAGATGGTCACATAAAACCTAACACTACAGATCAGTCCTTTTTTTATTGCTTGTTTGATGCTGTCTTTTCAGAAATCCAGGATGACAAATGGCTCAGGGGCAGAACGGCTAGACACACGCACTCAGAAATTCTAATACTTGTATCAAGGAATTACCTGACAAGAACAATATAAATGCTTTTCACTCTATAATACAATCAGTAAAGGTTAAGCTAGCAGGGCAGTCGTTTTATATTCAACATTTTGAGAGATACTTTTAAAATTCCATCTACAAATGCGCTGTAGATGTACACTGAGCATTACAAAGATACATCATATAATCCCATAATTACCCTGTTCTCCATTTCTCTCATTTTTAAGCTCCTTGACATACGTAGTGCAACATATAACACGCAGTCAGTGTGATGGGCAATAATTCAATAATAACGATTTATTTTGGTGGAGGGAAAGAATGACACAGTATTGAAAGCATAAAGCTCAATTACCTTAATAAATAAATTAATTCCTCTCAATTTACCTTTAATTCTGAAGGATCAATAATGTTCAACAACTGTGAGAACATTTGTTCAGCACTGCGACACCTCTGGTCCATCAAGGCTGTATAACCATCATGAATGAGGGATTTAACCACTTCAAGCAACATAGTTGAATCCACCTATAATATTTAAGAAAGCAGCTACTCAAAATGAAAACAGCATTTTTTCTCCCCTCTTTTTCTTTAGAAACTTCAAATTCAGTTCAAGCATTATCTTATTACTTTGTATAGCAAAATGCAGATATGCTTTCCCCCCACTTGTACATTCCTTGTGCACAAATATATTTCCAAAAAGCTGAGAATTACTTCTTCTGCCTACTTTGTTGTTTCTCCATCTAGGTTCCAAGTTAACGCTTGAAGGCTTCAAATTGCATTAGGTTATCAAAATTTCATTACAGCTCCCTACTCAAGTCTGGGGGAGTTTCCAGCTGTAAGACTTTAAATTAATACAAACAATTGAAGAATTAGGAAATTCTGTTCCCTTCATCTACCATCACAAAACATAATGTTAGCTTTGGAAAGCAGATCATCATGCTAATGTAGAAATACTTTTGATTATTTAAGAAGCTTCTCTAGCACAAGCAAAACCAAACAAGAAAAAGTTATCTGGTTTTTAACGATTACAGTAACGTTGTAATTAGCTGTATTCCTGTGAACTGAATTAACGTTTTGGCATGCTAAAGCTAATGGATGTCCAGAATGTACTTTCTGGATCATCCATGATATTCGTGTTTTGTTTTCATCATGATACCTGGCTAAAAAGGCCAAACACAAGGGCTGCTCTGAAAGCAATGTCTTCTATTACGTAGGCTCACAACATCAGAGATGAACGTTGGTGGTATGAACAGTAGAGAGTGAACTTTCCCATCAATGTTCCATTAAATTTTGTTGCCATGTGATAGATGGCAGCAAAGGGGTGCTCTGACAAAATGATGTCTGACATGGAAGTGTGTATGAAGCAAAGGTGCGTTACTGAATTCCTGCATGTAGAAAAAATGGCACCCACTGACATTCATTGATGTTTGCTGAGCATTGACGGAGACCAAAAAGTGGATGTGAGTGCAGTGAGGCAGTGGGCGGTGTTTCAGCAGTGGCAACAGAAACAGCAGGCAACCTCCACTGGTACAGATTTTTACAAGTGCAGCATGGAAGTTCTTGCCCATCAGTGGCAAAAACAAATAGTTAATGGTGGTGAGTGTGTTGACAAATAGTGTTTTGTAGCTGAGAACTTGCTCTATCAAGCAGTATTATTGTGCTCTTTGTTGTAGTTTTCATGGAAATAAATGAGGCGTTACTTCCGAAGCAACCTATATACAAAAAAAATATCCACGACCTAATGAAAGTTAGAGACCATGACAGCAGAAACCAGCACTAGGCACAAAAAGAAAAAAACAAACAAACAAAAAAACTGCACACCAAAATGCAGAAATGAGCTACCGAAAGCAGGACTGAGACTATTTTGAGACTATTTTATTACCTAGAACAAATGTGACAAGGTAATGCTGTCAGACATTGTAGTTACGGAAAAGAAAACAATAATTTACTGTTAAGCCAATAATGTATCTATATGAAGTATGAAACTGATTAAGCTAACTATAAACATTATTTTCTATACTAGTACTACATGGGGTATTTTTAAATGCACTCTATCTCTGGCAACAATAGATGGATTTTGAATTTGCCATCTGCACTTCTAGGAGCAGACACCATTACAGGTCTTTGATCAATTAACTTTGTCTAACCACTCATAAGTCTCGGATGGAATTAGCAATTTCTCTTTTCTAGCTTTCCTTAGCTGAGTATTCCATGGTTCCAGATCTGCCATCTACCTTCATGTCAGTTTTAGCCTCCATTTGAATGAAATAACATACACATGGTCTATAGAAATTAACATTAGCTTCCCTTTCAACACTGCTGTCCTGCTCATGCATGAACACCAGAGAACATCTCCATTCATATTCCATTCAAATTAAACTTAATTTTTCTGTAACACATTTCTGATTAAATTCTTTCAGTTGGATGGAAAAAGTTTGATCTAAGATGAACTAATTGCCCAAATAAACTGTGCAATGTAAGTACAGAGTATTTGGTGGTTATTAGATAGATGGATGCATAAATCCCCAATGATCTCAGCATTAAAAACATGCATTTGATATGTAACTAGTAAGGTTTTGAGTATTTAAGCATTAAGTAATTCTGAGAGAAGTTATGAAACCACACAGACTTCCCCCAAGCCAAATAAAAACAATCTTGCTGCACTTTCTTCAGGGTCACACACACACAGAAGGTTTTTTTTTTTTTTTCCTAACTAGACAATATTTTCCACGTGGACCATATTTCAGCATGGACCATTACTAACACAGCTGCCTTTTTGTCAAATTAAGGCTGGATAGGGGTGGACAGGGAAAAGGAGAAGTAAAAAGGGCTACCAGCACTGAGACAGCATAAATCAGTGCAATCATATGATCCTTGTTCCCTGATAAAAATCAGGCTAAATGTGAAATGCTAGGTTTTTGCGTGAACTAGGATTTTGGACAGCATTACTAAAAGGAAACATATCATTTACAATTAAGGTCATATGCTAAGTAATTCCCCAAGTTACCTGGTGCACAGTACAGAAGAGATTATCTTGGATGGTTTTAGACTCTATCTTCAAATCAAGGTGATCCCTACAAACAACAGGACAAGGGTATTATGAATTTGTAGATGTGCTTTACATATACCTAAACTTTTGAGAAACAGAAGTGTCTGTACTTTTATCACCAACATCACACAAGCCTTTATGACAGAGCACACTCTTTCACAATAAGAAGTACTGGAACATTACAAAGGATAGGAATTATTCAACCTTATGGCCTGGGATTCACTAGGGCTTCAGGGAAGTAGAGGCCTTCTCCATCATTTTAGTCATTTTATTTGATCTTCTCTACCTCATTGTCAGCTGAGCTGTTTTCATGAAGGCAATGGACCAGGTGACTTTCCAACATCAAAGGTTAAAGTACACTTTGGGCCTCTTCCCCTTTTTCTGCATACAAGATCCTTTATTCAAGCACAACATCTACTTAAAATCAATTACACATAGCAGTTTGGCAGGGCACAGGCAACGGAAATACAGAAGAGAAGAAAGGAGTTCTTTACAGCTATTTCTTTTCTCCTGCTGAAGCACAAAGTCAATCCACAACTGATCAACAGAGAAAGCATAATTCAGAGGCAAAGTACTGCTTGATACTTTAAATCAAATCCCCAATGCTAAGATTGCAACTCAGTCCTCAATGTTACTATATTGTCCAATATACATTTAGTTCTGTCCCACATTCAAAGGCATCACTCATCTCCTGGGAAAAATGCTTTAGAGTGTCAAAGGATCCTTGATTATTTTTGAAGCCAAGCAACTTGCTAATTACAGAAGTGGAGATTTGACTGTAACTGACTACACACCTCCCCTGTTAGGAAATATTGTATTTTCCCAAGTCTGAAACCTTACTGTGAGAGAAGCAATTTTGTAGATGGTTCTACTAAAGAGGATTTGTTTCCATGGTGACTTCTAAAGTTAGAGACTTATTTCCCCATTAAACTGAAAGAAGAAACAACTCAGAGGCAACCAAGTTAAATGAAATAAAGGACCTCTGCCATGTCAAAGTCTCAACTGCTCTAGTTGTGGTGGTATTCAAAAAGAGTTAGAGAGGGAAAAAAAAACAAAAAAAACAGAACTATACAAACAAAATAACATAAAAACACATTAAAAGATGATAGATTTCATGGTGACACTTTAATTTGGACTACAGGTAATCAGGTTCAGCTCCTTGGTTTCCTAGAGGTTTGGCCTCTTCAAGGTAAGAAATCTACACTTCAAAAAACAATGCTTAACGGAAGCTCGCATCAGTTTTTCTATGTCAGTGTAAACAACTTATTTTGCTGTATCCCTTATGCGAACACAAATGAAAATATTAGCTCAAGAAGCTTATAAACTAGAAAGTAGATAGAGCACAATTAGTCTCATTTCATATTCCATGTTAAAACACCAACGGTTCTGAACTCTGTCTTAAGCAGTATGTCATCATTTGCCTCGGTTCTGTTACAAAACAAGTCAGCAGTAATAGCTCTTAGCCTTTAACAACCTATTCAGTGAGGAAATACACTGGCAAATGGTATCACCTATAAATGCAGTGACCTTCCCAACATGTTTGAATTATGTCAGCTCTGATGTTACTGGAAATAATTATTTCTTTTGTTAAACTCTTTTAAATTTTAGAACATATGGAAGCATGTGTTTTGCACGTAAAATCTATAGTGCTGTTCACATCAATTGATTTAATACTGGCTCCAAACCATTAAACATATTGATTAACATTCAAGAAAGGTATTCATGTTCTAAAGATTAGAGATCAATGTACTTCATGCCAAGATGCAAGTTCTGTGAAAGTACTAAAGAACTTTTTAAGTACAACTTCTTTTCTAGTAGTAAGCAGACTGACTTGCAATGCTCTCTTCATGGTCAAATCTCTTATTTTGACTAAGTGCATGAAGAATGAAAACGGTTTAAAAAGTGATTTGGTACACAGAACAAATAGTACAAAGAGACCTTGAAAATAAGATACAGCCTGAGTTATGCTGTGACATAAGTTTGAATGTAGCAATGAGAACAAGATTGCTATTATCTTCTGCAAAGGAAGCACATGCATTGGTAGGCTATGTCACATGTCCTGCTCATGGAAAACTTTTTTTTTTTTTTTTTAAAGTAGCAGAGATTAAGTTTATGCCTTCCTGTTCTAAAGTTCAACTGAGATTTGTAAAATATTTAGTTTTCAAATAAGAATTCAATTTCTTCATGAAGTTGGAATATTGGGAACTTTAATCTGCTGTCTTAACCTGAATTATATTCTGAAGAGGATATAAACAATATAAGTACACAATAGTGTATATTAGGTTTTAAGAAATGTTTTATCAGTTTTCAGCTATACTTTATTCAGTTATCTTCTTTTCATACAAACCCTTTATTATAAAGGTAAGTTGAATTACCAGCTTTAATCACTTTGTCTGACATTCCACTAGACACAAATTTTCAGTATGCAGGCACCAAATGGCGTTTCTAGAAGCCTCTTTTCACTAATGTTATGGCAATCACTTTCCATACCAAGATCTGTTTTAATATTGCCACACTTCAGCAAAACATTTGACTACGAAGGCCGCTCCTAAAATAAAGCCTCCTATTTTATTACGTTTGCCCACGGTGTCAGAGGCAGAAACTGGTGGTACAGCAGAAGACAAACCTTACTGCCAAAACTGTTTGTTGCTGTGGAAGAGACTGCAGTAGAAGGGCAATCTGACAAATGGTATCTGACACAGAAGTGCATCTGAAGCAAAAGTGTGTCACTGAATTCATCCATATAGAAAAAACAGCACCCACTGACACTCACTGACACTTGCTGAATGCTGATGGAGACCAGACAGCGGATGTGAGCACAGTGGGGCAGCAGATGGTGCGTTTCAGCAGCGGCAACAGCAGCATGAAGGACTAGCCACATTCTGGATGGGCTATGCACAGCTGTCACACCACAAAATGAAGAGCATCTCAGTCAGTTCATCTGTGCAAATCGGCAGATTACAATCAGGGAACTGTCTAAGGAGGTGAAAGTCAGCTTCACTGCACAATGGTGGTGACACCGGAATATCACGAAGTTTGCATCAGGTGGGATCCATGAATGCTCACGTGGGAACAGAAAGAATACTGTATGCACGTTTTTCAGGATCTACTGAATCAATATGAGGCTGAAGGTAACAATTTCCTGAATCATATCATTACCGGTGATGAGATGTGGTGTCACCAGTATGAGCTGGAGCCAGAACGACAGTCCACTGAGTGGTGACATGTGAATTCCCCATTGAAGAAAAAGCTCAAGATGCAGCCCTCAAAGTGATGTGCACTGTCTTTTGGGATAGGAAAGAGGTGATCTTTCTGGATTTCCTGGAACCCAGACAAACCATCAACTCTGAACATTACACTGCAATGATGACTAAGCTGAAGACTCCAACTTTCAGAGTCAGGCCAGAGAAGAAAATAAACTTTCTCTTGCAATACAATAATGCCAGGCCCCATACCTGTTTGAAGACAGTGGAGCATATGGCCAGTCTTGGCTGGACTGTCCTACCACACCCACCATATAGTCTGGATTTGGTGCCCTCTGACTTTCATCTGCTTCAGCCAATGAAAGATAGGCAATGCTTTCCCTAGCAATAACACTGTCATAGCAGCTGTGAAACAGTGCGTCACCTCCAATGTGCAGATTTTTACAAGCATGGAATGCAGACTCTCATTTATCACTGACGAGAATGAATAGCTAGCTAATGGTAGTGACTGTGCTGAAAATGAGTGTTCTGTAGCTGAGAATTTTCTCTATCAAATAGTGTTATCACATTCTTTGTAGCCGCTGCAATTTCCATGGAAACAAACAGGAGGCATTACTTTTGGAGCAATCTACATATTCACTATAATTTACTTCTATACTAGATTTAAGAGGTAAAATTTGTCCTTATTCAAGAAAAAGAAAATTAAAAAGCAAAGAACAAGCAGCAAATTAAAGCTTCCTTAGCCCTTTAAGTGCTTTGTAACTCAACAATAAACAATAATTTTAGTTCTACTAAATAACTTCAAAAAATTCTTACTGTTTCTTTTCAAGTTCAACAGGTTTATTCTTTGACCTTCCTTTGTGTTGGTGACTTTGGCCTGTAATGGGAAAAAAGAGAAGTATTTCAAACACAGTGACCATCATATAAAAAAAAATACACCTAAAACTCATATTTTGCTTTATAAGTAACAGATCTAAAATACTACAATATTCAGAGCTAGTACAACTGAGAAGTTTT
>JAOWBP010000001.1:89813595-89824627 GCA_028571105.1 Tragopan temminckii | reverse complement strand
GGGTTGTTTTTTTTTTCCCCGTTCATATAACCTCCCCACTGTTCCAAACTTTAAATAGCACTACATACTACCAGTGAATACAGCTAACATTACTCTCTTTTCTCTTAATATCAGTTTCCTGAGGTAGTGACATCACAATTACTATATATACTTCAGTTTTTTAAATACTTTCTTTGTTCAGTGTTAATTTGCACTTACAGGAGATCATATTTGAGATTATAAACAGGAGTTACTTACTTGTACTGTTTCGTGAGAATTAAGCAAAGAGCTCGGTTTCCATACAGAAGATGGTTTGCAGGACTTGAGAAAAAAAGTTTGTAATATATATTACTTTCGGAAATTTTAAAGAAAAGTTTTCCTAGTAACTGTCTGCAAACACCATAGCACAAACACTGCAAACAATTATTATACAAGTTTCCTTCAATAGTCTCAGCAATTTACAAGTCATTAACATTATAGTTTTAATTACGTAGCAATTTCCAAGATTAGTGAGGTGAAAAGAATAAAAGAAGATAGACTTAGATTCTGCCCCCAATACTTTGCTGTGACAGATACATCAAAACGCAACTCAAGCCATCCAAAGACACAGGTAGTACACTCCCTCCCATCTCTGCTTTGCTTGGGGAAAAAGAAATAAAAAGAAATTGGTGTGAATCATGGAAAAGCTAGCTTGACTGTCAGATACACCCCATTTTGTTTTGCTCTGCAATTCTTAACTTTCAATTAAGTCAAACATTTCACAAACACTTTCGGATCACCGCTTCCAGAACTTTGTTTCATAACCATCTGTCCTGACTGGGCCAATCAAACAGCAGTTCCAAAGAATTAAAGCACTGCTCCCAAAGTACATACAGAAGAGTGGGGGAGAGGGGAACACCTGTGTATGTAATCCAGCAGCCACTTGAAACAAAGCAAAAGGATGCAGCTAGTTGGGGAAGAAGTATGATGATGAAGCAGATGAAAATCAGCTCAGCCAGGGAAGAAGGAGAAAGAAAAAGTCCAGGAAGGTTGAAATCAGCTTGAATTTGGGACTGAGATGTGACACTGTGTACTATGTGACAAAATCTGAAGAAAGACAACAGTAAAACGCTAATCCCATCAACCACACAGTTATAAAACCATGGACCAAATTTAAAAAAAAAATCAAATTTTTATGGAATTCAGATTTACTCTACTTATTATTTAGTCATCTTAGATCAGCTTTAAACCTAATGGAAACTCTTGGAAAGAAAAAGTGCAAACAACCACTAGCAAGAAGAAACAGAAAAAGTTGTGTAACTTTTTCTTTTTTTTTTTTTAATTAGACATCATTTGGTTCCTAGAATAGCTCATGCAAAACTAAATGAAATCATGATAAATCCCGGTAAGCTCAGTGCATATGACACAACACAATCTAGTTAACCAGTTGAGTTCTTACCAAAATTCTATGGCTTTAGTATATGATACTATAGCATGATCAAATTTTCCTTGGGAGAACTCCTCATTTCCTTTCTGTTTCATAGATTCACTCTTCTGTGAAATTAAAAAACAATTCAGAAACCACTGTAATTAAACTCAGTTGCAATGTGAAATAAAGAAAACATCTGGCAATAGACTCCAGTGCTCCAATAGCTCCAATGTACAATGGCAACATAAACAACCGATGTTCTGTTTATTAAGTCAGGATCTCTCAAGGAAATCATTTATGTCTGGATAATTACTCATTTAAGCTTTTGAAGCTTGAGTCTTTGATCATTTGGCCATTTTGTTATGGCCAAAAAAACCCCACAATTCATGAAAATGACAAACACCCTGATACAGTTTCTTACCTTCCTACAGTTTTCACAGGTGACAGCTTTAAATTCTTCAACTAGATTACAATCTTCCAAAGCAACTTTAGTAATATAATGTTTGCCTGTAGACAAAAATCAGAAAAACACAATGGATGAAGAATTAATCAAGACAAAAAGCAGAGTTTAGTTTTCTGCTAAGAATTGTGCTCCCTTGTATGGTTGGAAGCAAAATTTGACATACCAAACAAATAATAGAAACAAACGACATGACAGAAATGTTTGAAACAAAGGTATCATTTGTTATTGGGTAAGCCCAAAAAATGTGTTGCAAGCAGTAAAACCTTTAAGGATTTGCCCTCTTTCAAGCAATCAACTGAAATCTTGTTCTATTTTGAAAAAAGTTGGGACTTCAAAGATCTGTAAAGATTTCTGTTGTAAAGAATTCGTGCCCTGGTACTTAACTATAAAAAGATTTTCTGCTTACATGCAAGTCCAGTTCCCACCACTCACTTATTTACTGTAATAGCTGAATTGGAGTGTATATATGCAAAAATTAAGAACAGAATACAAGCTGCTCAACAGGCAAGAAAAACAGTAGGCTTGGTATCTTCTGCCACTTCAACTGAAGTGTTAATAGCCTACGGTAATGCCCACGAGTTATGTAAGCTGAATTTTGAAAGACGAATGCCCAACATCTGAATTAATATAGACAAAACACTTAACATTTAACACTAAAACCCTATTAATACTACAGTCAGATTCCATCCCGATGTTAAAGAATGAGAGCCTACAGGCACACAATTAGCTCACAAAAGACTCCAAACTCAAGAACCATTCTGAACACCTGTTCAGAAAGAGCATGTGTACTGTGAACATGAAAACGTACAGAAACTCAAAGAAGAATTGTCTGCTTTAAATAAAGAAAAACCAACACAACAACACTTTTTCCAGTCACTCTTGCAGACATTTTCAAGCTAATATAAGCATTACTACTCCATAACTTGAGCACAGGTAACTTTCCACATGACTGTTTCTTCAGAAGAGTTCATACTTACATTCACCAAAGAAAGTTTCAAGATAGAGCCAACCAAAATCATCAAGTTTCTCCAGCTTCTGCAGAATACTGCTATCACCTGTACATCTGATCCAATCAAGTGCATCCGTAACATCGAAGAAACCCTAGAAGAGAGAAAAAAAAACAACAAACAAAACACTAACTTTATACAAAGTCCAAAATAAAAAACAACACACCAGGTAAACAAATAATAAATAAATAATTGGAAATACTGAAAGTATTTTGTGTAAAAAAAACAGTTCTTTTATAGCACCTGCTTGAGGCACTTGATCCCAAGTCGTTAGCCTTTCAAACAGGCAACAGTTCACAAATATAAATATCCAGGTAACTTAAACACAGCATTATAAAGCATATTTACAAAATGCAGACAGACATATTTTCAACAGGATACAGGGAAGCCATTCAAATCATAAAAACTGATTTAGAAACTTTTTTTTTTTTTTCAGTTAAACTACAAAAGACAGCAGGAACTAGGAACTGAAGAGTAAAAGTGATAAGCGTAGGGAAACTAAGAACAGCCAGAGAAATAGAGAGAAAATGAAAAACTGAACAAGTATAGTTCTATCAAATGCTGAATTTGATCATGAAGATGGATCAGCACACTCCCATACCACAACCTTAGTCAATCATTCACAGTCCTTCAGACTCAATCAGTACCACTGTATGAGAATCTCTTAGAATATTTCCCATCGGCCTCCAAAAAAAAGAGGCTCTGAAGGTTTTTACCATTTCAGTAATCAAGCATAGTCCTATCAGTAGCCCTGAAGCCTCATCATACAGCACTGCCATTGCTTACAATAGGCCACAGGACTGCAACCTGCCAGGTTTACTGCTTGTCTGTTTTAACTTGTTTCATCTCTAACAGAAATCTCTTTTGATCAGATGGCTATGATTCATTTGGTTCACTTTTGCACAGCACAACAATAGTTTATATACAGACAGTAGTAACAGTAAGTGACTTGCTACTGCTATGGCTAACATAATGATGCAATATTAAGAAATGTAAAAATGAAAGACAAATATAATAGAACAAAGGCCTCAATAACTGGAGACATGAAATACTTGAGAAGAGCACAGGCTTGGGAAAGATATCACAAGCTGACATCAAAGACCCAATGGCAATAAGCAACTGGTGAACACTCATTATAAAAACAGAAAACAAGCAAAAAGAAACAAATACCCAAACTTAGAAATGGACAAAACTGGGGCAAAATATATGTAACATACATAAAACACAGGAAGTATAATAAAATCAGAAGCAACATGAACATGCACACCAATGACAATGACAATCAAGGTGCAAAAGTGCATTAGCAAACATAAAAACAAACAAGTCAATTCTAGAATTAGGAAAAACATCAACAGTACTCCTCACAGCAAAGAACTCTGAGAAGCAATGCTTACACTACCCACACTAAATTGAAGCCACTGACTGTAAGTCCCCAAGGCGCTAAGCATAACACCTCAGGTAGGGTCAGAGACTAGGAAATGTATTTATCACAATTATAATCGTATTATTACTATCGTAAGAGTTTCTTCATTTACTTTTCTTTGTTTTCATTCGTCATCTGTAATAACCCATTCTGAAAGGTTTCAGTTACACTAACAATTCCTTGTCATTATATGAGAAGTGTTTTTTTCCCCATTGGCCTATCCCAAGATTTTTAGTGTAACACACAAACACCAGCACAGAAAGAGGACAAGCAAACACACCAGCAGTAGGACATATAAGCCACCCCCAGAATTCCCACCCATTATGATCTTCTTACGCAGATGGTATTTATTTCACAGCTCCTGTCACGCACACATTTTATTTTGTGGCTCAGAGTTGCAACAACTGGGATGTACCAACATATAGGTCTGTATATTTAAGTAATCATTGTAATATTTTGGGTATTTGTACAAGTATTTTGTTTGCACTCACACATAAAAGAGCATTCCAATTAAAAAGAATTCAAGAAACTTACGTTTTCTAACCTGCTGCCAATTCTCAGTATGCCCCCAATAAAATGTGGAACATTCTAGAAGATGGATTAAAAAAAAGAAAAAAAAAGTTAACATCTTAATTTTAGTTTCTGTCTGCTCAGGTTCAACTCAATAACATTTTCTGTTCCACTTTAATGCAGTGCCATTTGAATAACTGCTCCGGTCCATTTCAAAAGTTTCAAGAAATATTTTTGTATTCAGTAGCCAATCCCCAACTATGGTTGTTGAAAGATAAATAAACAGTGAAGATGCTACGACATCTGTTTAGGATAGCCAGCTGCTTTAGCCATTTCTGTAGTTATCTACACAAAGTACCAGCTGCCATACCAAGTGAAAAATATCCAAAACAGCACTTCCTCTCCTGAGATCTGGATACTGGATATATTGTCTTTTACAAGAAGATAAAGGCTGAGCAATTAAGAAAAGTATAAAGCAATAAAGAAAAGTATAGGTCAAAGGGAATGGGAATATGCACAAAGCCTCTCATATAAAGACTGAGAGGCTCCCATAGAGGCAAACAGCACAAAGAACTCATCACATGAGACAAAGTGGAATAACTGCAGAGACATCCTGAAGTACAAGGTGAAAGCCTGAAGGGGGGAGCAGCACAAAGAGCAAGTATGAATCCACCAGATGAGTATCTGATAATGTAGCAGTAATGTGGACAGAAAAGCACACTCAGAGTTCAACAAAGAACTTCAGTAAATCAATATTTTTTTTTAATGTTATACTTAAATTCTAAAAACCTATCTTTCCTTCAGCTGCTGAAAACATTTATGTCATTCTCCACACTGTCAATGCATGAAGTCAACAATGAATGAAGTCAACAACAATATCTATTTTAAAAATAATGTGTTGAACAAGAAATCAGTTTGACCAAAAAAAAAATATGTTTAACTTACTCATCAGGATAAGGTGCCTTTTTTTTTTTTTTCCATGGATGTGACTCTCTCAGCAATTTACAAGGGCCACAGTCAAACGTATTGAAAGACTCTGCAAGTACTTAATAAGGATTCTTTCAACAGCAAGAAAAACTATGATCTGAAATTAAATTTCTAAAAATCTGTACCTCGACTATCAATTTATTCACTCCAGTAAAAGGAACTGTCTAAATTAAAACACAGTCTCAAGTTATAATACTTACAACCACTTTTTTAGTCAAATCAACAAGGTCTTCCACAAGCTCTAAATCACAGAGTTTCTTCCAATTCCAGTCTAAAATCTGTAAACTGCTGCAAAAAAGTTACCAATTAGAAAAATAACACTGTGTAACACAGTCTTACCTACTAATAGCTACAGTGATTAGATCTAAGCAAGAACGCGGCTACTAACTCAAATCAAGCATTTCAGAAGGGGAAAAACAAAAAGATGCACAGATTTTGGTACTTTTCAAATACAAGATGTCCATTTAAACACATAAATACCCACATAGATTCCAAACTTCAGAAACCCTTTCTTAGTATTTTCATCATATGTTAAAGAACAATGCCTTCTGATCTTAAGTAACGTAGCTCACCATAAAAACACTCCTGCAGATTGTTTTACCACTACTGAGAGCACGACTGTCACATCTGTTATCCTTCACAAACGATGAAAAGAAACACAAAGGCTGATGACTCATTGTGAGAACTTACCCCCAGTCAGCTACCAAATAATTACTTTCACTTTGGAAGAGAAGAGGCCAAAAGATGCGTATTTTAATAACGTTGCAATATTCTCTTAGTTTGTCAACCGGCTGACGGCACCACACTTCACAGGGGTCAACATCTTTAAGAGAACAGTTAAGAACTAGGATATACAATTCAAGCATTACAAGTAATTAAAGTCCAACTACACATTCAAAATCACCGGTTATTTCCATAATGCATTCCTACGTGCTATTTAATCAGAAGACAACTTGAAACTTCCAATATAACTGATAAGTTGAGGTTTTTGTTTATTTTTCTAACTTGAAAGAGGGAATTTATATGGAAGTAAGAATACAGACGTGCTGGCAGACCTTACATTCTTTGTCCAAGGAATCATCGATGTTCTGAATTGTATTAACATAAATGTATAAATGAATAAATGCCGTCCGCTTTTAACAGGGAGCCTAACAAAGGCCGTGAGCTGCTTGATGGCTAGAAGAGATACTATTTCCAAGGTACAACATGAGCCTCTCCTAACTGTACCTGTTTAATTGTTTTCTATGACAATTTAATTTATTGTGGCATGTGGCAACACAGCACAAAAAGAAAAAAAAATAATCAGAAACAACCTTTCTTCTCTAGAGTCCATTACATGTGTGATATATGGCTTTTCCAAAAGATATAACCCATGTCCCTTGGACGCTGCCTTTAAAAGGTAAGAGTCCCGATTGGACTACTGAGGTGGCATCAAGTAATCCCAGAGCAGAAGCAGTATTATCAGAGTTTGAATAAATGCAAAAATTCATCTGACATAGTGAGATCGGTGGTTAAACCTGAAATCCTACATATTAAACATTATCATTTCTGTAGTGAATCCAGATTTAATAATCTGGCATACTCTAAAGCCATCTGCTTCTCTGCAACTGTCCAAAAAATAATTAAGGATTATAGGTAAAGAGTTTTGCTGTTATTAAGAACCATTTGAACGTGTCTTTGGATCTATACAGCTAAGATACAGTTACAGTTAAAACACAGGTAATAAGCATCAATCTTACCTGTCCGTCCTTGCAGTATTAACCACCTAAATACATGTCAGTGTTACTGTCTACTCACACTGTTCTCACAAATGCATAGTAGTATACTGCATCAGCACAATAAGATGAGAATTCCTTCAGCATTAATTAAATATAACAATGCTTCTGCTCAGAGAAGAAATGATTTTAGCTTACTCAGACAAAAGGAGGGGAAAAAAGTGAAATAGCAATTGAAAGATGCAAGCAAAGCACAGACACTGCTTAAGAAAGTTATATAATATTGGTTTAGTTTACATACCAGTTTTAGGTTTATGTGGAGAACGTTGTACAAATACTCCATGACCCTAGAGATAAACATGTTATTTCTTAATATTGCATATCTTGCAAATACGTTACTTAAGGAGTTTTGAAGTATTAAACCAAAATATAATCTTTACATCAGAGGAAGTGGAGGAATAGAGGCAATTTTTAATCTCCCTCACCAATTCCATTTCTCAATACACTTTTGCTTTCAGAGCACAGATACAGAAAATCAGTAAAGAAGATGATCTGTGGTTATGTTGGCAACCTAATCAGCTATCATATCTCTGCTCACTGCAGGGGAGCTGGACTAGATGGCCCTCAGAGGCCCCTTCCAGCTGTAAGCATTCTATGATTATATGTCTTCATAAGTAGCATGATCAAAAAGGAAACAAAACTATGAAGCAAAGCATTTGGTACTGAGGAATCTACTTTTACATTGCCCACTTTCCGAGGGGTTGTTTTAGTTCGTGCTTCCTCATGTCTATTCTCACAGACAGCACATCTGTTCACAGCTGATACACATTAGCTACACTCCTAAAAGCATCTTACAGATTAGTCTCACTCTCAGTGAATCCCGCTAGCACACTCCTATACCTTTTCACGATGAAAGTCAAAGCATGGAAGACAGGGACACCTGGGATATTCGCTTCAAAAGCATCCTGAGTCAAACTAAAATACTAATGCAGACACACCAACTAAATCAATCAGTAACTAGCTAAAAGTTAGTTAGCCGTTATTAACTCTAATTACTTAGTTGTTAACTAAAATACTAATGTAGATAACATAGCCAGGAAAATGATTTCTGTGTATCTACTTGTTCTGAACAGAAGCTTGCAATAAAATCTTCATAGAACTCATCCACTGTTCACCATCATCTCACTATCTTCTACGTCCAATTGGAGATGGGTGAACTCTCCCAGACTTCCCCCCCCCCATCCCATTTCACAAAGAATAAAACAATACTAGTGTTCCTAATCTGCTCCATTTCTGGAATTCTGCCATCTGTTTTCTGGGAGAAAACAAGGAAACTTACTGCAGTAAGATCTGCAGTATTTTGCACTTACAAATCCCTCTGACAGACCCTTTTGTATCAAGTCTTTATAATTCACATTTAGCCAAGCCAGAAAGCAAGCCAGTAAGTAAACAAACAAAAACAACCGAAAAAAAGCATTTTTATTAGTTAGTTAATACAACAGTTTAGTCAACTGCACTCTTATGGAAAATAAAGAGTATCTACATAGCCATGAACTGAAAAGCATACCCACAGATTAATCATTAGGAATGGACAAAAATTTTTTAAGAGTTTAAACAACATACTTTAATGTGCTTAAAGCACAGTACTCCATGCAAGCCTCTCAAGCTGAAAAATAAGTTACTTTTTTCTCTTTTATAAAACCCTAGAAAATCTGTTATTTTAATAAACACTGTGTGTGCCATTTGATGCATACCGTATGTATTATGCCTCTGCATAGCAACATTATCATTTCAAAGAAACACATACCTATCTCTGAATACAAGTGGAGGAAAATATATAAATATAAAGCATGTCATTCAGAAAGTTCCTTTCACAGCCCTTTATTGTTTCAGCAGCAGATACATTAGCACGTTGTGCAATGGTGACTTACTAACTTGACCTGAGGTGATGACAAGCAATCACATGGCCTTGCCCAAACTAATAGTCCTGAACTGCTACAGCACTACACATAAATCAAGGCTTACTCTCAAAAATAAAGTTACTGCAGTATCAACACATTCACCAGACCAGGACACTACCACAGAGAGGAAAACGATGAACTGGTATTTCAAAATCAATTCATCTTAAAAGATGACTGAGAAAGTCTTATTCACTCCACAAGATGGATTCTACTACAAAACGAAAAAACAAACAAATTCATCCTCCTCACCCCTATCCCCAATACCTAGTACTGGACACATCAAGCCCAAGGTAATCAAGCCCAAGCAAACCTCAGAAACAAAATTCAGCATTCACACAGAACCAAAGGCTTTCAACAGCATGGCACACACATTCCTTTAAACAGCATTTAGAATATTTTACTAACACAACTGTTCAGGTATTTTATTCGGTCCATAGCATAGAAAATACCTTGGATGATATAAACAAATTTAAATGAGACACACTACTACTAATGGTCCCTAGTACAGGTCATAGAATCATAGAATAGCAAGAGTCAGAAGAGATCCACAAAAGATCACTGAGTCCAACTCCAGGCTTCACAGAGAACCACCCAAAACTTAAACCCTATGTCTGAGAGTTTGTCCAGATGCTCCTTGAACTCCCTCAGACTTGGTGTCATGCACTGCTGAACTTGTTCCAGGGCCTCACCACCTTTTCCTAAGCCCCAAACAGCTTTACAAATCAGAAAGTCACTTCATCCGTACTTTTTATTTCTCCACAAGATAAACAATTGTGGCCCAGCTAGTTTGTATCTGGCAACACTTCAGATAAACAACCCATGAACAGAAGCAGCAAAAAGGTTAACTACCTCAGTGCTCTAAAGGTTCCTTAAGCATAGTAAGAAGTGGGAAATAAGAGTCAAGGAAAGCATTCGTGGAAGTATTCTAAGAGAAAAGTGCTACAGTTAAAAAAACAAAAGAAAGAACTAAATAAGTAGTGGTCCTACTGGGAAAAAAAAACATGTATATATGTATGTATAAAAACAGAGAATAGATGAACACTATGCAGTCAATTCACAGTCTTGAGCTCACACTGTTGTGAACAGTTGTGAATGTTTTGTGATTAAAGAGACACAGATACGTCATCCCATACACGGCCTGCGTACACAACCAAGGGATTTGTTAATCAGTCATTATGACCCACCCATCATTGTCTGGTTTTACAACAATTGTATATGCATTCAATAAATGCCTGATAGAGGATATGCAGTCTCTGGTGCCCTACCCAGATTTACTATTTCTGCAAGAGAGCAGTATATAGAGTAGCACAAGAAATTTTTGTTTGAGGGAAACCTAATTGCAGCCTTCCAGTATGTAACTGAAGGGAGCTTATAAACAGGAGGGAGACTGACTTTTTACATGGTCTGATAGTGATAGGACAAGGAGGAATGGCTTTAAACTACAAGGGGGAAATTTAGGTTAGATGTTAGGAGGAAATCCTTTCCTCAGAGAGCAGTGAGATGCTGGCACAGCTACCCAGAGAAGCTGTGGTGCCCCATCCCTGGAGGCGCTCAAGGCCAGGTTGGATGGGGCCCTGGG
>JAOWBP010000001.1:89792462-89810831 GCA_028571105.1 Tragopan temminckii | reverse complement strand
TTTATGAAGGAGGTCTTAAACAGTATTGTTTGTACTGTTTTGACTCTTCATTCTTCTGTGCAGTGCTGTATCTTGTCTGGGCATATGTTCCTGAGACTTGGCTCTTCTCATTGGGACTAACATACTGGCCTCAAAAGTAAGTTCAAGCTTAATTTCTTAAGTTCATCCTCAAACTGTTAGGGCTGGATATGTGTAATGATTACCAGATAAGAAATTGTGGAACTGTTTTTAAAATATGTTCTTTTTTTTTTTTCTTTTTTTTTCTGATTCTAAAGGACTGTAATGTTTGTGAAACATAATTTTATGTGGATAAGCATTTAAGATAAAAATTTCTTGTTGTGTCATGTGAGGGATGGTAGTATTTTGATGTTTTATGATAAGTTTGAATTTTTGTTTTCAGTGAGTATGTCAAATAAAATACAGTAGACTTTAAACTGTAAATATAAAAATAAAAACTTTCTGTAAATATAGATTCATTTACATTGATTGATGGTTTATACCGGAGTAGTGACACTGATTCTGCAGTCAGGTATCTTCCCGGGGGAAGCTATGATCCATACCCAGAAGTGTTGTTTCTTTGCCCATTGGTAAAGTTTGTATTAGATAAAATAGCCTACATAAAACTGTTAAATCATTGTACATTTGTTACTAGAAAATATATAAACTTTAAAATCTTTTTCCTCAGGTACTGGGCAGTTGCTTTGCCAGCATATTTATTAGTTGCTGTAGGAATTGGTTATGTATTACTTTTTGGTATTAACATGATGAGTACAGCTCCACTCAACTCCACGCATACTATTACAGGTAATCTTTTTTGTGTGGGATTTCTTGTTTTTTCTAAGATTTTTATACTTAACTGATAATTTCTGTAAATACACATATGTAGACATAAATAAGATAAATCAAATTTTAGGCTTTCAAATATTTTAACATAGAGAAGAAGTTCTTGGAAATACTTAAGGACCAGAGTGAAAAGATCTCCCACAAGCCTGACTTTTGCTTCTTTGTTACCTTATGGCAGTAATTTCCAACTGGTAAAGTGTACCATATTAGTAAAGCAGACAACATTAGAGAAACAGGTCTTAGGTATGTATCCAGGCATGTACATATCTCTGATATCATCCTCTCACTTAGTGGCAACCCAAGAGTTTGTATGGTAGGTGGGATGTGGGTCTTGCTCTGTTTGGAAAACAACTGCTCTCGTCTTTGTTTTCTCCTGAGAGAAATGTTGAGTGATTTTGTTCAATGTGCACCTGTGAACATGTTTTTATGCTGTTACAGGAGTGGGAGCTGTATGGTGATGGGAACAAGAAGCTAAGATAAAGGAAGGGTAGCCAGCATCTCAATAGAAATCCTAAAATAAAATGCTCATGCTACAGACTGAGCTACTCACTGCAGGGTTTGTTTACTCTTTTTATCAGTGACTAGTTATGATTTGATGTCGTACAGCATCTTAAACAAAGTACAGTCCTGTTCCAGCAGGAGAGTAGGGTTGATTTCTTCAGGGCCTCTGTTAACATATGTTGATGTGAAGTGTTTCTGATTTACCATCTGATACCTCAGCAAGATGGGGTTTTCAGCATCATTTAATAGCTAAATTTATACAATATTGCATTATGTAACATTTATTGAAAGCAGAAAAAAAAAATCTTTAATATGTGGAATGTTTTCATTGTTTCCTGTAGATAACTATGCTAAAAAGCAGCAACAGAAGAAATTTCAGGAAGAAGCAATTCCAGCATTGAGGGATATTCCCATCAGTGAAGTAAACAGAATGTTTTTCCTATCTGAAAAAGGAATCTTCAATAACAGATAGTAGTTACCAAGACCTGTCTGAATAAAGGATTATGAGGAACATTACATAACATCTCTTTGCTGAAAGAAACCTTCTTCTCATGGTATAATAAGGCATTTTTTGTGTGTGTTTCTAACAAAATTTATGTATGTACATCTCACTGATGTGGCTTGGTAACCTGCATTAACATGAGAATTATGGCACATTAATTCATTTAGCCATTTTGTTGATTTTAAAATTGCATTATATTAGTTGTAGGTTACTACTTAAAATTTCCAATTCAGTGTAAAATAAATGTTTGGACCTGGCTTAGTTCTGTTTTTCATTGAGTTCAAGGAAAGCAAATGTTTTGTTTGTCAAATGCTTGAGGCTTTTTTTTAATGTAAGTTAAAGTGTTTGCATTGTAAACGTACAGTTTTCATTTGTAAATATTAATAAACTGTAAATATTGTTAAGGTTAGCAGTGTTCCTGTGGTTCAGTAAGATTTGTTCTAGATACAGGGTGTATAGTGTTTGGTTTTTCTTTACATAATTATTTATTCATCACACTATAGAATCATGGAATACATTTAAGCTGGAAAAGACCTCTAAGGTTATCAAATTCAACAGTTAATCAAGCACTGCTGAGTGTACCACTACATCTGCACATCTTTGAATTCCTCCGGGGGTGGTGATTCAGCTATTTCCCTGGGCAGTCTGTTCTAGTGCTTCAAAGCCCTTTATGTAAGGAAATTTCTCCTAATATCCAACTTAAACCTTCCCTAGCGCAACTTGAGGCCATTTCCTCTTGTGCTGTTGCTTGCTGCCTGGGGGTGGAGACTGACCTTTGCCTTGCTACAAACTCCTTTGACGTAGTCGTAGAGATGAATGAGGTCTCCCCCGAGCCTCCTTTTTAGGCTAAATAAGCCCGCTTCCCTTAGCCATTCCTCATGAGTCTTGTTCTCTAGACCTTGTACTAGCTTGTTGCCCTTCTCTGGACGCACTCCATCAAGTCAACGTCTTTCTTGTGGTGAGAGGCTCGAAACTGAACACAGTAGTCAAAGTATGGCCTCATCAGAGCTGAGTACGGGGGTACAAACATTTCCCTAGTCCTGCTTGCCTTGCTTTTTTGGATACACGCCAGGTTGCCATTGGCCTTCTTGGCCACCTGGGCATGCTGCTGGCTGATTTTCAGCTGGCTGTTGACCAGCACATCTTGTTCTTTTTCACTAGGCAATTTTCCAGCCATGGATGCATTGCATGGGGTTGTTGTGACCCAAGTACAGGACACTCTCCTTAGCCTTGCTGAACCTCATACAGTTGGTCTCAGCCCATCGCTTGTGGCTATCCAGATTCCTCTTCCTACCCTCAGCTAACTTGGTGTGATCTGCAAACTTACTGAGGGTGCAGTCAATCTCCTTGTCCAGATCATTGATCAAGATATTAAGGAGAACTGGCCCCAGTGCTGAGCCCTGAGGGTTGCCACTTGTGGCTGAATTTAACTTCATTCACCACAACTCTTTGGACCTGGGCACCGACCCTATTTTTTACCCAGCAATGTGCATACCTACCCAATCCATGAGCAGCCAATTTCTCCAGGAGAATGCTGTGAGAGAAAACATCAGAAATTTTACTGAAGTCTGGGTAGACAACATTACCAGGAATAAGGGAAGCTCTTTGCAAAGGTTTTCAGAAACAAGCCTTGAAATGACTGTTTACCATACTGAAATCTAGGTTCAAGGAACCCACAAGCCCACCTTGTAGTAATCTGGGTTTTAGCACAAAATGCAGTACCTTACGGCAATAGTCTGGATTTTATGGAAGTAAATTTTCTTTCATGTATGTTACTGAGCAGAGAAGTAATTTTTATTTGTTCTCTTTCAAGAGACAGAAACCTAGTAGCAAACTTTTAATGCATGTGTCCTAAGTAGTCATGGTCATTTGGTTTGGTTATAAAGATCAGTCATTAGATGCTCATTATTTTACAAGTTTATAGAACAACTTCAAAGCAGCAAAGGATTTAATTTTAAAATTTCTCTATTTCAGTATAAGAGAGTAAGGAATTTTTGAAAATGTACGTGTAAAGAAATGCATTCCAGTTCTTTAGAAATCAGTGAAAATAACCATCACTTCCTGTGAGAAGTCTTAAGATCTGATAACAATCTATTAGTTTGGTATGAATATGAAATTTGCAGTTTCTTGGTCTACTAGTAACTAAGTATTTAGTAATTTGCTATTCTTTCCACCTCTGTTTGAAGAAAAAAGAAAGTATTGTGGATATGAGAAGAAATACCTTCTTAATTAAGGAAGAAAATGCATCTTGACTTTTCACTCTGAAATAGCAGATTTTAGGTATACAGTTGTTTGGGAGCATTTCATAATGATGACTATTTGTACCTCATCTTCATTACTGCTAATTAGTAAAATGTTTATTTGCTTAACATTTGTAGGCTTCTTGGTGTTGCTTTGTTTTTCAAATTGCTCTCAGTTACTATTATTTCCCCAGCCCCATTTTTGCCCTTTGATTAATTTTAATTTACATGCTGAAATAGCCATCTATAAGGTGAATTCAAGGTTTTATGATCAACAGATATGAAGATGTATTTACTCTTCTGTCAATTCTCCATTCATGTTGTAGACACTGAATTATTGACTGTAATCTTTTTTTTTTTCCTGTGGAATATCTGTGTCCCATGTTCCTATTGCTTCTTGAGAAAGCAATTTCGTTTTTAATTCTAAATTGACAACTAGTGAAGGCCATGTTTCTGTTACCATTTAATGTAAGGATTAATTTAGTCCCCTGTTAAGGATACTCAAATCCCTTCAGGATAAAGAAAAGCTACTGGAAAATGTCCCCAAGCCCTGAAAGCACACAAATGAACGGACTGTAAACCTTGGACAAAGATTGTATCAGTGATGAATCTGCCATTTCATTTAACTGCTGACCTCACAATTATGGGAAAACTAACAGAGGCACCTAAGTGTGTAGGCAAACTGGGGCCATTTGTTTAAGTAAAACTTGCAGGCATGAAACTCAATCTTTGCTTTTCTGTCATTCACGTGTAGCGGTGCTTCAAAGGCACCGTAGTGACCTTTTCTTCAACTTACGAATCATAATTGACTCTTCAAAAATTGCCTCTGTGATCAAAATAAAGCTAGGTAACACAGTGTATGTAGAGGATAATAAATGTATTTTGCTGAGGGATATGTCTGTTTTGATTGGGATTCATCATTTCATCATCTGCCTACGGCTGCAATTAAGTGAAAGATACAACTCCGTCAGCAAAAGGAAGAGAGGTTCCATCTTTTGTAAATACACAGTACACTTCAGCTACAGTTATTTAGAGGGATTTTTATGGATTTGCCTCAAGTTTTAGTGTTCAAAGAAAATCTGAAATGATTGAAATGTGTTGGTAATAGTGCCTTTCTTTACAAAACATACATCTCTAAAGACTTTGGATATCGGGTATCCATTCTTCTCAGACTGACACAAAACCTAAATAAATAAAAGCAAGAGCTAAACTTGCCCCCTCTTTCACCCTTATGACTTTTGATGGTGTCTTTTTCTAGTACAACCGGTAGTAATGTTTTAAGTCAGATCAATTGCTCTATCCTTTCTGACCAAAAAAAAAAAAAAGAGAAAAATATGCAACTTCTCATTTTTTTCTACTTTTTTTATTCTGTTGGAGACTGATGGGAATTTACACATCTTGTATAACCTTCATTTCATAAGACAGGTTCCCCTCAGATGGTATCAGAATGTACATATATGTAAATATGTAATAAAAAATCACAAAGGTTGAGCGCTTCAAACAAAAAGATTGAAAGACAAAGAAAATAATAGTGCTGTGGTTGGCAAATTTGTGTAATGATGATAAAGCTGTGGAGGGAAGGGTAGTAACAATACACATAATGTGGTGTTAAAGTTGAAAAACATTGAATAAGAAACATTGGGAATATCCTTTCTTTTCAGTAATTTCCATGAGTTTATCTTGGATTTTGGTCTGTACTGAATACTTAATATATGCATATGAAGTGGCAGAGCTAAACTCCCTGTGTGGCCACAACGTTCTTTTAACACATT
Organism: Tragopan temminckii; assembly: GCA_028571105.1. Lineage (NCBI taxonomy): Eukaryota > Metazoa > Chordata > Aves > Galliformes > Phasianidae > Tragopan > Tragopan temminckii. The sequence continues at coordinate 89,804,973 of JAOWBP010000001.1, read as the reverse complement.
TCATTAATAGAAGTATTTTTCCACTTTAACTGAGTCAGCAGTAATGGAAGATGAAAATACTCAAAGGCACAAAGCATGTAGAGTAAAATATATGAAGAGAAAGCACAGTTATGGTTTTTTGTTTGTTTATTGTTCCTACAGATAGAGTGACTGAAATAAGAAAAGGAAACAAAAAGAAATATTCCATCTCACAAGTAGAGGCAAGTACACAAGGAGAGACAGTGGGGGTAAGGTAGAAGGTTTTGTCATTCCTTTATGGTGGGCCTTAAGATGCTGCTGTAAGTCAAATGAAGCAAACATCATGAAGAGAAGCGACCATAACTGTAGAACAAACCATCCTGTGATAAATGTGAGGGTGGAGGTGACAGTAAGGTAACCTAAACAGAATTTGTGGTTTTTTCCCATTCTCCACTGCTTCTCCTTTCTGGCCCAGAAAAGTGTAACAAACCAGTGTCTTGGCTGTACCTGTACCAATTCAGTTTGGTAAGAGTGGTACGAAACTTCAAGATGTTTGCCCTCATACAGAGCAATGTTTCTCTAGTGCTTCAAATCCGTGCTGAAGCTCCCACCTACAGATACCGTGAGAGGCTCAGCAATTAAGTCAAAAAGCCCTTTCAAACACTTTAAAAAAAAAATCCTTTTGAATATTTTCTTTACCAGGCAGTTTATACGGGCTTCTCTTTCTTTTATGGATGTAAATGATGAAGTATTTCTGATTCACAAAGAAAATAGTTAATAAATAATTTCTACGTAAACATGCTTTGTTCCATAATGCATCTTTTACTTCGGTGCTTGAGTCTGAGTGGCTAAAATACTTAATGAAATTTTCTAGTTGCTGACGTACTGTTACATTTCCAGTCAGTTGTAAAATAATTAAATTGAATGGGGTTTTTTTGTTTTGTTTCATTTTGTTTTGTTTTGTTTTGTTTTGTTTTTATTTCTCCCTCTATTCATGAAATGAACTGTAGTCTGAGGAGGTAATTTTGGAAACAATCTTCTTGTTCTGACAGTTTCCTTGCAGAAACATTGCCAAAGTAGATTTTGTTTGTACGCTGCATAGTTGATGCCTCAACTTAATTATGAACCTGGAAGCAGCTGATCTAGTTTAAAAATCATGACTGTGTGGAGTGGCATTAAACGTTGGGTGTTCCAGTGCTTCAGACAGATTTTGTCTCCAGAGCTCATAAAAACAACTGTTGTGAAGATTACCTTGTTTCAGCTGTAGCAATTCAGTGCTGTCGATGATTATTCTCTCAGTACAAATACAGTTCAGGGGGAAAAAAATAAAAAGAAAGAAAATAGCTTCCATGATAATTTGGATTAAAAGAAAAATAGATATTACTGTGTAAAAAAATAACTCTTAAAAAGTATTACATCATATAATGGATACGCTTCCCTTAGACATCTGTATCCCTCAAGAGTTTGTCTTAAAAGAGCTTGGAGATAGGATTCAAGACTGTTTGGTGAATACACCTTTTTTGACTTTTCACATGAACACATACAGTAGAAATAAAATCATAGACCTTGTCTACATATCTCTCCAGCATTCAACTTCCAGCTTTCCTAATTTTAAACAAACAGCGGAAATCAAAAGGTAGCATTTGCTGGAAACATTACAGTTATGGAACTACTGACGGAAGTTCTGTGAAACAAAGAATCAGAGCCAACAAATTAATCTGTAAGGTGGTAGATGGCTCACCTTGTCTTTGAAATAGTACGCTCATGATAAAGTCATTATTTGGGGATGCTTTGTTATCTTTTTCCTGGAACTGATGGATGATTCTAAGGTCACTGAAAACTTCACAAGGTCAAACTGCAGATGAGGTAACAAACTAGAACTGAAAACCAGAAGTTAACTGCAGCTGAACAGCAGGGTGCTGTAACTGATTCACTTTTAGTCCTTATTTAGTTGTTACCAAACAGGTAGGATCACGATGCACATTTTAAGTGTGCAAATAAGTGTATGTTGACATTGTAATATGAAGAGATTGCCAGTTATCGGACACACACACACACACACACACACAAAAATTGCTGGCATGATGGGGAAAAGAATAATATAATTTGGCTTCCACAAATAACTGTAGCTAAATATTACCAGTAATGAAAATAGTATAGTAGTATTACCTGAATTTGAAAGTGGAATTCGATGATAAAAGGAAAAGCAAATGGGATGTAGTCAGAGTTGTACTGACTGAGAAACTGAATCAGTGCCTGCTGATACAATGCTGTCAGACCTCTGCATATGTGTAAGGTGATTTATTTTCGTATTTCCAGCTACCTTTGGTAAGATGGTTATCATCCAGTTACATTTTCCTAAGAGCAAGGTTTATTCTACTCTTTTAAGGGACACATTTCTTTAAAGTTATATAAAGTTATAAGGTCAGCTATTTTTTTGTTTGTTTCAAAGGTATGAATTTGCAACAGCAGTTGCTTGTGTCACTGAAAATACATCTACATCAGATAGGCCAGGATGTGGCCCATTTGAGAATGCTGCCTGTGAGACCAAAAACGAATTTAGCTAACATCCTCTCTCCAACACTGGCTAGTAGTGCGTGTCTATATAAAGCACAGAATTTGGGCAGGAAGCTAGCAACATTTCTCCATAATTCTTCCCCAGTCTGCAACAGTGTGAGTCAGGAAACTTTAGAACCAGATCTTTGTATTTTTCTTATGGTAATCATTCATTTACCTTTTTTTTAAGTAAATAAACTCTTAGTTTCAGCAAGATCACAGCATAATCATAGGCTGGGTAGAGTACTTTTTTGTTTTAAACTCACTATTCACTATTTTCATTTGATGGTCAGTCATTCTCATAACTGCAAACCTCTCAGGTATTCAGAACTAGACTTGTATACTCAATCACATCTCCCAGGTTGAAAAGTTCTGATCTGCTTTCTTGTTTGCATAGTCTACATTCTTTTTATCTTTTTTCTTTGTCGAAGGTTCTGTGTCAACACTCCTGAAAAGTAATACATTGAAAACAATGCTCTCATTTTCTCAAAATCTTCTCCAACCAAAAATCATTATGTTCTGGTGTACTGCTTGTATGTTGTCCAGGATGCTTTTTTACAGACTTCAGTGAGACCCCTGCCCATTGTAAGCTGGTTAGCTGCCAGCTGGTGAGGGTTCAGGGCAGGATCACAGAGTTCCACACAAAGGAAATGACTGTCTTGAGGACAATAGGCTAATACTGACAGTAGGGTATTAGCTCCAGATGCAGATCTTCAACAGCTCTGTAACTTCAGTGTGGATGACCAGTAGCATGTAGTCCCTCCTGTTGATGCAAATCTTTCTGACTCAAAACTTCTCCTTAGTGTAGGAAGACTAATGTTGTTTGCAACTGAGACTGCCCTCTGTTTGTGTCTTTGAGCCCTACAGATATCAGATCCTCGTTCCTATGCTGCAACAATCTAAACACCTGCTCTTGCTGGATGACTGTGCCTACAAGAATGCACTAATCTTGCCTGATGCTCTTCTAAAGAGTAAACGTAGTCCACTGTTGGGCTTCTTCAGGGCAGACAGAGAAACTGTGTAGGGCAAAGTAACAGGCAGCATGGCCTTACAGAACGTTAAGGATCAGTAAGGAAGAACCTGCAGAATGTTTCTGTTAGTTTCTTATTTCGCATTATGGGTCCTTACTTGGTGACATCATCAGTGTAATGCAAATAGCTCTTCAGTGTAATGTGTTCACTAGGGAACACTGCTCAGTGTGGAGATGTGAGATAACTACCAAGCTACTGAACCATTTTCACAATGGAGGCAGATAGAACACTCAGCACATCCCTCTAGATTCCAGTAAACATCAGTGGAGTTCTGAGCACTTTAGCAATATCAGCTTGGTTTGTGTGAGAGAAAAACAACAGCGTGGATGCACACAGAAGTGTCTTAAAAGGTGAGAAGTGCTCAGGACTCAGAAAGTGAGGGCAGAAACATCAGATGTTCTGACTGAACCCAACTGAGAATAAGAGCTTCTGGCAAGGAAGTAGTTGAGGCTCAATGTACAATAATTTGGCCAGCGTTGGAAGTATGTCATTGACCTATTAAGTGATCTCGGATGTTCTTCTGCTTAAATGAGCTACAAACCTACAATGTTGAAACTGGACAATACATAATCTCATGATCTCTATGACCCTTAGAATGTCTATGTGACAATTCCACTTGCTGGGAAGGGAATATATGGAGATGATGAATGAATGAAGTGTCAAAAAGCTGAATTTTCATTTGTCATATTGGAATTTACAAATTAATCTAGTTATTGTAATTATGTATATTACAAGATGCTGTCTCCCTGTGTAAATTTAATTAATAGATCCAATCCCTAGTTTGTAAATGGATTTTCTGAAAAAGTAAAAGATCTTCCATTCTAATGTGATGGCTCATTTGGAATCTGTGCTAGACTTCCAATTTATAATACTCTAGCTTTGTTTGACAGTATATTCTACGAAGAGGAATATCTGGCAATCCTGTAACCATCTGGCCTTATCTACACCACCAAGAGTAGTACAGGCCAAGAACCTTGGATGCTGCTTTTGCCTTTTCTCTGGGAAAAGTATGACAGTTTTAGTTAGAGATAACCGAAGCATAATTCTGAAGCATATTGTGGCCCAGCTCCTTATCCTCGTGCTATGCAAAAAAAATCCTGGCATAGCAACACAAGTAACGGCTGACTCCCTGAGCACATACTATTTATGCAAAAAAAAAAAGCTTAAACAGAACAGGTTATAACAAGCTTTTATTTCTTTCCTAATGGATTAACCATGTGGGAATAGATATATTGACATTGTTAATTACAGCAATGATGCTTTTGAAAATTAGCAATTTTAGTTTTTCTGACTACCAGTGTAAAAGAAATATCAAAATGATAAGATACACACCAGATAGGAATCTACAGTAAGTCAGTTGTATTAAAATCATAGATTCAAGCACACTAGACTGTAGAAATATGTTTTGAATGTTGTAACAAATAAGACCAAAACAGCCATACATAACACATGTTTTAATGTGCCATTAATTGACTTTTCTGACTGACAGAAAGGCACTTCTCTGATTAGAGTGGGAAAGTCTGAGAAAAACAGAAGACATCACAAGACTGTCATTTTTAACTTATCCTGACAGGGAAGTTGAAATGAATTAGGTTAGTCTGGCGTACAGTGTTCAAATCAGAATAAATGTGCTCCGCAGAAATAATATGAAATATTCTTTGCATTTGAAATCACTTCTTACTTAAATTCTTAGAAACATCCTGGTTCAAAGCCTTTGGTTTATTTGGGGGCTTTATATTACATTATTTTGCCCCATAGCCAGTCCTATTTTCATGCTGCATGTAAAAGAAAGTAACTAAATGCAGTGTTCTTCATGTTCTTAATCCAACTGTTGTTTAAACCAACGCAATTGAAAACATTACGATCTTTTAGTGAAGTTTCAGGGTTTTATTTAAAAGTCTTTTAAAACACGAAAGGATTTCCTCTGTTTCCAGTTGCATTGACTCATTCTTCTTGGTTAGTTAGCTATAAATAGTCTTCATATGAGCTTTGATGTGCTTCTTTGTTCAGTCAGATGTTTGCTCAGACATTCTTGACAGTTTCTTTTAATTCCTTTCTTAATTTTTTAATTATATACTTGAAAAGGCTAGCAATTTTTAGTTACTAGGCTGAACTGGTTTCTTCCTCATCTTCTTCAGAGTCAGTGTCATCATTGTAGAAGTGAATTGTTGCTTGTACTGGAAAGTTTGCCAGAACCTTCTCTCCAATGTTATTAAGAAATTTTTGACATTTGGATTTGGGCAAATAAAGTCTGATAAGAAAGCATATTGAAAGAGAAAAATCAAAACCATGAGACACTTTCCCAGCTAAGCCAGCTTGGCTATTCAAATCTATTTTTTTCTTTCTCTGAAGGCAGAAAAATCCTGGGGCCTTTAAATCTCCTTTAAAATAAGAGTTGCTGACTAAAATGTACTATTAACTTCAAATTACCTCAGTGGCTTTGGGCATATTTTGTAATGTATTTATCTAAGGTCCCTCCATGATAAAGTGTTGAGGCAGTGATGTGTTTGAGATTTTTTGTTTTGTTTTAGCACAGTATGTGGAAGTGTCCTGTGTGACTGCGAGAAGGTTGAAGAACGTTTTGTGATTCTGGAATTAAGATTAAGACACCAGATTAAGACTGGGGTGGGTTGCCTCTTGCACACAGGTTGATACTAGGTTTCTTTTAGTGTATTCAGCTGGAAGAGATTTATTTCAAAATTACATTTATTTTTTTTTTTAATCTTAAATGTGTATTAATTTACACTTCAGGTTTTCACCTGTTTTTCCACTAAAGCAAAATTTTATCTGGTCTTTTTACATATGTTCATGAGTTTTGCATGCATATGTGTGCACATCTATTTCTTCGTTCCACTTTTGCCAGTTTTCAATTAATTTAAAATTTGCTTGTAAAAAAGAGGGATTTTCCATTAGTTTTCCTTTTGTATTTAGAAGTTCACATCAAGAGTTTCTATATCATTAAACCATACAGAATTTAAATGGGAGTGGAAAGACTTATAATTCCTCCAAGAATAGGAAATAGAGGAAAAGATTACCTGGAGTTCAGTTTTTATTAAAGAGCAAATTTCAGCAGTCTCAAGACAAATATATGTAACAAGTCACACGGCATTAGTATCTGCTCATGTTCATTATTTGGCATTTGTAAATTTGGAATAACATGTAAGTTATTATATGTTATTATTATATTATTATATATTATATGCAGATACAAGTTAGATTAAGTAGGATGTTTTTTTAAGATGACTTTTTTCTTATTTTCAGTACTGGAGTATTCTTTCAGGTTCTGTTCAGCCTGGGCATCTTTCCTTGTGGCGGGATAAATATCTGCGGAGTTTGGTGAGTTGTTAAAATGCACCATTACAAAAAGACACTCCAGAGACAAAGTAACACTTCTCCCTAGAAGAAACATATTCTTTCAGCATGTTTTTTACCCTGAATCAAGTGATAATATTTAACTCACCTCACTGGATGTTGAAACCCCAGGGCTCCTTTTGATCTAGAATCTGTTAGCTGCCCATCTGGTTGTGACTGTAAAGAGACATGCTTATTATATAGAATAGGTTAAAAATGAAGATTTCACTCTTCTCTTCTACCAACAACTGTAAAATTATATGACTGTGTTCCTTTCTTTGATGTTCTGAGTTTTTTTATTCCAGCTAAACATTCTTCAGATATTATTGGTGCCCATAGGCTGCCCATAGCTGTGCATTTAACAAACCATTTCAACTTGTATGTTGTATGAACCATAAAGCTATGAAGTATTGTACATTCTGCTTAAGACTGTATAGAATATCTGTTTTTAGATTGGTGGTCTAGTAACGCCACCAAACAGAAGTTCAGTGATTGAAAGAAGAGGATTTTCAGTCAGTTTAAGAGATTTGGGGGGATTTAGGTATTATAAAATACACCTCTATCTATACTAACCAGCAGATTGGACATGGAATGTTCAAGTCTAAGCAAGCTTAGCCGTAATCAGGGATCCCACGAGCGCATTAAGAGTCCAAACAGTTAAGTCAAGAGAAAACTGGCATCTGACATTTCTATTTACTGATTTTAAAAGCAAGCATTTTTGATAGAACAAACACGGCAGCAAAAATCAATTTTAAATTTCAATACAAAATTTGGTAAATACTGATTTCTTTCAAATTAAGTTCACAATAATAGTAAGAACCTGCAAATGTTAACATTGCCAAATCCTATTAAGACTGCAAACCTGAAAGCATCTCCCAAAGTCACTGAGCCCTATAACTTGGTCTTGTGAGCATATGTTCTCTACTATATCTTAAGCAAAACATCTATTACTATTAGCACAAACCTGACTTTGCATAAATAGTAAAATTTTACCCTGTTGTGGTAGAATTGCTAGTGAAAAGAGGAAAAAACAAAGATGACATACGCCACTGTCAGAGCAATTCATTTGTTTTTCTGAGGAAGTAGGTTTCAAAATGAGCATTTTGATGGGCCTCAAAAAATCCTTTGGTTACAGATCATGCAAGGGATCTTAGAATTTCTTCTGTACCTTTTTTGTCAGTCCTTTTCTTGCATGTCTGCCTGTCTTGTAGCCAAAATATTTTGTCTCAAGCCTGTTAGGTTGATGTTGGTTTTTAAGCAGAGGCTCATTTACTTTTTTCCACAGCACCTGGTAAAATGGACTTCTAATCTGGCTGAACATTGTAGGTGTGATTGTAATATCTATGTTAAATAAGACACCATGTGCAATTTTTCTCCTTTCATACCTATGTTAAAATAAAAATAGTCTTTTTACCTTTATTGACCTGTTTTTCTACCATTTTCTGTTCAGAACACATATTTTTAAAAACCATATATGCATTAATAGGTATTTACTAAATACATTGTAATCATATACTTTTCAGGCTGAAATACAGCATCCTGATAACGCCAATTATTTGCAAATCTAATTCAGTCAGAAACCTCAGTAATTTGCTGAAGAAGATGCCTCTTGTTTTCCACAGCTGTGGGATGTACCTATGCATTAGTGAGCATCTCTTGTGAGAATAGGACAACTCTCATTCTTAGCAAATTTACAGGTGCTTCTGGGAAGGATGCTGTTCCACAGGTTTTCCCCATGGTGCCTGCCAGGAGCATGGCACTTCAACAGATCAGTACAGCTATAGCCTCCACCTTCAGGGGACAAAATGTACATGATAAAAAAGGCATTACATGTATTAGAATGTATTAGAAATTGTGAACATTTAAAGATTTATGCTAAGGAAAGCTGTTGTCCTAACCTGCTGAGCCTTTGGGAAAAAAAAGTTGAAGATGTAGCTGTGAATCTGATGCTGCAGAAACTCATTAGTGTGCTCAAAACTAAGCACCAAAGAACCATTTCAGTACATTTTTTTAAGTTTGCAGTGTTGGGACCTATGTTGAATGTGCTTATATCTCTCTTTAGTTTTATCCTCTTAACTAACAAATCTTCCTAAATGAATAAGTAAAAATAGTTAATTGGTGGGCCTTTCAGAGTAGGAGTTTGCCAATAAGAGCTTTTAAATTGATTTTTCTGTTGATTTTCTATCTGTTTTAGCTATAGCAAAAAATCTCAAAAATCAATCAATGCAACTGTGTACCTGAAGGCATTTTTAAAAATTTCACCTCAAAATCATTTTCACTCAGAATCTTTTCTCCCCTATACAAAATCTCACATAAAAATTCAGTGTGGAAATTTCAAACAGAGAATATTCTTATTCTTGTAAAGAAGTAAAATCTGATGTTAAAGCTGTCTTAGTAAGCAGTGTTTTCTACAGCTCTTATGAGCTGATAATGATTCTATATCTGATACAAAATTAGAGATACTCTTACACATTGCCATGCATGGAGCATCATAATTGGAAACATTTGTCAATGCTGGAGAACGTACTTTGAAATTGAAAAAGAAAATGATTAAAAGACCAAGTCTCACTTGCTCTGTTCAGCTAGCTTTCATTTCTGTACCTGTTTTCAATAAGGATTATTTTCTCCAGGATTTAATCTCACCATTTGTTGATTCTCTGTCATTTCACCATCCCTGGCTGTGTTCATCCAGGGCCTCCATAAAACAGGGCTGCTGAAAGATTAAGATAGAATAGTGTTCCCACAATTAATTCTCTGTGTAATATCCATAGAATATCCATAAAATAGTTCTTTTGTTAGTGTCTGCTGGTGTCTTTTGAAAAAAAAAAGAAACATGACTTTTTTTTTTTTCTCAACACATTGTGATCACAAAATCATAGAATATCCCAAGTTGCAAAAGACTCCTTTTGATTTGGTAAGTCTGATTTCTATGGCAATATTTGTCTGTCTTCTGCCTATGATCTCATTAAACAAACTAGATAATCACTTGTACATTTATAACTAAGGTAATATTTCCTTCTAAGATTTCACTGAAGTATTTTCTATTTACATACCACTGCTGCAAAATGAAAAGTAACTCTCTATCTTTGGCACTGTGTCTAATTAATGGTTACTTATGATCACTGAGTGCCTGATCACTTATTGATTAGACAATGTTAAAGTATTATGGAAGATTGGATCTAATTACCATTTTTTTTTATAAGGGAAATTGAAAAGTTGTATCCGATGCAAAAGCTAAATAAGTTTTTTAAAAAACAACAGTTATTGCAAGGTTATTATTCCTTTGCTTTTGTTTACAAACATATCCTGAAATACTTGACTGAAAATGATAAAGTATCAGAAAAACAAATAAAATATCAGTCCCAAATTAAAAGTTTTCAGAAACTTATTTTGCCTGCTATTTCTGAAGTTAAAAATTGTGTTTCATTTTCTGCACAAATCTAGAATTATTACTTTCAAATGGTACTTACAGTCTGAGTTTCTTAGCAGTCTTTAAAGTGACCATATTCGTGTTCTTTCTGGTGGAATCCATTTACTACTAACTATGATATAGCTGGCAGTCTAATTTTAAAGGGGATAACTATGCTTAGAGACAGCTACAATTGCTCTCCTTAAAGTGGATTCCTCTTTTACAGAAATCCTATTTTTTCAGTAATTCTGCTGGAGTTTGGAAAGGAACTCTGGTTAAAAAAAGTTCTCTGCCTGTCTCTGCCTTACCTCTCTGGCTGCTCTCTTGGATTGAGTGAGTGTTGCTGGGCATCTCTGGAGCACTGACAGATGTGATCCACTGTAGCCCGGAGCAAGAAATCTACAGCTGCACCTTCCATGGTTTTTGAAGATCTAAAGCCTGCTGTTTCTGTGGCAGGCTGGCTGCTTGTCTTGGCCTCTCAGCCCCTCCTTTATCTTAACTCCCAAAGCATACTTACCTAAAACAAACATGGCCTCAGGTAAAAGGAAAGAAACATCCTTAATGAGTTTTCTTTTGACTCCTCCAAATAGTTCAAAGATGTTCTCATGTGGTCAGACTCCTGGTGAGAGCAATTATAGAGAAACATACTATTTATTAAACTTAAGATTGCAAATCACATTGAATATTGTGTCCTTTTATTGTGTCCTGTTGCCATTTTATACTCCTTGTATAACTTGGGAAAATGCATCAGAATCCAGTCTTACAGAAGTGTAATGGAGACTTGAAGAGAATTTTAATTACAGAGTAAATTTTACAGTGAATGAAATCTTTTCCATCTTTTAACTATAGAACACAAAAAGATACCAAAAATCAGTGATGGTGAGAGGACAGGCCTAGTGCCTGCCTCAAGGCTCTGGGGATAGTCCTTTAATTTGTTTGCTATTTGATGGAAGAAGAAATTTTATGCCAAGAAAGATTACTTCATCTATCAAGGAATAAGGGCTATGAATGCCATTTATTTGAGGCATGTTTTATTTCACAATATGCAATATGCTTTAAACCTACAAAGACTGAACACAACATGTCTTAGTCCAAGCTTTCTTCCCAGTGTTTTGTATTGAAAATTTCTAGCTACCTATTGTATTGTACAAGAGCAATTTAATACTTGATAGGTATATATTATCTGTTTTCATTGTTAAGGTTCATTGCAACAGTTCACTTGTTTCCTTTATTTCACAACTACTGCAGAGATACAAGTGGACTGTAAGAACCTTTTGCTGAATTATTTTTCCTCTGGTGCTGCTTACACATTGACAACAAAAAGAATAGATCGAGCTACCAAATATAATTGCTTTATGTTGTCAACTTTCTTTCCAAAGAGCGAAAAATGATTTTGTTTACTGAACATGGAATATCCATTGATTATTGGTATAAATTGGGTCCCTTCTAGCTGACTGAGCTGGAGAAGCCATCAAAATGGTCATTTTGTGTGGACACTGAAAATTCTTTGTAGGAGACAGGTTCTTCTTACGTAAGCCTTCATGGCTCTTTCTCAAGTGCTGATACAGCTGAAGGTAGCACATGTTCAGTCAACATGAAAGGGCAGGACTCACAAATGAAGACCACTGGATATGCTTTCTTGAAAGACTTCTTTTCCCCTGAAATGGTTCTGTATTAGAAGGCATAACTTTGCACATGGGATTTTTGCTTCTAATTAAATATCCTCTGTCCATCAGGGAAGAGGTTATGTCATATTTGAAAGACTAATTTTCTTATATTAATGCAAGTTGTACAGTTGTTATTAGCTACTTGGCTGATAAAAATAATAGCATTGCAGATGTACTTTTGTTTTTGAAGTAGTCTTGAGTAACATTTTTTGTAATTTGATTTACTGAACTCCAACTTTTGCATTAATTTTCTCCACTTTTATAACAGCCATTCCTGCTGTGACTACTAGATACAGCTTAAACTCAAAGATCAAATCCATTAAACACTCTCGTGGAAAGCACTGAAAATATGGATTAGAAAATTCTCAGTCAATACCTACTCTGTCCTGTGTTTAAATGCTTTGTAGAATTTATAAATCTATAACTAAGTAAAAAAGACACAAAGAAGAAAACATGTACAGTCTCTGTAAGTTTTAACATTTATGTATCAAAATCAGTACAATTATTAGAATGAACAGTATGGTGAGTAATGTTCAAAT
>JAOWBP010000001.1:89750114-89778453 GCA_028571105.1 Tragopan temminckii | reverse complement strand
TGTATCTATTCCTTTTTTTTTTTTTTTCTTACTTATACAAAGCTTTTAATTTACTGCCTTTGACAGTGCAAGAGACGTGGTTCAGCATTTCCATCTTACCCAATATTGTGACTTTGATAGCTTATTTCAAAACAAACTGTTTCAAAACCTTTCATTTCAAAATAGCAGTTTTCCACTCTGCCCTCCTTAACAGATCAGCATTTTTCCAAAGGTATTTCCCTTGCTTTATTTTGTCCATTTTTTTAGTCACAGACAAAAACTGACAAAATACTTTTATGAGAACTTCTTTACCTTCTTCTCATTTACTGTTGTTCTGTTACAAGCACATCTGAATTGTATACAGTAGTTGTTGGGTTTTGTTTTTCTCCATATATTTGTGCACTGCTAATGAGTGTTAGTGGGTTTTTTAAATGTTCCCTGTAAGTAACAAGTGTTATGCTCTCATCCAGGCTTCCTTGAAACGAATAGTCATTACAGTCAATGACTTGTTTTATGAGTATAAATTTATTCTATTCAAGGGAGTGGTTTTGATGTGTCAGACAGATAAAATTTGTAGTGTTCTGGACTTGTGCTGAAATTAAGCCTTGATTCTGCTGATAGAGTGATATTCATCATAGATCTTCCAATAAAAATTTTTATAACTCTTCCTTTTTTAACTCTTCCAGCTGTTCATTTACAAGAAAATACTCTGAAGGAGTTAAAACAGGTGACACCATCTGTGAAAGAGAAGAGTGCAAGCATTACAGAGATGAATGAAGTAACTTCTGCTACTTTTGGGACTACTGTTAAAACACAGTTTGGAGTAGCTGAGTCTGCAGGACAAGGTGATCCAGAGGCAAAAGAAGAGAAATCTAAGTTGGGAAAAGAAAATGAGCATGAAGATGAATCCAACAGCCTATCTGACAAAGAGACAGGTTTTGGAGAGCATCATCACTTGCATCTTTCCAGTTGTCGTGAATGTCTGCAACTGGAAAACAGCACTATTGAATCGGTCAGGTTTGCCTCTGTGGAAGACATTCCAGAACTTCCTGATGACTGCAATAGCAAACTGGAAGAGAATGGTGATTGTCTAACAACAGGAATAAAGAGAGTAAACCTTGCCGGAAAGCCCCCTAATATATTGATTTATGTTGGCTCTGGAACTGCAAAAGTGGGCTTTGAGCAAGTAAAATCAGTCATTCAGGAATGTGTTGATACAGACAGCTACACCATCTACCAGCTGCATGAGGAACAAGTTCTGAAAGCTCCGTGGATTGATAATTCACTACTGATGATCATTGCCACAGAAAGGCCTATTTCTGAGAAGAACCAAAAACAGTTTATGAAGTTTTTATCTAAAGGTGGAAAGATTCTAGGGTTATCTTCCTCTTTTACATTTGATGGTATACAAATAAAGAGGAAAGACAAACTGAAGAGAACTGTTCATGAACTAGTGGTCTCTAAAACGGACAGTACTGAAATGAAGTTAAATCTTTTGATCACTGGCTGTATTTTTGAGGTAGCAATGAAGGAAGGGAGCAGCAAAGTGAAGGCGTTGAGTTGCTTAAATAATGCTGATAAAGATATAGTTATTGTTCATCTGCCTTATGGAGACAATGGAGGAGAAGCCATTCTTTCTCAGGTACTGTGTATTGAAAAGCATTAATATGCTCATTGGTACACAGTGTTGTGTTCTAAAGAAGTTCATTTGTTGATCTGGCTCTTTGGAATGTTTGTCAAGGGACAAATGTGAATATGTCTCAGTGAATGTACAAGGGCTCTGAATACAGAATGGTGTTCACTTTATCCTCAGGAAACCTAAAGAATGGTAGAAAAATCTCACTGCTGTTGCAGGTCCTTGTTTTCATGTGCAATTTCTGGGGATGGTAGAGGAGACAACAGATGTGCATAGTAAGAAAGCCACTTCAAGGGCAGAGCTATCAATTTCTGCTGCTGAAGATTCACTGTTACAACTGTGCACTTTGCAGACTTTGGGAAATGGGAACAGGAAAAGCAGAGTTATTGATGAACTCTGGGTAAAAGCTGATACTGACAAAATAAAAGCTTTCATACAAAAATATGAAATATGATGAAGAAGAGAGTCAGAAGAGGAAGTAAAATAAAATGTGCAAGAATTTTCCTTTTAAGTTCTAAGGATAAAGTAGCCAGATCTCTTTGGAAAGAGTACATGAGAAAAGTCCCAGACTCTGTTGTTGCATACTATGTATACAAACAACTGCCACACAGTTTCTTTCATGAACAAGTAGCTATAATAAAGATTAGTCTCTGATGGTGCTGAAATGCCACTGTTGATTTAGATCTGTTGGTAGTATTTTTCTAGTATTGTTTTCCTAACCCTATTTGTATACCAGCACTCTGAATGAACTAAACAATTTCATGCTTTCTTTAGTAGTGTTCTGGGTAAATTTAATTTCCAGATGGATGTTGGTCTTGCTGATCTGTAGTTTAAAAAAACAAAAACAAAATGACCTCCCCATGCTTTTATTAATTTAGGATGTATTTCTTCTGTATACAAGCAAAATTAAAACAACTCGAAATTTTAAATTAACCTTTTTTGCTTTCTAAAAGTTGATGAGCGTGTTTTCAGTCAGTAATATATGCTTATAATTTTGGGGAGGAGTGGAGAGCTCTGGTGAGCTGGAAACACTTGATTTTTTTATTTTTTTTTTTCTTCCCCTGAGTCTTCCCTCAGGATTTAAACTTTTAACTACGTAACATTTTGTATCTTAGAAGTAGAGAGGGAAAGACTCGGGGGGGGGGAATTAAAACTCCTGAGTTGAGAGAAAAGTAGTTAAATAGGACAGTAAAGGAAGGGAAAATAATGATGATGAAAGAGTACACAGAGCAAGTGGTGCTCAGTGCAGTGCTCACCAGCCACTCCTCAAGCAGTGGCTGTCACTATTCGTCTCTTCCCAGCTTTATAGTTCAGTGTGACACCAAGTGCTATGGGACATCCCTTTGGCCATTTTAGGTCAGCTTTCTGGCTGTGCCCCCTCCCAGCTGCCTGTACAACCCCAGCTCCTCACTAGCAGGGCAGCGTGAGGAGCTGAAATATCCTTAACTGTGTGTAAGCACTCCTCAGCAACAACTACAACATCAGTGTGTGACCAGTGTTATTTTCATCTTAAATCCAAATGCAGCACCGTACCAGCTACTAGGATGAAAGTTAACTCTGTCCCACCTGGAAGCAGGATATTATCCTCAGTTTAAGTTAAATCTGCTAGCATTTTGGAAATTGGTGTATGTAGTAACATGTTTATAACTCTGGTGGAAGTTTTGCTACCCCTGTGATCCGTCTGTACTTGGACTGGAAAATCGGTTAGGTACCATTGCTATTCATTTCTGCAAGTTCCATGGTAAAACCTGCTTTGCTGTACCATTTAAATAAATTCTTCTCCTGTAATAAAACTTAACACTGCAAAAGTTTTCCCCAGGAAAAAAAAAAGATGTTACAGTATAGCTTCAAAAATCAGGTTAAAATGATTAGAGTGTCATTTTACAATTTCAAATGACTTCCAGTTTGGATTTGAAAAACTTCATTGTTTTCTTTTCAGGGGGCTGACAGTGATATCAGCCATTCTATAACAGAGATTTGTTGTTTCCCTTTTTTCTGTACTCTTCTGTTGGCCATTTGTTCTACCCACCCTGGCTACCTTCAGCAAATTTCTCAGAATTTCAGTGAAATAGGTCATCAATAAAAGCTGAAGAACATCATTAAAATGTGCAAAATGGGAGAAACTAACACAATGACTTTTGATTTTCATCAAATGTATGTGCATGAAGTAGTGCACAAAAACTTCTAAATATTTTGAAACAAACAAACAAATGAAAGCAGGCCTTGAAGGTATTTCATTTCTTCTTTTAAACAACTGCTTGAGCCCTGAGATTTGTTTATCAATGAAGCCCTGTTCTGGGGTTCTGAGATACTGTTCAGAGATATTTCTTTAGCTCTGCTTTTGGCTACTTAATATGTGTGACACAGTAAGGACATGTTCTGGCAGACTTCTGTTGATCTTGTGCAACCTCTGATAAAAGTCTTTCAATATTAATGTAATTCTGCTTTTGCACAAGCCAGAATATGACCAGTATTACTGTTGATTCGGAGATCCCTCTTGCAGGAGTTCAAATTAATGAATATCTACAGGTTTGAACTTCTCCTTCAGAAGATGAGTTTATTATGTAGATTTTAGAGAAAATTGTTGTATACCAGCAACTGTGATCCCTGAATGTTAAGATGTAAGTAGATACTCCCTAGTTTTTAGTAGGGTGATTATACCCAAAATGTAAGTATGATGAATATCTGAGAAATTTGTAAGTTTAACTAGTTATGCAACCACAGTCAGGATGGAGCTGTTTTTGTTGAGCGCGTCTCTCTCTGCCAATATAAAATGTTTAATCCAGCAAAACAGTTTTTAAAATTCTCTTTGCATGTATCCTGCCAGGTGCATTTGGAACTGGATGCTAATTCTGTGGATATCCAAACTGAAGAGGATTTTAATTTGCTTAAGATGAGCAATCCCAAGAGATACGAAGTTCTCAAGGAGATTCTGATATCACTTGGCCTGAGTTGTGAATTAGGTGAAGTTCCTACGTTGACGCCTATTTACCTTCTCTCTTCTGATGAGGTACGGCTTCTACTTACATTTCAGTTGGCTGACAGTTACACGACAAGGCAAATTCAGTGTTCACTTTGAATATGGCTTGTTAATATGGTGGGGTTTTTTTTGGAGAGCTTTATTGTGAATGAACAAAAAGCTTAATTTCTACTCTGTTGTTATTTTATTACCTGTTTATGGTAGTTTTGAATTTAATAATGGAGGAATATTTACTATATTACATATTTTAAGTGTTGTGCTTATTTACATGCTTCCAGGTATCAAACATAAGTCTGTAATAAGCCACAGAGAGAAATAATTCAAACGGGAATTTTTTTTTATTTAAAACTAGGTGGAAATTTCTGTATAGGTTGGGAACAAAAGATCAAATCACATAAAATTGTGTGACAGGCAGATCAGTAGCAGATCCAGACTAACTCATAATCGTGTAAGCCAATTCTTTTTCGTTTCTCTTCAATTAATTTCATTTGCCTCTATGAATCTGAAAGTGTTCAGCTTTGTGACAGTGCACACTGATGTGCAGGAGCAGGCTTTGCCTCTGAGGACCAATGCAAAGAAGGCATTGAGTACTTCAGCTTTTTCTAACAGTGTCTGCCTCTAGGTTCTTCCCCATGCATCAGTGCACCAAGGTTTTTCTTGAATAACTTCTTTGAAATGAGAAAATCATTGTAATCCTTTCTTGCTACTGCTACTGTCCAGCACTAAATTAACTCTAGGTGGATATTTAACTTCCTGAGTTTCATCTGTAGTACCCGAGTTATGTTTTTATATACTTCTTGCATTGCTTGTCCTTGTTTCTACTATACATATGTTCCCTTTCTGCATGTTAGCTCATTGAAAAGCTCCCTGTTTAACCAATTAGGCCTGGTCTTCCTGCCTTACAGTGTTTCATAGTGAAGTTCTTCATAAGTATACTTTACGAATCAGTTGTATTGCCTGGGTATCCTTCCTTGTGTGGTTTCTTTCCAAGGAATCCTAACAGGCAATTCCTTGAATAAGCTGGAATCTACTTTCCCAAGATGTAACTCTCCCATTTACCTTTCTAGCCTTTCTCCAGATCATATATTCTCATCATTGCTGCAGCCAATGCAGCTGTCTGTGACCAAATTTGAAACAAGCACTTGTCTCTCTGTCTGCAGTAAACTCAAAAGAATTAGTTTTATGCCTATGTTAAAAATTAAAACTCATTTAGCCTTTCTGACTAATATTCAATATGCTTTATATAGAAGACTTAAAATGTAACCAATTTTGTGTGTGTGTGTTCTTTTCCTTTCCTGTTTTTTGTGATTGATTATCTTTCCTATGCACTTGCAATTTTCAAGCAGTCGTGCTGTGATTAAAATAAGTTAGCTAATCTCTATCCAAACTTGCCATCTAGTGGCACGTTACAGGTTGCAGTCCATTAAAGGTTTTCTTACATACTTACTGTATAGTTAAATCTCACACGAAAATTGTTTTGTAAATGTTGTTTCTCCATAGTATATTTTATTTTCGCTTTGGCCGTAACGTGTTTTCCAGAATATTGTGTGAGAGGAAGTTGCAACTTGTTTGTAAGAGCTACAGCTAATAATGAAGAAATAGATCAGTAAAATAAGTAAGAAATACTCAATAGTTGAGTTTTCTAACAAGTTACTTATGTTAAATATGACGTATGTAGAAAAATAAGTTTCTTGCTTTCCTATATACAGTGAAATGCATCTATTGTTTCAGAAATACTTAAACAAGATTTAGGTTACAGTTTATGTCAGGAATATTGGAAAGGGAGGTGGAAGAGCTGCCTTGAAAGCTTTGTTATTTTTGAACTTTGATCTATTTTTTATGTCACTGTTGAAAGTATTTGCCATTTGGGTCTCTGGGATTTATTGGAGTGTATATGCCTTTCCTGAGAAATTAACCATGTTATGCTTACTGCCAACAAGTGATTTTTGGATTATTATTATTTTTTTTTAACATTTTTCTGTATTAAGAAATGCTATGATAAGTCAACTGATGATTAAGCAAGCTCATAATGTCTTGTTAGCAGTTGCCAGTAGCAGATACTTAGGCAAAAATGGAAGAACGGCACGTGTGGTGCTCCTCCTTTCTAGGAGCTGGCAGTTCATTGATTCATTTTCTTTCAACCTGAAGGTTGCATCTGTACCACTCCATTTAAAAATCACTAACCTCGACAGATTTTTCTAATTCTATTAAGAAACTGTAAGTTCATTTTGCTTATGTGTGAGAAATATTTTATTTTGCTCTTTATTTTCTACTGCATTAAGAAAAAGAAAATATTTTTTGTCCTTGTTTTTAGTTCTTTGAATTTTAATTACTGTTCTACTTAGCTATTTTTTTTTCGTTTCAGATCTATAAGCTTCAATTTACAGTAGGTCTGTTTCTGTTCTATGTGATTCATTTGGTTTACCCTAGCCATTCCCTTTCCTCTTTATCACTTCATGACTTCCATCAGACCTAGTTCCTTCTATTCTGTGGACTTGAAGTAAAACTTACTCAACTTTATTGAATGAGCAAGTATCTTCTGTATTTTCCTCGGCTCCAAATGTCTGAATAATCTGTCTTTTTACATTATCAGTGCAATGCTGTTAACTTGTAGTTCTTTCTGCTTACTGTCTAGGTCTTAGGAGAACTACAGTGTATGAAGAAATGAGCAAATGTATAATTATCTAACACATAAGCAACCTCCATTTAAAATTAATTTTCTTCAAAAAAAGAATTGGAAAGACAGACATTAATATTTTTTGCCTTTGGCATATGAAACAAAAATCTATTTTGAGATGGAATGCCAAAGATTTGGGAAGAAATATTTGAACTTTTGACCCTAGTTACATTGAAAATTACGTAATTTTATCATTGAAGAAAAATGTTAGAGGTAGAATGGTCAAGCTTTTAAAATAAGTGATACATAGGCTTCTTAAGGTTTTGCTGCTATATTTGTGCTGCTGATGTTCTAAAAGAGGCAGACATCTCCAGCTTTTCTGTAGTGAAGCTGGAGACAAGATGAGTTAGAGGCTGTACTAATTGAGCAGTGAATCTCATTTACTCTTAGCAGTTGAATAATTGATTCTAAACAATGGAAGTTAAATCACATTGTTACCACTGTTGGGGCAACGCATTTAGGTTAATTGTCAATAGGAAGTTAAAATATCAGACTGAGATGTCAAACTAGAAAATATAACTTGTTCAATTTTTATTTATGTGGCACTTTTCAAATAATATCACTGCTGTGATTAATTTCCATATCTCAGATATTCTCAGTTTTATTCCTTTTTTTTTTTCATCATTTCTTTTGTTTACCTGACTTTTTCTAAAAATGACCACAGTTTGATATTGAAATTCTGGTAATATTGTGGCTTTGAATTCAAATAAAAGCTCTTTTAAAAAACTTTCTAATAAAATAATTACATTTTTACTTACATACATTATACATTTTATATACGGTTCATGACAATTCCTCTTAAAACTCAGGGCAGCCCAGAGGCAAGCCAAAAGGTTGGACATTAATACCTCTACCTCTAATACCTAAATAATGGATGATATTGTTTGTCTGATTAGAGGTCTGTGTCTTACCATATGGAATTATGCTAGTCAAATCCTCAGCTCATGCTGGCTTCTATTGGTGGTGAAAGATTGCTGTGACAGCTTCTATGTTTTATTCATGATCTCCTTTCTTGTAAATACAGTGTAAGATAATGGGCCTGAAAAGAAACAACACTCAAGGCAACTCTTTCATCACAGTTTTTTACACCAAGACAAGTATGGTTTACTTCCAACGGGACATTTTAGAATTCAGTTAGCTGGGGAAAAAACATTTTATTGATATAGTGCTGCAACAACAATGAAGGCAGTGTTTGAAAGGCAGATTACTTGTTAGGTAAAAGTTAAGTTAAATCTATACAACTTGTTGGTCTTAGAAGTTGTTTTAGTGACAAGTATGGATATTGAAATATAGCACTTCTCCACTTTCTTTGATCTGATATAACACAGTTAAGCAAATTGTAGACTTGTGCAGTGCTATAAAAACAAAATTTTGCGTCACTGTAGTGCTAGTAAAATCTAAGTATTTAAACAAATGGTGATCACTGCATGCATGTTATCTGGCCTCCATATGTTCAGTGGTAGCTTCAAGCATAGAGATCTAATTATTTCTGCAGCTTTGCCTTGAAACGCTCAGATATTTACTCTTTCACATTACCATTTTAAAGGATATTTTTTCAGAAATAAAGGCTAGGATTGTATTTTATTGCTCTAAGTTTCAGCATAGCATATTCTTGGCTTCATGGAAATTGGAAACAAGAATTCACTCTCAGAGGATGAGAGATATTTGACAGAATAGTGATTATCTCCATTAGGAAATATGTTATTCCCACACATTTTCTGGTGTGAAGCTTCTTAGACTTGACTAGTGACTCAGGCTGTGTTAGGCTGAGTCAGGTTTTTCATTATCTTCCAAATGGGTGGCAGCCAAATCATGAAATACAAGCAGTCTTCATTGCTTTGGCTGAGCTAGTAGCCATCTTTTAAACAGTACACTCTTCTGGAATAACAAACAGGCAGTACAAAGATATTGACTGAAGTTTGAATTTGGGGGCTTTAACTTTTGTTTATTGGGGACAGAGAATGCACTTCAGACTTGCTTTTAGAGGACATTTTGAGATCCAGAATACCATGCTCAAACGGATAACAAACTGTAAAGGTGACTGTATTTGAATAACTGGGATACATTGCAGCAGAATCAGTTGGACCAATTCTACATTTTGAGCTGTTGTTCTAAGCTCCAATTCTGTGATGCCATCGGCTGTTTTAAAATTCCAAGTCCATTATGTCAGCAAAGAGAGTATGAAGTTACTTTATCCTGAATAAATCTTTCTTTGAGGATGGGAAATTTGATCTCTTAGCTAGCACTATAATGAACATAGATTTCAGGGTACATTTTAAGTCAAGTTTTCTGAAATATTTCCATATGTATTAGTGCCTATTGTAGAACTTGAGATCCAACTGCAAAACTGCTATTTAATAAAATATATTACCAGTGTTAAAGTCAGAAAAAGTTATGCTGAAGTTCAAAAGCCTGTTTGTTTTTGTTATCTGATAGTTTTGTGCTTTAAGATGTGTCATCTACAAAATAGGAGACTTGCTTATTCTTTTGTATAAGTGTTAAGCATTGTTCTTGCCTTTTAGCCTGTAGGACAAAAAATAGGAGCCTTTTGGAAATATTTTTTTCCAGAAAGGCAATTTGCTGCTTGCTTAAGCTCAGGATTAACCTGAGTGCTGAGAAAACCAGTGAATGAAATGCATGCTGTTGTGAGCTATCTTTTGATCCCTAATGAGTAGTTAGTGTCCAAAATTTTCTACTTCTGTTTATGTATTGTTATTGTGATCATTTCAGTTGAATTCTGCCTTACTGCCGGAAGTCTTTATATGTGAAAGCTTTGAGAGTTTGTCTGTTGGTTGCAAGGTAAATATCTTTTAGTGGAGCTGGTTCAGGCAAAAACAAACCTGTAACATAGATGCAACAATGTAAGTGAAGGTGTACCTGTCAAACACCCTACTTTGTGTTGATTTTCTATCATTCTGAATGGAATGACCCTCAAAGAGGGGACGGCTGTTTGACAGTCAGTAGTTGAGCAGCAGTAAAGATGATGAGGATACAAAGGGAACGTCATGTGCTTTGGCACTTCAAAGCTCGATTGGACAGAGGAAGATAGAAAACCATTCATCTGAAAGCTATTTCTACACTGAGGTAATAAGCCTCTGCAGATTCCTGTTTTAAAGAATGGCTGAAGTTGGAAGGGACCTTTTGTTGGTCACCCAATTCAATCTTCTGCTTATGCAGGGCAGCTTAGAGCATGTTGCCCAGGACCATATCCAAGTTGCTTTTGAAGATGATAGATGGATGTGGAATAAGTATTGTGTATTTTTCTCTGTTCTCATCTGTCCTCTGTTATTCTGTGTACCTGTATTTATGTAGTTTCCTCTTACAGATCTGTTGGTTCTGCGTAAATGTAACTCTGTGACTGAACACACACCTTGTTCTTGTCTCCTCCCAGCTGGCAAGCCTGGCTCTACTAATGAGGCAGAACTTGTGAGGGACTGAGTATTGCTGTGAAGAAAGGAAGGGGTTGTCATGGGAAGGCTGAGATAGGGGAACTTGGGGGATATGGCAGTAGATGAGGTAGAATGATACCAGGTCTAAGTATAATTACAATAGGTCATTTTATGGGTTGTAGCAATGACTTGAGGACTTGCTGATGTCATCATCTCCGTTGCTGAAAGAGATGATGGGAGAAAGCAAAAGAAGTATTTGAAATAATAATAGAAACTGTATGTAGGGGATGTGGACAAAAAGGGTATAGTGCTTAAACTATTTGATACAATTAGAAGAAACTAGGCTTTCCTGGCTGTCTGTTCAGAGGCTGCATATTTAACCTGTCATATAATGCAAAAGAACTAATAAGCTGTAAATGGATTTTTGGTAACTTTTGAGAAAAAAAATATTAAGTATCTAACAATTTGCTTTTTGTAGATGCTAACTCTGTAGTCGAGACTCTTACTGATGGCTGATTTTGCTTCTGGCTCTATACCTATCATAAGGCTAATTCTTTATCAATTACTTGTTCATACTTGCGTGTTTCTTCATACTTCTGTTTGATTCTCTTGATTGAAGAATGACTGGTGTACAGCAGTTATTTTCAGTAAATTCACCAGGGAATAGACTGTCTAGCATTGTGAGACTTCAATACTGAACAGCTATAATAGTGTTGGCATTACATTAAAATCAACAAGAATCCCTATTCCTCTAAGAAGCTGGAAGCAGTTGAGGCTTTTTATGCAGCTCTTTGAGTGAGGAAAGGTACCTTACCGCTAGGGGTCACTTACTAGCTGAATTTAGAGAAAAGCCAAAAATATGGAAGGGATGGAAAAGATTTTATGCGCAGTATGTTGTATATAGATTTGCATTAAAATTTCTGTGTGCATTTGCAGCAACTGGCCTATATAGTATTTCCTCAATTTTAAAACTGTGTTGTAAATGTTACAAGATCAGTGGTATGTAGTGTCAAAATATGGCAAAACATTCGCAATTAAGAAATCTTGATGAAAGATGAGGGAGACTCTGGAAGTGGAACCAAGTAATTCCAGGTGGTTGCTTCCTAAAGTTATCCTTCACTTTTCTGCTATTACACTCCAGGGAATACTTAACATGTTTTGGTGGGAGGGAAAAAAAGAAATGTGGCAAATGCTCCCTTTCTTTTATATTTCTTTTGTTAAGAAAGTGTTTTTTTTTTTTTTCTTCTGTGATAGCAACAAAATGCTGTTTATGTTAAGCAATGGTGAATAGCAAACTTCAGTTGCTTTACAGTTTGTAAACAACTTTTGACTATGTATTGAGTTGATAAATGTTTTGGACGATCATTTAGAAAACACAAGAAGCTTGGAGAAATGAAAGAAAATACCTAGCTTGTAGTAATATCCATAAAAAGGGTCCTTATGCTGCTATGAGAACTAAAATTTAGTGCCTTTGTACTGGGGAGCATTTAATCTTACTGTAGAACCAGCTCTGATATGAAATAGATGTGTGCTCACATCTAAAAAAAGTGCAACTTATTGAAATTTTATTCTGTCATGTTTCAGGGCTTGCTTTGTTCAAATCAATATGCATGACACTTCACTACCATTTTCTTCAGTAGGTATGAACTTTCTGTACTGCATAGAGTAGAAGATATAAGCTATTCTGAAACTATAATGATGTGTGATATATTTAAAGCTTTTCAGAGCTAAGTGTTCATCTTCTCTGTTAACTTCTCATCCTTGAATGTATAGTCAATAGCATTTTGATTGAATACTCTTTCTTGAATACAGGTCATTCAGTGTAGAGTGGTGCTAGCCAGTGTGTGAGGCTGAATTTTCTTGGTTTCAGTTTCTTTGAGTTTGCAATAAGAATCTAAGTAAAAAATGCTGAAATCCACAGTGACAAATTAATCCACAGTCATGTTGGCTGTGTGTCTAGTACAGGCACACGTGATAACTTAATGCGAAGGCTTCAATTAAAGTGACTGGTTTTGGGTTTTGTGTCAGCACTCTGTAAGTTGTGACCGTTGAACTGTTTGGAGTCAGAGTTCATCTGCCTTTGAGCAGATGGGTGATTTTAGATAGCAAGAATCCATAACTTGTGACAAACGCTCTGGAGATCCATGGCAATTTGGCATTGATTTGTTTACTATGACCTCACTGGTAAAGATTTGACAAAAGTGGAGTATTTCCAAACTTAAAAAACTTGAGATTCTCTGACTGTTGGTGGGGCCTGTAGCTAATTTATGTAAGTGAGACTGGGAAAATGAGAACAGGCTTGGCATCAGCTGGAGTCCTGTGAGATGCTATCATGTTACCGTTGCTCAGAAATGATGATACATTTCCACAATGGGAAATCATCATAGTGGTTATCTAACAACTTAATTAGGGCTTCTTTTGTATATTTATTTTAAAACAAAATATAGCTAGATGATACAAGATCATGTATTTTAATTAGAGGTAAAAGTTGAATAAGCGAGAGAAAATACGAGTCAACAAGACAAACTGCAAACTTTATCTGTTATTTAAACAGTGTATTTTCCACACTGAGGTCTTCTGTATATATTTCTTTAACTGTTAGCAATTCTTTGACAATTCAGCTGCTCGATAACATTGTTGATATCTTATGAAGAAGTTCGTTATCATGAGAAAAAGAATCATTCACAACAAAAAGCTTTTTAGTTAAGTTTATTGAGCTGATTTTACTCTGGAAAATTAAGATGGGAATTTATTTAACGTTATCATTGATTTAGAAGACATTCCTGTATTCTCAGGGTTTGATGTACAATTGTTTCTACTGGAGAATATGGAGAATGCAAAGAATATTTCAAGTGTGACTTCCGTCAGTAGTTGAAAGGAAGAGATTTGACTCTTGACTTACAAACGCATTCATTTTTTGACAGTTCATTTTAAGAAATGACTTGAGGTTTCTGCCATGTTGAGGAAATCCTGAAATTCCAGGTGCAGTGGGAATGGAATTTGGCATGTGACTATCTGGCTGACTTTATTCAGTTCTTGTATTGAAGAGCTGATTAAAGAACAGCTGCTAGCTTAAATCAGACATTTGCTTTACTTTCTACTACAACTTTTCTATAAAAGATTATTTTATTTGGGTTCTAATCAGTGACAAGTGAAACATATTCCAAATTTATAAATAATTTTACTCCATTACTTGACAGTAATTAAGTGGTGACATTAATGTAGTAGTGACATTAATTAGAGAGGATTTACAAAAGTAATGAAGCAAGGTTTCACAATTATTTGAAGAAATTAGGTCAAGATAAAAAAAAATTACAAGAATAAATTTTGTTCTCTCAGTAATATATGTTTCTTTTGCCTATAAAAGTATCCTATTTAAAGATGCTGCACTGTCATGTCTATCAAGCAAAACTTTATTCTTACAGTTAGGTTATACAGAGCAGTGTTTTGCAGGATTGCATGATTTAATACTAAGAATTTCAGTCAGTCACTGTTCTTTATCTGTGCCAATACCAAAGAATCAGCAGTGCTGCTGAAGTTCGGCACTTAAGCGCGATACTAAGTTTGTTAACGATTACATCTTATTTTAGTAGCCATACTGGCAACTTCAGGTTTCAGAAATGAAGTCCTCTTTCTTTAACCCTTTATAAATGGGTGATATAATAGAGATTATGAAAATGACACTGACCTAGAGAAAAAGACCTGAGGAAAGTGGAGATGGGAGTTTTTCATCTAGCGTTTAAATTGGAGCATTCTTCTTGGCTGATGAGGATAAGAACTTTTTTGAGAGAGAAAAACCTCAAGAGGAAGAGCTAGCTGGTCTTACTGGATGAAAGAGGAAACAAATGCTGCGTAGGTGGAGAGAGGGGAATGGGGCAACAGCTGAAGAGGCAGAGGTAAGAAGCAAGTCTTAACCACATAAGAAACAACTTCTATTGCTGCATATTCTAGCATTCCCCACAGCTGCTAGTTATAATGCATGTCTAAAAAATACTGGTTATCAAATCTGTGCTACTTCTGGGCAGATCGTTCCATTAGAATGTAAGGTACAGATCAAAATTTGATTTTTACAGCTTTGTAGAGACTCATTTTCGTTTTCTAATGTGTATTACTTACCCATTGCATGGCAAATTTTATTGGACTTGCTTCGTGAATATTTTGAATACTAGTTCAGAAAATATTGAAAAATATTTTCTCTCAATTTGTGAAAACTGGCTGCCTGTGTAATTCAAAGCTCAGCCTTAGCAGGATCAATATTCAAGAAGGTAGTACGGTATGCTCCCATTTGTTTTAATGAGGATAAGAATCTCTCCTGCAATTTAAGGTGATAATTTTTACAGTTTTCTCATGGCAAGAATTAAGATTTGAAGGCAGAACAATAGATCACTCTATAACTTATCTATATATAACTCTATAACTTCTTCAGAAATGGGTACACAAATTGCAGATCTCAAAACATTAGCCCAACAAAATATCTAGATTTTTATTCCATTCAGTAAAAGACTTTCTATAGAGTGAATATCATGTTCTAACCACTTCAGAGAGGCTTAATAAAGATAATGTGATCTTTATTTGCAAAGAATGAAATGTGAAGTTAGATGTTGGGATATAAAGTGTGCTACTGAGTAGTATGTGTAAGTTTCCTTTTTCCTGCTTTGTCATGATTTTTTTTTAGATGTTACATTTTAAAAATAAGCAATTGGTCTTAATTTCTTTCTTAGTTACCTTTCAGTGGATAAAGTTGGCAATGTTTTCAGTGGAAAAATGTAATCATAAAAATTCTTTGAAAGGAAGAACATTATTCAGTCAGAGAAAGCATACTGCCATCTCCTCCACTTTCAAGAACGGGACTTAGATGTTCTCCTCGTAATGCACAAAAACAGCTTTTAGTAATTGGAAAACATCTTAAGATCCTCTTAATTTTAAGATGTAGAGAAAGTGATTTTGTGGAATTATGTCTCAGCTTTTCCATGTAGTCAAAACCAACCCCCAAAAAATGTATTTCTGAAATTCTTTTGTTTCAGAAGGAAAAAAAATTGGTATTTGCTGCATAATCTTGAAGACTTAAGCAAAATATTACATACAGCATGCTTTGACATTATGACTCGTTATATGAAATAAGCAATTATCCATGCATTTTTCTGATCTGGAAGATAGATAATCTTTTCTTTCCAAAACTGAAATGTTAATGTTACAATTAGGTCATACACCATAGCCTACCTGACAGGAACAGGAACAGCAGCTGCAGAGGTGAAAGTTACCTAATTGGTGTTTCCTTTTTTTTTTTTTTTTTTTTTTTTTTAACCTGTATTTTTGGTGTTTATTTTTTATCTGCTTTTTCATCACTAATATATTGTAGTACAGTAGCTTAAAGCAAAGACTTACTCTTTTTCACTTATTATAGAGAGGGGGGCAGTGTCCCAAAGTTAACATAAGCAGTATGAGTTGCAAATTAGCATAAATATTCATGCTGCTTGTTTGAGTTCTGGGGTTTTGATAGGAATACCTGAAAATATTTCAAGTTTTGTCTTCAAAAAACTTGTTTTAAAGAAATATATTTGACATCAGACATACTCTGAGCTGGTGATGAAAGATGCTTTGTCTTTCATACAAGAATAAATAATTGGATTTGAGACATGTGCAACCTCTTTGACTCAAAAAGTCCTTATTATGTGGATTGGTAGAAGAGAATATTATCTTTTGCCTGCCATATTCTTTTCTCATGTGTCTGATGCTGGCCGCTGTTGGAGAAAAGGTATGGGTTTAAAGAGGATCTGACTTCTGCTCTGTCCTTACATTTGTATTATTTCAGCAGCAGCAGCTTTTTACAAAAGCTGCCCCTTTCTTTGAAGTCATTAGTTATTTTTGCATTTGAAGGGGAAGTTCATCAACTTTAGTAATTATGGGGAGATTTTCCTTCTATCTGTTTGAGCCATATGCAGCATCTGGGAAGCAACAACATTTAGTTCGGTATTTCCACCGAGTGGTATGGATGGAATAGCTAGCAACAACAGGGATATGCTTTTGTTATCTCTGTGGCAAGCATTTCCTTTTGGAGTTGGGAGTGGAATTCAATTTTTTCTAAAAATTTTCTAGTTTTTTCTCTCTTATTTGCTCTACTCTGTCTGATGATACTCTTCTCACCATTTAGCAGTCCAGCTGTAACAAGTTAAGACACTTCTGAGCTGCAATAAACTTTACAATAATTATTACTATAAAAAAAAAAATTCTCATGTACTCAGAGAAGTCTCTTTGTCTTTGGAGCATATTTTAATTTACTGGTAGAATGTTACTTTTACAGTGACTGTCACGTTCCCAATTTGAGCAATAATGTTAGCTAGACAAACTGAAAGTATACATCAGACTTCCAACTATTAAATTATAATCACTTTACTCATTCTCTTGTTTCTCTGTCTGTTTGGTTCGAGGAACAAAGACCCAAATTGTCTGTATTTAACCAAGGATAAATTAATAGTTAGATGTCACAGACTGAGCATACAGATTTTCTCTGTAGCTTGAGTTCATTAGCTTTCATGGAACTATTCTTTATTTTTATTTAGCTATTTATTTTTCATTTTATTATTTGAGATCATTCCTGAAATTTTTTATTTCAGTGTGATTTGTTAACTATCTGATTTGGGAGTATTAATCAAGAGTCTTCAACAAGGTTCATATTTAGTCAGTTAGAAGTTCATCTTTGGAGTAGATATGTGCAGGGCTATTTTGTAGTGTTTTAAAGCTTTTACTTCATGCTGTTGAGATTCTTGGTTTTTAGAAGTGTTGTCTGGGTAGGAAGTTGTAGTTTTTTGTTTTTTGTCTTCGTTTCTCTATGACTCTTGTCTATTTTTTTCTTTTTAGTATTATTACAGGGTCTGAATTTCAGCTTTACCATTTTCATGGTCAGCCAGAATGTCTAGAAGGCTTGATACAACCATGTGGATTGGGAGCTGGAATCATCTTTCACTCACAGGTTGCTCAGCCACAATGAAAAATCATATTAACCTGTATTGTTATTCCACGTTAAATCTTTCACACCTTGTCAGAATGTTTAACCTCACTACTGCACTGCAGTCACTAAACCTTTCCAGTAGGATATATTATAACCCATACGCAGCAAGCATTTACTACTTAAGTAAATTTATCAAGTTTTACCAGAAAGTTGTTTTTTGTTTATTGTCTCTAATCCCCTATTCCCCCACCCTCTTTCTTTGATGGCATTTCCTTACCTGGGTTAATACTACATTTTAATGGGGAAAGTCTGAAAAATGAATTCTTTTTCAGGTATGCTATTCAGTGGAGTCCTCAGGCAAGAGCCTGTTTCTGTGCATTGTGATTAGCTTGTATTAATAGTGGTCTCCTTAAGCTGTATTCGACGGAGAATGTTGTAATTTCTGTTAATGAATTTTACTTCAGAAAGCTTTATTTGACAGATTGTGTCTTCCCTCAACTGTTACAACAGTGATAGAAAATAAATATGCATAAGCGCATAAACAAATTGTTATCCTCAGAGACAAGTAAGGGAATCAAAAGTCCTTCGGAATAAATAATGTGCCATTGTTGTAAATGCCTCTGAATGCTTGTATTTCCTTCCATTGATCATTTCTCTTACACTGCCTCTTTCTTGAGTCTTTTCTTGTTTGCTTCTTTGAGCGCCGTGTTTCCCAAGTCACTGTTAAAAAAGACCCCTTATTTCAGTCATGAGTTCTGATTTCCACTGCATTCTCTACAGAATGATAACTTCTGCATGTCAGTTTGGTCTATTGGAGTAGAGCCAGTGGTGTGTATGACTTGATTAAAGCAACCTCAGTCCTGGAGTGGCTGAAGGATTTGTCGTCATAAACGTTCATCCTTATCCCCATGAGGCCTAAGTGTGATGTATGTCCCCCTTTAAGTGACAAATTGCATTTTCTTGTTTTTTTTTCTTCCCAGTTTACCTCTGATAATTGCAGGAATGCTTTCAGATGGCTGCTGCCTGGGGAAGCTGGTTCTGAGGCTAGTTTCAGAAGCTACCTGGATATCACAAACCTTATAGTTACAGGAGGGTGTACTGTGTGCTTAGTTACTATTTTGATATTTTTTCTCTGAGGGTAAAAAAGTTACTTATTTCTTCTGAACAAGCTTTCAATCCTAGCAGAAGAACATGAGCATTGGATATGAAAGAAGAACTGCATATGTTTAAAAACAACAACAACAAAAAACAAAACACAGACCAACAAATGTGCATGTAAAAGCAGTTTGTATTTACCACTTTTACAGCTAAACACTATAGTAGGTGTGCATGAATACTGTATTTTTTCTATAATGTTGTAAGAAAAGTGTATGAATTTATAAGTTGAGTATTATTGAGACTTTCTTCACTCAATTTGATACCTAAATTTTATACTGCTATGTATGACGTATTTGTAAAGCGTGAAGCTTAACTTTTTTTTGTTAGACTTCACTGAAAAAAATATATTAGTTTATTATTATTATTACTATTTTAAATAATCCCATGCTGTCATGCTCATGTTTTTTAGGATTCTGGATTAGGAAGGAGATCTTAGTTGCCATGAAATTCAGTAGTTGTTATTTTAATGCTCTTGTTCTCCCCTTAGAGTATATATAATATAAATAGTATGCTATGCATCTTCTTGCCTTTATAGCACATAATTCCAAGAAAATCTACTTTCCTAGGATGCTTCTTTTATCATATTTTATTTGTTTATTTATAAACTGTTATGCCAACCCAATAAGTTTTTGGAAGAGGAGCAAAACATGCAATACAAATTGAACATTAGCTCTACTTCTTTAGAGATGTAACTGTATTCTAATCTCTTTGAGTTGCGGTACATTTGAAAGTGTGTTGAGGTCTCACTCCAGTGCTTAATAAACATTTCTTTACCTCAGCCCCCTCCTGCAGTTTTACAGAACTAGGATTTGCTTTTAAGAAGAGGCAAAACCTCGATGCAGCAGAAAGTTTGTCATTCAGGTCTAATGCATATTTGCAGTGCTCAGAAGAGAATCCTTGGCTCCTATGCTACTGTTTCATATTCATGAACACTAGATTCACTCACATTTTATACACATAAATCTGCTGAAAGGCAAAGCAAACCCGATGGAAAACCTTAAACTAGGAATGGTGTATTATCAGTACTAAGAAAAAATATTTTCTTAGGTTTTATTTACTTAACTCATTCTACTACGGATTCCAAGGTTTTCAGCAAACAATTGTATCCTCAGTTAGAAAAAGAAAAAGTTTTGGTACCAAATAAAAATACTATTATGTGATAGCTGTTTAACAGAGCCAGTTTTACCAGCTGAATATATTGCATCTAATTTATTGCCCTATTAGCTGAGAACAAAATTCTTCTGTATTTTTTCTAGTCGATTCAGAATACTTTTGAGAGCAATTTAAAATAAATGCATGTAACATTTAGGGTTATACTGTAATTTATTCTTCTAAATGTGACTTTGATCCTATTTTAAAAACAGAACAAAATACGACTTCAGGCTAATATGCATAATGCTCAGATTTTAGTGCCAAAATGGAGTGTCTTTCCACTTCTGCATGGTTTCTCTGTACTTATTTTTAGCATGGTTGTACATATGCTCAACATACTATACACTGTTGTTTTTTTTTTTTTTTAAAAAAAAAAGAAACCAAAACAGTTTTGTTACGAAGTAGGTGTCACAAAGAAGTAAATGGGGAAAACATAATTTATCATGCCCTTTTTCTGGTAAGATAAATCAACACCTACTAGTCCTCTGATTTATCAGACCTTTCATTGCAATGCTTGCTTTTGTGAAGTGTTATGTAATGATGTTATGTCAAAGGTAGACCTTGTTCTTATTGATCCTTTACCCTCAAAGTCAACTTTATGGAATGTTGCAGCAAATGTGCCCCAATTACTGTGTTATATTCTGAAAGCAGTTCACATTACATACACATTCATATGCAGTTTAATTTCTGAGGTTAAACAGCTATGTACTACTAAATGAGATTTGCACTGTAATTTTTGATATCTTTTAAAAATTATCCTTAAAACTTAATTATGGATGTTAGAAAATTATGCAAGATTTGAGGGTCTTTTGATGCATATGTTCTTTGTTTCTCTTTTTTTTTGTGCATGTTTGTGTGCTTAAATGTAGTACAATGATAGCATGCAATTACAATTTTGCTTGGCTTAAAACATGGCTAAATTCAATTCTCTAGTGATTTTTGACAGAGTTGTGAATTCTAAGAGAGATTTTAACATCCAAATATGTGCTATTGCATTCAGAAGTTTTCTAATAATATTTGAAACTGATTTGGCAAGTGTTAGGAAAAGGATTTAATACTTAAAGAGTTCAGTATGTCATCTTTCTTTGCTACCTGTAACATAAAATTTAGATTTTTTTTTCGTAAAACTGATACTGAACCTCAATCTTTTTTTTTTTTTCCTCACACAAAATATTGATGTTGCATTTGTAATATACTAGGGGAATACTAATCTTGTTGCTGTTGCATATGGGTACTGAGCTAAGTTATCATTCCATGTTAAGAAATGTTTTTAAAAAGTTTTAATAAAAATATTCTGAAATATTTTAACCTTAGAACACAAACTGAGTTTTAAGTAACTTCTGTTTTTATTGGAAACCTTCACCGGGTCTCAAAATCAGCACAAGCCAGAGTAAGTTAGTTCAGCATTATAAAATACTGCTTCATCAAATTAAGGAATTTTAGATTAAGTAGGCTTTTAGCCTTTTCAGAATGGAAGGCCATTTCCTTTCATATGTAATGTGCTTTTCTCGTATATATGGATGGCTACAGGTTTTGCTGTTTTTGTTGTTGTTTTTCCTGTTTTAAGATATGCATTCAGTTCTGGATAACGTTAACCTCTTGACCCAACCACTTTCTCTCAATAAACAGTTTGCTGATGAGAGCAGCTGCTGGGGAGATTGCTTCCAGACTGTTCTGTTGCAGCTGAGTAAGAAAGTAAAAGCCAGGATGCACCTTACAGTGTTGTGCTGCTGTCCTCCTGGTTTCCCTGCTCTGTTTCTTTTTTGTTGAGGGCAGTGCAATGGGTCTTCTATAGTCAGTATTCTCTTGCAACTGTGAAGGCTGTTACTTAGTGAGGGACCACGAAGGACAGTACTTTGATATCTATACTGAGAAATCAAGATAAATGTTTTCTCTTGAGGATAACGCATATTCTCTCTTTTTTTCTACCTCTAGCAAGTTGTTCCATGATTTTTTGTAAATTTTAAATACCTTTTTGCGTACAGTACTATAGAATGTTGTGACTGCCTTGTTTCTTTATTTCTTTTGCATGCAGAAATGTTAGTATCTGCCTTCTAGCAGCTTAACACCTAAAAGCATCACTGTGTTAAAAACCAGAAATGCTGATGTAGGAAGCCTGAAATGTTGATTTCTTATTATCTTGTTTCTAGCCTTATCAACAGTGTTCTCTTCTATACAGAAGGTAACATCTGATATGTTTTTGTTAGTTGGTGACTTCTAAGCTAGACCTGCAGCCCATTCTTAGTATTTACTGCTGCACATTGAGCAAATTAATTTTCTGTCTACACATAGTGATCTTTTCGGCTAAATTTAGTTTTGGATTCAAATTTAGGCACAGCTTTATGAGCAGTTGTCAAACATACAGGCTGAGAATGGGGTCAAAATCAAAATGAATTCTTGTTCAAAGCAGTGCAACGGTGATTTTAAAAAAAGTATTCCTTAAAAGTCTTGCACAACTCAAAGCATTTTGTTAAGTCTTCCTCTGTCTTGGACTAGGTGTTCCACACTTCAGTACCTGACTGCTTCTATTCCTCGTGCTGCTGAGATTATATACTGTGCATATGTATTCCTTCTACAGAGTAATGATCACTTTTTGAAGCACAGAGAAGAGTAGAAAAGACAAGGTTTCTTATTTTTCTTTGGTTTAGATGTGATGACATTTTTTTGTGCCTCTTCAAAGTATATAACGAAGTAAAGTAACCACCCCAACCATTAGAAACTCCTAAAAATCCTGTTGGTTGTGAATTATAAAGTTACCAATCCCTGCCATCTTTCTGAATGCCCTTCCAAATTTTACGCAATTGACTCAGGTTTTACACAGTATCTGGATTTAGGAAATATGAAAAGATTACTAATAAACTGAAACACATTTCCTAGTTAAGTAGTATCCTGAGAACGCATAGTGATATCACTCAGGTAACTACAAAAGTCCATGAGAACATGAAATGAGAAGGCACTTTGGCACTACAATAGAATCTTTATGAAGTTATTCAGGGATGGGAGAAGGAGGACATGGAGAACTGGGGATTTCTCTTTTTAGAATTTTATATTATGAACTAAGCATGGAACTGCAAAAATAATGGCCCTCTACCTGCTGGAGAGACTAAAGTGAACAGATTCTCCCCTAATTTGGCCTATATTATCGAACCCATTGTAAATTATGTTTTCCTATTTAAAAATGCTAAACAAATGAAAATGTTAGAAGTAATCTGGAGATGGATTAAAATTGGCCAGTGTGGCAGTAGTTGGAAACAGTCTAACTTGTTCCATTTTTATCTATTCTCTTGAACAAGGACTGAACTTTGTAGTGAATTATGAGCAGTTAGTATTAGGAGAAATGTTTTACATGTACTTTCTGAAAATTGATTCAATTGTGTACTTCATATATTTCAAATCAGATTTTGAATGTTTGTATTCTAAATACCCTTTGTGCTTTGTGGTTCTGTTTATTCTTTTTGTTTCTGCTATTACAAAATCTATCATCAAGCTCAAACCTACTTAATGTGAAAAAGCAACTATTCAGGATGCCAAGTGTTGACATACAGTTTAGTAACATTTATTAAGTATTAATGACATCTGACAGTCTAATGAAATATCATAGCCTGATTGTCTGATTGGGGAGAGAGTGAGAGAGACAGACTGGCTTTGGCACACAAATACAAATCTGCCATTTACAGCTTTCCCAAGTCCTGGTGAACAAGTGGAAGATGTTTACTGTGGTTTAATTGCCAGTGCTGCTGGGGGGGAAGAGTGCTCCTTCTCTCACCTTTGTGAGGGTTTACAGCAGGCTTGTTCTTGGTCCTTTTTCGGTTCCTCTGTCTCGGCCATGATCACTAAGATATTATCTTTTTCTTTCCCAATCTGATCTATCTAGAAGTTATTATTTCTTTAGTCATTTTTTCCCTAAATAGAGATGAAGAAAGATAAGGTAATACCTTCTAGTGGGTGGATGTGATGCTAAATTTAGTATCCATAAACTGTCTTACAAAACTTCAGTAAAAGGTAATATGTACATACCGGAGTATGAAAGCAATAAGGATATATATATATCGCGTTCTGCATCGACAGTTTATATACAGTAGATTTTTTTGGTGCAATTTGATATGTTTATTTTTAACATTTTTCTCTATCAACAAAGTACAAACATGATTTTAACATGGGTTTATGGTTGCATTATGAAACTGTCATCTGCTTCAGATCTCAATATATGCCATTATTACAGGAAGTAAAAACATAGCCAACATCAGAAAAGCATTTTTTTGTGCCTCATTAGTCAGAAATATCTGCCAAAACCTTGCCCTCTTGTGCTAATAACTGACTTTTCCTGCTGCTGGCCTCCTAAGTTGCTGGCATTATGGGCTGAGGTTGCCACTGTAGGTGTGCTTTTCACTGGCGCCAGCCTACTGCTTACTACCACGTTGGACTTGAGTTTGTTTCTATTGGATTCTAGAGATGCTATGGAAGCTCTCTAGTGGCTAGTTTAACACCAGTTTAACACCTTTAAACTTGTA
Source organism: Tragopan temminckii (assembly GCA_028571105.1). NCBI lineage: Eukaryota > Metazoa > Chordata > Aves > Galliformes > Phasianidae > Tragopan > Tragopan temminckii. The sequence continues at coordinate 89,754,022 of JAOWBP010000001.1, read as the reverse complement.
TGCCTGCTAAGCAGAGCTGTATAATACAAGGAAGATATACTTTTTGTGTATAAGTGTGTGTTTATTTTTATATTCTAAATTGGAAATCAGATTCCAAATGCTGTGCACTTCATGAAAATCTTTTCCATCAGTGTTGTTATAGAAGAATTCATATGAAACGTGTGTGTATTTAAGATCATATCTGAAGCAAGTAATGCTTCATTTCATTCATTTGAAAACAGCCAATTCGGAAAAACAGGTTAGCCATGTGAAGGTGTTATTCCCATTAAGTTACTTATGCTCAAAATGGGCTATTCATGTTCTTCTCTGAAAGATTGGCACTTTATGTCCTTGCAGTATTAATTTCCTTGGAGATAGTGAACGGTCAAGCTTGTGTGATTTAATCAGTACATCAATTAATAATTCATCAATCAGTGCATCAACTGCAAAGCTTTTAAAAATAAATTAAAGCAAAAACAGAGGCAGATCATTGGAAATTATTAGATTTTAGGAAAGGGAAGGAGAAAAATAGTTAGAAGTCCCAGGTGAAGCATTAACTTCAGAACATTTCTGAAGTTGAATGTTTCCACTCTAGAAAGTGAAAACTTGGCCATTCTTAACACAACATACAATAGCTAAAATAGTTTATTATGCTGGAGTCACAATATTGTGTCACAGGTAGAGCATCGCTGGTTAAATTTGTCTGATTTTTTCCTCCCAAGAAAGTAGAGCGCTAAGTGATGTATAATGTTTGTTCATTTTATGGCATTTTATTTTTAGCTTTCATTCAGTTTCGCCTTCATGTTTTTAATAAAAACCAAATGAATTTAGGCTGTGACTGAAGCTTTGTTTCAACAAAGAATTCCATTGATACAGAATTTAAGATTTATTGTCAAAAAGTTTGGTAGAAAAGACCAGCTCCCAAATATGGGAGGATGATGCATATAAGTGTCTGTCTATGTACATATTTATATACGTAAATAAGGAAATGCATAGAATGAAATGTATAAATAGAATATAAGAATAAAACCTTGGAACTGGGATTATTTTTTACCATTTAAATTGAAAGTTTATGTGCTTTGTGTATAGTCTCATTAGCTGATATAGCCCAGGTGCAAATAAAATCATCTCCATCAGGAACTATAATTTTCTGCTATTTTATACTGCAACAGAGAAGGGTGCATGTGCAGCTGTTTTTGTTGTTGTTGTTGTTGTTTTTTCTTAATGTGGTGTCTGCCTCATTTCTTCTTATTGTTCAATCTCAACTGCTAAGTAAGCATTGGGAGAAAGGGAAGCTAATGATTACAAAAAAAGATTTTTATACAGCAAAAGAGTACTGTTGTATAGCAGTTCTTTCACACTCCTGACCAAACTCTTAAAATCATAGAAAGCAGATGTTAAATGATTTTAAAAATAGAGCTTTTACTCTTCCTTCTTAATGTTGCAATTACCACTTATACTTTAGTTCAATAACTTACAATGCCAGACCTCCAACCCTTGATGCAGTGAACCCAATAAAATTCTGTGCTGGTGGAGGAGCGTACAAAGCATGCAGTGGCTTTACTCTATTTTTATGGATTTTGTGACTTGCCATCCACTCTATTTCCCTATCTGCTTCAGAACAACTTTTCATTTCATGACATTTTCAGTTTGACAGTCAAAGCTCAGCTTGTTCATACATTTGTCCCTCAGTACCAGGTCAGTGAGGCTGTCACCACTTTGAAATGCTGCTTCTTTCCATGCCCATGTCCTTTGGAATTCAGGTTTCGTTTTGGAGTGCGTGGGAAAAACTTGTTAGTGAGAGCTGGTGAGTGGTTCCTGTTAGTATAGTGCTTTTCTGCTTTTGATAATTGCGTTTTACAATGCATTGAAAACATATTGTGCTTTTGTCATTTGAAATATGACTAGAAAATTTTTCTTGTTATAGATGTAAAGTTCGTAGTTGAGTCTAACTGCGAGAAGCTGATTTAACCTCTTGCCATCTCGTCATTCAGCTGAGATGTCAAATTTCATTCTTCCTTTAAGAAAGAAAATGGCAGTATCTTTTGTTTAAAGAATGTACATAGCAAGTTGATTTGAAAATAGAACAGTTTCAGACATAGGGAATTAAACTTGTCTTGACTTTTATTCTCCCTGCCAAAAATGATGCAGTAATGATGGATAACAATTTTAAACGTATTTATGTCACACTAAAACATGTAGTTTCTCTATTTATTAAGTACATTGCTGATAATATGCATCGTAGTGATTTTAGCATGATTGTATTTGTATGTAGCTGCAGATACCGTGAGTGCCTGGATACGTGACAGCTACAGCTTTTTTTTGCATGCATACTCATATAAGATTTGTATCTGCGTGTCTTAGGATTTTGATAATGAGCTGTAGGTCAGGGCAAGCAGTGGCCAGGATCTCCAGTATTCCCTTACCTGTCTCTCTGTTGAGTGCCTTGCTTGACACACCTGATGTGGTCCCAGAGGTACATAGGGCCAGGCAGTGTTTGGAACCAACACTTACTTTTAAGTGGCCACCAGAGGTTGCTGCAGAACGATGTACACAGCTGGGAATAGGTTTGCTTTCTCCCTGCATCCCGTAAATGGTGTTAGGTTCCTCATTTTGAATTCAAAGCTGAATCCTGAGCTTAGCAACAAATTGCGCAGTTCTGGTTCTGACGTGATTATGTTTTTTTCCAATGGAGTTGAAGCAAAGGTTAGCCCTGACTCCCTGTATATGTTTATGTCATTACATAAAAATTTATTTCTCTGTGTGCCAGTTTAATAGTGGGGACCAAAAACACTGGTTCAGCATCCATGTTTCTGTAGCTGACTATGTGACGGAATTTCTTATGATGAAAATTAACTTTTCTAGTGTGGATTTGGAGTAGGGCTTGAAAGTTTACTTGCTAAAAATGTAAAAATATATGTTGATTTTATTTGTTTGCTTTAGAAAATTCTAAAATTGCTGTTTTTGATTACGTAGTATTTGTGTTTATATTTTTCATCAATTCAGTAAGCATGTATACATTGTGGGAAACATTTTCTTCACAATTACATGAATGTAACAAATCTTAAATGACTCAATATGCAAAAGAAGCAAAAAGATGAAATCAAGAAGTGTGGGAGGAAAGATCACTTGAAAGAATATGCTCGAGAGGATAAATGTTAGGAACTGTGTGGCTTATTTGTAATAATGCAACCTCACACATGAATATATGCTATTTCAGGCTTTTCCGAGAATATGTTGAGGCAAAAGTACATGGGACTTTTTGATGCGTAGTTTCAAACACTTTTATTGTTTGCTTGGAATGTAACAACACTTTAAGCACCCTACTTTTTAACTTAATGTCTGTTTCTGTGAGTCTGTAAATCCATCCTTATGTGAGTTAAAATGATGATTTTGTGCCTAGGAATTGCATCCAGGCAATCATGCTAAATGAAATTCTGTGTTCAGAAAGCAACAGGAAAATGCACTGCCAGATGTAGCACAGTTTCCTTACGCTCCCTCACAAAAATTAGAGCTGTATTACTTTCTAAATATCAGCTGCAGCTAGTAAGTTATTGTGTGTGTAAAACGAGAAGAACAGTCTGAAAAGAGTTTAGCAGCAATTTGCCCAGCCTATGGTGTTAGTGAGTGAAGATACAATGGTTCATGCAGATCAAATCAAAGAAGTGTGTTCATTAAACCGTTTATGCTACTTCATCATGTATGATGTAAAAAAAAAAGTGAAGAAAATATCTAAAACATATTTTATCCAAATTAAATGGAACTTTAGAAAATGGTGAATTGAGGGGTATTTTATCTGTAACTAAAATGTAGCTAGAGCTACTCTTAGTCTTATCTTATTAGCTAGCTCTTGATTGCATTTAGAAAAAGAATGTTCTTTTTTTTTTCATTTCTTCATGTTATGCTTAGTTATCCATACTATAGTATTG
>JAOWBP010000001.1:89724116-89743676 GCA_028571105.1 Tragopan temminckii | reverse complement strand
TATGTAAACACAGCAGACACCTGTTTAGTCATTTAATGCACATCTGCGATCTCTTATATTCTCTGTTTAAACCATATTTTATATGAAACAAATTAAAAAATTAAACTCAGATGAGCTGAGGGGTTGGGGTTGGTTTTAAAAGTGGTTTGAAGACAGAAATGGAATTAACACAGCAAATGCAAAATATGCCATATAGTCACAGTGTGTGTATTCATCCCATTATCAGGCATGTCTGTCTAAAGCCTGACCTCTCAGGTATTTGCATCAGAATTCCATGATGACTGGATGACAAGCACAAACTGTTGCTCCTGCAGCTATTGACTCAACTTGATTGGCCATTTTGTTTAAATCTCTGGAAATTGTTTATTACTTCTAGTAATGCCTTAGCAAGCCATGTCTCATAATGTAGGCTCAGTTGTGTGGAGGAAACAGTTGTGCTGTGTGGTCAAAACCAGTTGCAAGGAGGCTGGTGTTCACAATATTTGCAAATAGAAATCTTGGTTTTGCTCACATGAAGATGTATGGGTAGTTGGATTACAAGGTCTTCAAAGAGTAGTCTTTTTTAGTGTGATTCTAGTACATCAATAGTCTTCTGTAGATACATATCTTACCACCAGTATTAACACTTCATAAAAATTACGGCCCTCTGTCCTACATCCTTCCCCTTGAAGAGTGCATTGAAGGAGCTAGAAAAGGCAATGGTGGCAAGGAGGGATTCCTTTGTCTGAGGAAATAGGCATTGCTGTTGTATATTTTAAAAATTTATGCTGATAAATTGGTCAATTGTGTGTAAATACATTTTCTACATAATCATTAATACAGGTAGATAGAATAAAAAAATATTTTTTCATTTTGGATAACCAGTCCTTCCTTATGTAGAGAGCTCTCAAAATAGCATATATCACTTTTAAAACCTAAGATTCTTTGGTCTTGTTTGTTTGTTTGTTGAGCTGTACTGGGGGATAGGAATATTATGCTTGATAAATATCTAACCTGAAAACTGAAGTTAGATACTAGTGACTGGAGATCTGCTCTTTAGTGAATTTCACTCTTTCAATCTACATCTCTCCTATTCAAATTAGCCTTGATCCAGTACCATGTTCTTTTATTCCATATATCATTGGGATTACTAACTTTTTAATTTGTTTGCTTTCTTTTTAGGATTGAATTTGCAACAGGATTTTTATTCTCAAAAGAAAAAATGTTGGTATATTGGAATAGCTGCTTCCATGCTTGTTTTCCTTGAGGATATTTTTTTTTTCAGTTGTTGCCATTTTGTGCCTTTCTTTGGTGCTGGAGGTTACCTCAAGTAACAGAATGTTTACTTCCCTTGAACCAAATTAATTTCAACAGTAACTTTTACTAATTCAGTTTTAAACGTATGTTATTTCCTTCCATATTCTTCTGTTCAATTATTGGTACTGTTTTGCATCATCCTATGTTAGAGAAAGCTGTCCTTCATCCTGGTAACAAAAGATCATACAGGAATTTTTGTAAGGCAGCCAAGAGTCTGTTCCCTTCCTTGCCTGTGAGGAATTCGGAAGTTTTTGGCACTGATTTGGTTCTGTGCCATTCCCAGACTCTTCCTTGAGATACCATTTTTCATTACATGCTTGCTGAAAGACTTCTGTATAAGGATTTGTCAGCTCCTTTGAGTCAATTTTCCTTGCCTTTCTTTCCACCTGTTATGAATGATTCGTAAGGGCACTGAACAATTAGGTCCCTATTTTCTTGTCACGGCACCTTGTGTATCTGATTTTCCATGGAATTGAAGACAAAATATGTTCCTTTTAATTTTTTTGTTATGTAAAATTAGTAGATTTTCTTCCTGTTAATGAAGTGGGCCCCCTTCTTGCATGGTTTCTGTCAGTGTAGGGGGTTTGACAGTCCCAAAGGGGATTGAATTATAAAAAAAATACCCGTTTTGCAGAGCAATTAACCCACATTGAACTCTTACAGTATATTGCATTACCCCACTGCTGGAAGTTCCTAAACAATTTGTATTGTGATATGAATACTTACTTATCCTTGGGATGCCTATCATTTGTTAGATACGAGAGGTAACCTTACAAGACTGCTCAGTTAAAGTGATAGCTAGAGAATGGAAAAGAAAGGATTTGAAGAATATCTCCTGTTTTGTTTTACATGGTGCTGTCTTTGTGCACACATTTTAAAACAAACTTTTCAAATTAAGATGAAAAAACTTGAATGCTGAAATTAAAATCACACTTCTTTGAAAAACAGGATTGCCTTGAGAAAGTATTGTATTTTACAATACAACATATGTAATATAACAGAATACAATATGTGATATATTGTTAAATTATTTTTATTAATTTGCTAACTTTGTGACTGCCAATTCAACCTTTTAATTTTAAGTTTTATTTAGTAGGAAAACTGTTGCTTAAGATTAAACTGTCCAGAAGCACTTGTCCATTACTGCTTGCACCACATTGAGAAGGAGTGTTAGGTTAGAAAGTTGAGAGTTTTGATGGGAAGGCTTGAAATGTATAGGTTATGGGTAAGGAACTCCTTTGAGAGAGGAGAAAGTAAAGAGATTTTTGTGCTTTTTCAATCATTTTGTACCATATTGTTAATCAAAACAGTCAATTCTGCAGTATCAGTGCGGACATGTAACAGATAGGCCTGTCATTCTGTTCTTCACATTGCTTTCTGTAAACTTGGAAACCTGCCACCTTATTGCCATAAGTCCAAATTCAGGACAGAATATCGCCTCTGATGAAGTTTTGTGTTTATGGTAATAAATAAGATGGACATAAATCAGTGTGATATGACCTGATGAATTAAAAAGGGGAGATAAGGCAAGAAAACTAAATACCTTGATACCTGCCTCCATAGTTTACCTTGCCGAGGAGCTCAGAACTTTGGTAACCAGTGGGGCTACATTTATCTCCATGTCTCTTTACTATAACCATTAGACTAGTAGTAAATAAAAGATGATGCAAAAAAACATATCAGCAGTTAGGTATTCAGAAGAACTGGGAGGAGGTTATGGAAGTGATGTGACAATGTGTGCTGTTACCCACAGATGCAGGTGAGGACACCTCAGTTTAGGAGCTAGTAAGGATTCGGTTTGTCAAGACACTGCACGTTTCATATGCTGTAGACCTTCTAAGGAGATGTGCTGAAGATATTCAGCACATGCAAGTTCCAAACAGACTCCCAGTTTTTTTCAGAAAATGAGAAGTTGGAACTGGTTGGAAAAGCTGAGCCTTGCATACTTTGCTTTGGCAACTCCTCTGGCCACTAACGTTGTTCTAAAGATTGCATAGGGTCTATTTCAGTCTTGGAAGTAGAATTACGTCTGCAGAGTAATTTTTGTCTGATTTTAGGAAGCTGATGGGAAGAATCCCTCTTATCAGCCTTAGGCAGAAATATGTTGTGTAGTAAGTTTTTACTTTATCTGTTTTAATTGAAACTACAATGAAGATCTGAACTCTAAACTAAAATTAGATACAGCCACACAAAATATGAGTTATTCTGTGGAGAAGCCACTTTCTCATTCTGACTCTACATGGAGAAGAATATAATCAAATTTCTTTGAAGCTTGAAGTTAGGTCATGGCTTTCAGTTTCCATTTAGTATGTCTCCGTCTCTTTGCCCTTGCCAAAAAATCAAAAAAAGAGAGAAAGTTTGGAATCATAACACTGTAGGAGCTAAGGTAGGATCTGATAGACTTAAGCATGACTGTTTTGAGGAACAGCACCTGTTCCAGTGCTGTTAAAAATAAACATACTGATTTTTTTTATTTTTTTTTTTTATTCTTATGCTGCCAGTCAGAAGATAGTGATTTGGTTTCAAAATAATTCCCTGATTGTTTCCAGTGCCTAAACCTTTCAAAGGTTGCATAATTTCTACCTTAAGCAGTAAAATAAGAAAATCCCACAGAATCTGAATTCTTTTCTTAAATCCCACTGGCCTAATTTATTTTCACTTATACTCCTAGTTAAAATATTTTAAGAATCTGTTTGTATTCAAACGAACCCTTGCATTTATCACACCTCATATCATTTAGCCTAAAATGTCATGGCCTGTAGAATGGTGTGTAAAAACGGAGGTTCCCCCACTGCAGTTTTGTAATCCCCAGGATTGCTATAAAATATAGTACCTCGTGTTGCTTTCAAAAGAATTTACTGGCATTGTTCTTGTTGCTTAACAATTAAATGTGGATGAACTTCCAAATGCTTTTTTGTAAACTTGAACCAACCCTGTTTTTTTTACTGATACTATCTGACATTAAATAAGTAAACAAACAAAAATGTTAAAAAAAAAACAAACAACAAAACAAAAGCAAAACAAAACAAGAACCAAAAGAAATATTTTGAAAGATTCTTAGCAAACACAACGCTTTTATTGCATCTTACATTAAACAGCTGTGGAATACAACTGTGGGCTGTGTATAGACCTTTTTAGTTCATATCTGAAGGGATCATTGGTTTATCTATTCGTAGAGGAATTAAATTGAGGGTAGTGAAAAGAAATCAAGAAGAGAAAGGAAAAAAAGTAGGGAGATGGAGTTGAGATATAGGAAAGACAAAATAAAAGTATGATATTCAAGGGAAACAAATCTGTCTTTACTGAATATTTCCTTAAGAAACCTTTAGGTAAAATAAGTACTATATAAAAAGATTGCAGTATTAATTGGGAAAAAATCTGCATGTTTTCAAGAGTGCTTAGCAAACCAATTATTTATGAGAAGTATAATATTCCATTGTTCAAATGGCAACTTATGTACTGAAAGATAATTTTTTTAGTATTTTAGTTGTTTTTTTGTTTTTTTTTTTTTCATTCTGAAGTCCAAGAGGCTGGTATTAACTCCACTTAAGCATGTGGTAATTACATTTCTAATTTTTTTTTTGTTTGTTTGAGAATTGTGAAGTATGAGGAGAGGACTTCATTTCTTTCAGGTGAAAAATAATTTTCTGTGCCATTTTAAATGAATCTTCAAATGATGATGTTCTGGTTTTCTTGTTTGTTTTTAGCTGCACTTTTAATCGTATACCCTTTTAAATATAATCAGAAGCATCTTTGAATACTTCATCAGAATCCTCAAAATAGCTTATATTTCATGGTTTTTAAAATGTGGCGTTCAACATATTGTGTTGTATATGTTGGATTTAATATGTAATTCATTAAATTATGTGCTTCATGACTGTAGGAAAGCTTCAAAATTTATTCTACCCAACTGTAATCTTTCCATCCTTTACTATCTTTATTCAGATACTGGATTAGGCAGCCCCTAAAACTGGTTGGTAAATTCACATGGCCTGTGGGCTTTGTTAAAGAAAACAGTATATTTTATATACTGTTGTATTTATCTTTTGGCTATAATATTTCATCCATGTAATCAATGGCTTAAACCTAACACCTGATTTTCTCATATATCGAAACCATTTTGTCATACAAACAAGTTGCTACAGAACCAGTTCCCTTTTAACTAGCTATGTTGATTTTTGTATCTAGGAACTGAAGTACAGTTCACTTAGATTTCCACAGAGCTGTATGCAGTAGCCACACATATGAAAATTGATTATTGAATATGTGATCATAGCTATTTCCTGGCATGTGATGTTCTTAAGGGTTTGATGTGGTTTTTTTTGTTTGTTTGTTTGTTTTTTAATTATTTCTGATGAAAGAAGATGAGGAACTATTGTGCTTAGTAGCCAAACATAGACTTCATAGCACCAACAATGATATAAAATTGCTTTAATCTGAACTACTGTTAGTCTAAGCAGTTAATGTCTTTTGGGTGCACAAAAGACATTAAGACTGTACAGGTAAATTGATTATACTTCTTAATCTGTGCTCATGGAATCACAGAACATCTTGGGTTGGAAGGGGCCTCAAAGCCCATGCCGCCCCAACCCCTGCTGTGGGCAGGGCTGCCCCCCACCAGCTCAGGCCTCCCAGAGCCCATCCAACCTGGCCTTGAGCACCTCCAAGGATGGAGCACCACAGCTTCTCTGGGCAGCTGTGCTAGCACCGCACTACTGCTGTTTCCAATAGTTTTCACACAAACTTCCAGCATTTTGCTTTGTCAGTAATTTTTGTTTGTTTTCTAGTTTTGATTCAATTTGGTATATGTTTGAGATGGATAAGATACAATTTACTTTCACCACTAACTGATAAGTGCCTCTGTCATTAATTAATAACGCATGTCTTTTTTTTTTAAAGTAATTTCATGTTGAAACAAATCTAGTAGTTGCTGGCTGATAGGTAAGATAATGCTGGCCACATTCAGGAGAACATTGAATTAAGAGAAGTCAATCGCATTTCACTTCTGTACGCAGATATTGACCTGGTATATGATAGAAAAAAAAAGCATAAAACCCCCCCAAACTTGTCTTGGTAAACTTCATTGAATGTAGCCTTTTGTGTACTCTTCGAATTCATCATTAATCTGTTTTTAATCTTGCATTTCTGAGCACAGTTTGAAATTAGTAAGTTGTAGTGGTTGAATACTAGAGAAAGAATGAGAGGGAGCTTAAATCTCACTTCCTTTTGTCTGTGCCAGATCAGCTGACTTGAAATGTGTAAATGACACATATATCTGATGTATGTCATTAAGAGTTTTCATGCTTTCTCTATATTTTCTGTTATTTCTGCCAGCTTATTATCCCTAAAACCAATGAATACTTTCTAAGGCTAGAGAATGGGTTCAAACTTGTTTTCACAGTATGAATAAATAGTTGTGTCAAGTTTAAAATTCAGCACAATTCCATTATTTTTTTTTTAAATAACAATAGTAATAGTTCAAGAAAGTGAAAGCCAAAAGGAAAGAATGAACTCATAAAATTAAATTATTTTCGGCTGCTGGTTACAGAAGCATCTTTCCTACAGTTTTATGCAGATATGGGAATAGGTGAGAAGAGATGGGCGTAAATGTCTTCTGGGGATGTCTGCAGGCATAGATAGATCGTTGTCTTATTTAATGGTAATTGATTTTAATCTTCAAGACTCACCAGGAAATTCTACCAAGTATTTCTATACATACTATCTAATAAACAGCACAGAACAACGGTTCGCTATGAAGATTTTAGGTGCAACACAGTCAGAGTTTTTGGAGTGAAGATGGAAGAAGAGGAGAAGAATAAATAAACTTGGAGTAAAATTGAAGACTTCATTTTATGAAGTCCAGATCAGTCAATAAGTGGGTTCTGATAAATGTTGGCTGTAACATTATTCAGTCTGGGGAAAGGTCTGCTGGTCCATCATTAGCTCTACAAGGAAGGTTTATTAATGCTCCGGATTGTTCTGGTTGTTTTTTGTTGTTATTTGTTTTGTTTTCAGTATGGCATGAGTGCAGAAATTAGGCAGTTTTGGGTGTACAGAAAACTGGAACATTAGGATTCTGCCTGATAAATTGTTATTAATCTAACGTACCCATTAGAATTTTCAACATTCAGCAGTGATCAGAACAGATAGTATATAGTCATTTGCGCGTTATTTTTCAATAGTGACTGAATAAACTCAGCCCAAAAAATCTGGCTAAGAACTATAGCCCTTTACATGTGAAGGAGATAAATATTCTACAGTCAGCAGAAGCTGTAATTGAAGATATTCATAACAATAGGATTAAATTGGTTTGGGGGTGGAAAACAGTAATTTGTGCTGATGCATTAGCTTAATAAACTGGTGTGCCAACAGTAGAGGTTAAGAAGGGTGAAAATGTTCTATTTTGATGTTTTGCCAAGTTAAGCATAGAAATACTGTGAGCATGAACCAAGTGAAATGGAATGCTTTCTATTGGCTGAAGTTTTTCTTTGAGTTTCAAACTAGGAATCTCAGTGAATGAGTGATAATTCATGAGTGGTAAAGTGTAACAGTAGATAAGTGCCCTTCCTGCCCTGCTTCCTCTCCCACTGAGGAGAAATTGCTGAGCAAAAAATTGAAGTGCTGAGGTGTTTATTTTAGCGCTGAGAAACACTTGTTACTTCAAATATTTGCCTGCTTGTATATCATATCTATTATATCAGATGTGCCACATACAAATTAGACATGGCTCATAAAGTGTGGTAACCCTAGATTTTTCGAGATTTTGAATGTAAATTTTCCCTTTATTTAACTGTTCTCTAACTCGTGTCAAGGAGACTTTCTACCAATGCAAGGCTCTATAACTTTAACTAATATCCTCAGTGGATTTCTTCCCATACTTGAAACATACACCTTATTCTGTTCCTCACTTAAATGTATTTTATATGTGTATATACGCATTTAGAAGGTGTTACAACAAGAAATTTAGAAACAAAGATAGTGATTACTGGGTCCAGAACCACTTATCTTAATCACTTGGCTTGATATGCAGCTGCATTTACTATCTATCATGCCCTTATTGGAAATAGAGAAGTTTCTTTACAGTGATAGTAATTATACAAAGAAAACATAAGCTAGATTCACATTACTAGATCCTAGATGAGAGATGTATAAAATATAAAGAAACCAGAAGTCAAACTACCTATAATTTCTTTTTCACTTTTCCTTGTACTATGAGATAGTTCAAATAAACATTTAATGCAGAATGTGTTTATCTCTCGCTCCGTGTTTAATGGCTGTTGGTGTAGGAGACTTCACAGCATGTGTTATTTTGATGGAAGAGACAGTTAGGTTTTGGCAGGCTGTGTTCCAGGCACCCTCCTCTGGACTTCACAGAAGAGATGCCAGCTCTCTTGCAGGCTAGCCTGTTAGGCATGTTGTCTCATTTTAGCTGGGTGTATAGTCAGCAGGCAGTAAGATCAGCAAGTAAGGCAGTAAGATAATGCAGCACTGGGTGATATGAATGAACTAGTCTTCAGTAAACCATAGTGTGTTTTTTTTTTTCTGTATTTAGTAGAGTCATTAAATACCGATTTACAAAAATCTTTTTGTGAATGTGTTTATAAGCTTCAACCACATAACTAATTAATAAAACTAAATGGGAAAGGTTGTGTATTAAGAAGGCTGTTAATTTTAAAAAATCACAAACTTTCATTGTTTTACTTTCAATCTATTATGTACTTCAGTATTACTAAAGATCTTTTTTTATTTGGTGATATTAATGTCATCAAGGGAGTGAGCTGTGAGGCAAAAATATTTGCTTAGTGTGTTTTCAGTTTTATGTGTTCTAGTAAATCTGAGGTCCTTCGTTCTGGTTTTTAGGTTTTGAAATACATTAACCATCTTATGCATTGGCTCTTACCCACCTCGTTACAAGAAGGGTAGGAATATGATCCCTAGATGTGGTTTTGCCTAAGTAGGTGATTATTTGTGTGTATGCCATTTGTGCATAGATTTCCGCACTGTACCATATTACATACTCCTAGCGTTACTTACATGTACATACAGTTTTTTTTATGTGTGAATGAATTCTGGAGAGTGGTTTTGAAACACTGATATTCGTGTTACTAGGGACATGTGTGGTGTCTGCATTATTTGCCAGTAATCTGAGTTGGATTTGGTTTCCAAAAATGTGAGCTAGTTCTATGCCCACTCTGATTTTACCTACGTAAGTTTTAAACCACCAGCTGTATGGCAGATGCTCATATTAAGGTCTTGCGTTTCAAGCAGAACACAAGAAATTCTTAGCATACCTTACTTGCTTCTACTGCCAATTTTTTCTCCTTCAGATTCAGCCAGTCCGTAATCTTGGATATATAACAGTTTTGGTCTTTTGTCAAAACATACTGACTAGAACCCGTTTCCCTTCTTCAATTTCTCCTCCTCTCTGTACTGCTTTCTTTTCCGCTAGACTGTAGTTCATAGGTAAGTTTGAGTGGGGAAAGAAATTCTATTCTGCTTGTTCATCTCATTCAAGTAAAAAATTTGTCACTGCCTGCCTGAAACGATAATATGTTTATATTTTGTTTTGCTCTTCACTATGTCCAAATCTTTAGTTCTTTTGATCATTCAGGAGTCCAAGGAACTGTCAACCTCAAGTAGATTGTATAAATAAATGGCATAAGTAGCTTGATTTTCCAACAGTAGAGGCCTTTAGCCTGCCCTTCTTGGAGACCAGCTTCTTTATTTTTGGTGGCCATGCTTGATCTAGTTGGTTTTACAAGTTGGTTTTGCATTTTTCCTTTATATTTTTTTTTCTCTGAAATTATTTTTTTTAATTATCTCATCTAGTTGCCTATCATCATCTAAAGCCTTGTTTTTATGGTGCTACAAGAGTTTCCACAAATTTAAGTTCTGCATGGAAACTAACTCATAAATTAAGGAGAGAAATAGTCCCAGCCATAAAGTACTTGGTATAATATTTTCTTTGCCGTATTTCGTCTGCTGCTTCAAGACTGACTTGCATATGTTTTTACTTGCGTGTCGAATCACTTCTTGCTGAGGCTGTGTGTGGCTTTATGGGTAGTTACAAAGTAGAACTTGATGCATGAGTGGGGCCTGAAGTTATTGTTTGTATCTGGGCCATTTTCCAGCTTTCTTGTTTTTTTTTTTTTTCTGCAAATCTACAATTGTTATCAGTAGGCTCTAGTTATACAAATTGAGACTACGCACTGCAACGGAAAGTATAATTTGACCTTCCTTAATGTGGGAATTTGACAGTCCAACATGCGTTTTCTTTAATAAATTTTTTTTCTTCCTTCATGTACTTCAGAATTTTGCTTTCAGGATAAAAAGCACTAGTCTCTAAATATATTTATTTATTTTGTGTATACATCTGATAGAAGATATTTGGATTTTTTGTTTAGAATGTGCTCGGGTACACTTGAGTATGCAAAATGTATTTGCATTTGTAAGCTTTAATAACATAAGCATGGGATGGCTTATGAAAGGAAGCAAGTTTTTTTCCTAGTCTTTTATATGACAAAATTTAATCTTTTGAAATGGCTTCATGATGCTTTAAGGCATTCTTTTTGTACATTTACATGAATAAGTTGATAAACAAAATTGTACTCTGATTTCTTTATGCTTAGAATTTGAGCAAGCTTAGTCCTGTTCTGGGTACTATCAGTAATAATTCTCAAGAATCTTCCCTGATGTTTTTAATATGTGAATATTATGCTGTGTGTTTTCAGGGACAAATGATAGCATTCCAATAAAGCTGGGTTATAACTTTGTAGAAAAGTGTAATTTGTTCATCATCCTTCTAACTTCAGTTGTAATTTCATGCTTTTTTTCTTTACAGGTTTCTGATAGACTAAAACTGGGAAAATTTTGAGGGAGCTCTTTCTCATTTTATTGATAGAGATTTACTAAAATAACATTATTTCAGTGCTTAGGAGGATTTGACTTCTTAGGTTTCATTTTTAAAATTATCTCAAAAAATTACTCAAATGAAATTTGTTCATCAGGTTTTAAGTGACACCAGTTCAATTGCCCTCTTTATCGGAAATTTCTAGTTCTATGTGTATCGTAGGATGTTGAATAAAAATTACAAAATAAGGAGGAGTATAAATGCTTGTGGAAAATATAGTTTCTTGGATAGTATAATGCAACAGAGGTGCAAAAGTAGAAAGCCAAAGATGTACCCTCTTCCATGTGAACATAATGATCAGCAAGCATCTTTCTAAATTGCTTTTGTGTGGTTATGTTACACACCTTAAAAGAAATGTCTGAAGCAAAAGTTGCTGGCCCTCTGGAAACCAGACATTTATGCTAATGTTTAAAGGAGAAGAATGCTGTAGAGGATGGTGAGAAATGGTTTATGCTGAATTTTTCTGAATAAAACATGGTATATGATACATAATTTCTAGAAGTGTTACACAGGGCGGGTGTAGAACATATGATTTCTGATTCATAACATGGAAGACTTCTGATTAGTTGCTTCTAGGTTACTACAAAAAGAAAGTTGTTCTCTCGATATTTGGATATTTGTTTCTAATAACACAAACTTTTTGATATTTGTTTATAGGAATGTTTGTATTGTGCCCAATAGAAATGTAAGCAAGAGGAAATCCTTGGAAGCTCAGCTGGGAATACAGGTTGCACCCTTTGACCCACTCCCTACTGAATTGAAGTGGGTTTTCTGTTCTAATTTAATTGTGTAACAGTGTGGCAGAAAAAATGCCACTTCTGAAACTCTTTCAGTTATCCTTCTGCATGGTTTTGGAAAGAATAAATGAAGCTTTCTCCGTGTATCCTATATATGCCTTTGGTTGTTCCAAGCATCTTTTTGAACATAAGCTCAGTTTCATCAGCTCTAAACTTCTGGCTAGAAATTATCCCACAAATCCCTTGTTTATGATGTTTGACAAGACAACACCTTGAAAATACTATCGAAGAAAAGGGTAACAGATCTTCCAGTAAACTCTCTGAATGTTGTGAAATACCACCCAAAATTTTTATACCTTGTCACAACATCCTCTCACAATATCCTCCTCAAATAGCAGCAATGTCTAGAACTAGGAATATAGTTGAGCAACTACTGTGCTTCTGGCAGCTGTAGCTTCCAGCTCCACTTGGATACATCTCTACACGTATGAAACTGCTGTATAAAATACATGTCTCTAGAGGCCCAAGTTTTGGAGACTATAGTTTGTAATCTGGTAAGGGTTGCCATTCGTTATGTTTGTATTACAGCTTCTGCCAAGTACTTAGGACAGAATTATGGAAGTATGAAGTGCTTAAACAGAGACCTTGAGAAAGAATTCCTCCGAGGAAACAATATTTCCTTACTGTGGTTAGGTGACTGGATGACTGTATACCACTATTTCATTTGCACTGCATAGGATAAGTGGTGGTTCATGTGGGTGGCTCATTGGTTTGTTTTGCTAGGGATGCAATATTTCCTTTTTGTGCACTGTTACTCCTGGTAGGTAATTTAAAGGTCAATTTGTGATAGTTGCTGCTCTTTTACTGCGATAAGAGCACTGTGTCCTTCCCAGGAATGAGTGACACAGACGAGGACAACCATTTTCAAGTACTGCCCAGTAAAAAATTGCAGATTACCAGAGAAACCCCCTGTATAGTTCTCTGGAAAAATGCAGCTAATTGAAAGGAAAAATCTTTTGTTAGATACACATAGCATTCCTTCTTTGTGGTTGTATACGGGGAATTGTCATTGGTGCAGTTACGTACAAGAAGCTCTAATTTTAGAAATTTGTTTGAGTTGAGATTGTAGCAGATCATGCCCCCATTTCAGGGGGCGTGATGAAAAGCAATTTGCAGTCCTGATTCAGACTGATGTAAGCAGTTAGAAACTTTCATGAAAGCTGAATTTTGGAAGTGTCTGTATTCCTCGCTGAGAGACCAACTACTAACCTGCAGACATTTTCACTTGCTCAATTTTAGTCAATGTCAGCAGAGTATAAGATTTTCATTTGAGCTTAGTAATCCTGTTTAGATGAGTTTTCTCTGGAAACTGACTAAAAAAGAGAAGACGTCTAGGAGAGATAAGCGTGAAGTACTAAGTGCTCTACAGCAAGCATGAAGATAAGGGGCTGTGTGTGGAGGAGGGAAACCTGATTATTTTTCTCTTCATCAGCACTCAAAAATTTATATAATTGTTCAAACTCTGTGCTTTTAATTGACATCTCTCATGATTGTCAGTTGGTGCTTTGTCTAAATTGTCTAAATCATAGTTGTGAAATTCTATTCAAGAAACTGCTGCTTGCTACTGTCAGGGGAGTGGAGCCATCAAGATAATTTCTTTCACTGGTATTAGAGCTGTGCTTTTTAAAATGATATAAACTTCTCATCTTAACACAGTTATTAGCATTTTTGTTAAATGTATCAGAAAGCTGCCTGAAAATTGGTATCTGCATAGGTGACAGTAACAGCAATTTTACAATCCAGTTACTTTATACCAGAGGTGTGAAACAGAGCATATCTGTCTTATTCATGGAATAGCACTGTTTGAAACTCTTGATTTAATTTGTGTTAGATATGCCCTGATGCAAATGGCACCCTGCTAATATTAGAGAACAATGTGGGGAAGAAAGAACTGGAAATGTCAAACAAGTGTTTAACAATAAGAGAAGAGTGTGTAGAAAGAGATGCTTGCAGACTTCCCTAGTCAAAATACTGACATGGAGTACTTTATTTGGCATAAGATAGTTATAACTACTGTAGTCCTGTGAAATCAATCTTGATCTGAATCTTAGAATCACCAGGGTTGGAAAAGACCTTCTGAGATCATCTAGTCCAACCGTCCGCCTACCACCAGTATTTCCCCACTAAACCATGTCCCTTAGTACCACATCTAACCATTCCTTGGACATCTCCAGGAACAGTGGTGATACAACCACCTCCCTGGTCAGCCTGCTCCACTGCCTCACCACTCTTTCCAACCTGAACCTCCCCTGGCACAACTTGAGGCAAGTTACATGGGAGATGAGGCCAATCCCCACCTCTCCACAACCTTTTTTCAGATAGTTGTAGAGAGTGATAAGGTCAGGAGAAGAGGAGGCTCAGGGAAGACTAAACAATCCCAGTTCCCTCGTCTGCTCTCCATAAGACTTGTGCTCCAGACCCCTCACTAGCTTCATTGCCCTTCACTGGACATGCTCCAAGGCCTGAATATCTTTCTTGTAGTTAAGGGCCCAAAACTGAACACAGTGCTCAAGGTGCAGCCTCACCAGAGCTGAGTGTAGGGGGACAATCATCTCCCTTCTTCTACTGAATACACTATTTCTTATACAAGTTAGGATGCCTTTGGTCTTTTAAGCAACCCAGGCACACTGCTGGCTCGTATTCAGCCAAGCTTTGACCATCACCCCAAGATCCATTTCCTCAACACGGTCTTTCAGCCACTCTGCCTGGGACTTTTATGGCCGAAGTGCAAGACCTGGCACTTAGTCTTGTTGAACTTCATCCCACTGGCCTCAGCCTATCAATCCAGGTAGCCCAGATCCCTCCATAGGGCCTTCCTACCCAAGGCAGATAAACACTTCTTGCCAACTTGGTGTCATTTGTAAACTTACTGAGGGTGCACTCATTCTCCTTGTCCAGATCATCAATAAAGATATTATACAGGATAGTCCCCAATACTGACCCCTGGGGAACGCCACTCATGACTGGTCATCAGCTGGATTTAACTCCATTCACCACCATTGTCTGGGCCTGGCCATCCAGCCAGTTCTTTATCCATCAGAGAGTGTACCTGTCCAAGCCATGAACTGCCAACTTCCTCAGGAGAATACTGTAGGAGACAGTGTCAAAGGCTTTGCTGAAGTCTAGATAAGCTACATCAACAGCCACGAGGAGGTCGTTTGATCATAGAAGAGGATGAGATTGGTCAAGCAGGACCTGCCTTTCATGAACCCATCCTTACTGGGCCTGATCCCTAGTTGTCCTGTACCTGCCACGTGATCTCCCTCTGTTCCACAATCTTCTCTGGCATCAAAGGCAGGCTGACAGGCCTGTAGTTTTCTGGATCCTCTCAGTTCTGAAGCTTGTATGGCTTCTCTGAATCAGTTTCCAACCAGCACATGCACTGCTGTAGTTCCTGTTTCAGCATGGATTCCTAACCTGAGTTAGCTTGAGTGTTGTGCTTTGCTGCTCCTGTCATTTTTTACTAATACTCGAGCTCATGTAGTGAAAGCTAGTTTGGAAATCCCACATGAATCTGAGTTGCTCCTTTTAACTTACTATGCACATAAAGTCTTGAAGTACGGACCATGTGAGCGGTAAGATGTGTAGATCTACAGACTTGGTTCTAGGAATTTTGTATGCCAGAAAAGTAATCTAAAAATGCTGCCTAGCAATGATACTGATAGAATGATTAGTTCTGCCAAGGATATCTTTAATCTTAATTATAAACAGATGCCTTCCTTTCTGTCTTGTCTTTTAGGGTGATTTTCCAAAAATGGAACCTAACAGTACTTTAATTTTAGCATTAAATATTATTTTAGCATTTCAAATAACTTGTGGGCATACCTGCACGCTTCTTCAAAAGCTCCTTTCTACTTGGAAGTTGAGGGGAGAAGAAAATCCCAAAGATTTCCCTTGGTTTAGGTTATGTTTTAACTTTGTAAATCACACTTAGGAATGTAGTTTAAAGCCTGCAGGAGGTATTTAACAGAGGAATAGCAAAATCTAAAATATGGAAAATTTTAACTTTAGAAAGCAGTTTTGCAGTATTGTACATGTAATATAACTGCAGTATTTGCAGTTTTGTATATGCTACACTTGTTAAGACAAGATTACATAAATATAGCAATTTTTAAGTTCTATTGCCATTTTTAAAAAACAGTTTCTTTTTATTATCCAAACCTGTGTGTAATATCATAATATAGAAGTAATATTATCTAAATGGCAGAAACGTGGATTTGTCATGTAGGTAGTCATGATTTTCTCTTGTTACTTCCTTGGTAAATCCAGCTTTGCCAAGAGAGAAGGACAGATTATTTTTATACTATAGACATTGTTCCAAAACAAACCCTTTCTGTAGTGGTTATCCCTCAATGTAAGGAACATGTTTGGTTTAGATATTGCAGACGTCTGCCAAATGTTTCTTTACCAAGTGTTTAGTGCAATTTGCAATGAGCTGATGAATACTAAATGGTCTTTGTAGAACCTCATCTTTTACATCTTTCTCAGCTGGAGCAAATCCTTTTATCATGTTATTTTGGTGCTGCGTTTTCTATTTAGATGCATTCCATTTTAATTTGCAATAGGTGAGGATAGATTAATATTAAAATGGGAAACTCTTAAAAAGTTGCTGGAAGTGGTAATTGTAGCCTTTCTTCTCTTCTAATTCTTTACGTGTAGATGTACCTAGTTCTCTTTTTATTTCAAAATGTTGCACCTTTCCCCCTCTTTTCTTCCTCAGGCAGGAAAACTGTCCTGATCAATGCAGTAAAAGAAGCTTGGTTTGCTCAAATCACTCTTGCCATGCAAATCCATTTTAAACGTGGTTAGAATTTTGAGGGGAAGGTGGTAGAAGGGATAATCTGTGTCACTAAAATTTCCCCCTTTTTTAAAGTTATATGTACCTATAGTCTCTAGAACTGCCACAGTGGGGTCGTGGATTTTTAAAAACAAAGACTAATTTTACCTCTATTACCTACGCAATCTCAAAGATACAGTTAATAACATTATACATAGTTAATTTTGACGGGAAGCTTAAAAACATGCCAGCTGCTCTTTTTTATTTTGAAATTATCAGTGATAATCAACAGGCTCCTCAGCCCTACAGAATTAAGCTACCCACTTCCTTTACAAGAAATAAAGAAGTCCACAGTCTATTTAGACTCATAAATGCTAGATGAAGGAAAAATGGCTTGGAAAAAAATTCATAAGACATTGAAAATATCCTTTCTAGTAAGGCACGGAGAAGATGGATAGGGTGATAAGTTTTTAAAGTAGGTAGCATTGGGCCAAACTGAGTAAAGACAAGACTTTATTGATGGGAATGTTTTCTGAAAGCTCTGATGTTTGCTTTCAGATTTAGCTGTTGTTTGGACAAGAAGGACTCATATTACTTTTTCAGATCTGTATGAGCGCAGCTTCAAGGTTGCAGATATAAAGAACTTTTACGAATTTTATACTTTCATCTATATTAATTTATTTTTAATGATTTCAGCTGTGTGTTGCTACTGGTAGTAGAACATGCTGACTAGTGTTGATTTCCTAAGCTAGGCTTGCTGTAAAATATGTTTCAAAGTATTTAAACTACTTAACATTTTGTACAAGCCACAAAATTCAGGAGCTTTGAAATCCAATTTTCCTTTTGTGAATTAAAAAATGTATTAATAGAGTTGTCCTTTAAAATTACTTATTCACCTATTCTTTTTCAAATATTGCAAAATAATTAATTTTACTTGTTGATAGATCAGCACTTAAGAGTTAGTTTATTAACTTCATTGTAAGAATTCAGACTAATTTTAACAGGTACTGATCTCTGCGTCACAGCATTTTTCATCCTCTTTTTCAGAAATGCTTTAAGGCTTATATATTACATGGAAAAGTTCCAGATGGATAACAGGTTCTGGAGAATTTAACTGAATAGGTTCAGGAAGCATTTCCGCTACAGGTTGCTGCTGCAGTTGAGCCCTTTCACCCAGTGTGTAACTATTACAAATGTGCTTTAGTGCAACATCGCTTGGTTAGTTAAACCTGTAACTCTCTGAAACAACTGAACTGGATGTCTTCTCAAAGAACCAACCTTGGAAAGTCCTGTGCAAGTTACTGTTACTGAATTTGGAGTGCTAACAGCCAGGGGATTATGTCTTGAGTAGTTCATTGGAAAACACTGTTACTGGATTGTTCCAGTTTAAGAAAGACTGATGAAGGGTGCTTCCAATCAAGGGCATGTTTCAGATATGCTGAACATCTGTCTTCTCGTTCTGACACTTTAAAGAGACTACTGAATCCAGTTCTTAAGAATAATTTGCATATCATAAGCATGCGTTGTAATCAAAACTCATTTGTCTTTGGCCCAACAAATGAAAATTTCTGAACAAGATTCATAATTGTTGTTTAAAAGTAAAATCAATCATTTCTCTGTAATTGCCCAATTTATAACCTTTCCTTTGCCTTGAGTTTCACCTCATAGAACTATGGCAGCCTGCTGTAGGTAGAAAGGAAAAAGAGGAAGGAAAATGGGTTATTTGCTGAAGCATAGGGCATGCAATTGTTGTTTGTTGTTATATGAAATCACAATCAAAATTGACACAAGTTGCTATTAAACTCTATTTCCTGTGTTAAAAAAAGTCAGTATTAGCTAAAAAGAAACCTGCAGCAGTAGATTTGCACATAGACCTTAATGAGCCCAATTGACCTTCTGTGCTGTATTTACAATTGCCTTAAAATTGTAAGCAGATGTTTGAAAAACTTTTGTTAATAGGTCTCTAACATCTGTTTCACCAATGATACTGCCCACCAAAGCAGCTGTAATTAGTAGAGCACCTAGTGCATGCATCTTTTTCTTACTCGAGCAGATGATCATATTTCTCCCTCAGGTTTTAAAGTAAAATCTTATTGGCACTTTTATTTTAATAAATTCTACAGCATTTCTTTTGTAACGTTCTTTCACCAAATGTAGAGTAATGTAATAGTTTTTCCTTGTGAAGTCTTATAAAATGCAGTACAGTACCAATACATCCACTAACACTAGGCAAAATTCAATGGATAGTGAAAAAACAGAAATGAAATACTGTGTGCAACTGAAACTTCTGATAGCATTTGTCCATTTGTGCTGCTCTGAAGCATGATAGAATGTGTGTTTGAAGTGGAAAAAAAGGAAAAATGAAAAGATGAAAATCTTAAACTCTGCCACAGAAAAAGCCAGTGTCATTTGACCATTAAAGTTCTTTTATATGACATACTTTCCATTTGTGTGAGAACACAAAGACTTGTCTGCTTGTTTAGTTTACGTAGCAGTCTTTTCAAAGAAATTGTTATGACAGTCTGCGAGGGTAAAGGTTCAGCTCTAACCTTGTATTTGTTGCCAGCCTTCATAGTCTCATGGCTTCATTTTTTTAAAAAATAAACTACAATTTGAAAGTTATTCTTTAACTCCTACTTTATAAAATGTAATATGGAAAATACAACTGGAAGAGAACTGTGCAAAGCTGCCAATAACATTTCCACTACAGTTGTTTCCATGTGGGCTTCACTGGAGCTAAGTCACTGACAGAGCAATAGCCCCTTTTCCAAAGAGAGGAA
>JAOWBP010000001.1:89695118-89716852 GCA_028571105.1 Tragopan temminckii | reverse complement strand
AAGTATAAACACGCTCGATTTTTGTACTGGAAGGGAAGCCTTCCTTAGACTCTGGTTCGGTTTTAGATTATTGTCTTGGTGTATGCAGTGTTACACAGGGACAGAGTTTTGTCCCTAGAACTCTTATGGTCTTCAGTGTGTAACAGAACAATGAATCTTCATTTACAACTGTGAAAGATAGAAAGTGGATGAAGAGCGTGCTTTGTCTGTAGAAGCCACTGCAAATACAAGCTCACTGTCATCTTATTATAAGATTTTGCTCATTTTTAAAGGGATTCCTGCTCTGTAATAAGTGCTGAATCATGAAAATGTTGGGCTCTTGATGAATTAGATAAGTTTTCCTAAATATGACTTGTTGATACTTAATTATTAAAAATCAGCATGGCTAAGTGGTGAAAATCTGATGTAATTTTGATACAGTTTATGCTATCATTTGAGAAAACATGGTTGTTGTTAAAAGTAGATAATTGAATGTGCTAAGCACATGGCTTGAACTATCTATCTAAAAACAGCTTAACTCTGGCTATAAGGAGCATATTCTCACTGAAGTGTCTGCTTGTTTTTTAATGGCATACTTGTCAACATGTAACCTTAGAATATAGACACCATGGTAACAGTTTTAACACAGTCTCTTTAAAGAGCATAATTGTGTGGAGCACAAATAGAAACATCTTGACTCCTGTAGTCTTTTAATCCACTTAAATAAATGCTTTTCAATCCATCAAGCAGTGTTTTGTTTCTTGTTGAATATCTGTCTGTCTTGAAATGACTTGGAACCAAAGACTAAGCAGGTTCTCTAGGCCCATTTTTTGCAATAGATCTTAAAATGAGCCTTTAGAGAATGTCAGTACTTTATTATTAAATTTGAGCTGAAAAACACTAAAAAAGGTATGCTGAAAATCACTTGGCTATATTATAGTAGAAACATGCTTATAACTGTTGTCTAATTCTAATACAGCAAAATACTTAAGCTTATGCACTGTCCTAGGTGTGTGAGCAACTCACATCAGTGGTACCTTGTAAAATCTACACTTTCGTACCTTTGCTGTGTTAAACAGCTATTAGCTGCTGTGATTCTGTGGTGGTTTCACTCAGTAAAGACAGCAAAATAACCTTTTCCGATAGCGTGTGCCAGGGATTTTGCATAGAACCTGTCTTTCTCTTAAATATCCAAATATCATAGCTGTGTGGGTATCTCTGGGAAGAAGCAGTCCATTGCTGTGCTTAGAGCCCTACTGGGGACAAGCTCTGTTTCCTGCCTTTGGAAAATCTTCAGGATTGGTTATGGAAGAGCCCTGCAGCAAGGTACGTGGAGTCTGGACTTAGTATATTGCTCTTTGGAGAGCTTTCAGGTTTATATGAACAGTCTCTGGTATGCAGCTATCAAAATGCAGTAGAAATAAGTAACGTTGCTGCTACACGTGGCATCAACGAAGTGGCTTAATGTGGTCTCATCTGATATCTTTTATAATTCTGGCAATGCTTTCACCAAATGCAGTTCAATAATTTACCCTTTCTGAGATGTGATGACCCACTTCTTGACTGTGATAATAGTAGTTTATTTTCTATAAATGTCTTATCTTTGTAACTTGATAATAATTGATGTTCTAGGATGAGAAATTGAGTGCGAAATGACAGGCAGCGCAGAAAGATGAGTCTTGAAAATTATGATATCACCATTGTCTACGTGGTTATTTTAGTATAAATTTAAATTATCCTGAACTGCTAGTAATGTGGGGGAAAAAAAGTTGAATTTCTTTACTTATGAATATATCTTTTTGTTTAGGAATAGCATTACCTGAAAAACACTGCATATTGTTGGCCAGTGTCTTTACTTATGCAATAGCAACACAACCTTTTCGCTCCTAATGGATTTCAATTTCATTGCCTAATGTAGTAATTAGGACATAAAAATACATTGTCAGTTTAGCAAATGGAAGTACCTTTAGGTTCACAGCACCAGAAACATTTGTTTCAAAATCTGAAAACCAGTCCATTTGAACAAAATCACCGACTTTTCTTCAGCATGACTTAATTCTATAACTACAGGAACGTTTTCACATGTTGTGTCTCTTAGGTTATGAGAAAATGAGAATTCCCCTGAGTTGTTTTTCTAAGGACATTGCATAATTATGGTGAAAGATCCGACTTCACACAAGTGTGTAACTCCCATCTTATTAATATGTATGATTCAAAACGATGTTCCCCTTCCTACTCCTCTGTGTCTCCCTTAAAATAAATAAAGTTTTGAATGAACTGTATTTTATTAGGAGGAAGTACAGCTTCTGTTTCTTTTCCTTTCTTACTTCAAATACATTAGTGAAGTACTCCTAACTTTCAGTTACAATCTTCTCACTTAAGGTTTGTTTCATACAAGAGTTGTATTTTTAGGTTTCAGTGCTGTCCTGAAGAAAATTCTTACGTTTTCTTTTATTTTTTTAATCTCCATGTATTTGTACAGCTTTACTCACAATATTCTTTCACAGATAAATCATAAAGTATTAGTTTCCATCTTCATATACTTGATAGTTATAAAAGATCTTGCAGAGCCAGTTTCATCCCAACTTCCCGTTTGAAGGGTATTTTAACTAAAATCAATTTTACTATGCTTCACAAATGAGCTATTTTATTATTTTTACCTACTTTTTTATGAATTATATCTTTTTGGGATTCTACTAACAAACTATTAAGATTGAAAACCAAAAATTCTAGAAGACTGACACACATTTAAGTTTTTGCATTAGTATTTATCAACTTACAGGAACAAAAATACTACTAGCATAAAGACACTATGACAGAAAAGTGGTGACTGAAGTGGAATTACTTTATGTTGTTTAGCTTGTCTTACTAATTTGTCTATGTAATTCTGTAATCAAAGTGTTAAAAATTAAAAAGCACTTTGTCACTTTTATGGCTTTCTAAGTTTCTATTGTTTTGAGTAATATGAGAAAATCACTGTGTAATTTTCCAGATTGAAGTGTGTGGTAGGAGCTATTTAGCTGTACGATTTCCTTTGAAAAGTCAGTCCTTAGCTTTTTAATTGCCCTGCTGAGTACTAAATTAACTTTTAATTTAGTTTTCACTTTTTACTTAATTGTTCCTAATATGTTTTTTTTTCCTTAGCCATTTCTTGTGATTCAGGTATTTCTATAAGCAGAGACTTTATCCCATTGAACATAGGCAAACATACGCCAGTCTATTATGTTGTGGAAAATATATGCTTCGGTCATTTTCTGTGATTTTAGTGTATGAAACATTTTAATAACAACATTGCAGTATTCCAATAGGCCTTCTGTTCCCTTTTAGAAAGAGTAAATTTATCTCATTTTTGTTGAGGAAAAAAAAATGTGTTAGAGCATTTTTTTTCATCTTTAAGTAGGTCAGTTTGTGGTATTCGGAAATAGTGGAAAATACTAGTTTTGGTTTCCATCTGTTATTAAAACATCTTCAAGATGGTGCTTGTGCACTGATTGCAGGATTATATCACAAAAGCAGACCCAATTGAAATTTAGTTGTACAGACAGCTTAATAGATTGTGTGGTATAAATCCTTTCTCCCTTGTGAGGGTGTGAATTGCTTACTATTGAATTGCTCTCTTGCCTTGCACATTATATTCTGGATTTGTTTACACTTAGATGTAGGCATTATAATGAGTTGACTAAAAACTAGCTAGTTGTAGTATGATTTCAGGCAGTCATAGAAAACTTTTGCCAGAATCTTTTGGCCTAGGAAACTGTATTCCATTCCTTTTCTGAATTTAAGGCATCCAGAAGATAGACATACCATAATTCTTCATCTGTTGTGCTAAGAAAATTGCAGTGCATTTTAATGACAGGGATAGACAGCATGCATGTATAAGGAGAACATGACAAATGAGTTTGTAGAAGTGGCACACAGCCTCATTGCTTTTTCTTCTCTTGTTCTGTGTCACATTTTATTGACTTACAAATGAAACAAAGATTGTTCTTACCACAAGATTTATTCTGTGACTCTGAAATTAAGATATATGCTCTGTAAACTATAGTTCACTGTTAGAAATAAGTTTTATGACATAGTTTTTAAATAACAGTGATGGACATACGTTTTATTTTCTAAACTTTGAGGAGCATAAAATCATATAAAATGTCTGTTTTTAATGCCCTTTTCTAAAATATGTTGTGAATGGTGTGTCTTTTATCAAGATATCCGTTCAATCCAGTTTTGGTGTCACAACTGCTTCTATTATATTTGACACGCTGAAACTGCCAGAAGATTCTAGATTTACAGAATGCAAAGGGTTTGCTTTTAGGTTCTTTCACTGATGCTTCAACCACACAGTGTCAATTATACACACATCTGTATATCCTCTTCATCTGTAATCTCTCCTGAGTTAATATGGTTCTAATGCTCTCTCATAATTACTGAGGAAATTTTCCTTATAATATAAAATGTCTGTTTTATTTTATTATCCATCTTCTTTTACTGTTTGTCTTTGTTGATGAATAAGTACTCTGATTTTGACCTGTGAGACTTTTGATGTTGCTGCCCTCTGAGCAGAAGGAATCCAGATGATGCTTAGCCTGTCCAGAGGTTTCCTTTCATTATAGTTTGTCAGTGCTGAAATTGCTGACTCAGACACAATGTTCACTTAAAAATTCTGGATATTGTGCAAGTTTATCATGGCGTACAGCCTGAATGTGCATTTGAAATGTTATTGGCAGTCATGAAATTAAACATTAGTGTATTAGAAGTGCAAAGTTCTCATGTTGTAATTTGATAATCTGCTTTTGTTTTTGAACTGCTAGAAAACACGTCTAATTGTAATTGCTTATGCTGTATTGCTGTAGCAGGTTCTGTATAAGTTTTGTGTGTAAATACTAGGTTAAAGCAGGCTCGAGTATCCTTTTTTGTTGTGGATTTGCAATGTTACAGAAACTACGACAATTCCTATTGGCAATGATGACATTAATACAAGTTTGCTTTTGTTTATTCAACATTTTAACAGTTTTTAGTAGCAAACGATGTTTGCAGGTGAGTAACAAAAGGCACGTTGAGTATTTTCTATCCGACATATTGTAACACGAACCAGTTCTTTAAGACCTTGCACTTTTAATGAACCATCTTATTGTCAATTCTCAGAATCTAATAGTGTGCTTTTTGGTGACGTTGTTGAGAATTTTAATGCATTTTAGTTCTCATTCGGCACGGCCTATGTGCTCCTCACGGGAGGGTCTTTAGAAATGGGATTAACTTCTAGAGGAATGCATTAGCCATGCCACAGAAGTAGGCAAAGCTCTAACTAGCCTGATAGATTGCTCCACGCTTCAAATCCTCCTAACTACCCCCTCCCTCTTTTTATTGACAGCTTCTCATTGAGCGGCTAGAAGCATTAGTGTATTTAGGAGTTAGATGTTTTGTATGATCCCAGGCTGATCTCATATTCACTTTCTGAAATTAATTCGACACTGCTTTACATGTTAATCCGCAAAGGATTGATTTGGGGAAGGTCAGAGCAATGCAGCCTCAGAAAATGGAAGAAAAGCTCCACTTAAAACAGCTCATTTCAGTTCCCAGAAATAAGTATAGATGCCTTTTCATTGTGACACTTAGCCAGCTCTAGGAGACTTGGTCATCTTGCAGAATACATCACATAGTGTTGTTTGATTTGATCTGCAAGGAAATCGAACTAATTAAATATAGCTTCATTAACCAATTCCACTTTTCAGATTGCACAACTATACTTTGAAAACTGCAGTATAACAGAAAAAGCAGTCTTCGTTTAACTGCCGATATAACTTGGCAATGAAGGTAGTCATGAACAGAGCTTAACTTAATTTAATGCCTTCTTTTTTTTTTTTCTATTGTTTGTATATGAGTAGAATTTACAGAGCTGCCAGAACTGGCAACAAATGCACGTGAAAAAGAATCTTCATTGTGGGATATAACAGTGTTGGAACATTATGGATAAATAATACGTTTCATCTGGAGCCACACAAAAGAGTGAATGGATTTGAATGATAGAGTATTGTGGCAAGATCAGGATAAGAACATCTTGTGAAAGAAAGCATTATGAATATTGAAAAAGTGTAACTGAGTTGCAGCTGCAGTTTACTGACATGATTCTTTTCATTTGGAAGAAAATGTCCCTGATAAGATGGTGTATAACAGTGTAGTATTCTTTTATGAATCCAAAAAGTCAAGCACAAAAACAGATTGTTCCTTACTACATGAACTAGCTTAAGAATCCATACTATTTTATATTGAAATGCAAGAAGTTTTCATTATAAGTCACTTTTGACTTGTAGATTCATTAAGTCATCAAAACTAAAAATACCAGGAAATTAAACATTTTACAGTTTGTGTTTGCACCTTTTCTACTTTAACGTTCATGAGTGCAAAATGTATGTGTAACCATTTTGCAAGAAAAGAATTTGGATTCGCGTTTGGTTTGAAAGAGTTCAAACCATTTCTGGTAAAATTTGCAGTGAAGTCTTTTATGGCATTCAGATGTGGTCCGTTTTTGTGTTCTCTCTTTTTTTACTTTCCTGGGTTTTTTTTCTTCTATTGAGCTTCTTCTAGCTACTTCTCTTCCTTAACATCAGAGATAATTAAATGTCTTTGCCCTCCTCCCTACAAAGTAAGCCAAATCAGTTCAGCCATGATAAATATTGTTGTATAATAATACACACACCATAGGTCAATGTTAGCACTGAACCTGTGGACCTGCTTCAATAAAGCTGATGCTTTATTTTCCTTTCAGAATTAGTGCAGTGGACTGCACTATACCGATAAAACAGGTAATGCAAAAGCTCAGGTGAGGTGTAAGTTAAAGCCTTTTTCTTTATACTTCAATCAGATAGGACACTATTCTGGAAAATGCTATGTATCTAGTAATTATGCAAAAGAACGCAGTTTAGTTTTTCACATAACAATAGATCCTCAGTTAATATTTAACTTCTTTGCAGAGGCTGACAGCTGCTAGCCTGAGTGCAGATAAAGTGAGAACTAGCCTATAAAACATAGAGTTCTGTCACTGGAGACTGTTAAACACTGTGACAATCCTGAAATGTATCCTGTAGTTCAGATCTGAAAGAGATCTCATTTATAAATATAAATATTAATTACAAAAAAAAAAAAAAAAAATTCAAAATCAGTGTTTGTAGAAAAAAAAAAGTGTAAGTGGAATTGTCAGCCTAAAACATCTAACTGTTCAATGTGATTTGAGAGTAAAAAATTTTGCATCCAAACTGTATTAGAAAGATTTTGAAATATTAAATGGGACCTTGTGTCAGATTTGTCTTTTAGTGGCTCCAAACTAAGTGTATTCTGCATAGATGTTCTAGCAAAATCCATAGTGTGATACTTCCAAATGTATATGAGTGAAACCGCAAGCGACGAATAACGCATTTAGAGATATGAATGTGTATGACTTACTGAGACCTGATTTTAAGAATTTTTTAGTTTGGAATTTATCTTCACTTAAAAAAAAATGAAGGAAGAAAGAGCAGAGTAAATAAATTTTCTTTCTTTTTTTTTTTTCCCCCAACTTGTATTTTAGCATTTAAATGCGATTCTCCGTAAGTACATATAAGTATTCCATTACTTGAATGTATCATTTTCTGGAGGGAATGCTGCAGTATCAAATCTTCATTTCTTTACGGATAGCAGAAGCAAACTATAAAAAAAAAAATCAAACAAAAACATTAAGCAGTCATAATGAGTCTTTTTTTTTTTTTTTTTCTTGTGCAGTTCTCTGTAATGTGAAGGAAAAAAATGGAGACTGACAAGCCAAAACCCACAGCTGAATGCTTTGATTTTAAGTATTAATTTGTCTTTGCAGGAAGTGTCAGTGATGTTGACTAACATAGAAGTCAGTAGTGTGAGTCTTTACTGAGTACTTTGTTTTATTGTGTATTCATTTGAGGGAAATGTAAAGAAAACTCTTGAAATAGACAAATACTGGTCTGGATCGACTTTCTGAAAATGCCATGAAAATTATGGAGCATGTCCACTAGTATGACTATTTGTTTTGTATTATGCCAGGGAAAAAGGGGTCATATCAAGGAAATCTGGAGTCCAAAATTTTGCCAAAGAAATGTATTGTCATTGCTGTGTGTAGACTTTGGCAGAGTATTTTGGAGATATGGGTCTCTCACTTTTTGGAGGAGTAAATTGTGAAATGAAATAATTCAGTCTCAGCAAAAATGGTCCTTCAGTGTTACATACGGTCTGAATCCTTATGAGTGGAAAAAGAGGTTTAGATTGAATGAGTTAAACAGAAAAAAGATTACAAGAGCTGATTAAAGTTCATCTGGATGTTGACCATGGTAGCTACGTAATAGGTATGCAGAAAGAGAGGTGACTTATGCTAAATGAAACTAAGGGTGCAGAAAAAAAAATTAACCAAACTCTGGGAAAATAATCTGTAATAACGTTATGGTTCTTAGCTGTGATAGCCTAAGTGTTTAAACTAGGTAAAGGACTTGAAGACAGGTAGTATCTTTTGTTTGACCATCTCTTCTTAAGTTATTAATGTTGACTCTCTTGATTCTGTCTGCCTGCCTTTGTCTGGATAATGGCTGCCATGAGTTTGTAAATTAAGAGTGCTGAGCGGGTGCTGTGGTGGCTGTTGAACAGTTTTCTCCCTGCTTTGCATTCAGTCCATCTTTAAACTTCTGCTAGCACAAAAACTCTCATTCTTCTGTAACTTAAAGAAATAAATCCAAATATCTTTATATAGACATAATTGAATAAAACAGTTATGCTATGTTTAATATCTGCAAATTATCCTAAGAAAAATGTTCATTCATAAAACAGAATTTTGTACACTGCCACTGGTTAAAAAATAGGAGAGAACTGACTCTTTTTTAACTATGTAGTTCCAATAGTCTTCCAGCTTCTTCAACATTTCTCTTAGATATGGAGCTGAGGAGCATCATGGAGTTACAGTGTGAGGGCTGGAGATCAAAGAGCAAGTGATACGCAGATCCTTAGCACTGAGTCAAAAAGAAGAAACGCAAGTCCTTTTTAACAACTGCATCTATGCAAGAGATGTATAGAAACACAGTATGCCAGAGATACATACAAACATGGCAATTTGAATTTTAATTTCTGTATTTCAGTGGTGAAATACAGAAGCAAGCATGAAAGCATTCTGTGGCATCTGTCTTTTAATGCACAGTTTCTCACTAGATTATGTAAGTGTTGTTTCTCACAGAAATTTCCTAAACAGTTCTTGCTGACGAAATGTAATAGAAGATGGCATGGAAATGGAATTTTTTTACTTCAGATTCTCAGTCAATCTCTTTAGCTTAGAGAATGGACAGTAATTATTAACATAGTCATGAGTACCTCTGATGTAATAGTTTGCATAAATCCTCTTTTAACAGCAAAGTTCCTTTCATACCCCATACACCTTTCCAGCATAGCTCTAGGAAATATTTCCTATTTGTTACAGCTTCTGTTCTATCAAGACTCTCCACCTTTTCTGGATAAGGGATGAGGACAGGGAAAACTGCATTCTGAATCTCAGGCTTTCAGTTAGGAGCATAATTATGTGTTGTAGTGGGCTTCAGATTTCCTCTGACAAGCTCTTCTTCTAAAATCATCTGTTGGTAAATGCAACACGGCCTTAATTAGAGATATCTTTGAGCCATCTGTTAGTTTTGGGAAGAGGATAATTGAAGTCTCCCCACACAGTACAGTTCTTTTTGCAATGGCTAACAGCTGCATTTGGACTAAAAGAAAGTATACTCCACAACTTGGAACTGTTATAAGAAAGAGCAGCCTTAAAACAAGATTTATTAACAAATATAAGAGGCATGGAATTGTGAAAGGAAAAAATTCAGAATCTGGCCAGAGTATCAGACATCAGAAGTACGTCCAGGGCTTGAGGAGGGGATTGAAAAATGCCACTTGTTCCACAAAGCGATCCAGATAAAACTATGGTACTCCATATCATACTGTATGTTAGAGTATTGTATTGAAGTTAAAATGGCATGTAAAATAATAATGACAGTCTTAACTAGTTTATCAATGAATACCTACCGGAATGGACGGCTGACAAAAACAAATGCAAAATCAATGGCTCTGAGTAGCAAGTGGGCAAATACTTCTAAAATAAACTCTCTAAAATTCAGGGAGATTTTT
The DNA here is from genome assembly GCA_028571105.1 of Tragopan temminckii. Lineage (NCBI taxonomy): Eukaryota > Metazoa > Chordata > Aves > Galliformes > Phasianidae > Tragopan > Tragopan temminckii. The sequence goes on along the minus strand of JAOWBP010000001.1, from coordinate 89,706,724 downwards.
TTCTTGAACAACCTATGGGCAAAAGTGTTAAAAGAAATTTTGTAGGGAAATGTTCATACTAAGTCTTCTTCTCACATAATGACAACACTGTTGTTGAAGACCCAGGTTCTGGTCTGACTGATTCACTTCTGGAGGGAAAAATTCCTTCACACATCAAAAAGACCTCCTTTAGGCAGTAGTTTGTCTTCAACTTTCCTTGTAAACATCTGCCAAGAGCTACACTAAACTGTGTTACATGTTGCAAAGCAATTCTTTTAGACATAGCCGTGATATTTGATGAGTCAGTAACATAAGAATCATCAAGCTATGACAGAACAAAGCTCCGGGTAGCTCAGCATCCTGTCTGCAGCAATGACCTATAGCACATCCAGGCAGTATAACAGACCATAGAATCATAGAATCACAAGGTTGAAAGGACCTACAAGATCATCTAGTCCAACTGTCCTATCAGAGAACGAGCACAAAGTGATACCTCTCTAAACATTCTCCCTGCTTTGAACAATTTACAGCTCAGAGACTTACTGTGCAGATGGTAGTATCATTCGATGTAAAAGCCCTCAGTGGACTTCTTTTCTATGAACTTATTTGTAGATTGGTATTAAGCCTTTATTTATTCTGTGTATGTCATATGCACTCGTAGCTCATTACTTATCTCTCTTTTGAAGCCCATTTCTTTTATGTGCTGCTAACCTATTTTTTGTAAGTCATGTGTGACAGATGTTATACGTGACTCTTAGAGTCAGTTGAAAGTCAAACAAATACTGAGTGCATTTATTTTGCAGACAGATGAAGTGGTGCAACCTTAGAAAAGGCACCTGAGGACAAAGGGTGCCCCTGCTAGTAGTCACAGTAGAAGCTAATCTCAGAGGACGTTATGTATTTTAATTCATTGTACGTTCACTGATAGTTGATTCCAAACCAGATTGAGAACAGGTAGCTTTAGCGCTATTACTTGCTATTTGGCCTATTGGGTCATGCTTTTCCAGCTAGCCTATGGAACTGTCATTGTCATGACTGGTGATTTGACTTACAAAGTGAGGTATATATTTCCAGAATTTGAAGATTTCAGAAGCTGGGGCACCTTATAAAAATATACACACCAGGACAGTGCAGTAGAGGTTTGCAGTAATGTCTTGCTGCCACTACAATACTGTTACTAATTTGTGCTAGGTCCTTTATGACTGGCTGTTCGCTAACATTCTGGAAAGAGAGAAATACATTTACAGAGGTTTGAATTATGCTAGCTGTGTTGTTACTAGGCGCTTCTAGTTCTTTTGTGTTTGATTTTGGGTATAAACCTAACAATATCTGAATAATGAATATGCTGTCCACTGAGGCATCCCTATTGATAGTTTACGTTGGATGTTTGGATGCTTTTTGAATTAGAAATGATCTGAGAAGGAAAAAACAAATAATAGTTAAGTAAGGATGTGTATTGCAGCCTTTTCTGTTGCACAAAACATGTGCAGGTCCTACCTCATGTATTGCATGTCCAAGTACGTTTCTGGTTTTATTTTTCGTACCACTGAAACACATACAAAAATATCTTTTGTTAGGCATGTTTTACAAAAACATCTGTGTACTGATCTTATTATATTCTCACTTAAAAAAAAAAAAAGCAAATACGTATTGTTTGCTCTTTGTTTTTTCTAACATCAATTATCTTGAAATTAAGGCTTTATGCAAAATATAACAAGATATAAGTATGAAAGAAGATATATGGGGACTGACTTATTTTAAAATGCATTTCTTTTCTGAGGAAAATTGTTGTTTCTAATCATCACGGCCTTTCACATTCTTTTTCACATGTGCCTTGCTCAGGAGGGTGCAGTCAAACACTTCACTTGCCTGTTATATGTAGTTATTTCTGTATGTAATTATTTCTAATCGCTACTTAATAGGCTGTTTTGATATAAACATTTTGAAATAGTAATCAGTATTCTTACATTTTCATAAGCTTTAACTCTTATCAGCTCTGTAAGATTGACAGATATTTACAATCTCTGTACAATAAAAAGGAACCAAAAATCACTGTTTTGTGAATGTGACATGTTTGACAGCTCTTCTGCTGCTTACTTGTTGTCTTTGTAGCTGTTCTTGTTTAATCTGGAAGTCAAGCTGTAGACTTCACCTTCTGAAATTTATCTGAATGCAGTGTTAAACAAGCTATCCTAAAGTCTACGCAGAGTTAGCTAAAAACCCCCAAGCTTCCTGTCATTGCTCTTCTAGTGTGTTTCTTGCCTAGTCTTCAGGGAGTGTCTCTTCAGATGGTCAAAATCATGCTAACCTTTGAAAAATGTCAGCAGAGAGGCCAGTACTTTGTCAACTGATGCTATAAGCTACAGTATTAACATTGTGGATGGGTTGTATTCTGTGGAGGCTTTAGCTGTGTGATTTATAGGATAACCTGTACCATTTATACATGTGAAACATCCTTTTGAGTATTACAAAACGACACTTCTAAATGAGTCCTAAGAGTTTGGAAATGAAATATCAAATTTGTTTCGGGAAAATGTGGGGTTTTTTTAGAAAAAAAGAAGTTTTTCATCTGTCAGCTTTTGTGAGCATTTATTTTTGTATTCTTATTACTGAATGCTGATATTGCTCTTGAAAGTTCCATGAACGAAATTATATTTTAGCTTTCCTAATAAAATATTTCTTACAGAATTATTCACTGTCACCTCCTGTGATTCTTAGTTCTGTTCACACAGTTCTCAGCTGCATTATCTACCCCCAATGTAGAAAATTAAGGCAATGTAAAAGTATACTCTGTTTTTTAAAAAGAGGTCACGAATAGCCTTTCTTCCCTCAGTAGTCACCAGTGTTCTTATTACACTTCATTTATATAGTTGGAGGATTTGGGAGAACCAGCTGGGCCCCCTGTCTGCACTCATCAAGAGTTAATTTCTGAAAGAGGTGCTGTTGTCATGAACAAGTGCAGAAGGTACTCTGGTGGTCCTGCCAAACAACAAGAGCTCTTAATTAGCAGCAATGTTCAATCAGACTGCTTAACCTGCCACAGAGCAGAGGAGGTCATGTTCCTTCCTGATGCACTGCCAACCTAAAAAGCACCCAAGAACTGATCCCAAATGTTTTCAAAAACATTTACTTGGTTTTAGAGGCAAGTAAGGCAACGTATGTCAGTCATACATATGAAATCAGGATAATGAAATTTTATTTTTGTGAATGATGTAGGCTTTTCTTCTTTTGTAGAAAATGCTCTATGTTTTTTGAGGGGAAAAAGATTTTTCATGGTAGTCTGAAGAACATGAAAATTCAGACTTTCCATGTGTTGATTCTAGTTTGTGAGGGAAGTCTGAATTATCATATTCATCAGGACTAATGAGTTATATATGATAATTAGTAATTCAAGAATTTGTCTTCTCATTATGTTAGTTAGCTGGCACTTCACATCTTGAGCTAATAATTTCAGAGGCAGCCATCTTGGTATTAGAAACTTCTCTCCAGTAATTCAGAACCATGCACAACAAATCATTAACAGTTAAGCAATATAAATATTTCAACAAAATCTGCTGACAAGAAAGAACAAAGAATACAATGCAAAATATCATTGGCCTCCATTTTTATTTCTGGAGGCCAACAAATATCCTATGAAATTATTAGACTCCAGGAGGTCTACGTGTCTACTTACGTATCAAAGTATTTTAAAGGAGAATAAGTAACACATAAACAAAGACCCTTACGTAAATACCCCAAAAGCAATTAGTTTTTTTCCTGCATGAGCAACTCATAGAAAAGACTTATCGTTTCACTATTGTATTAAGAAATTACCTAAATCTTTAATTCCTACTTTTAACCTAGTTGCACTTATATTGGTCTTTAAAAAAGTCACATACGTTTTGTTTACTCTCTGTTCATAACTGTCAATGTAAAGGAGACTATTTAGATTAGGGTAGTAATTCTTCCCAGATTTCATGTAATCTTAACTAGATTTCAGATGTAAAGCTCACAAACTATATCCTAGGCTGCATCTGAAGAGTGATGGCCAGGAGGGCAAAGGAAGTGTTTGTCCTCCTCTACTCTGCTCTTGTGAGGCTCCATTTGGAGTACTGCATCCAGATCCAGGCCTGGAGCCCCCAGCATAAGAAGGATGCAGAGCTGTTGGAGCGGATCCAGAGGAGGCCACAAAGATGATCAAAGGTCTGGACCACCTCTCCTATAAAGAAAGGTTGAAGGAGTTGGGCTTGTTTGGCTTGGAGAAGAGCAGGCTCTGGGGAGGCCTAATTGTAGCCTTCCAGTACCTTAATGGAGCTTAAGAGCAGGAAGAGAAGCAGCTTTTTACACAGTTTGATAGTGATAGGAGAAGGGAGGATGGCTTTAAAAGAGGGGAAATTTAGACTAGATGTCAGCAAGAAATCCTTTCCTCAGAGGGTGGTGAGGCGCTGGCACAGCTGCCCAGGGAGGCTGTGGTGTCCCATCCCTGGAGGTGCTCAAGGCCAGGTTGGATGGGGCCCTGGGCAGCCTGAGCTGGTGGGGGGCAGCCCTGCCCATGGCAGGGGTGTTGGAGATGTGGCACTTAAGGATGGGCTTTAGTGAGCATGGTGGTGATGCGTTGGTGGTTGGATTGGATTATCTTAGTGGTCCTTTCCAACTTTAATGAGTCTGTGATTCTTGGATTTTGTGTGAGTAGAGGCAGTATATTTTCCATTGACCTTCGTTTTATAGTTTCCGAATTCCAACATCTCCATGTTTTGAACGGTTCACAAAAGCTGTACTTATAAAAATTAACATATTGATGTGCAAATATCTGTGTATATTCTTTTAAATTGAGATGTCTGTGTTTCTAAGATAAAGGAGGGTATTCCTTAGCCAGAAATGTGTCCTTTACCATGTCTAAATGAAACTGCACGGGAATTTTACATCAGCAGAAAATAATTGCACTGTTGGCATTTAGCCAGGGACCTAATCCTACTGTTCTGTAATCTCATGCATCAATTATTTCATAGAATAAAAATAGAATATTCTGCAGTGCCATTAACAGTAATGACTTCAAATGACTTTTGCACTCTATTATGCCTGATTCACAAATAATTAAAACTTTAAGACTTAAAATGGTCTTACAGTTTCATGCAGATTTGAACTTTTCAGTTGCGTCTGCAGTTTCCCAGACTCTGGTGTGATTTAAGCATTTTTGCAATGATTGTACATATTCTTTGCATCAGTATGTTAGGACTGGTTTGCGTGTCTTGAAATGCACTTGGATTAGATTGGGTAGTTGCAGGTATGTTTGATCTCATTTGTATCATTACAAGCAAAAGAAGTCAAAATAATTATTTCAAACTTGATTAGTATCAAATGCATATTTTAAAAAAGAGGCCATGGAAGTTAACTGTTTTGTTTTTTCAGCTTGAATAACAGAATTGAACATTTAATTATCTACCCAAATCTGTATACATTTAAAGGTGTAAAGGCACAACAAAGTCAACTATTTTTTGTGCATGTGTATGTTTGTATATACTTTAATGTGATAAAATGTGTAGTTTAGCTTAGGTGTTGCTGTTATCAGTCTTGAATCTCTGCTGTTTGGTTGTGAGATCTGGACATCATGTTGATCTCACTTCAAAAAGTGAGGGAAACTTCTGAATTTTTCTGTGTACCTCGCCTTGAATTTTTTGCAATAACAAATTCTGTGATTTTACTGTCATGTAACAGGTGAACTAGTGAAACACTAGTTGGCTTTGATATTCAGTAAAAATGGATTATGAATGAAGGTCCAGGTGACTCCTATACAGGGGCCTAGAACTAGACATTGTATGAATGCCCTGAAGCCATTTTAACGGTACTTTTCAGCATGTAACAGTAGATTAGTTTATGGTTAGAACTGCTGTCAGACTTTTGTTGCACTCTAAGGCAAAGGCTAGAGTGCATTGTGAGTGATAGCAACAAGCTGTGGTGTCGAAGCAGAATAAAGGGCAAAGCAAGTTATAGCAACAGTAGATGTACTTAAAAGGTGTGCAACAACGTCAAATTTCTGGAACATGAGGACTGTTTGTGGGAGAATTGGTAGCTTTACGTAAAACCATTCCCTGTAGTAGTTTTGCAGTCTCTTGCATATCCAGTTTGATTTCTTTCTCTGACAAGTGTCAGCCGTAGGATCTATAATAAACATGACAATTGCAGCTTCATCTTAGATAATTGTGCTACTGTCTCTGATTTTTAGAAATGCATGTAACTGATCTGCATCATCTTTGAGATTAGAAATAGTATTCACAGCGTGCACCTTCCCTGCCTGTACAGTGACAGCAGAAATCCGTATGTTAGGAGCCCAAACAAAGCACACCCTTTAAGTTACTCCATCTGTGGGACTTAGGTAAACTTGCAAAGCTCTTCATACCACTACTTACGTAGGGCAGGTACCACTGAGTAGTAAAACAGTAGTGCCCAGATGTTAGTAAATAGATCATTTTTCAGGAATTGAGTTAGTATGGTTTTTGTGCTTTTATGGCATCATCCATCTGTTATTTTTGAAATGCTTCACAAATACTTATCATTTAGCTTTCCAGAGTATCTTAATACACACTGTAGATGGTGATTAAATTCATACTAACATGGAGAAACTTAACCGCAGAAGTTAAGATTTCACTTTGGATCCTATAGAGGCATTCATGGAAGTTGTTTATGTGAAAATCCCACACTGCCAAAATAGAACTGAATACAAACTATGGACTGTCTAGGCTAACAAAATTGATTTTATCTAATAATAATAGATTTAAAGCAAAATTTTAGCCATAGTTTACATACCATCTTCATTATTCAAAACTACTTGAAGAGGGGGCCTGCAATCAAATTCCAATATTACTATTCTCCTCCTTGTCACATACAGTTTTTCAAGTATGGACTAATACTGTTAGTTTTTCTTCTTCAGCTTCTCATTTCTCTTTCTGCAATGAGAATATCTATAAAATCGAATAAATGATGTCTAAACTGAACTGTGCCATGCCCATGACATCCTCATATGACAGCCCAATATGTAGTCCCAACTCTGGGGTAGAATGCTTGTAAGGACTGCAGAGCCTTTGTGGCAGTAGAAACTTAATCTCAGTTTGTCTGGGAAAAAGGCAGCCATGTGAACAGCTGCATTTCATGAGGCCTCATGGCACACTGCCTTGCAGATAATGTTTTCACTGAGATGCAAGACAACCAGAACTGTTAAATATAGTTCAGAGATGTTAGTGAGCCATACAAATGATTTTGTGTTCATACAAGAAGCTACATCTATAACTGTATATTGCTTCTTTAAAGTGCTAATTTACAGCAAATTATGTTTAATGTATTATCAACATTTTTCCACTAAGAAAGATCTGTGGGATTTTATTGATGTGCATATGCACTTGGCAACAAAGGGAGGGCTAAGGGAGTAATTTACTCTTGACCGGAAAGCACATCTTTTTTCAGTTTCTGAAATCAGTTAATTTTTTTGTGTGTGTGTTTATGTATAGCTATAGTATGTTACAAGTTCTGTTTGGGCTTACTCATCACAGTGTATGTTCCACTTGGAAAGAATTGCTTAAGTTATAGTGAGTTTTGCTTAGAGGACAGATAAATAAAGCATTTTCCAGCTCTCACATTTTGTTTTGCTGTCTCCTTGCTAAAATTCAGTCATCTTTTTTTTGTGTAAGTGTACTAAAAGCTAATGAGGAAAATAAAGTTTATTTATAGCAACTCTTCAGCAGCAAAAATAAATGTTCATGTTAGAGGAGGGATGAAGTGTAATAAATAAGCAAAGGTGTATTTTGTCTAAGCGTCCAAGAAATTTTTTTTATGACGGTGGGATTTTAAAAATGCATTTCAGTTGAGAAGTTGATAATGTGTTTAATGTTTTTGGAAGTCATTTTACTTAGAGGAAGGGTTTTATTTTTAGTATTTAAAAAAATTTATAGTAGCTTTTAAAAATGGATAGTTATGTTATGATTTAATAATAATCAGGCAGTATGCAAATGTAATTTGACAGTATTCAACTGTTCAGTTGCTGCATTAGGTAGGAAGATTTGGATTTATTTAAAAAATAAAAACCTGTTCATCTTTTTTGTTGGTTTCCATAGTGTATATATGTGCTTAGTACTTTCGATTTGAGAGTTAAGCTGCTTTTGTTGTGTTTGGCTTGCATCACTGCATGTCTCAGCTTTCAGGGTTTGTGTAAAGGTAGAACAAAAAACCCCACTAGAGAATTAGGTTATGTTCTATATATTGACAGAGGTCTGTTTGATAGTGTCTGCATTTGATTTTGGAATGAATGTTCATTTCTTGCTGCATAAGATTATCTGCGTGTAAAGTATTCTGCCTGAGTTGGGTACTTAACATATATCTTGCCTGTTAGGAAACTTCAGGCTCTGCTTAAGTTTTGATGTATAGCCATGGAATTAATGTAACAATCTGCAAGATGATGTCTTAAACAGCTTAGTCTCCAAATATATGCACCTTGAAAATGCCATTAGAATTCCAGAAAACTTGTATGTTTATGATAGAGACATATTCATGATAAGAAGCCATAGTTCAGTGATAGTCCATTCATTTACTGATCTCGCAGTTCAGTTCCTTCTGTTTGTTCTGTTATGACTAGTGGGAATTTACTTGTGAGAGAGAATCATTTCACTGTGGTGGATGGACTGCAAAGATGAGTGCAAAGATCTGTCTTCACTATCTGAGCCTTGTGTTTTACTTGGACCCTGTAACCTTGTCAAGCTACAGTAAGAAAACTCCAACTCCATTTGAATATCCCTCTCTAAATTATTTCAACACCCTAGTGATGGGTCTAATGCTGGAAGCCATAAAAACACAAAAAAGATGATTCCTGAACCAGGCTTTACAAATTGTGTGTAAAAAAGAGAACTACAGAGATAGAATAACCTTTGGATGTTTGATTGATTGATAGTGAAAAGGATATCCAAAGTGAACACGAGTAGCATGTATTTGTTGCAATAGAGAAGATGCCCTGTGAAAGACTATAAGGCAAACTGGAAGTTGAAATTTAGTTTTGTTCATGTTGGATCATAATATTGTGTTTTGTTGTGTTAGCCCTGTGTCCATCTTTGAAAAGCCAAAGTTAGAGTACTTGTTGAAAAAGCCCCTTTGATAAAAACACCTACAAGGAGGAGTATTTTCTCACCTTACTCTTTTTTGGTTAAATTCAAGAAGTAAGTATCTTGTGAAAAGATGTTGTGCTGGGACTAGGGGAAAGGTGGAGGAGAAGGCTGCAAACACTGGAAATCTGCAGCTGCAATTTTATTAATTCTGTGAAGAGTTTCTTGTTAAAATTCTGTTGGTGGAGAAGGGGAAAAAATGACCTATTTTTATTTCAGTAATCTTTTTTTCTTTTAGATACTTAACTTTGTAGCATCACTGTTGAAGTGTTTAAAACACCATTCTTAAAACTACAACCCATATGGAGTGTGCTATTAGGAAAGATTTTCCAAGCCTTAATACAGTTTATGTATGTCCCGTTGAATCTTATTTTATCCAAAATTCCTTATTGTTTACAGAATAGGATTGCCTATTGCATTACAGCTTCTTGGGCTTATGAAATCGCTCTGACTTTTCCAAAAATCCAAGTGCTCTGCCTGGGTATTGTATGTTGGCATCTAATCAACAGAAAACAGGGAAAAATACTTCAATAAGACAGTCTTGTTACAATCTTGTTACGGCTAATGAAGTTTTTTAATATGGTTTATAGATGCATATAGGACTGGAAAAAATGACCTCAATATTATTAAAAAGTTATTCAACATAGTTTGTTCTTAATAGTTCATGTTAGCAGAGACAGTGAAAAGCAGTTCCCTGAAGTCACTTCTTTAGTGTAGAATGATATACCAGTATGTTGTTTATGTAGTTGCTTTCTACCTTTTTTTTCTTTTTGATAATGGAATTTATGATGCAACAGCTAATGCTACAGCACGAAGACATTTCATTAACTGTCGTGTTTCTACTTCTAGTATATTTGTAGTTGTTCTTCTCTTAGCCACAGATTAGTTTATAATTGTAATATTAAGGGGGTGGCTTATAAGGTGTTGCGGAAGATTACAGTTACTCATCTACCTAGACATGCTTGAGCAAGGGATTTGGGTGAACCTCACAAAGTTCAACAAATCCAAGTGTGAGATCTTGCACCTGAGTCATGGCAACCCTCAATATCAGTACAAGCTGAGGGATGTAAGGATAGAGCACAGCCCTGCTGAAAAAGACTTGAGGGTACCAGTGGATGGCAAGCTGGATGTGAACTAGCAGCGTGCTCTTGAAACTCAGAAAGTCAACAATATCCAGGGCTACATCAAAAGAAGCGTGGCCAGCAGGGCAAGGGAGGTGATCCTGCCTCTCTGCTCTGCGCTGGTGAGGCCTCACCTGAAGTACTGCATCCAGATGTGGTGTCCTCGGTGCAGGAGAGACATGAAGCTGTTGGAGTGTGTCCAGAGGAGGGCCAGAAAAGTGATCCAAGGGATGGAATGCCTTCCTTATCAGGATAGGCTGAGAGAGCTAAGGCTGTTCAGCCTAGAGAAGAGAAGGCTTCAGAGTGACCTGAAAGCAGCCTTTCTGTGTCTAAAGGGGGGCTGTAAGAAAGAAGAGAACAGACTCTTTGTAGAATCTGTTGTGCTAGGACTAAGGGAGATTATTTCAAATTAAAAGAGGGGAAATTTACATTGGATATAAGGAAGAAGTCTTTTACAGTGAAGGTAATAAGGCACTGGAACGGGTTGCCCAGAGAGGTAGTGAATGCCCCATCCTTGGAGACATTCAGGGTGGGACTCTGAGCAGCCTGATCTAGCTGCAGGCTCCCCTCTTCGTTGTAGGGGAGTTGGACCAGTTGGCCATTAAAGGTCCCTTCCATCTCAAATGATTTTATGATTCTTTGATGGTCTTGTTGCATGGAGTTTCAGTATCACAGATCATATTTTCATTATCAGATATAAGTGTTTGAAAAGATTATTTTTGTTTTTTTGATTACACTTAAGCAATGTTTGTAGATTCATTTAGGTTGGAAAAGACCTTCAAGATCAAGTCTGGCCATCAACCTGACCTACCAAGCCTACTACCAAACTACATCCCTAAGGACCCTACCTCTGTGGATGGAGACTCCACTTCCCTTGGCGTTCCATTACAGTGTTAGACCACCCTCGTCATGAGGAAATTCTTCCTAATATCCAAGCCCCTATGGCATAACTTGAGGCCATTTCTTCACATCCTATTACTTGTCCCCACAGAGAAGAGACCAACACCCTCCTCACTGCAGACTCTTTTCAGGTAGTTAAAGAGAGTAGTGAGGTCTCCCTTCAGCCTCCAGACTAAGAAACCCCAGTTTCCTTAGTCACTCCTCATAACTTGTTTTCTAGCATCATACTTAGTTATGTTGCATGGGACTTCAGTGGGCTCTGCTGATTCACTGACTACGCTGTACTGCTGAGGGTTTGTATCTGCCATGCTTCAGAATAACTTGATTGTTTCAATTTCATTTTCATTTCATTGGCAGAGTTGAGGCTATGTTTATTAAAACTAAAGTCAATATGAAGGAGGTATAAGATTTGTATGGGAATTGCTGAATCACGGCCTGAACCTCTGATTGATCACCTGGGGCGAGCAGTGAGTCAGCCATGGGA
>JAOWBP010000001.1:89678422-89693797 GCA_028571105.1 Tragopan temminckii | reverse complement strand
TGGCCCTGCATGTGGCAGGGGGGTTGGAGATTTATGATCCTTGTGGTCCCTTCCAACCCTGGCCATTCTGTGATTCCTTTCTCACTTAGATGCTGCCTTCTATTGCATGCAGTCTGAATGGTTCTGTTGATACCTTTACTAGGCCAGAACACTTCTGCTCAGGCTTCACATCTGACTGAACTTCAGTACAATCCATTTCATTTGTCTGTGTCTGCTGAACACCTATTTTGTGTAAATTTATCAGTAAATCAGAATGAGAAAAAGTCTATATACGCCTGTATTTTCCTTTCACTTTACAGTTAAAGAATGCACAAAAAAGTGGGTGAAGAAGGAGCCAGAGGTCTTTCAGAAGGTTCAGTAATTTATAACAGTCTTATATTATTACTCTGTGAGTACTGACTACATGTCTGACAAACCAGTGCAAGAATTATATGTGATCAAGCACATCCACATGAGAGCTAGTCACATACAGCAGGATTTGGGATTAGATCCTAGATACTGAGATACTACAATAGAGTTTCACTGTGGTAGAGATAAGGAAGAGGAAGAAATGGCAGCAAGTGATCACTCCTACAGCTTTCTTTGTTTTTCCTACAAGAAAATTAAAACGCTCTTGATAGTGATATACTGTTAGAATTTGACATGTTGTGTTTGTTGGTTTGCACAAGTAATTCCTGAGTTTACTAAGGTAATGCAAGAATGAAAGGCATTTTTTCTTGGCAATGTTTTTGATGATATTTGATCTTCAACTTCCACTATGTGTAAATACTGGTGATCATTGCTCTGAAAAATGGCAAGATGCCAAGATCCAAGTGTAGGTTTACCTAGGGGCCTATTTGGTTTCTTGCTCCCTAGCCACTGCTGTTTATGCTGCACACACAATCCAGATGCACAGTTTGGAAGGGTTGTGCAGCTGTCCACACTTGCATACGAGCTCTCTTCAGTTCAGGTCTTTACTTATTCATCCACCTCCTGTGAGGACAGGTATTTGTATGCATTTGATTGTTTCAAAGTGGGCATTTCTTTGAAATTTACAGAGTCAGGAAGTAACTGCTTTTCTTACACTGGAAGAATTGGAAATAATAAGGCTACAAGGGTATGTTTGGATTTTCTCCTACCAGCCCTTACAAAGAAAATCCACAGTTTTGAGATTTAAATACCAGCTACATTTTGTGTTGAGTCTGTGGTTAAAGTCTACATTATGATGACTGTTTCTGGAATCTACAGAGGATGCTGTGGCCAGCATAAAGAAACTTCCTTATTTTGAAATTCATTCTTAATCACCCATGAAATTAACTATTGGAGTCTGCCTTCAAGTTGGCACAGTCTAATAGTAGGGGTTTTAAAAATATTTAACAACATATTTGGAAACAGAACTTTTCTGTTCATTATTTATATGTTTTTGGATGTTGGCTCTTGCATGAGAAAAGTGCTGTATGCTTTACTGAATACTGAATTTAGAAATCTTGTGGTTTCTGTTGGCACTACAAGGGAGCAACTAGTCTAAGTCTCTGGTACTTGACGAGAGCTTTTTTGTGTTTTAATTATTAGACGCATGAATAGAGAGCCAGCTCAGTTCAGCTATTGTGTTTATTGCCTTTTTTATTCACCATAAAAAAGCAATAATTTTTCTGGATTACTATCTTTAACACAATCTGCAACTTGAAATCAGAAGAAAGCTGAAATATTGTTAGTTCTTTCTTCTTAGGGTGAGCAAGAAATTGAAGAAAAAATCCATTGAGAGATGTTGAAGTGTAATTTTCTGGATTTATAACCTAGTTAAATGTTGCAGTTCAAGTCAACTCAACAGTTCATTAGGAGTGCCTATAGTATTTGTGCCTTGTGAAAGTACTAGTTAGGATACCCCATCTTGTCAGTAGGCCAGACGCTTAATACAAAATGTTGGAGTGACAGCATCGATGGTCAACAGAAGGGCAACTGCTGTCGTCTACTTGGACTTCTGCAAGGCTTTTGACATGGCCCCATACCACATTCTTATCTCTGAATTGAAGAGAGAGAGAGATTTGAAGGCTGAACCATTTGGTGATAAACAATTGGTTAGATGGTAACAGACAAAGTGTTGTAGTCAATGGCTCTATGTCCAGGTGGAGGCTCATGGGTCCACCTTGGGACCAGTGCTTTTCAACATCTTTATCAATGACACAGACACGGCAATTGAGTGCACCTTCAGCAGGTTTGCTGATGACACCAAACTGAGAGATGCAGTTGATATGACAAAGGAACCTGGGCAAGCTTGAGAAGTGCTCCCGCATAAACCTAGTGAGGTTCAATAAGACCAAGTGCAGTGTATTGCCCTTGGGACTGAAGCAGTCCCAGGTATGTGTACAGACTCACTGAGTGCCACTCTGTGGATGACCTTGGGGTCCTTGGGGACTGGAGTCTTGACATGAGCCAGCAGTGTGTGTTTGTGGCCTAGAAAGCCAACAGTATCCTGGACTGCATCAAAAGAGAAATTTTTCACTCAGAGTGTGGTGAGGCACTGGAATAGGTTGGAGAAGCTGTGGGTGCCCCATCCCTGGAGGCGCTTAAGGTCAGGTTGGTTGGGGCTCTGGGCAGCCTGCTCTAGTGATTGGTAACCCTGCCAATGACAGGGAGATTTGAGTGCTTTGCAGTCCCTTGCAACCCAAGCCATTCCATGATTCTATAAGTTTGGTTGCAAAGGTAGCTTGGTAATGGAACCAGAGTCTGCAGGGGAAAACTGACATACGTGAAAGCAACAGCTAAGGTATCGTGAATGAGTGTGTTTCAAAGTTTAAGTGACCCAAACTTCAGCACTTCCACATATTTGAAAGAACTACCATGTTTGAATTTGGTTGAAAATGCTCCAAAAATTTGTTAAGGTTTTCTTAAAGGAGAAAGGAAGTCATTTCAGACAAATTAATTCCTTCATTTCTCAGCAAATACTGGCTTTCCTGAATCAATTTTTTATGAAAAGTTGTGTATATGGAAAATATTTGGCCAGATCTAATAAGGCATTTGAAAATTATATCCTAAGCATTACTAGCTAAACAGAATATTTCAAATGATTACTAAAATTTTAGAATTAAATTACTATCTTCTAAGAATTTCTCAAAACTTGTCTTTCACTGGAACAGTTTTTCTTTAAATAAAATTCTAGCTTTTTGGTTTTGCATTGTTTTACTGTTACATTTTACTTAAGAAATGTTTAGATGTCAGTTAAGATTTTTTTTATTGAAGAAGGAAAAAAAATCTGGCATTTTTGTCTGTGGGAATTTTGCAATTAAATTCTGGGCTTATTGACACTTCTGGAAGAAATGCAGTGCTTTTGGTTGGTTTTGTACATCCTATTAATAGCTTCATATATTTCATAGCACTTAATGGAAAAAAAGACACACAAGTAATATGATAATGCTTTGCTTGCCAGTTTATGAAGCCAGAGTTGTTTTATAATGGTTGTAACAGCTGGGCAAAATTATGAAGCTTTGATCTAGTGCCAAATAACGTGTCAAATTACCATCTGCACAGCAATGCTTGTAACATACATTGTACAGTAGTATATTGCTAATCATAAAAATCAAATACTAACAGGTGTTTAGAACTTCCAAGAAGTTGTAAGTATATTTTTGAATCACATTGATTTGAGACTAGCTGATAGTCATCCATACTGGTGTCAAAAGTATATGACTTATTTTTATAAACACTGTTGATCTAAATCATAGTTTTTACCCTTCAGTAGAAGAGGAAATATATAAGCAACATAATCTGATAACAACTTAGAAATTGATAACTGATGAGAGGCATGTGAAAATTTTAAGACTGAGACTCTGTTGCTTTTGGCCAATGAGATCAACACTAGTTAAGGAATTTGCCTAAAATTTCGGTTGTTTTTCATGTCATAATATTTTTCAGAAAGAATATTAAAGTTACTGACAGATCTGTCCCAAACTAACTCTTATCTATAGACCAAAATAAATGTAAAACAATATAATAGCATGCTACTTCTTGTTTTAATTTCTGAATACTATTGAGTATGTCTTCATAAAGAGGAGAAAAAGTAAAAATATTTTTTACCTAGTGCTGATTTAGGAAGATTAGAAATTTCCTACATCTCTAGATTTATAACAACAGCCACCGTGCCATTCTAAAACATCGGGGTCTATATTTGGAGTATGGTACATGTTGCAGTCATAATATAAAAGAATCATGAGCAAATCACTGAAGAAAATTCCAATGCATTTAGAGCTTTTCAGTATAACCTGCTTCTGTGATTTGGAGTATCATTGTTTCTGATGAAACCTTTAGTACTAAAAGGCTAACAGAAAACTTGTATGTGTAAGTTAATGAGTGTTGTAGTCAATTTTGTAGGTCTTCTACAACTGTTTAGCGATGACATAATTTTCCTGGAATGTTTCAATTTCTTCCTGTTTGCACTGAAAACCTCTCAGGAGGATCTGGAGAGGGCAACCAGGTAGTTTCTGCTCAAGTGGAATTCTTTTGATTACTGTCTTTAATTTGCATGATATGTCCTATTCTTTTGTTCTACATTAACTGTAAGTATCTGACTGGCTACTTGAGAGTAACTTCATCCACTCTTCTGATGGAACGTGGCAACTATTTAATGCCATGTATGATTTAAGACAGGAAACGAAGGACTGTCTTCCCAAATTTTTATAAGGAAATGTAATTACCCAGACTAGAATTTGGCTAGAATGCAAAGTTTAAGTTGCTGTCTATGCAAAAAAAGTTCTCTTTTTTTTCATCTGAAAGGTGACTTCAAATAAAATTGTATGAATTCAGAATTGCTGTTGATTACTTTTGAGGTCCCAATGTTTGAGTGTCTTCATGCTGTAAGTTATTAAGGGGCAATGCAAGTTTAAAACAAATTTATTACCTTATTGAAATGCTTCTGTTTCTTGCTGTGCTGTATAGGGTTACTTTAAGATTTCCCTCTTTGTGATTTAGCTTGCATACTCTTATCTAACATGATGAAACTACTGAAAAAAGTGACATAGCAGCAAGCTGCCTTGATCTGTGTGTTTGAAATTTTTATAGCATCTGTACTGTGCTTTACCTTGGACAAGGACACTTCAGTCTGGTTTTGGTCGATATGTTTGTAACTTTTTATTCTGCTCTGAAGATTCTGTTCTTGAAATGTTAAGATAAATCACTGCATTCCAGCAACTATTCTGTTCTCAGATCTTGGCACTGGAGTTCATTTTTTTTTTAAATGAAATCTGCTTCATTTCCATTTATTCTATGTTAAATTTTCAGTATGCTTCAGGTAGCTTTCAGAAAGGTCGTGAATTGAAAAGGTTAATTTTTAAAGGAAAAATAAGTTCAAAATGGTGGGAGTGTTTGCTTTTCAAATTAAAAATTGAAATAAACTCCTAGACTCTTCTCACATCTCCCTTGGAAACTCCCTCCTTTACTGTAACTTTGTGGTCTTGATGATATTCACAGAGAAGCTGATTTACTGAATAAAGAAGTTCTTTAAGTTTTGAGTTTTGGAACATTACCAGTGTGTCTGAACCCAGGTTTCAAATTTTACTGGCATTTTGTTGGCAAACCAATTTTTTGGAGTCCTTTCTTATTTGGGTATGTTTCCTGACACCTTTGGCTGTATGGTACTGTGTTTTAATATTCTCTTTTTAAGAGAAAAAGCCTATAAACATATACGGAGGATTAATTATGAAATATCTGGTATAAAAATAGAGAAGCAAGAAAATTAGCAGCTGAAAAATGCACTAAGCAGGAAAAAAAGAACATTTAATGGTAGTTTTGCTCTGTCTGTTCAACAAGCTTGGTTTCACAAGCAAAGTATGTACTATTCTGAGGCTGTAATATGGTAATTTAAATCAAGCAGAAATACATATAAAGAAAGAAGAGGTGGTTTGGTCTTCCCTTTTACTCACTGGCTTTTTTACTCTTACTTCCCTTTTGCCAACAAGCAGTATTCATTTATGATGAGCCAGATTAGAGCATTGATCCAGCTGAAAAATAGCTCACATGGCTTACATGCCCTACTAACAATCTTCCTATTTGCTGTAATTTTGTTTAAACCATTTCCAAGTACATAGTATATATAAGTTGCCAATCTATGTCATTCATAGTATCAGTAGATTATTCCTTGCTGAAAATATCAGGACTTATACAGGACAATTTTTTTTTTTTGTATTTGTTTCTATGAAGTACAAGAAACTAGCATTTCAATGTGCCAATACTTTTTAAGTTTTCCACAAGTCTAGGACATTGTAATTACTTATGCTTTTTCACGGGAATATAGGATATTAATATATCTAAAGAGTTCAAAGAGAATTTGATACTAAATGGTCCTTTCTGTACTAACGTTGCTAGAGGGAAATCCACTGTAACGTGAAAAAAGCTATGAATTTTTGCAATAGAACAGAAGAGTGCATTCATGTAATAGTGTATTCTGGCACATATTTTGCCGGCTGGATATAGGCAAAGTTATAACACCGCAGAGCAGTATGTTTCCTATCATTTAAATAAGCGTCACGAGGATTAACAGTTTAGGTGTTCTTCTACCTGTCTCAGCTGTGTGAATCAATCTATCTGGGGACTGTGTATTGCACCTGGTCATGTATAAAATGCTGAATGGAAAGTGGAAGATGTTAAAGTTAGGTGTTAATCAAGGTTAGTAAGAGAGTATGAAAATTGCTTTAATCTAGGAACATATTTGGGATAGGGAATTCCAGTGAACAGCTTTTGGAATAAACTGCTAATTCTGTAATTTGTAGCTAGTGGGTAGTTGCTGATTAATCTCAACTGCGTTTTAAGGACAGATAGAAACACTAAGGTTACCAGGTTTCTGTACATTTCCTGGAATCAAAGAATTATTCAGGATGGAAGGGATCCCCTTCTAATCCACCCCTCTGCTCTTAAGCAAGATCAACAGTGAATTCAGACTAGCTAGACAACAGTCCAGTCAGGTCTTGAAAACTCTATGTACTGAGATATTCCACAACCTGTCTGGGCATCCTATGCCAATGTTATCCTCAGAGCTCAGTGTCTTTTGCAAACTTGATTGAAATGCATGTTTGGATATGATTTATCTGTGGGTTGTTAGAGTTAGGGTAGTATGGTTCGGTTGCAGTTGGACTTAATGATCTTGAAGGTCTTTTCCAACTGAGCAATTCTATGATTCATTTTCTCTCACAAGTCATCAGTAAATATATTGAGATAATAAGCAGGATGCATCTCAGAATAAACTCCCATAGAACTGCAGTTGTGACCAGCTTACAGTAGAATACAAACCATTAAACACCACTTTTCAGTCCCAGAATCCAGGCTCGACTGGATTATTTGCTCGACTGGTTGCACACATATCTAGTTCATGATGGCCAAATTGGAATACAAGATGATTGCAACATTTGCCCCATTCCATTCTGGGACTTCTGCTTATCTCTATGACCCTGAGGACGGAAAGCAACCTTGATGTGACTGAATCGGCCAGCTCTCTCAGCACTCTCAGATGCTTTCATGGACTTGATTAAGTCTAGGTTTCTCAAGAGATTTATGAAATCAATCCATTTCTACTGCTTGTATTTCCTCTTCTGTGCGAACATATGCATAAAGTCCTGGGAGATATCATTGGTGAAGACCAAGTGAAAGAAGATATTTTGTAACTTTATTTAAGCTTTGTCTGTATGTCCCAGTCGGCTATGAGACCTCATTTTCCTTGTTTATTCTAACAGCGTAACAATAGAAGATCTTGTTGCCAGTTTTCTTGCCAATTTCTAATGTAGTTGAGAATTGGCTTTCTTAGCATCATCCTTGCTTGTCTGGACAGTATTTCTGCATTTTTCCCATGTAGCCTGTCCTTGTACATTCTTCTTGCATTCACAAATTTTTGTTTTAGACATATCAGGCACCCTGTTCATCTAACCTTTTTCCTAAGTATTGTGATGAGCTGTTGCGTTGGCAGGGGAGGTTCTTTAAAGACTGGGTTTGCTGAGCTCCTATGTCTTTTAGAGCTGCCTCTTATTAAGATGCCACCTACCAAGTCTCGAATTTTTGTGAAATCCAGGATTTGTACTCTGTTAATTACCTTCCTTATTCCTATCAGAATCTTGAATGGCATTGGAGCGTAGTTGCTATGGCCAAGACTGCTACATATTATCACTTCCACAACTTGCTCTCCCTTGTTTGTGGCAGACCAAGGAGTTGATAATTTAACATATGGGTGTCCCACCTTTTGTCCCTGGGTTGCGTTGACTGAAGAGTTGTTGTCTTGGGCCGCATATAAAATCTGTCATGTAGTTAATGTATGTAAGTAACAAAGCTTCTTTTTAAAATATATTTTTAATTAAAATATTAAAAAAGAGGGCAACAAAAAACATTAAACCAGTGGGATATTTGGCTTTTGTGAAATTAATGCATCAGTGTCTGTGGTTGCAATTCTTAGTGAGTTCTCAGGGTGTTCATCAAAGATTTTTTTTTGTTCCTGTGCATCATGCTTGAGAAGAGTTGTTCACAAATGTATGTACTCCCCAAAACACTAATCAAATACTAATTAAAAACGAATCAAACTAATAATACTAATCAAAGCTAAATAAAAACATATCACATATTACAAATTATTTTATACTTTTGTGGATTTTTGAGATGTTGAAAATTACAAAATGCATCAGCACCACACAAGTGTTCTGGATATTTCTTCTACAGTGAATGAGCTCGCTTATGAAATAATTTTAAAAAATAACACAGCATTCCTTGTCGCCTATGCTGTCTGTACTTGACCTACGCGTGATCTACTCATGAAAAATAACACTAAAAATCATAGTTATGTTAACAGTTCACAATCCTGTGGGGCTGCATTGCTGCCTGTCCAGAGCCACATGCCGCCTGTGTACTACAGATTGGTCACACTTAACCTAACATTTATGTTAAGAGCTTGCCTTTGGCACCCTCTAGAAGTCACCTGGATTGCTTGCATCCCACTTTGTTTCTTTTTTATCAGTTATCAGGGAAATTAGAGTCTCCCATAGGAATCAGGATCTGTCATCTGCGGATGTTCTCAAGCTGTTGAAAAAGACTTTTGTCCTTCGTCCTTTTGGCCTGTAACAAATTCCCTCCCACCATGATGTCATTCTTGCTGGCTTCTGCTCAGATTGTGGCCCACCAGCCATTAATGAGACTGCAACCTACTTTGCAGAAGAACTGCATATATTTGAGCTGTTCCTTCAGGTTTTCGTGTTCTCTTGAAAACAGGCTTCCAGGTAGGGACCCATATCAGGGCTGCCACTAAGAAAGTCTACAGTGTGGACTTGAGAGATCTGTTATGCTTGGCCAGCATGCCCTCTGGCAGGCCTTTCAGCACACACAGCCTGGAATCAAACACAGCACCATGCAATTGAGTGCTGTGAAGAGGAAATGGAGAGCAATGGAGAGTTTAGGAAAAATACTAGTGGGCATCAACACTGCTTGTTTTCAGACTGGATGTAATGAACAGAAGCAGTGGATATAAAGCAGTAAAGCAAGTGTTCAGGCCACCTTTTTGTCCAAAGTAGTACAAGAAACTTATCAAAAGATATGTCATTTTTCTTTCAACTAAACACTGAAAGATTTTATGTTATTTTATAATTTCCTGTGTAAACAGTAGTTACAAACAAGCTATTTGAGAGTGGGATTTTCAGAAACTTGGAGTGAAAGCAGAAATCTGTTCATAACTCACCCACTTGTGCCCAGGTATTTTAACATCTGGAATGTAATGCTGCCTGTTGTAATACCTTTGCAATACTGTAACACAGCAGGATGCATTAATGAGAATTTCAACCTTAAACCCACAACATCAATGAAATTTATAGTTGTCAGGCCGCTAACATAATTCAAACATAGTTTCTGTGGTTTCAATTCCCATATAACATTCACGTCAGAAGAAAAGTCATTGTGTTGAGTAGTTATAAAGACAGATACGTTCTCAGACTTAAAATTTCTTTTAAGTAATTAGGTATTGTTTATTGCTCTTGACAGCACTCGTTCTATGTGTTACAGGATGTATAAAAATTATGCTAGAATCTGTTTTCATATTTCAACTGTTCTAATATTCTAATATACCAAAAGCGCTTTGCCTACATTTTGGAAAATCCCACAAAAATGGCCAAGGCAGAGAAGAAAAATTTACATACAATTCAAGTATCTTCATCTGTGGTCGTATAAGTGCTGTCTGATATTTTTCCTGATGGGTAAATTTGTTTTCAGATGTTCCATGTTTTCCTGCTCTTGTATTTCAGTGTGGTCTTTTGACTAAATTTATAGAGCAATTTTGTTACAGAACAGAATAAAGAACAGAGAATTTCACGGAGGCAAAAATTTAGGAGAAAAATGTGGTGAACATTGTGACTAAGTTACTTTGCAGGAAAATGAAATAGTTACGTCTGCAACTGATTAAGTTGAAAGAAAAGAGGGGAAGTCGAAATGCAAAAAAGTGCACGTACAGTTTCTCTTTCTGGAAAGGAAAATACAAGTTGTTTCTTTCAGAAAAAAAAAAAAAAAAAAAACAACTAGCAAGTGCACACAATTTACAAAGCCCCGAAGCTGAGTGAGGGTTGTGTTGTTTTCTTCTCTTTTACTATCTTAGACTTCATGGTATTCCCAGAACAATCTCAGGAAATAGTAAAAATAAATCTCTCTCTCTCTTGCTGTATCAGTCTGGGTATTAACAACTTCCCCATGTTGTGTCCATCTTGAAGAATATACTCATGACCCTTAAAAACACAAACTCAGTCTCTGTGTTTAATAAGTTGTTACCTGCTGCCAAGCCTCTAATAGCTACATTCATGTATTCTGTTGATCTTATCTCTTTGTTCTACAGCCTGTGCTTTGGATTCATACTTACTTTTTTTCCTGCTTTGATTATTTTCCTCCATTCGTGGCAGCAAATTACTTTTTTTTTCCTATTTATAAACAAATATGAATGGAGAAGAAACGGAAATCAGTGTTTTTTGACAAAGCCTGTAATCTCTTCTTAACTGAGCTTCCAAATTTAAATTAGATTTTCTTGTTGCAAAGCTATGAACTTGGTGTAATTGAAATCATGCTGTTCCCAGATGACTGCTGAAGCCACATGGGCATGAAGAGCTGCCTAGTATTTTCTGCTAGATCCCAGCATAAGTGGAGGTGTTTTCTCAAAGCTGACAGTAGATTAGTGATCGTAGTCTTGACAAATAATTTGTAGTGTCCAAAGTTATGAATTGTCAAACTGTAACTCAATGAAAGAGATTGTCAAAGACATCTGGCTATTGCTATTGACAACCTATGTCTGATTTTGTGGTCCTGTGGAAAAATTTTGCTGGGTCTGTCAAGGCTTCTGTTAGTTTTGGTTCAAAAACATTTCTAATTAGTGAAGACATTTGTAATCCAGGCATTATTTTAGTCTTCAAATAACGTACCATTTTGATCATTATGAAAGCAAGTCAACCCTTTGAAAGCTATTCTGAATCTTCTTGCTATTGATGTTGCCCTTCGAGTTACTAATGTCCTTTTCAAACTGCAAGGTAGGACATCTGGCTGGTTCCTTAGCATGATGTCTGCCAAAATACTTGTGTCTGGTGAGCAGTGGAGCTGTGCTTGTGCTTGGAGCTGGTCCCTTCCACTCAGTGATGCTTGATTTCAGAACTTCAAGCACTTTTCATATGCATCTGAAATTCAGAGAAAATAATTTTGAAGGATTGGGCTGCACTTATCTCTAAGACAAGACCACTTTTGTATGAATGAACAACGTGATATTTGTGCCCATATTAGAAGTAGAGTTTTAGGGTATTAATCTCTCTCTGAGTTTGCCTTGCTGGCACCATCTTGAATATCTATTTTATCTGTTAAGTAACTCTTCCCAAAAATGTGAAATGAAGAAGGATCGTACTACAATTCAGATCTGTTTTAAAGCAGCTTGAACAAAGTTCTCACAGTAGGGTTTTTTTTTTTCTTCTTTTTTAAGTCTAGCATTGACTCATTTGGTGGTGTTAAAGTGCACTTTCTACTTATCCCCAGAGGAAAGTTAGTATTCTTTTAAGTGAAACTATTTTAAAAGCAGAACACAAGCCTAAAATAAGCCAGTGTTCTCTAGAGCTCTCAGAAGGTGTAGATTTATTTACTGTAGTTAAATCATAATTAGTTCTCAGGGGATAGTGTATCTTTTAAACTGCTTTATTGCCACCATATTGGTTTTCTAAATAATCAGAAACTGCTGCTGTTATATTTTGTAGTATGAAAAAAAATTGCTTTAAGTAGAAACAAATGTCTAGAATTGCTAGTTGTCACTTACTGAAGATAGCAACACACAAAAAATAAGCAATTCAAGAAAATGCGAAGAAATGCAAAACGTGTGTTATCAGAAGGCACCTTGAATGAACTATGGCTATAATTTTTTTCAGTGTAATTTTTTTCAGTGTAATAGATACAGTAATGTTTTACATGATAATTTTTCAATTAATCTTTTAAAAATATTCTAATGCTTTTTGGTCAAGAATAAATATTAACTGAAAAAGGATAAATGGTAGTGTAATGTTAATGTAAAATATTACCTGATATTTAAACCTAAATTCTCATGAATGTAGCTTAGTGTTCCAGCTGATAAGCATGCTTTTTTTTTCCTTAATTGACAGGTTAATGTTCAAGTTGCCTGAGGAGATGGGTTTAATAGCAATCGCTGTTCGACAAACACAAGGGAAAGGTTAGTAAGTTTCCTTCAAGTTCTAATAAATGCATATTGAACATACAGAATAGAGCATTTTAATGTCACATAGTTGCACTAAAGATACATTATAAGTATTTTTTTTATAATAAACTACAGAATAATAGTGTCCTCTTCTCTTGCTTGAATTGTGGATTTAAATTCAAAACCTAAGTTAGCAGAGACCAAAGTAAACATTTTCAGGATGTTTGGTGGCTTTTGCAGAAATGATTTAGTGGTCCTCTGGTTTCTGCCAAAAAGTCTCTGCAGTCATGCAAACTGCCATCACTATGCATTTAGTGTAATACAAATCAGACTTTCAAATCAGAACTCCTTTTTGATTTAACTGGAACAAGACTGGTTCTTGACTTGTTCTGATACAGAGGTTCTGTTGAGTCTGCAGGACTGTCTCAAAATGTCACATGGGCTTTCGCAATCTTTTGCAAGCATATACAAGCAGGTTCTGCCTTTTTCCTTGGAAGATGCTGCCACTTATTTAAAAGTCACTTTCAGTTTGGTGGAAAAGCACAATGCCCAGGCTAATACGCTCTTCTAAACATAGATCTACATGAAGATCTGCATGTGGCAGAGGGCTTGGAGATTCATGATCCTTAAGGTCCCTTCCAACCCTGGCCATTCTATGATTCTGTGATTCTGTGAAGATGGTTAACTAGTTTCTGGCTGAAATCTAGCTTGTGTCAAGATGATTCACTGTATGGATGGATTTATAGACACACTCAAAATATCTTCACAAGTACTTCTTTACTTAAACAAAGCAATATTATTTGGAAAGTGTTTGTTACCCAATACCAGGAAAATATTGGAAACAATTCATTTAGGACATTCTAGAAACCAAGTAGCAGCATGCACATTAAACAACCTGCTTGTTTTTGTGTTTTTAAAGAAGTTTTGCACTTTAAACATTTTTCTTTCAAAATTAGTTTGGAAACTTCTTTACGGGACTTACTGTATGTTCTGAGGTGGGTAATGCTGAATCTTTCTCTCATGAAGTTATCTACATTAACAAAGTGATGTTTTTATTAATGTTTTTTTTCTTGTGTTGAAGTTAATTTTTTTCTCCCCCTTCCCAGGTCGTGGTGGAAATGTTTGGCTCAGTCCCATTGGTTGTGCACTATCCACTTTACATATCACAATTCCTCTGCATTCCAACTTGGGCCAGAGAATTCCTTTTATTCAACACCTAGTGTCCTTGGCAGTGGTAGAGTCAGTTAGATCAATACCAGGATATGAGGTATCTCATTTTAATTAATCTCAAAATTTGTTTCTATTTGCATTAAAATCTGATTTTTACTATGTCTTCTATACATTGAATGACTCAACACTAATACAGTGGTGAACAACAGTAGTAAGTTTATATATACTTGACTACTTATATGTTTTAAGAAATCTAGTATGTATATGGCGAATACTGTCTTTTATTGAGCTGACTATACTACCCTCACTTCTCTCATAATCTGACAAAACTTAAGATTCAATCTTCAGCAGAAAAGAAAATGTCATTTTTGTTTGTCTAACAATTGAGTTAATTTGTTTTGGTTCTGAAGTAGCGGGGGAAGTGAGAGGAAGGAAAAACGAATAAAATTGACAAATCCTTTTCTGCTTTTTTTGTCAGTGCTGTTTCAGTGGTCGCTTTATCCCTTTTAAAGGATTTTTCCAACTCTTGTTTAAGGTTGAAAACTGATTTCTAAGGCAAGAACTTAGGAGTATTGCTCTCAAGAGGGAATCAAGTGTCCTGTCATCAGTATTAAAATGAAGAACCAGTCTTCTTCAGCACCTCATATATCTCCTTTTTAATGTTACCATTTCCTAATATTTGCTAACTATAAAACTTTGGTATTTTACAGAAGTAGTTAACTAAAGCATATGTTTCCTATATTACAGAAAATCAATGACTTATACACATTTACACATGAACTTTATTATAGTGGCACCCAGTAGCTTTGCTGTAGTTTAGGGTCTGTCAGCCTTTCTATTAAAACCTTCTAACTTCAGTGCTTCATAACTTGACTATAAAAACAAAATGCTTCAGGCTAAAATTGACAGTATGAAGTATTTGGCTGGAGTGAATAATTTAACCATTTAAAATGGCAGGGACAGGGGTTAGTTTTACAAAATATGAGTCTGACTGGGGAAGGAGTTAATTTAGGAGTTGAGGTGTTTTTGCTTCTGTATACCTACCTGTGTCTTTTCTATTCTATTTTATTCCATTCTAGATGAATAATGTGACTGACATACTAAGTGTTAATATAAATATAATGCGAACCAATAATGTAGATATCATGGTACCAGACTTATTTGGAGACTTCCTGTCTTCCCAGTAGCTTGATATGACCAAGGCAAAGCTACTCAATCTTTTTGACAGTAGAGAAACACATATTACAAAAATTTTCCAGTATACATAATTGAGAGGATTGAATTCTGTTGTCGTGGTGTCCCATCCCATCCTCCCCTCCCCCAGTAAATCAAATACAAGACAATGGATTAAAATAACGTTGAGGGTCCAGACTCAAATACATTAAAGCAAGGAAATTCAAAGATTTATCTGAAACTCAAACCTTAAATTTCCCCTTTGGACTTGAGTATCGCTTGGCTTTTCTTAGTGTTGGATGAACAGACGTACCACAGCAACTGAAAACAATGGGCTAATTTAGAAAAGTGGTTTCATTCTTACCTCTAAATTT
>JAOWBP010000001.1:89651307-89678322 GCA_028571105.1 Tragopan temminckii | reverse complement strand
ATCTTTTTGACAGTAGAGAAACACATATTACAAAAATTTTCCAGTATACATAATTGAGAGGATTGAATTCTGTTGTCCTGGTGTCCCATCCCATCCTCCCCTCCCCCAGTAAATCAAATACAAGACAATGGATTAAAATAATGTTGAGGGTCCAGACTCAAATACATTAAAGCAAGGAAATTCAAAGATATATCTGAAACTCAAACCTTAAATTTCCCCTTTGGACTTGAGTATCGCTTGGCTTTTCTTAGTGTCGGATGAACAGACGTACCACAGCAACTGAAAACAATGGGCTAATTTAGAAAAGTGGTTTCATTCTTACCTCTAAATTTCCATACCTCTGTGGGCATATGTCAGAATCTGAATATTACTTTAACACAATTTAATGTGGTTCACTATCCCCAAAATCCATGTCAGGATTTCCATACGCAGCTATAAAATACATGTGTCTCAGTTTATCAGCCAGTCATTGTTTTTAGGATTCTGTCATGAGTGTTTGCAGCTTTTGTTCTGGGCTCTTTTTGCGAAAACATGACAGTTCCAATTGTGAGTTTTACTATCATATGTTAGTGCTGCAAATTCAAACAAGCTCATATTCAGAGAGTGTTTTACTTTCCCGTTCTGCGAACAGCATAAATTTCTCTCTATAAAGGAAATTAAGAACATGCTTCATTCTCACTGTGACTTTCCCATCATTTCTGTGACATACTGTTATTTATGCAGAGCCTTGTTTTGTGGCAAACAACACAAGTCTTTACTGTGTAGTTTGCATCATTAAACACACCACTGACTTGGTTATTTTTCATACTTGTTAGTGACATCAGTTGCAGTGCTGGTGTGTGGTGTCTTACAGGTGTATGTTTTCCTTAAGTAAGATCTGCTGAGTGTATTGCCATTCTTTTGCAGAAAGAATGGAGAGCTCTCCTTTGGTTATTGTCAGAAGATCTCTTAGCACTGATAATGCTGTTTAACTGTGGCGTATTTCTATAAAAGCTTTCACAATGTCAAGAGCCGTTTTCCATAACAAATACGAATTGGTGATATTCTCTTAGAATGCTTTGATAGCAAAATGAGTTAGTATTTCCTGTCCATGTATGTATAATGGACTCCTCCCTGACCTTTAAATCTGTCAGAAAAGTGGACATGAACCCAGGTGCAGTTTTCACACATCCTGTAAAGGGATTTCATAATCTACAATAGGAGGGAATGTGACTCTTGTAGTCCTGGAGCACCTCCCATAATTTGCCTCTTGGGATATGGTCATATGCAGTTTTTCAAACTACAGGAAGCACATTTGCTTTCTTTTTGTGTTTAAGTAGCCAGTGCAAGGTTCAGTTCAGTTCTGTAGTTTCAACAAAAACTTCTCTATTGCACTGGAATGGTGTCATACAGCACAGTTTGTGTTTCCAGCTCCGTGGTATTGCTTGAACATAGCTGCTGAACGCGTGAATGTATTAAGGACGTTACTGAAGTATTTACGTAGCTGTGAACTGGAATTTCTCCTGTCTGCTAAATTTCCTTTCTGATGTTCAAAATGGCATTGTCTCCCTGCCTAGTTTCTGCAAAGATCTTCAAGTCTAGCACTGATATTATTGTGAATTTACTCTCATCATTTGCACTTTATCTGTAGTTTTCCATGTGTGCTGACACAGTTTGCATCTTTCTTGAACATATCCTTTAAATCCTTAATAGGGCCTAATGAAGCAAGTGAATTCTGTAAGACCTCATGATTTTGACACAATAAATCTCTAGTACTGTTTGTCCTCCTTTTGTTTGCTCTAAGCCATTATTATCTACCTTACTTTTTTAACTTAATAGAAACTTTTCTCTGACAGCTACCAACCTCCTTAGTAAAACATGTAACCATGTTATTGTGGCTTTTTAGTATCAGTTGTGGAACTCCTGAAAACGTTCTTATTGTGAAGAGCTGAAAGTATCACATTCAGTTTGGCAAAGAGGTACAGAAATATGGAATACGGAGAGATAAATGAACCATGTTCTTCTAATAGTGTCAGAGAGCAAAGTGTTTCTGAATGTGTATGTTTTTGTTTCTTTAGGATATTGACCTGCGAGTAAAATGGCCAAATGATATTTATTACAGTGATCTTATGAAGCTTGGTGGAGTTCTGGTAACCTCTACACTTATTGAAACAACATTTCATATACTTATTGGTAAATGTCTTTTTTCAGGCTTCTTTCTTTTTTCCTAAAGAAATTTGTTGTTAATATCTTTATTAGTTCAAATGATGAGAATAAGTAGTGACAGCAGGCATACAGAAAAGAAGTATGATGTTCAATCAAAAGAAAGCACATAAGTAAATGTTTTCATACATCTTAATAATTCCATATGCTTGACAAGGAAAACGTAAATGCAAGCATCTGGGCTGGCGTAGTGGAGTTCAAAGAAAGAGCACTACAGGAGGAAGGCAAAATGTCCTCCTTGATGTACTGCAAAAGTAATAGAAATTACTAATTCTTTTTAGATTTCTTTTTTTTTGCACCTGACAAATAAGGATAAGTAAATGACATGCCTTTTAGACTGGGAGAAGAACTATGTACACTTAGTAATGTTTTCATTTCTCCTTTCATCCCTTTTAAATTGATTTGTAATTTGTTTCTGTTGATATCTTTCCAGAAACTGAAATGTTGCCAGTGAAGCAGTAGCAGATTAATGATTTGATTTGTTAATCCCTTTCTTTAGTTCTCAGAAAAAGTCAAATTTGCTAAGTAGCTGGAAAGGCTGAGAGGGGCAGGGCAAGGAACAGCAGACATTTTGTTCATCTGCCTGGAAGTCTAATTCCTAGGAGGTAGCAAGACCTGTTCCAAAAAGGCTATAAATTCTGGCTATGTTTTGCTATATTTGGTAGGGAAGATTCTTCCCCTAATAAGTGGCTGCACAATTCCATCACAAGTGCTTAAATATCTGCCAGCAAAAGCTCTAGTCTGTTTCCAGAAACAGTTATCTGTGATGTGTCTAAAAACGAGTGCAGGTTCCTTAGCAAGTGTTAAAGATTAAGTAAGATGATTTTTTGTTTTATATTTGAATATAGCATGGTAGATAAGTACAATGTATTGCAAAGAAAATGTGAACCTGACACTATTTGTGTCAAGATGCTGTAAATTCTAAGGTGCAAACAAGCAAAAAAGTTGAAATAGTCACCAGCTTCTTCTGTGATACATGCCTAGCCATAAAACTTTCTATTTAATTTTTATATCCTCATTTTGTAGATAATCTGCATGTACAGAGTGGAATGTTGCTCTGAGACACTAGTAAGAGTCTCTCTGTGCTCCATCAACCATTTACTGCTTCCATATGTTTTCCCAGAGCCTGAGCTGATTAATGTAAGAAAAGTAAGAATGGATGAAAAAACAGTTCATCATATCAATTATTTCTTTACATATTATAGGTTAGCTTTGCACATTGAGCTGCTTATCGTAAACACCAGCACATTCAAATTTGAATGGAAATTTACTGTACGCATTCTATCTGATGTCCATAGGTGTCATTTTGGTGATGATAGGTCTGAAGTATAAACAAAAACATACATTTTCATCAGCTTTCAATCTTAAAACTTTGCAGCCCAAAGAAAGTTACTTTTCATATGCTACTCCAAGGACTGTTTCCATCATTTCAGTGATGGCACTGAGGGCAATAAGTGTGACTTGTGACATCTAACTTCTTGTGTTAGTAGTAGAAGTGAGATCAGTCTTACACAACAGGAAAGTCGAATAGGTCATCCTCTTTCTATAGTCTTGCAGATTCCTTTCCTAACCTGATTTTTAGCACTAATAAAGAGTATTCTATGATGACAATGATGAAAATCACAGGTCATCTATTTGCCTTTACTGCTTTGAGAAGTGCCTGAGAAGAGGCAGACAAGAAACAAATCTGCCTTTTCAGTTGTGCCGTGTGCTTGAGGCCTCGCAGATGGCACAGTTCATGTTCACATTTTTATGAAAAAGAGCAAAAAAATATATATATTTTTTTTGTTGGAAGACTTTTGGAAGAGGAGTTCTACAGAATATTCTTCATTTGTGTAAGGGCCAGATTCAGAACAGATGTAGATAGCCAAATATAATTGAGTTGAAAGAGACAGCCAGTGTGCTTGATCTGCAGAAACTCTGTCTGCTTCACTGTGCAGCTAGGGTATGGCTGTTTGGAATAGAGGAGAGCAATGTATAGATGCTCAAGCCAGTGCTTGCCCTTGAATTGAAAGTTGTGTTAGCCACATCAACATACCACAAGGTCAGTGCTAAATGTTAATTTTTTACCCTTCTCACATGGGCGAAGAGAAGGTGTCAGTGCACCTAATATTTTTCACATTAGCTGCCTACATTCCAGCCAATAGACTTATTCTCAGATGCTACTGCTTCAGCTGAGCTCATCATCTCATTGTGTTTTTCATGTCCATTTCAGTTTTTGAATGTATCATCAGTGATCTCCATACGTGCACACCTGAGTGCCCTTAGTCTGCAGATGGACTTAAAGGCCACATTATGCAGCCTGACAATAAAAACTGCATCATAATGACTGCTGTCATTCCTTCTTCACTTGTATTATGTTTGAATCTTCTTGTACTGTATTTGAGTTTAAATAGTTGAGCTGTGATCTCTGGCACGACACATTATTTTTTCCAGTTAGTTCTCTCCCTGATAATACATTTCTCTATCTTTCAGTGGGATTGATATCTTGGTATTTGTTACTGTGACTTTCTTTTATGCATTATTTTATGAGTTAGAAGTCAAGAACTTATTTTTGATGAAGAGATCCTTCTCCTTGTAGTAAATAAAAATTAACAACATATAAGAATAGTCTCTGATAGCAAATTTATGAAGCAACGCGTCTGGACCTTCCAACAGATGGAGGTGCAAACTTGATTGACAGGACTGGTGTTTTATCTTAAATATCTGAGGAAAGAAAAGTCCAAATTATTAGGAGAAAAAAATAAACAGGTAATACAATATATTTCTTTACATCCCTCAAAGCCTGTTTCAGCAGGCTGCAAAAAAGGTCCCAAGAGCCACATTTAAATCAGAAAGGCATTCTGCCAACGTTATTCTAGCTGGAGAAATCTCAGCGAGAGACTTGAGGCTTCTAAAAGATATGCTGTGGTAAAATAGATTAAGCAAACTGGAGACTAGCACAGCAAACTTTAATCTTCTGGGTTTTTCACAGCAAACCAAACAAAGCTTGTCAGCTGAATAACAAGGCTTAATTTTCAGAAAATGAAATCAGCTAACTGTAGTAAACAGAAAATAATCTTAATTACATTTAGACTGAAAGGTAAAACTCCATCCAAGAGTATGATCAATTATTTGCTCTCAGTTAGCTGTCAACTTCCAGTAAGTAAAAGAATTTCTCACTTGGATATTATACAGGTTACCACTTAATGTCTTCCTAAACCTAAACATCGTGGTAGGATAGTCTTTTGTTGAATGATCTGTGCTGGATTTGCTTCCACAGTTCTGAGGAGACACTTTTAAGGACAGTAAACAAAATCTGCACTGCAATTTGTAATTGTGCAAGTAGGGAGTTTTAAAGATGTATAAGACTGAAGAAATACTGGTAAAATCCTCAGAGATAATCATTCTGTGATTCTATGATTCTATGATATCTATTAGCTAAATGAAGTACAAACATTTTGATGCTAACAGAATATTCATAGTTACAGATCCTATGCTGTTCTTTTGGTTTGTCTTCTTCAGGCTTTGGATTTAATGTGAATAACAGCAACCCCACCATATGCATCAATGACCTCATTACAAAATTTAATAAGGAAGAGGGGACAAATCTGAAGGCTTTAACTGCAGACTGCCTTATTGCAAGAACTGTAACTGTGCTAGAGAGGCTTATAGATATTTTTCAGGAGAAAGGGCCCAATGGAGTTCTTCCTCATTACTACAAGTACTGGGTACACAGGTGAGCATAGTGTTTTTCTCGACATTCTTTTCAGAGGTAACTCATGGATGTTTTGTCTTCCATTTTAAGTGTTCTACTAGATTGCCTTTGAAACTTAATTGAAGTGCATTCCTAAGTAGGGTATGGTACTGTAGGTAAGACTAAAAACAGTAAAATCGATGGACTAGGATAGGTTAAAGAACGTATCTAGGTATTTAACATGTATCATTTGAAAAAATAAAAAAAAGGGACTTTAGAATGATTTTGATTTGTGTTGCTAACAATGAAGCTGCTGTACTCATGGTATTTTGGTCTTTTACCAAAATTGAAAGAAAAAAAGGATGAACTGTTAATTCCACAGAAAGAAATTAAAGCTGAAAGATATTCTCTGTAAAGGATCTGTGAAGTGAGAAGCAAAAATATTCTACTAGACAGTAGTCCTCCAAGTTATTTTTCAATTGTTTGTGCAGTCAATTAATTCATAACTGGTTTTCTCTATTTGCAGTGGTAAGCAGGTTCGTCTCCACAATGAGGAGGGCCCGTTGGCATGGATAGTCGGGATTGATGATTATGGATTCCTTCAAGTTCATGAAGAAGGCAAAGGTGTTGAGTCTGTGCATCCAGACGGCAACTCTTTTGACATGCTGAAAAACCTCATAATCCCAAAGCATTAATAGTTCTCAGAGTTCACAGCACAAAAGGAGGTTCTTTACTATTCAGTACCAAGTAGCTAAGCTTGCGTAGAAGTGGGAAGAGTATTTGACGGTTTGTTTGGTTGGTTTTCTTCTTCCTATTTCTGATGTCTTTTGTTCTTTGAGATGTATAACTTCAACGGTTTAAGAAGAGTTAATTATCTTTTTGATGAAGGTGTTTATTCTTCTATATTGTCTTAAAAACTCATATATGTTGCCATACTTTGTAATTCTTTTAATGGACTCTGATTTCAACAGAATACTGTGCAATGAACAGAACTTTTTCTTCAATTACTCACTGTGTTTGAGAAACTGAAGTGGCTAAATATTTTGTTTTCAGGTGTCTGTGTTTTTATTGTGCTTTGGCACAATGAAGTACAATATTTACGTTTTAACTAGATTCTGATTTTTGCACTGTCTGCAGTGGAATCATCTGGAAGAGCTCATCATGTATTTCTGAGTTACTGGACCGTATTTAGATTCAGGTCCAAGTAGAGCCTTGCTGACTTGGTTCTTCTCCACATGAACCCGTACAACAGTTTACATACTGTGCTTTGGTCACAGGTATGCAACTCTGTCATGGCTGCCTTGAGTTTCTGGAGAGTCTTCCATCAACTCTTAAGAACTATGATTGGTTAAGCCAATTTATTTTTAGCCTGCTCTTCTTAGCCAATTGGATCTAAGTGAATCATCTCATGTCTCCTTTAAATCAGTGTTCCAAAAGGGTTTAGCCCTGCGAGAATAGCCCTCTGTGGGTCATGACTAGTATAGCTTCTGATTTCAATACCCTTATACAGGTTCATCACTATAATAGTGATGAAGTTAAGCGAATAAGAGAAGATGTCCCAATCTTAAGATCCCTACTTCAACCACTCCGCTGGAAATGATAAAACATTAAGTTACTTGTGTCCAAATTCTCTTCCATTGCTTCTGTTTTCTCCAATCCCTTTCCCAAAGCAGGCATCTGTTTTTTCTGCTAACCACTGAAAACGAAGTTTGACATCTGCTGACTAGGAGGATGCTTGCTTTTGGGGCTGGCCACATGGTTCTGGGTTAGGTGTAACAGCTTGGTCTCATTGGAGAGGTAGGCATGTGGGAACTCCTGTGTGATAGGCAGCTTATCGGGTTTCTCTCCTGTGCCAGATGACTTTGCATTTTGTCCGGCCACAGAGCACTTCAAATGGTTCTCTCAAATAAGAAGTTTATCATAGGTGTGATGTGGCCGGCTTCATTTCCTCAAGTAGGCAGCACCACTTATTATGTACCTTGTCCCTACTAAAGTTGGATCAGCCAGATTGGTTTCTACAAAGCACTTTTGTCTACCAGCCAGAAATGGGTTTTTTAGGTTAAAGTTCACCTCATAAACAATCTGAACTTGTTAGTAGATTGTTTCAGTTACAAAGCCAAGAAGTCTTAAAGCAAAGAAGCTAGTCTGTAATGGTAATTTACAGTAATCCTCACATATTAGGTTTTAGGTGGTTTGGCAGCAAGTGCTAGAAATTAAGTTGTCCCTCTCACACTTGGGATTTTATGCTCCATATCGCAATCTATCAGTGTGTGCCTGGTTGTCTGTCCCCTGCTGTTTTGTTTCCCCTTGTGATCTGTGTCAAACAAGACTGCACACCAGTATTTCCTGGAATTGTACAGGGCAGTGTAGACAGCAGTTAACTGGCTTAGCTGAAATGATGCACAAGATCACCAATTTTTCCTTTTTCCTCCCAGATGCTTTCAAAACTACTTTGGGCTGTTAATTTTAGGCAACTACCTTTATTTCATAATCAAGCAATTATTATAATAAAATGATATGTAAATCTGAGTTAATAAAGTTTTTAAAGGAGCCCATTCGTATATACACGTGTAGTATGTGTGTGTGTGTGTGCATACACACAACTTCTGTGTGTGTTTTCACTTCTTTTCTACCTTTTCCTTCCTAGCTGTGGAAAGCATAGTTCTGTTACTGGTTTTTGACCATAGACTTTTCAAAAACTTCATATCTGTATCTCAAAGTGTCTGCTTTGTTACTGTAGAGTTTGCCGATAGGAAACACAGTTGACATCACTTCTATTTCAGATAGACTGATGAGTTGCTGTAGAGTTTACTTTAAATGACCAGGCCATGCATTACTTCTTTACAGCATGCTCTTCGCTACTCTAAGTGCAGGGACTGTGAAAGAACAATGGGGAAAAAGATAAAGCACGTGCCTGTAGGAAGGGCAGAATGGAGTACTTGCAAAATTTCACTTAGCTAAAGTCCTGAGCAGAAAGCAGATGTATTTTCAATAGTAAAATGCTGCAGTATTTCATGATTGCTATTATTCCAATTTGGCTTTCTTCATATTCTTTGCAATGAAATGGATGTTTTATTCTTGCTTTGTGTTTTAAGATTATTCCAAAACAAGTTCAGGAAGAAACTTAACATTGAACTTCCTTTCTGAAAGTGAGAACATCAGCTGTGGATTTGTCAAAGCATTGGTAGGTGATGTGGGGATACTACTTTGCCTCTGTTTTGTAGTGGCCTCTTCATGTGCGTCTGCAGCTACCTGCTGTTTTGGGGAAATGGCCTTGAGTTGAATGAAGTGTTTGTTACAGACCTGACCTTTCTTTCAGAAAAATCAAAGAACTTCACAAAGAAAATTCATGTTACTTACAGAGAGCATTGGAATAAGGTCATTCTGACTAGCAGCTGCTACTGTTAGGAAAGCCCATGAACCTTCCTATACCACACTCATCCCAAGGGAATATCTGGGAATCACAGCCACTCATTGTACTCTTTTTATGGCAAACTTGTCGTGTTCTGAAAACCACAATATTTTTCTATGAAAATCATTTTTAGTATCGTCTTTTACGTAAGACAGACAAACGTGGTGTCGTGTGGTCTCAGAACGCAGGTATGGAAAAACTAAGGCATTTCTGGACTCGGAAGTAATGCACTGAAACTGTTTAATTTTATTAAAATGCGGAACATTTTGTTCGTGTGAGGCTGATGTCATATCTTGATGAAGTGCTTTCATAGAATGTTTATTACGGTGTCTGTATTTCTGTGACTTCCTTTTTTTTCTCTCTCAGACTGTTACACATTTTCTCATCACACACTGTGAAAATATCTGTAGATGTTGTTTGTCGGCAGGGAGACTTTTTGCAGGGCGAGCTGGGTGTGTT
Source organism: Tragopan temminckii (assembly GCA_028571105.1). NCBI lineage: Eukaryota > Metazoa > Chordata > Aves > Galliformes > Phasianidae > Tragopan > Tragopan temminckii. The sequence goes on along the minus strand of JAOWBP010000001.1, from coordinate 89,668,573 downwards.
GGCACCTGTCTGCATTCAGAACGAATACGCAGGTTGCGTCCCTGCAGGACCAATGCTGTTTCCAAAGATTTGAAAAATGAATAACATACTTAACATGCAAGAGTTCAAGCAGTGCATCTCACTTCTATTAAAGGTTTTGTAAGATTTCAGAGCTTTTTAAAAATCTGTTCAGCAAATATAATATACTTCAAGGGCTATTATCTAGAAATAATATTGGAGTATTTAATTCTTTATGCTGCTATTTTATTGCTCAACTTTGTTTAATTATTTCTCTGCTTTTTCTGATGCAGCTACAAGACTTCACAAGTCTAAAAAATTACTCTCTGCAACTGCTTTGGAATAGACAATTGCTATATCAATGTTTTCTGAGGTACAGCTTAATAGCTGTCATGGCAAAGATTTGTGCTGCCAACAGCTGATGGATTCCTGGGGGGAAATGCCCTGATAAAGCCATTTGCATGCATAAATGTGGCGGTGATGCACAGCACTGATCAGACAGCAAACAAATTAAATCTGGACTGAGGTAAGAACAGAGGTCAGAAAACGGTGGCATGCAGCAGACCGTCATCATGTAGCAATCAATTGATTAAAAGAACTGCAGGGAAGAATTGTGAACTGATGCTGTATTTGAATATCTTGCATTAGAGTGTTTCGTTAGTGATTCTGTGTTATTTTCAGTTCTCCAAGACTCTTCCTTTAGAATGCAATGCAGCTTAAGTGGGATGCGTCAAATCCTTGTATTTTGTAAGACATTAAGAGTCAAATTAAATGTTGAATTGAAATAAATTTTCCAATATACAATGTGAAGCCCTGTGTTTTGTGGTGAAAAAGAAATGAAACTCACTTTTCCTTTGGCTACAGGACTTTATTATCATTTTAACAGTTTTGTTTTACATAATAAATAAGCAAAAATGCTTTACATTTTTAGGGAATACATATATAATTCTGAGCATTAATAGATTGTTTGGTTTGCGTGCTTTTTCTCCTACATTTGCCAAATAGCTCATATCTGCATAATATAAAAAAAGCAAAACCTAATGTTTAGGAAAAAAAAAAAAGAAATAGTAATATTATCTCTGTGTTAGTTTTTAAGTATGACTGAAATGTTGAAAAAATCCTTTGTGTTATGTTTTGTGGTTTTTAGAGACAAGTATATTCTGATATTCTGGGAGGTATCCCTTCAGAAAAGCAGCCTTTCCGCTTTATCTCAGTGAGATACGCTCAAATTTTACGCCTTTAACCCAATGCACTCAATTTCATTAAATTACTGAAATGCCCTTTAGAAATGACCTAACTACTGTCACCAGGAGAGAAGTCTGTTCCCATACCACCTTATTTACATTGCACAGTTTCCATTAATAGGAGAAAAACTTTTGAGACATCAATATGGGAATCATGTTTTCAACTTTAGGTTTTGGTAAGATATTCCCCCTCTCAACTCTCTTTCTCTCCTCCATTCCACATGTACTTGCTATAGCCCTGCCCTCCCCCGAGATGTGCAATCCTGTCAAGTTGCATGAAAGAGCCATCTCTGATAGAAGTATCTATATTTGCTCACGTATGTACAGCTGAAAGAAATTTGGGCATTTTTTTGTAATGTATTCCTATTCCCACTCCACTTCTGTGACATAATTTTTTCCAATTACTGGGAGCATTGCCACTCTCAGTGGCCTCATCGCATTCTGCAGCATTAATGTACTATGAACATCTGTAGTTTAACTGACTGAAAGTCAATGTCTGAACTCGTATTTTTCTCTCGATATAATTTGCTCACGTTCCAGCTGTGAATGTGCAATTGCTGTTTCTATTTTTGAATAACAGGAAAAATGTTTCACACGTTTGCTTTTTTAATCACAGATCTTTTCTTAAATCTACAATGCATTATCGGATGTGAATGCGTAATTGAGTCGTTATTTCCTAACAGGGAAATTCATGTATCTGAATCTCATATACTGTAAAACTTCTGTGGGAGGGTGATGGAACACCTCCTTTACTTGGGATTGTTGAATAAAGGCTGAAAGTGTGAATAACAAGGTAGAGGCTGGAAAAATATTTTGTGGTATTTTAATGAAAAATATCAGTGGAGGTTTTTTAACTGAAGCCTAATTTATATGTTCCTGAAAACATGTTTTTGTAATGAGAAATAGTTAGAAGAACAGGAAAATACAGCAGATTGACTTTGTGTGCAGCAATGCCACTAATGAGGTATTGGGAGACATGCAGTATGAAGCAGTTGTGCATCAGGTTTCTTTTTAATGATGCAATGTCAGTTTCTCCTTAATAGGGCATGGCTTTAATTTAAGAAAATTAACATGCAGGTCTTAGCATCATTGTACCTTTCAAGAAGTTGGGTGCGTTCATTACGAACACTGGCTGGGAAGGCCGTTAAAGAAAGCCACTATAAAGCCAGCTCATGTCTCGGCAATTCATAACATCAGAATGATAATAACATTCACACATAACATTTCTACAGCTTTGCCACATTCTCCAGCTCGAGAAGAACGAAGGAGTGCAATTAAACTGAAGGTGTTGGTTTGGTTTCGCTCATTTTATGTTGTTGCTAAAAAGTCAGTGTTTTGGTAGCGACAGATCCGGTACTTCTGATCATATTTATCATGAAAGATATCTTTCATATGTTTTTTAGTAAATGAAGTCAGACGACTGAGTTTCCAAGTGAACATGAATTCAACTTCATAACAAAGCTTTCTCTGTTAAACTTTTAATCAAAAGCAATAAAAGTACTGAAAATTATTTTCAGATGTGTTAGAAGTATTTTTGTTTACTCGTAGCAATAAATATTCATACATACAAAGAGGTGACTGATTATTTTTGCTGCACGTAGAAGATGGAGGGTATGTAATTAAGAGAGTGTGTATTTCATTACGTTTTTTTCTGACAAGGTGCAATCCATGAGCAAGTATTTTTCCATATTGCACAAGCCAGGTAAGCATTTTCTTTAGCAAAGGTCTCTTTCTAGAGCATCTAATAAGAGGGAGAAAGTTTCTAAAATGTATTGGGTGAATTGGGTGAAGAAACGGGGCTAAATACAGCTGACTCAGAACTACAACAGCCTTCAGTGTTGGTATTTACACCTATTATGTGGGGAGTATTCATTGTTTTTTCCAGAGCGCATGAAGACTGTTTGGGGAAGTGATGGAAAGACAAACTGGACAGACTCATCAGTAAAACATTCACAGATCCCATACGTCTCCTTATTTCCTGGTTTCCAAACTTTATGGAGAAGTGAAAAAAGGGGGAATCTATTCCTAGTAGGCTGGACAAAATTTAAATGTATGGCATATGCCTTCTACTTGCTAGTTTATTGGACTAACTGAGACGTGCAAAGAGTTCACTTCAAAACGCTGAGGTATCCTGCTCTACTTCCAGTGCAATCTTGCTTCTTATGGTTGTGCAATGACTTCAAACTTTTCTTACTCAGATTGTCCATTGACATAATTTGTGAAGTGCGTGAATCAGTCTAATAATGAATCTTACCTTCGTGTTGACGATGAGATTTATGCTTAATGAAGTCCAGTGTGTTAAAAGCTGAACTTTTCCAAATTCAGAAGGCTACAAATACTTATAAAATCATGCTTAAATGTTCATTATTCCCTTGACAATAAAGAGAACACTTCTGGTGCTAAGATTAAGATGTTATTTTGACTACCTGGTTTGAATAACAACATGTCCTTAGCCCAAAATATTGAGCAAAATACACTTTTTAGAAGCTTCTTTTTCTTATTACACTGTTTTTATTGGGGAATATATTTAGCTCCTGCTATGTGATTTGTTCCAATTCACCATGACAAGACCTGTAACCTTTTAATGCATACCTTTTTATGTATTAATTTGTCACGATACCATCACTTGTTAAGATGGCAGTAAAAATTTCTGAATACTGAAAAAAATGTGTGAATAAGTAATAAATAAGTAAGTTCCAAACATAGTTCTGTTTGGTTAGTACAACTGTATTACAGATACTAAAAGTCACCACTCTTTAAACAAAGTTCATTTGTCGGGACGTGTAACTGATGGGCGGGTAGCTGATGTAGGGTTTCACACTTTGTCAAAAATACCTAATCTAGAGTGTATAGTTTATGATAATGATAACAAAATAATAATAATAATAATATCTTGAATGTGTTTTGAGAAGGAAGGATTAAGGGAAAAAATGTTCTTCATATAAACCTCTGCATATAACACCTATCATTTAATTTTGTTGCACACTATAAAATAACAAAAATAAGATCTGCAACAACTCTTCTCACTGGCACCAGAGCTTAAGCTTTGCCAACCAAGCACTGAAGCGAGATGTATTCTTTTTTCCTCGCCTTGAAGGTACTGTCACACGTGTCTTGACAGGAACACACAAGTCTGTCCCTCATTGACCTTCAGCTGTGCTCAGTAAATGTAACTATGTTTTCTCATGCTTTTTGGAAATCATTACTGTTTGGCTTCTTAGTTAAATGTAAATACTCTTCTACTACTGTCACCTTCCATTGGCAATTATTACAGAAGTTCCAATATAATGGGGTAGTGTCGTTTCCTTGTGGGTTTCTGGAGAAGAGGCTGATGAGGGGCTTTGGTTTTTGTACATAAATGTATTTACTTCCTCAGAATTGTATCCATAATTTTCTCCTACGTGTCCCGTTGCTGTACATGATGAAGTTTGAAATGTGCCATGTTTGGCTAAAACATGATGATAATTTAGAAGCACAAATGGAACTTGTCCAGAGGGTCTTACATCCATCACGCGCTCACTCTCAGAGTCGTGATCAAGCTTTACAGTCATTCTCTCATCACTGTCCAGTTCATTTAGGCTTGTAGCGTGGTGACTAATATGCCCGTATTTGGGTTCCTTCATACAAATCCGTCTTGTTTGTTCGTACACTGCGGGCACAGGTAGGAGATGACTTAATTGTCCTAAAGCTTTAGACTGGAAACATTCTGATTTTGGCAGCAAGGAGTTAGCAACTGAGTTTGAAAAAGAGCTTTCATTAATGCTCATTTTTTCTTGTAGGTCTCTGTTAAAAGCTAGCTTGTTTTCTTCTTTAATGAGATGGTGAGGTGGCTGAATCCTGTTTTCTATTTTGTTGGGTTTCATGATGCTGGAATCGTAAATCTCTTCTTTGTATCTGCTGCCTGGCATGGGTGCTGTGCAACTTGTAAAGTTGTCGGAGAGAGCATCTTGGTTGTATCTCCTGTTCGATACGGGCACTTGGGGGAAAGAGAAAACATGTTAATTCCTGAAGACAAGCTCATACGATAGTTGGACTCTGACACATTTTATGGCTGAATTGTAATACCCCTTAGGTTTGGGTCAGATCCAAGTCCCAGTGAAGACGTCAGAAACATTCCCATTTGCCTCAGTGGCTTTGGATAAGCCTAAGACACTGCTGAAAGATTAGAAAGCACTTGGAAAGACACTCGGTGTTGAGCAATTCTTAAAATGTTCTTCATGCTATGCAAAGTGCTTGTTTTCACTAATAAGCATAATTGCATAATTATAAATCTCTGTCATTGTTAATACGGTCGAATCAGGAAATTAAACCAAAGAACTAAATAACCACAAATGTGACTCACTATTTAAAAACCTCAGACTTATTAAGCTCTTTTCAGAACTCAACAAATAATTTATCAAAAGAAGGATGATACTTCATCTTGGTAAGCCTTTGCTTTTTTCCTTTGAAAAAACGGTATGAGATATTAAAAATGTCTGTTGAAAGGCAACAGAAATATTTCATATGTAATGCTGAATCTATGCTTTCAGGATACTTTCATATAGTGAAACTGTTCGAATAATGTAATAGTGTGATCTACTCTATACGCTGAAAATATCCACATTAGAATAAACTGTATGTGCAATGAAAATCAGAAGATAGATTTTAAAATTTTAGGAGGGTGTGAAACCTAGGATATCTGTTCAGGCTTCTTCTCTAAAATGTATTGAGAATCTTTTATCTGAAGCTTTTGTATGCTGGCTAAACTCATTTAATTGTTTGAGTTGTTTTTGTCATTTTATGCTTGGCCTACAAGATGTTTTCTTTTAATACAGTGCTATCAAACAACAAATGATAAGAGAAAATGAACTGTTTCACTCCTGTACAGTATGGCTACAATTAGGTGAGTGCTGATGTTCTGTGCTGAGTATTCTGTATGAACAATTCGACAGTTAAACTACTCCTACAAGGCGTATTTGAAGGTTTGATGTTAAATGTTAAATGAGGCACTTACCAAGTTTCTCGTGTTAAACTTAAGCTGAATTTTCTGCCGTGTTCACTGAAAGTCCTGAACAACCTAAATGCCTTCTGTAAAAGGGATTTTCTGTTTTCCTAAAAATTTTATTCAACATTTAAAAAGTTTTGGAGCTTGCCGTAGTAGTTGCTGACATAACTGCACCCGCTAATAATTAAATATTCCCTGTGCTATAGTAGACTGGGAAAACCTTCGTGTATAACAGAGGAAGCAGAAATAGCTCAATTGTACCTTTCTTACATGCACAGCTTCATTAATTTCAGAGGGAGTTGCACCACGTAATTAACACCAGAATTTAAACAGAAATCTGGATCCAATTTCTCCTTGATCAACCCACAGTCCTGCAAGAAGCAATAACTTTCCAGTTCTTGTTTTTAATTTCTGTGCAGCCATTTTTGTACCAAGAGGTATATGCAGGCCTAAGTAAACTGAATTCTTGTCATCTCTGGAAAAATGGCCCTCCTAGATCACAGATCAAAACAGGGACTCAGCCGTGTGCTTGAGTATAACTTAGAAATTTTCTAAGTATAATTGTACTACTATAATTTTAACTCCACTTTTGGCATTCTTGTTATGAAATAAGTCACCATGCTGAGAGTTGCTGATATATAACCAGTATGACTTAACTAAGCTGGAATACCAGTTTTGGTGTTTTTCCCAAACTTGATGCATCCGCCATCCATGAGTTGGTTCTCATTGCACCATGGAGTACTGTTGCCTCGTGGCTCTGCTCTCCCCTCTGGACAAAAGATTGTCCTTTCCCATTTTTAGAGCCTAAGTTTGTAAGAAGCTGAAGCATTACAGCAAACAGTTGGATGTAGTCTTTTTATTTCTTTTTTATTTAATCTTGAATTCTACTGAGCTGATGGCTTCTTTCTTGGTTCAAGAAGTAATTTGCATACTCAGAGATTTACAAGGTATTATCCTTTTTTTTTTTTTTTTCTATCCTGTGCCTCAAACATGATTTTCATCTCTGTTGAGGAAGAAGGTAAGCATTTGGTTAATTGTTTGCAGGCTTCCATTAAAGTTGTCAGCACATTTGTGGAGTTAGAGCAGACAGTTAAGCAGGACGGCAGTGCAGCAGAGCACAGTAGTTTTTGTCCACTTGCATTCAGAAGAGTTGGCAGAGCTGGACTAAAATCTGCTCATCTTCCTTTGCAGATAAAAACCCAGAAGTGACCTGGGAAAGACTCCCTGCAGGGAGTTTTGTCATACACAAGTGAATAGAAAGGAGACCCACCGCTCTGCGCTGCTGTGAAAGGGCAGTATCCTCGGGTTGCTTCCAGCCATCCAGCACATGGGCAGTTATCAGGGTACATGCCTCAGCAGGTGCATCAGGTGCATTCTGCACATTCTCGCTCACTGGGCACTCTTTACAGTCATAGAAGTCAGTGCACTAATGCTTTCCAGCCCATTCTTTTGCCAGGGGAGCTCGGCTGTGCTGTGTGACAGAGCTATTCTGTCAAATTCCATATATGGCACATCTAAGGCCATATATCATATCAGAGTGATAGTAGCTTCTAGAAGGCCCTTCATACATGCTTACACCACCTCCCGTCTAGCAACTGACAATTGCAGCAGTGAGCTCAGTCCATCAGGCATCATGTCACTGCTAATTCTCACCAAGCAACCCACTTGTGCGCTGGGTGCAGCATGCTCAATGGGCTTTTCTGGCAAATTTTATAGCAGACAGTCAGTTATTGACTATAGACTATTGTTTATTTGGTGATAAGAGCTCACCTTCCCCGGCAGCCTGCTGAGAGTTCAGCATCCAACCACCCAAATGACTACAAGGAAGGCTACTCTAGAAGAAACCAGTCTGTAAAACATATAATACCTATGCATAGTTGCAGTATGCTGGAGTAGTTTTCATCCTGTTTAACCTGGTGCTGTAGTGAGGAGTGTTCCCTCCTGACATTCACATAGTGCCGTTAAAGGTCTGTTGGTGTTCAGTATGGGAAAGATGCTCTCAGAAAAGATATTCCATTCATAATCATGCCTTTGTCTGACAAGAATCAGAGTCAGTTAAGAGGTAGAGCTGCTCCTTGTTTTCTCATTGCCTATCTATTTCAGTAAGAAATGACAAAAAGACATCTTTGAACCAATGAAGGAAGACCAGTACTTAGAATAGACCTACTTAGAATAGACCTTCCTACACCTGGTGCGTGGTGCTTATCTGCAGGCAGCTTTGCATCCAATCTTCAGAAAACCTTGTCAGTTTTTACATCACAGATGAAGGTCTCTTCATGCATAATTGTCTTGCGTAATTTTTCTTGGGCTTTCTGATCTACATTAATCTCTGAAGAGCGTACTCCTGACAGTTCAACATGATGCTAAGCTTCACATGGATGGTACAGACTGGCCAACAGCATGACTTAAGTGAAGTGTGGATACCCTGGTACCCACAGTAGCAATGTAACCATGGAAGTGTACAAAGGAAACATCCCTGACTACGAAGATGGTTGATTTCTCTGAAGAGATTCTCTTTTCTGATGAGTAGGCCAGCTGGAATAAAGTGGAAGAAGTTTCAAAACCAGATTCTGAGGCAGCAGCATCTGATTTGCAGACAGTTTTATCTGCTACATGCTTTTCCAGGGCTTTGATGGCTTGGCATAATCATCTTAAAATCTCTGATCTCTCCAAAAGACACTATTTTCCATAGTAAAAGATGTCTCTCGCCTATGGTATTTTTGGCAGATGCCTCTGTGGATGTGATGTGTAATAGCCCTAGCATCCAGCCCGGTTGCCAGATGTCATATTTGGCATTGCCTTTGGATTGAAGATAATGATGCTAAGCAGATCCTCTCTGCTTTGAAGCTTACTAGCTGTCAGTTTGTCAGAGAACCACTGGAAAAAGCAATAGTTGACAATGTAAGGAAGATCAGATGTCCCTTTTAAGTCAAAGCAAAAAGTTGCTTCCAAAGGTTCAGATTTCTCGTTTGCCAGCAGCCTCAGCGAAAGTACAACAGGACTAATTCTTCCTTACGACAAATTAAAGTCCAGAACAACTAGAGAGAAATCCTTTGTGTGCAGTGGAGGCTGTTTTTTTCCTCCCTTTCCTAATGCTGCCTGTGAACTCCAGTAGTGATCTCTCACCAGGCCTGAGTTGACTGTAATCTTTTTCCCTTCAAAACAGCAAAAGTATGAGGGACCTTGCAGAAAATTAGTCATATCGAGTCACTTTTCCTCAATTCCTTAATAGCTAAGCGCGCATTAAAGTAAAGTAAATCTCTGCTCAAAAGAAAACTCACGTATTCCAACTTAAGCTACAAAAGCAGAAATAGAAGTGATATCATAAGAACTGCAGGTATCAAAGCTCCATTTTCCTGGTCATGAAGAGATGGTGCAGCTAGGCATGCATGATGAAACTGAAAAAAACCAGCAGTTCCTTGCATTGATTTGTTGGGATTTTTTTTTTTTTTTTTTTTCTCTCTAAACAGATTTAACAGTATTCCTGTGGAATCCTTCTGGCTTCACGTATTTCATGGGAGTTGTCTGCCCACATCAACCAACCGGTGGTAAATCGCTTGTCTGCTTCTATGCTCAATGGGCTTTTCTGGCAAATTTTATGGCAGACAGTCAGCTATTGAACAGTCAGTTTTACAGACTGTTTCCTAAACGGGCTGTTCTTTCCATATCCATTAGCAGTGTATCAGATCAGCAAAGGGGTGGATCTGCTACCTCAGTCAGTCTCACTGCCCCTATTAGTCTGGAAGCAGAGATGAAAAGCTGGGCTTCAGTACACAGGGACAGCTTTGTTCCTGCAGACTTGCTGGGGGTAATTTGCTTTAAACCTTATACTTATCCTCAGAAGATATGACTTCTTTCTCATCCGCAAAGATATGGCACCTTCAGAAAGGGCAAAAACATTTCTAAAACATCTCTTCTAGTTCAAAGCTACTCTTTATCACACCCAGCCCACAACACCAGCAAAAGGAAGTCAACACAGTAGAGGAGCCTGGGCTCAGAAAAAACAAACAAACAAACAAAAAAAAACATTTAACCTTCACTATACTATAAGGAAATCTTAAATATTATTCATTTTCAACCTAAACGCAGGACAGTGAAATGCTGTCAGCTAGGTGACATTAGATAGTCCTTCAGAGGACAAAATCCTGGACAGAAGTTACTCTGTGGGAGACACGTTCAGTATCTGATACCATCTTCTGTTTTACATAACACACTCATATTTTAACATCTGCGGATGTACCCTTCAGATCTGGGATGTCTAATGATTTATCCTCATGTGAATAAATCTATTGCTTCCTCCGTCCTGTCCATAATGAAGTTAGAAGAAAGAAACGTTTCCAACTTATAATTTTATGTCAACCAGTCCAGCGACTTTTAAATAACCAAAACAGTGTAAGCAGATAGGTGTAATGTATATGAAATCTAAAGATTAGAGTCTATCTTTAGCCTGTTTAAATCATTTATAGCTGCGCATGATTATTTCTTATCGGTTGCCATCTCAGATGTCAGTGTTTTCAGTGTTTCCTTCAAAGTATTTAAGCTGACAGTCTGTATGGAGAGATGATGCAGGTGATCAGGCAGGACCATTGAAGACATTTTGAATCAAGCGGGAAGAGTGTGCATTTCATTCACTCATTCCCTGTAGTGACTGAAAGGTAAAGACATTCAGAATGGCTTCGTATTCAGGAAGGACAACCTTCAATTTTTGTGGAAATAGATCGTGTTTGTTTTAATTTCTGTATGTGGACTGAAGTGCATTTGTTTCTGACAGCAAAACGTGGAGACAAACTGTGCCAGCGTTAAAGGAGGTGGTGTCACTACCATGTTCTAAAAGTGATTCTGGTGATTGCATTTTTTTATACTTTGATAGTAGAATCATTGAATCGCAGAATGGCTCCATCCTCTAGCAACCAGATAGGGCTGCTCAGAGCTCATCTATCTTGGCCTTGAAAACTTCCAGATACAGGGCATCCACAACATCTCTTCTCAGCTTGTGCCACTACCTCACTGCCCTTTGAGTAAAGATTTTCTTCCTAATACTGAATCTAAATCATAGAATCATAGAATTGCTCAAATTGGAAAAGACCTTAAAGATCATCAATTCCAACTGCAAACTAACCATGCTACCCATACTCCATTCTCTTTAAGTTCAGAACAATTACCCCTTGTCCTATCACTACACTCCCTGACAGAGTCCCTCTCCAGCTTTCCTGTAGATTCCCTTTAGATACCAAAAGTCCCGGTAAGGTCTCGCCAGAGCCTTCTCTTTGAGCTCAACAAGCCCAGCTGCAACAGATTTTCATAAAAGAGAGGTGCTCCAGCCCTCTGATCATCCTCACTGTCTCCCCCGGACCCTCTCCAACAGAACCATTGGAGTCCCCAGAGCTGAATTTAGTACTCCACAAGAGAAGAAGAAGAAAATCCCCTTCCTCAACATCCCAGCCACGCTTCTATAAAAACAGCCCGAGTATGATTGACTTTCTGGGCTGCAGGTGCATACTGTTGGCTCACCTTGAGTTTCCCAACAGCCCCAAGTCCTTCTCCTCAGGGCTGCTCTCAATCCATGCCATACCCAGCCGTCTCGAATTTGCCCCAGCCCAAGTGCAGGACCTTGTACTTGGCCTTGCTGAACTTCATGTGTTTTGCATGAGAACACCTCTCAAGCCTGTCAAGGTCCCTCTGGATGGCATCCCTTCCCTCCTAATACTCCAAATTAAGTTCTTATGGTAAACAGGATAAACACGTAAATACTACAAGCATACTAGATGTTACATTTCCATGTTTGTGATTTTCTACATTCCCTAACCATCTTATATTTCCTATTTTCAAATTACATTTACAAATATTTCCCAGACATTCCAGAGCTTTTCTTTTCTTTTTTTTCTTAAAGTGACACCCACCTTCATAACTCTGTCCAAGATTATGTCGGATGATGTTCACTGGCTGCTCAGGAAGATTTTTGGATGGTGACTGGCTGTTGGGTACCAAGGAGTTGGCATAATGCCACTGGCATTCTCCATTTGTCTGCAGCGTACTCAAGAAAAATCGAGCCACTTCACAAGGTGCTCCTTGAGACTGCCCAAACTTAGGAGGCAGCATTTGCTTTTTGCTGCTGAAGACATGAGAGTCTACAGGGAAGTGTCCATAATGGTAAGAGAAAGGCAAGCTATATGACGGGGCATATAAAAGTTCACTGTTTTCTGAATGAAAGTTTTGTTCTTGAATGGTGGCAGCGTTCACTGCAGGGCTGGATCGCCAGTTTCCCACCTGGCTGCATTCCAGTTTGTCTGTTTGGAATGAGCTGTATTGCTGGGGGAAAGAAAAAAAATGAGGGGGAGAGAGTTAAATGACTAACTTTAATATGAAACAGCATAACATGTCATAAAGGCACCCAAAGCTGGGCCTCCTTGAACTGTAATCTCACTGACTGAAAGGACTGGCTTGCCATGTGTTTAAAATTCTTTATCTTCACTACGGTTTACCTTCACTTAACACAGAAACAAAGAACAATTTTGACATCCTAATGCTAAGGTTTTATTTGATAATTTTACCAGTTGGATTTTAGCTAGTAAATGTAGGCAGTTGCAAATAACAGAGAGCATAAGTTTGTTGCAAAGCACAGGAAGTTACTGATTAGTGGAGTTACATACCATGAATATGTTTTGACTGAAGTGTATGTGCTAGCTTCGTTTGGTGCTTTTATAAGATAATAGTAGTCCCTCTCAGCGAAGCCTCAGAATGTCTCATGTTTAGTATCAGTCTCACCAACCCTGTTTTTTGATCTCCGTTGTTTCCCTACCCATCTAGTTCTAACTCACTCAGAGACAGTGACAGATATCCCAAATCCCATCCCAATGCTCTGTTTTCTAGGATTCCTTTTTATGAAGTCTTCTCCACCATAAGGAAACTGCCAGCGTCTATGTGACATTAAAAACCCTGCACATCAAGAGTGAATGAGGTGCATTCTACCCTACAACTGTCCTTAATACATTTCTTTTTTCTTTTTTCTTTCTTTTTTTTTTTTTTTTACCAAGAAAACATGTTGGTTTTTTTAAGGACTTTATATCCTCCAAATCCAAAAGTCTTTCTGTTTGCATCACTTGCCAGTGTTGTTTTGTACTGCTTGTGCTGTCCACCCCAAGAACAAAAGGTTCGCATTGTATTCTGGCCTACAAGGGAGTTCCTGCAGAAGAGCATACTATAGTCAGTTGTACAGTAAGTTCAGCTACAGAGGATCTCTATCCTGGCTCAAGGACTCTACCACAATAACTGGCAGGTAAATATTGCTGAAAAAGTTACCTGTTGTGGGTAAGGCGTTGTTCTGAGTTTTGCCTTCATTTTATTACTTTTGGGTTTTACTATTTTCCTTGTTTCCTGCGAGGTAGATACTGAGTTTCTGCATGAAAACTGTGACTTAGAAATGGTAACCTGGTCCAGTGACAACTGAAGTTCCTTATACTCAATATCTCTGCAAAAGAACAGTCCAATAAATTACGTATTCAGACATACCACAAATCCAAAATAACTCATTTGAAAATACATATTAGCATTCACGATGTTTTCATTCTTCCAAGATTTTCACTGAGTCTGCTCAGCTGAGGATGCTAGCAAGCAGTGAACTTTATGGTCTGACTCTGTTTTCATGGGAGCCTATCACAAACATTCCACTGGATTAACAGAGTTAACATCTTTGCACTAAATGTCCCTGCTCTCTGAACTTACTGTTCTCAGCCATCTGTGGTACTCTGTATTTTGGAATCATAACCATGTCAGCTGATAGGAAGACATGGATCAATTAATCTCTCTCCTCAGTCAAGAGCTGGTCTCTTTCCTGTCTCTCACAGCTTGCTCTGAGGAGAGGCAATGGAGCAATGTTCCTCTCCCACCAGCACAGTACCCTTGTATCTAGACCAGAGGAACAGCAATGCTGTTTTTCTGACAGCCTCTAGGATTTAATTTCTCCACTGTTCTGTTCATTTTCACTTGTTCTATGTACAGGGCAGATTTCTGTATAAAAGGGGATAAAAAGCAAAACAAGAGCAAGCTATGAATCATCTACTGAAACATTAACTGATATATTTTTGATGAGTAAGTTGTCTTCTCTGTTTTTGTCAGTAGAAACAATGGAGCGTATTTTTGGAAAGAAAACTAGAAAAAAACCTACTTCTCTCTGTTTTCTGTGGGCGCTCCTGCTTGCAGGAGGCCCGCCATTGCAATCGTGAATAAAATCTGCTTTATCAGAGATACCGTCCTGGAAAATTATTTGGATATTTCCAACATCTCTCAATTCCTATCTAGAATTAATTTCTATCACTTCTTGATGGTGAATAACCTGGAAGTAAATTCAACTCAAGATTATGCTCTTATGACCCTGGCACAGTTTCCTCAATCACTGCCCCAGCTCCTGGAACTCACGCTGGCTGTAGGACTGAGTATCTTCTTAGTGCTGTTATCTCACAGGAATGAGCGTAGTACTGCCCAACGTGTCTAGGGTTGAATACCTGCTTTAGGTAGGTTAAGGAAAAACACTGTGGTTGCTAGCTCTTATACTCCAACTCTTCAAGGCCAAGTAATAGAAACAGAATTATAATACACAAACACACATGACCCCACCGCGCATGTCATGCAAACACAACTTACTCTGATGCAAGTTAAGAAATGAACAAATCCAGACAAGTTCCTTGCCTTCTTCCACTGTTGTTCAAGCCAATGGTGCCCACTATCTTTTTCTTTTTTTTTTTAACAGATAGTTTTTTTCAGGCACAGTCCATTTCATTATTACTTATCCCACTTATCCCATGTGGATTTCTGTCTCTCTTAGGTTTATATTGCGATGAGAATTTTGTAGCACCTTCATGGCTTGAACCGGAAATCAGAAATAGCAGGCCTAAACCATTGCACATCCGCAAGCTCATTGGGAGCTGTTTGTCATTGTGTATATCTGTTCAGCCCAAGGCAAGTGAGGGAATCCTTGGTTATCCACCCATCCCCCAAAGGAGTAATGCCTTCTACTATTTCTCTGACTCATAAACTGACACTGCAATCTCTGCTAAGGAGAACTGTGTTGGGATAGCACCACTGCAGTTCTGATGACAGTTGCAGAACTGGGATCCAGACCTAGCATAAGTAGCTACCAGGGGTACTATGCACTCAAACATGCAGTATATAAAACAGTCATCACAAATACGAGCTTTTTTTTTAGCTCAGTAAGCTTTTATAACTAAAACAGTGAGGATATGAGGAGAGCACAGTGGATGAAGCATGCAAACACAAAATGATAATGGAAGACACAAGTAAAACAAGCTTAAAGGATTTAAGTAATGAATCAATTACTGGTAACATGTAATGGTACAAAGTATTTTGACTTACGTAAGGACATAATTGACACTCACTATGCAGTGAGGCCGTGATGAACGGCTGTTATGCACAATGGTAGCGTAGCTCTGTACCCAAACCCAGCCTCCTTGTTTGGACAGCAGTCGATAGTATTTGGTTGTTACTTGGCCTTTCACCAACACTGTGAGTAAAATACAAAAAAAGCATTTCACATTGCTTGGAGTTATGATGTAGAGATTCCCTGCAGAGATTTATTTGCAAGGGAGGGACTTTTCTTCCTCCTCCTCCTCTCTTAGACCTCCTTCTCCCATGGAACTTCAAATAGCTTATTTGCAAAAGTGTCTACCCTACTCCTTTATATAGTTTCACAGTGTCACATTGTTGTTTACAAATAATATGTTGTGAACTATTTGTCTTCCATTCTTCTCCAGTTCACCCTACTTTTTTCTGCTTATGTTCTGCAAAAGCATTTTCTGTTTCTAATCCTCTGACTGAAAATAAGAAGTTCAAGGCAGCAGAAGTATTTCAAGTGGACACAACACTCTAGTGTATTTGGAAGCACTTTCCATATTCATTGCTTGAAAGGTAATTGTGTATTTTGCTGTGTATTTTATGCTATGTTGCTATGACCCTTTTTCCTCTGTGAGCTCTACATTTCAAAGGTTGACTTAAAAGAGCAAAATTAAAATGCTATTGAGTTCTTAAACACATGAAGGAAGGCAGGGCCAGAGAAATAAATCACTAAAAACTCACTAAAAATGTAATCCTCCAAACAACCTGAATGCTCTGTGAACAAGAACATTTTTACATAAGGCTATGCTATAATAGGAGATGTATGGCATCTCTAAATATTTAATTTAGCCACAAATGTCTCTAGTTCATTGCCAGGCATTTATCTTATGATTCACCAGAAGATAATTAACAGCCTTCAACTATTGTTTTTCTCTTGTAAAAACCTGAAGTGTTTGATTAGGAAACCCCATCTTCTCACTCTCCCATGCAATCGTTCACTTTAAATTAGAAAATAATCTTGATACTCAAACTATTGCAAGAAAACAACAAACAGATCTTTTTAAAAAAAAGATTAATAGCAGAAATTTCTTGTAGCTTTGTATAATACATGACAAAGGAATCAAATTACTGCTTACAAATGTAGAGTTTGTATTACACTGAACTCTTTATCAAAGCTGAATCTAATTTTGTGCTCTCGGGATATGAACTTGGTGCAGAAGCAGATTTATAATAAGCCTAAAAACCAGCAGCTTCTTCTTTCAGCCAACTCTACTAGAGCAAATGATCACTTGAAGTTAAAATACACAGACTTTTAATTAGTATTCATATAAGATTCTTCTGACAGAGAGGGCATCCAGTATTAAGTCAAGAACAAAAAAAGTAAAGTGTGTAATCATTTTTGATTTGTTTCATTTGCTAATGAATCATATGGTTATCAGTCATCACTGGAGTTGGCTTTTTTTTGTTGTTGTTCACTTCTTACTTGGGAGAGTGTACATCTGTAACTTCAATACTAATTAGAGATTGCAATAATGTGGATAATAAATAGTCCAATGGAAGACTGACAAACAGAAGCAAGATTTCTTCTTGTTAAAAAGCCCTTTAAGTCTGTTGCATATGGGCCCTATCTCTGGACAGTTTGCTCTCTGCAGAAGATAGAGTATAATTAGACTTTTCATCAAATCCAGAAAAT
>JAOWBP010000001.1:89634312-89651116 GCA_028571105.1 Tragopan temminckii | reverse complement strand
CATCCAACCTGGCCTTGAGCGCCTCCAGGGATGGGGCACCACAGCTTCTCTGGGCAGCTGTGCCAGTGCCTCACCGCTCCTTCAACGAGAAATTTCTTCCTAAAATCTAACCTGAATCTCCCCTTTTAGTTTAAAACCACTCTTCCTTGCCTTATCACTATCAGACCATTTAAAAAGTCAATCCCCCTCCTGCTTGTAAGATCCCTCCAAGTACTGGAAGGCTTAACTGAGGCCTCTCCAGAGCCTGCTCTTCTCCAAGCTAAACAAGCCCAGGTCCCTCAGGCTGTCTTCATCAGAATGATGCTCCAGCCCTCTGATCATCTTCGTGGCTCTCCTCTGGGCCCAACCCAACAGCTCCACATCTTTCTTGTGCTCGGGGCCCCAGGTCTTGACACAGTTCTCCAGACAGGGCCTCACAAGGGCAGAGCAGTGGAGACAGTCCCCTCCCTCTCCCTGCTGTCCATTGCTCTTTTGATGTTGCCCAGGATATGGTTGTCCTTCCAGACTGTAAAGGCACACTGTTGGCTCAAGTCCAGCTTTTTGTTCATCAGGATCCCCAAGTCCTTCAGCACAGGGTTGAATTATAGGATATGGCACCCGTTCGTTCAGAAATCAAGAAGATAAATAGAAACATCTTGCAGAACATTCAAAAACCAATCTCTGCTAACACCAAACTACTGCTGTTCAGAGTTTGAAGTTTCTATATACCAGATTTTGCCTCATACTTGCAGATGTTCTTTCTCATGCCTGCATTTCTACTTAGAATACTCAGGTGGAGAGTGATAGAGGGCGCATATGTACAGATATTGAAAAAAATAATGGGGAAAATGTATAGAAGTTTATAAACAAACCCACAAAATATATAGACGTATATCCTGTTTAAGTGCAATGTATCTCACAAAGGTAAATATGTTGTGTTTGCTACTCAGCAGTCAGTAAAATAATGCCATAGAAGCCTGTTCTAAAAATATTTGTTAATAACCAATAATGTGCCATGAAATCACAATGTTTCTTGCAGTTCTGTATTCCAAATTTTACAGTTCTAGAAAATGGGGCTTATATTTTGGCCCAAATAATCTAACATATTTTTTCTAATGTCACCTCCATCCTCCAAAATGGAATCTAATGGTCTGATGTTTTGCTAGCTATCACAAAGTTCATCCAGATGCTTTGGGACCAGTTTTGACTTCTCTTTCTCTCTAATTCCTTTTTATTTTTTTTAAATCCCTGTTTTAGCTCTCCAGTTAAGACAGGACTTTAAAAGATGTAAAACCACTGAGTACTGCAGTGTTCCACTTTTCTTCCTAATTACATGGATAAACCAGTATTTCTCCCGGGACAGGGGGAGGACTCTGTGTCTCCTGCATTTTTAGCAATCTGGGGAAAATCTGACCTTGACTAAAAGACAGTAGCCATGCTTCCAATACAGAAAATAAGGTCAATTTCCATTTGACTCTTTGTTAAATTATCCTTATTTGATGCTGATTGGGAAACCTCAGAAATGGGAGTGAGGTAAATCCACTACCAATAAAATCTTCAGACTTCTTGGTGGCCTCCACTGCAATGGGATGGGAAGGATTCAGTGGCTTCACCCTTGGCTCTGAGATGTGCAATTTGTAGCTGGGTGTTCCTCTGTTGTGGTTCTCTCCTCATTTACCAGGCAAGCTGAAAAAGGCATTGGGCTGGCTGGGCTCCCCTTCTGGTCTATCATAGATGTCTATTTTAAAACACTCCAGCAGGCTCAAAGGCATATGGCTGAGAGTTGCCAGTCTACACTTCAAGATATCACTAAGAGAAATGAAATTCTTGGTTCCATGCTCAGAGCAGTTATTGTTTTAGTGTCCCTGGCACACACAACCTTGCATGTCATCAGTCTAGCTCTTCAGCAGTGTGGTCAGGGGATGGTGCCCCAGCAGACTCTACAGTTCTTTTGCTCTCTTAAAAACTAGTGCAGTTCTGCCAAAAGGCCTGATTGCTGTGGGAGCAATAGCAAAGGCAGTGCCGTGGACAGTAAACTGTGTTCTTCCACCAAATATGTTCTATAAATACATAACTTCCAGGAAGCAGCAAATCAGTTTGGGGATGACATCAGCTGGGGCTACAGCTTTTCCAAAGCAAAAATGTGACACTTGTACAAAATTATAAGGTGCAAAGAGCAATGATGCTAAAACATGTGGGATGCTCAAAGTCTTCTTCACAAAGAGAAGATGGTAGAAATGAAAGGATTTCTCCAAAGCCAGAAAAGTAATTTCTATACTGGAATAGAGGAATATTTTGCCTGTACTAGAACAGCTTCTCTATCCTGCCTCCTAGAATGCAAGATTCTTAAAGGCAAGGACTCATTATTTGTGTAGCCACATTTCCCCAGTTGCAGAGAAAACACTGTGCATATTGATGGTGCTATAGAAATAAATAACACTATTTCAAACATCAGAATCTTTTTCATAGAGCTGGAAGAAAATCAAATGTTTAAAACAGGAAACGCCTTTTGCTGCCAGCACACCTTAGGCAAATATTCACGTGTACATTTTCCTCATAGTCTGTTGTTCTTGTTACGCTCCTTCTAACTTGTTCCTCTCAGTTTCCTCTGTTTTGTTCTCTGTGCTGCCTAACTTAAAGTTCACAAGCTTCAGGTCTTCAGTTCAGGATTGTTGTTTTTTCCCTCTTAGAAAGAGCAATTGGTTACTTTGCTTTACTGTTGCTTTTCTTCTTTCCTTTTTTTTTTTTTTTTTTTTTTTCTCTTAATACTCTTATTAGGTGTAAGATGTTTCTCTCCAGATTTCTTCATCAGATGACACTTAATCATCAGATTGTTTTATTGAATGATACGTCAAACCTGCCAGAGTTTTACTGTTCATGTTCCTCAGACGTTTGCTGATGGATGGTGGGGGAGTTGTAACAGTGCTCCCCAGAGAAAGATTGTACACTTTACATCTGTTTTAATAATTCCTATTACTTAGTATTTTGACAATGACTCTACACTGTTCCCACTGTTGACCAAGCTTTTTTGTTGTTGTTTCTTGGTATGTAGCTTCTTTGAAGACTTCATAAATTTCTATGTACGTACCTCATATTTTTCTTTTGATTTTAAACTTTTCAATAACTTATCTTTATAATTCTGGTAGAGTAGCTAGAGAACTGCTTTTAGTCATTCTGTTTGGTTAATGGCTTTTTTTTTTTTCTTTGTGTGTGGTTTGGTTGTGGTTTTTGAGTAATTGAATAAACATAATGTGTCTCTATTTAGAACACCAGTCATACACAGGTCAAACTAGTAATCGAGTTACAAGTCTTCTACAGTGCACACAGAGCTATCCATGACTCTGCTCTCAAATGGACAAATTGTTGTCCAGAGATGATTGCCGCTATATTGGGAGCATCTATATAATGCTTGACATAGGTAGTTTTTAACAGTTGAGACAACAAAGTATGACTTTTGTATAGGTCAGCATTCACCACCAGATGCAGAGGTTAGCACTACAGACAGGATGCCCCCAGTGGATGTGGGGGAAGTCATTACACACACTGCAGCCCAGAATCATAGAATCGCTCAGGTTGGAAAAGACCTTCAAGATCTTCAAGTCCAACCTCAATCTAACCATACTACCCTAACTCTAACAACGCTCCACTAAATCAAGCGTGCCCTGGTCATTCTAGTTTTTAGGTCGTAAAGCAAAATCTTCAGTAACATTATGGCAAATATTAACTTCCTATAAAGGTCAACTTCTGCTTTCTGTAGCATACTCTGCTGTCAATAGAATCCAGTACTTGGAATTTCAGCACTGGTTTGTGCCAAATACAATTACATCCTCCTTTATTTTCCAAATCCTCATGAACACCCTGAAGTAAGGTGAAGAACCAACCTCAGGAAGCCTAAAAGAAGGATTTGACTCCAACTGCTTTCAGTCCACAGGAACAATCTGGAAAAAAAGTTCACTAGCAATTGTTTTTTGGATTTCATCTTTGCATTGTATGGGCTGCAGCAGAGTGAGCCAAGTCCCGATTTCTGCTATTCCCTCAATTTGCTTCTCAAATTAATGCACTACTGAATGAACTACTTCCCAAGTCCAGATGTTTGAAGATATGATTAGTGTCTTGGTTTGCAGATGGGAGATTATTAAATGTGTGGTTTTTTTTTCTCCTGACACTCCATTCTCCAAACCTCACCCACATGCTACTAATGAACAATCATTTTAGGATTTTGAGGGTTTGCATTCACTTCGAACATGGGCTGTTTATTATAAACATGTTTCAGAGGAATGGGGAGCTGTTGCATAATTTTTCTTTTAACAGAGACTAGTAAAGTCCAGATTTTCCCCTCTTGCTCACTCACTTGCTCTTTTTTATTTTTTTTTTCCCTTCGGGAGTTCACCACCCAGAATCAAGTCCACATTTTCAAAAGAGCTCAGATCCTTTAAGTCAAAGATAAAAGTAGCCAGATTCGTATTTTTTTTCAAAAGCACGACATATTGAGTATTTAGCTTACTTGCAGAAGTAATCGTTTCCTTAAGTGATAGCCAAGCACTTTTGAAAATCTATCTCCAGTCAATGTTTTGAAAGCTTTCTTTTCTTTCCAATGTAGTGCCTGTTGCCTGCAAAACTTCTCACTCTACTTAATAAATTTCAGTCTAGCATTCTTATTACTTACACAGATGATGAGCATATCGTAAATGGAACACATCACAGCCATGAACATGGTGATAGAGGGTTTTTTCTATCAGATCTTGGGGTTCATATCCAGTTAATTCAGTCACTCTAGAAAAGGAAGATTCCATATTAAGCAAAATCTCCAGGAATATTCAGTTTTATAAACCTAGCATTTAATTGTGCCAGCAAGTCAGGTACCTAAAAATGGTGGGACAAAATATTAGTTTTGGAAACAGAATCCTCATCTTTATAAGAAAATAAACCCTCTCAACCCAGCCAAAGCAAGGTGCAGCTATTCCCTGGCCAGCCTTACACATAGACAGGAAAAAGAGTTCTTATTTCAGCTTTGGGCTTTTGCCACTGCCCTGCATGATCCTTTATACAAAGATCCAGTTGAGGAGCTAGTCATGAAACAATAAAACTACTCTTGTACACCGCTGACAAATTTTCATTTGCTTTTGCAAACATACAAGTGTAGCATGTATGTCTGTCCATAGAGACTGTGATCATGGTCTATAAATAAATTCCAGTTAATGACTAACAGAAGAAGGAAACAGCTTATTTCAGCTAAAAATGTAGAAAGAGGGGAGCTATGAAGATCACAAGCTAACAAAAGGGAAGCTGAAGCTAGATTTCAGAAAAACTTCCTCACATGACAAGAGGTGGAAGAAAAATGAAAGGGTTTGAGACAGCTGCATTTCTGCAGATGTTAAAGAATGAGGCTACCCTGCCCAGACCAATACGAGGCCACACCTGCAAGTCACCTGGGAAGCCAAACTCTATGATTCAAAATGGACTTTTTTATTTATTTAGCACTGTTGCTTGAGAACAAAAAACTTAAAGTAGATTGTGCAACTTGGACATAATTTTGTTTGTTTACCAAGTATTGCTGGGGTTTTTTTATGCTGTCATGGGCTTTTTTCATCTAAAGCATCTATAGCAGACAAGAGGTGCTATGCAAAGGTTCTATACATGAACAAGCAATGCAGTCCATTGGCAAGTGATCTGAGTAAAACGGTTAGAGCTGAGGATATGGAGCCTGAATATCTTAATTCTGGGACATTTTCTTGTGACTAACTCTAGAGTGAGTCTCTGAACTGAAAGCTCTGTAGTAGTTGGGGTGCCCTAGACATGTTCCTGGAGGTATTCTTCTAGTTTAGTCTCGTCTGGAATTCACCCAGTTCACATGCCTAACGCATGTTCATGACATGAACTGCTGCGCAATGAATGGAGATGGTTGGGGCATTTGCTTCAAAAGGATCCTTCTGGTTTGAACTAAAATACTAGCGTGGATAAATTCTATGTCAAGGACTGACCCAGTAGCATCTACAGAAAGGAATGCAAAGATCTCAAGCAACACGTGTCACTGAGGGTTGCAGATCATGCAAACATTCTTATTTATTTATTTATAACTATTATGCATCTTGTTTACTCTTGCTCTAACACTAAGTAATCACATGAACTGCACAGAGATTTACAGTCTATTTGAGACACAGTGGGATTCTTCTGAAGGAAATCAGAAAACAAAAAAATAGTAACCAACCAACCAAATAAACAAACAGAAAAGGCCCCATGCTTTCATGGTCTAGTTTATAACCAAAACATTCACATCTCCCATACCTATACCTTCATCTGGCAAAGTCTTGACTCAGGAATTGCCAACACAGAATGAGCACTGGTGATCTGTTTCCATATGACACTATGTGAGCATATTCATGTGCTTCTCCTCTCCAGTTTGCCCTGTCCTTACTAGCTTACAATTCTGGGGGCCCAAATTCTCGCTTAAGCCTATCAGCATAGTAAAATAGCTGGTGTAAGGTCTTGTTCAGATTTCCACGTCCCTTCTGAATTTTCTGCAATTAAAATAAGGGTGGCAGTTCATCCTTCTTTCTTAGTTGGTGAGTACAGAGACAGTTAATCCAAATACAAACAAAAAGCCACAAACTCAAGCCAGGTGTGAATTTTTCTGGAAGTGCAGCCTTACTTTGAATTTGGTCTTCATATGGGCCAAAGAATTTTAAGATTTATAGGAACACCCAAACTTTCAAAATCTTTGAATCTATAAATGAACTGCTTAACTTCCTTAACGCAAAAACAACCCCTCAGAAAGTCACTGTGGGGGGCTTGGGCTTCAAGGGTGGTTGTGTGTGACAGAGCGCAAACAGAAAGAAACAGAGCTTGGCGTAATGATCAGTTCTCCCCTCTAGAGTACCTTAAAGCCTTGCAAACTATATGGCAATTAAAAAAAAAATATGGTTGCATCATCAAAATCGGATCTGCAGATCTCTCTAAAGGAGAAATAACTGTCTTCTTTTTCCAGTTACCTTGACAAATTATCTATTGCACATTTTATGTTGTACTGAGTATCCAGAAAGACTTACCTGTTTCTTTTTGTGGCTACAACACTCACCTGTCTGCTCAATAACTTACAGCTAAAGATCTAGCAATTATTTTTCTTGCACAGATACCACAAGCAAACCTGTAAACAGTTTTGTCTCATTCCTAGTACATGCCTAGTCTGAGAAAAAATAATTTGGTTTGCTCAGCTGGGAAAGCAAAGGGCTCTAGTAATGTTTAATACTCCTAACCGTCCTGTGTGTGGATGATACCCATTTGCTCTTTGGTAAACACAGCTATGCAACAGTACTGGTTATTTCTGTGCTCCTGTCAACACCTCTGGCTATGCTGTCTCCTTTGAAGACACTAATATCTTCAGGCAGTTCCTCTTAGGCACATCATTTTCCTTTTTCCACATGCAAAGACATGTTGCTGAACTCCTTGTACTTCTTTGTAGCTGTTACATTAAGTAAAGCATGCCAAGAAAAAAATGCAGAAACAACCAGTTCTTTGTATTTTAGCAGCTGATGTCCCACTATCTCATTGACTTAACGTGGAAAAAGAGCATGTTCTTCCATGGTTGGCCTGCCATGAAAAACTTCCCCAGTCTTGGATACAGAGCCTTTTTTACTCTTACGCATAAATATCATTTCTGCTTCTTACAAATCCAGAATGTCAGGGAAATGAGAGATTATGTGACATAATGCTCTACATGTAGGGATTGTTAAAGAATGATTGTCTTGTCAATGGTCAAATCGGTTACACTGTCTGGGAATTGGACTTTTCCCCTCAAGGTATCTTGAACTGTACTGTACAAAGGGTCATTGTATAGTAAAAGATACCATATTTTCCAAAAAAGATGAGTGAGTCATTTTACAATTACTTCAGTTCTGGTTTTCTGCCCTCCCCTTTTCAGCCGGTGAGTTACATCTACTGAGAGCAATTCTCTTTCCTAAGCAATAGCCATTTTCCCAAGTTTTCTTCGGAAAGGCTGTGTTTTCATGTAGTATCCAATGGAATTCATTTTCACTCCAGTAACCACAGTTAGTACAGTTGGCTTCATTATTAAGGCATTAAACTAGAATGTAGAATACTCTGTTTTCTTACTACTTTGGCAAAAGCTCTTGATGACCCTGGCAAGTCAATTTGATCTCAAAATTTTGTTGCTGACATTTAAATTACAGGTGATGGTGCACACATGTTACTTTAACTAGGTTTGCTTATTAATATTTATGTCCTTTAAGGTAAAAATTGTTACTGCTCATCTACATATTAATCACAGCAAGACTTTAGTTGACTCTCTGAAAATGTATGTAGCTATCAGTTAAAGTATACAGACTCTTTTATGTTGGCATTCAAGACAAAATATGGCCTGTCCAGTTACCCAAAGAGCTTTGAAGACCCACATGGTCTTTGCCTTCCAGGTAAATTCATAGTGCTTTACTTTCTCATGGCAATTTTGATTTGTTCAGAATCAAACAATCACAGAATTGTAGGAGTTGAAAGTGACCTCTAGAAATCAACGAGTTCAACCCCCCAAAAAGAAACCACTGTAACTTAGAACTTTTGACTTTGAAAACATTTTATGCTAGAAATGAAATAGCTGCTTACCTGGAATCTAGGAATATTAACTTCAAGTCCAAACTTGCTCTGAACATAAACATGTTACTATGAAGTTTGATCTCAGTGATTGCACTGGGAGGTAAAGATTGACCTACAGCCACCAGTCCAACAATTTGGTAACAGGAATCATACAAAGACATATCGAGCATATACTGCCTTATCTTCAAATAGCCACTGCAGTGGATCACCTGGCACGAGAAGAAAACACACTCAGTATCTGATGACAAAGGAAGAGGCTGAGAATCAACTGTCCACCCAGTTTCAATGAGGTTGTAAGGCAATGCACCCTTACAGCACAATTACTCCACAGTCTGTCAAGGTTTCAGAATTGTGGTTAATTTATAAATGGAGATTAAAACACAGTAAATGCAGTTTTTGTATTTTCAGCTAACGTATTAATCCAGTTTTAGAACATGTGCTCTTAAAGCTTGTCCACACTGCTTTCTGGTTTTAATTTTAAACTTTCTTAGGTATTAATTTCTTGTTTGTTAATCAAAAATACGGAAGGTGCTATTTCAAATCACTCTGATTCTCTCGCATACACGTATATAGGTATACAACGGAAATTAATGTATCACATCTGTAAAGACCAGAGCTTATGTGTGCAAATGCACTGGGAATGAGTTTTAAACGACCTTTTAAATGAACTTTTCAGTCAAGTTCAGATGACATTCTCTTGGTATGTGACCAAACCCAGGGTCTTGAGACCAGATTCCTGAATTACTACATGCAATTCCTAATCAAAGGAGTGATGATTTCAGCATTAGCCTTTAGTACTACACAAGGTCAGCTAAAAAGAGGGAGAAATAATTAAAAAAATGGGGTACTCTTCTACAAGATAAGATTTATTTAACGTATTGCTAGTGTCTAGAAATTATTTTTGCTCCTGCCAATTTTCAACTTCAAACAGCAGGCAGGACACTTGTCTGGGCTTTGTGGGGAATCAGAAATACTCTATACACATCCTTCAGCTTAATTTCCTTATTTGATTCACTTTTAAATGCATCCAGTGTAAAGGAATTCATTTCCAGTGTATTTAGAACTCTGAACAACTTTACTTAACTGTTACCTATAAATAGATTCCTCCAGTATAACCTCCTTCCTCACCTCCAATAAGCAATATCAAAACTTATTTAAGATCTTCCTGCAGATCCTACTAATTCTCACACTATTTCATTACTGAACTTCTCCTGCACTTGAGCTATTTATATAATATGTTCAATAGTATTAAATTTTTACTCTAAGTACAGTCAGAGAATAAATTTAAGCTGACATCCCTCTAAATGAATACATCCTTAAATTCTTCATTGTGTAAACTGGTGATAATGAAGAAAAAGAGAAAGAATGTGATGCCTCTAATTACCAGCCATACATGGAAAAAAAGAAAACCATACAGAGATACCACAACTAAAAGCTTTACGTTTTTATCTGATTTCAGATTCCGCTTTGAGACAGAATGATTTTAGTTAGGAAGCAGCTGAGCAAACAAGGGCTCATATAATGAAGAATTGTCAGTGTAGACAGGTAGATAACAATGTAAATAAGCCAATAAATGTCTGGATCTGAATACCTCCCTTAAATGAGATCCACTTCTCTTGCATGCTTTTTTTTTTGTTTTTGAATGACTCAAGCAAAACAGATCCTCACCAGGGTATATGTGAAATATCCATCTTTCCTCATATTTAGGTGATAGAATTTTACTGTACAGCTCAAAGAGCAGCAAATATGTACTGCAAAGCTGAAAATAAGAACTACTTGTATGGCATATGTTACTGTAGAATTTCAGTATACGCTGTGTCTTTCTGGTTTCAGGTAGTAAAGATAAGATTAATACAAGCAGTGGGATTTGAAAATAATCTTTGCATGTTAGTACAGCTCAAACCCTGAGTTGATATCAGTGATTATTTATGGCAACATTATGGTCTCATTAATATTGAGGCAATTCTAGTCAGGCCAGTGAGTGACCCGTGCAACTGGGTGGCTGCTCAGAAAAAGCACAGTAAGATCAAGGCAGAGGGATGTGGGAAGACCTTCAACTTCCTGTGTATGGAATCCTGCCCCACCTTCCTCCGCTTCCATAAGGGAACAAGACCTGAATGTGTACTCTCTTTGCACCTCATGGGTGTTCTCCAGATCCCAATTTGGAACATTAGGGGTTTGAAATATGGAACTGTGCCACAAAACAAATCCCAGCTCACTCAGTGAGGGTCTGGAACTACATTACTGAGTGATCCACATCAGCACTTTTGCATCTGATCTGATTCTTTCCATCAAAGACTTTGCTTTCGGCTACATGTAGTTAAAACCAAGCTCACTAAATGAACTTGTCTCTTGTATATGTGAAAATAAAAAACTCATATACATTACCTTGTAGCCACTGCATGTCAGTCCTGCATTCCTCTTGGCTAGGACACACTTCATTCTCAGGAAAAATGATCTCTCGATTTCATATTCTGAAAGCATAAACCACACTGCTTATTTATTACTGCAGATATCAAAACTGCCCATAACATTTTCTTTGATGATTTTACAGAAGTGCTTCTGCCTCAGCCTTAGACAGCAATGGAAGTCAACCATTCTGCTTTTCCACTCAGTTTCCACTCTTAGGACTTATTTTACTTTGATGTTAAGATTCTCTGTGAAAGTTGTACAAGCCTCAAAACTTCTTTCTTTAGCTACTCTTCATAAGGCCATCACCTTGTTTCTGAACAGCCAGGTACCTGTCTGCTAAACAGAATGAAATGTCTCTTTTGGAGTGCAAGTAAACCAGGATCCTCTTCAAGGTAATAGCAGAATGAAAAAAAAATAATAATAATAAAAAAAATTACTGTTTTTGTTGTAATTTGAGTGTATGTAGCTAGTCACACCCAGGCTGATGAAATACTGGTCTCCATATGCAATAATGTTACCTGTTGTACTGACTTCCAAGCTGTTCTTGGTAAAAGTTTCTTAAGCAAATGTGTTTAAGGGTAAAATCAAGGAAACTTTTGAAGTTAAATATTGCTCAGATACCCTTGTAAAAAAAATAAGCTATTATTCTCTTTAGCAGTTAGCTATTCTTTTTATGAGTTTAGACATCACTAGTTGTTCTGACTTTGTATTATTGGAAGTTGCAGTTCAGCAGAACAGAACTATATTAGGAAAAGAAAACTCATTTGGTGCTTATGTGAACAGAAGAATCGGGGAACCTGGGGGGTTTCCAGATTTGTTGGAATACGTAGTATTTTCTAAATTTCCACAGGGTCTGATACAAAACCCACTGAGATCAGCAGGCGTCTGCTTTAATTTGATTTTACTGTTGAGTTGTGTTTCCGATTTCTGTGCATCCATCATCCAATTAACACCTCTTAGCCACACACCTGCAGTGGTTGAGCCTCAGACCACTACCTGGAAACCAATAAACTCTTCACATTAAGTTCTGAGTTTAAAGGTCTGAAGATACAACCACAGGAAAATGGACTTGGCAAAAAGGGAAAAGAAATGCAACACACAGTGCATCTCAACAAGTACCAGCCTTCCTGAGTATTTGAATTTTGCATTTGTCTTTCCAATGCAAATTAGATCCATATGGGGAAAAACAGGCCCTCTAAATGAAGTGGCACATCTACTATGGCATTATAAATACAAATGTATATATTTCATAGGGAGGAAACCGTACAGTACAAATAACTATTGCTGAAGTATGATCTCATGTATAAAGAATGAATCTGAGATTTAGGTGCAATTCTTTTTTTTTTTTTAATATACATTTCTACAAATTTTACTGGTGCTTGCTCTCTTTCTGCCACAGTCCACCTCACACAAAATAAAGACAACTTTCTCTCTTCAAGGGTATCAAGGGAGAAGAATGTTAATGTTCAGCAGTGAGGACTGAAAAACCAAACATCTTCAGGCATGGACTGAGTTGCTAATATTCTTACATTCTTTTATTAGAAGAGATGATTAGTAAAACTGGAACCTTTTCAAATGCCCTGCCATGAGATCCAAAGGACTTCTTTCCATAAAAAGCTCCTTCTTTAGCTGCTTCCTTTTTTTTAAGTATTACTGCAAACTACTACAGACACTGCTTTAGAAATGCTTAGTACCAACTTCACTATTCCAATGGAAATGGAGTTATGTTTATAGTGTGATCTTTGAATCTCTTTAAAACTATAGTAACACCCAGACTGTAAGACTGTAAGTTTCTTTCCTTTGTTGTTTAAAATTGGTGGTTATCTCTCTGATTTCAGTATCACAGATTGTAAACAATAAATCCTCCTGAGACCCTAGATCTCTTTACTACCTACAGGCTATTCAGAAAACCAAGAGAGTAATTAAAACAATTCAAGATCAAGGATGCTGTGTAGTGTAAGACAGCAGTGTGAAGAAGGATAGAGTTGTGCCCCTGTAGTAAGCAATATGGGGAGGGAAGAGTGAAGGAGTTGTAATTTAATGGTAGCTGTATGTGATTTGTGAGACTGAAAAGTAATGATTAGTAACTTTATTCTTGTCTGTAATCAGGTGCAAAATTATACAACTATCATTTAATAATGATGTATTTATTAATTTTGGATCACTGAATTATTAGGTTTTAGTTTCATGTTGCTGAACCAACAAACACTGGTCTCTTAAATCAATTACATCTCATGTCTGCAATCTGAAGAGCAAAGAGTTAGCCATGAGGTAACCAGGGACTCATATAGGAGCTCCTGGCTTGGAGAACTGAGCTAGTTGGTATGAAGGTAGCAAAGCAAAAGGAGAGAGAGCTCGTGTGGCCAAGCAGAACCTGGACTCTACTCAACATACTGCTCTTTAACCTGAAGAAGCGGAAGGAATTCGTACGTGATGATGATAAGCAAACCTCCGGGACCGTAACAACCGTAACAGAATTGCTTAATAATGAACATGCCCCATAACGTAGATGGATGCAGAACATTTTTAACCAGCAAGCTGGGCTTGTTATGTGACAAGTTAAGGCTAATGGTTGTTTCACAGTGCCCAGTGGATTATGTGCAGGTACTACACGGCATCTGTCATCTTGATTTCAGAATTGGAACTGAAAAGTGCAAAAGATATCAGAGAGAGATTCTTTGTGAGTGTGTAAAATCCACTGCCAAGCTTTGTGGCTGATTAACTGGCAAGAAAGAAGTGGCACCAGGCCATTCATATTGCTTATGCTTATGTTAGCACAATTTGTGTGCGTGGGCTGCTTGTAAATGCGCTGTTCTGTCCATGTCAATCTATTGTTGTTCAGCTCTGCGTATATGTATTTGTGTGCACCTAGTGAGAATAAAACCATTTCCAGATCTGATCAAGAGATCGTAAAATATAAAGCAGCAGTAAAAGCAAAACCCTTGCATAAACAACTTAAGACAACAGTGTGAACAGTGTGAATTAGGTATCATATAAACTGACACATTTGCTGGTGTGAATCTACAGTGCCCTTAAGTGCAGCAGAAGGCAGGTAGCAAAGTGGAGAATTGAAGTAGATTTGTCATTGTAAAGGTGATTGTGATATAAAGACTCCTGATATCCTGCAGGGTACTAACACATCCGTCAGTGTAAAGCAAAACTGGAGTTAATCACATCCAGGCTGTACCTGGTGCAATCAAGAAGGCCTACTCTGATGGAAAGAATGTAGACAAATGGGGTACTCCAAGGTTTAGAAAAAAAGAGAGAAGCTGAATATTCAAATAGAAGAAATCAGAGAAGCTTCAAGAAGAGTGATTACTAAGACATGCTCTCCTACTACAGATGTTAATAAAAAAAATATTAAGAGAAAATAGACACAAAAATGTGTTTGCAAAGCAGGAAAAATGACTATAGCATAAATGGCCAGCAGTCGCTGTGAAAGTACGATGATTGGAGATGTTGGAGGATGCAGCAGAAGTCTCAAATTAACAAAGCAAGAAAAACAATAAACATAAACATAATGCTTCGGGCTCAAATAAGAGGTGAATGTAACTGAAGAATTTTATCAGTTAAATGGTTTTATAAATGTCGATTAAGTTCTGAAGTACTGCTAAAATGTAAGAGCATAATGTAACCAGACCTAGTAATATATTGATATCAGTGCTGTTTTTTTCATGTAACTTTGTAAGCAAAGCACTTATAAAAATAGAAAGAGTCTTAGGCTATCGAGAAGGTAAAAGGGCTGAAATAAAGAGGAAATAAATCAAGTGCTACCAGTTCTTACAGTTATATGTTGAGAGAACTGTGGGTTAAGTGTGTATATGTGAAATTTTGAGAGAGACTAATGAATAGTGAACTGTTATTATTGAACTAGAAAACAAGTAATAGTGAAGAAAAGTAGCCTTCTTAAGAATTAGAGAATACTTACGCTTGTCTAATAATTAAAGCTTAACCTCCGTATTTAATTATTCCAAATGTTAGCTCCATAAAAGCATAGCTAAAGTGATGAAAACACCTTTGTGCTAAGTGTTAAAAACAATGTAAAGATCTACATATAAATGTAGAAACTACCTGTTTAAACTGAAATATTAAGCCTGTTGTTGTTGTTGGTGGTGGTTTTTTTGTTTGTTTGTTTCAGAGAAAAGACTAAACCAAAACATTGCAGGAGTCAGATAATGAGGGATGGGAAATACAATACTACTGATATTACTGAGTAGCCAAAAAAATCTGAAGTAGGCCTTCCCATTGAGTTTACACAAAAGAAACAATCAAAAGAGGTAAGTAAGTAAGAGGTAAAACTGCATTCAGCATAAAGACGCTTTCAGCAAAGCTGTACTTTACCATTGCACCTTTGCAACACCTGGAGCTGAGTCAAGTGTACGTTCACATAATGTGATAATGGAGATATTTTCAACTGAAGTAAAACAACCTCATACGTAAATTCAGTTTTGTCACAGCAGGAGGTATTGTGTATTACACTGCCCTGTTGGCTACAGCTTCCACAAGGAAGCTAGAAATGTGGAAAACTGACAGCAAGCTGCAACCAACCTTCACCCTGAAGTACAAGAATCTTTCAAAACTAGAGACTGACAGTGAAATTCACTGTACCTGACCGATATGAGACATTCATGGAATAGTCTCAAAACCAACCACAATGCTATACTTGATGATAGATAATAAAGCTATGTTAGTAATGTCACAAGCTGTGCTGTTGTATACCTGTATGTATACTTTGCCCAATACGGTAAAGATGTGAACATTTACAAGCCCTTATGGAGATGTTAAGTGCCTTAGTATAGCAATGATTGTGGAGAACTGTAGATGATTCTTACACAGCTAACGTCAGAGGAGAAGTCCGCAAAGTTTCAAGGTAAAGGATGTGAATGAGTGTGAATTTGTGCATCTGTGTGTAAGGAGAAGGGAATGGGAGGTATTTGGGTTGTTTTCTTCAAAATACAATGGTGTTCTGCTATTCCTATCCAAGAAGTTTATGCATCTGTTTTGGAACAAGCCAGCTGAGTTTTCAAAGGTGTGACAGCCACTGCATGGAGAGAGCAAGTTTTGCTGCTCTGCATGATGAATTTCTCTGTTGTTGGATCACTTAGTGCCATTTCTTTCAAATACCTACTATTCCAGAATGTTCTCCACATGCGATGAGGACTATCTGTTTAAATGCACCTTCTCCAGCCCTTGCTTGTGTATAATTCTGAGAGACAGCTGTGTATCTCTGCAAAAGTTTTTAATGCAACTTTCTTATATGGATATAAGTATTGCAGCTTGGCACTGCTCCTCCTGTCTTTACCCTTAATTTCCATGTCAGTATTTTTTTTTCTCTCTTTATCTGAATGCGACTTGTTTTCTTCTCCTAAACAATCTAAAAATGGTTGGAAGATCGATCCTTCTTTTCAGAAGGGAGTTTTTCAAAGTTTGTACATTCTTTTGTTCAAGCTTTTTCCAAAGACAAGTTAAAAAGCATCTCAGAATCATGTACAGCTAAAAAAGAAAACCTCGTCCCCTACTTTTAAATTGCTAAGTATCCTGAAATATTCTCGTGATAGCTTCTTGGAAAGAAGGACAAGCATCTTCATACAGCTTTCAACATTTCCCAGAGCTTACTGAAATTCTGTTTATCTACTACAGGAATTAGAGATGAAAAAGCCTTAGGATTCTTACTAAAAGTTTAGTCTCCCATTTTTGACATAGTACTTCTCTTGATCCAGTTATGTGAATTGTGATCTCAAGTTTATTTTCTATTCCAGCTATTTCCAATACTTGTTATGGCTTGGATTACTCATAATAGCAAATTTCT
>JAOWBP010000001.1:89610954-89626090 GCA_028571105.1 Tragopan temminckii | reverse complement strand
AAAAAAAAAAAAAAAAAAAAAAAAAAAAAAAAAAAAAAAAAAAAAAAAAAAAAAAAAAAAAAAAAAAAAAAAAAGCTCTTTAAAAAGTCTATTTCCATTTTATTAGAAAAAGCCACTTTCATTTAACTTTCCTATATACTAAGTTATTTATAAAGCTCTGTATTTTATTTAAATTATTCAGAATATCTACTGAGATACAAAGAGAAGACACTTCTTTCCTACCATTACTACGTAGGTTTCAGGAATTTACTGAAAATACACACAAAACCTGCTATGAGTTCTGTGGGCCAAGGCAATTTTTAAGTTATGCCTAGAAATTAAACTTACACTCTGCAGTTCTGACAACAGTCAGAAGGAGGACATTTATCAATAATTATTGGTTAACTCTGTTCATTTTAAAAAGGTTTAGCTATGGATTCTGCACATTTTAGTATATCAGCCCTATGCCTTGTGTGGGGAAGAGACACAGAGAAGTAAGATTTGCGTAAAATAATCCCTATGGAAACCAAAACACAGCTTAACTCCTTTATTTGTCTTCCAGGTCTAGAATTCCAAATAAGACGTCGATGTTTTTATGTTTTTGCTACACAAAATTCTATGCAAAAAAAAAAAAAAACAAAAAAAAACATGTGCAAATATATGTCATTTCAAAGTGAATTTTCATTTACCTTAGCACTACTGAGAACTGAGATCTTGATGCTAATAACAGACATTATTTACGTAGAATGAGGTAGAGCAAGCTACAGAGAATGAGGCACATATCTGGAGCAAATCATCAGCAGAGTTTCAGACTGAAACAGTTGTAAATAAACTGAAATTAGTAGTTCCAACTGTGAGTAAAATCTTTTTCAAACAAAACCACAACAGAACTGAATTACACTTTACAGTGAGAAGAATTTGTTAAAGATGTAATTTGACCGTAAGTAGCTAAAATAAGAGGGACCTGATTGTTTTAGTGAAGAAATGCTAACAGACAAAACCAAGCATCTCAGGACATCCACCAAATGTGAGCAATAAACAGGCAATAACTGGTTCTGAATGAACAAAAAGCTTCTGGAACAGTGTGAGTGTGCTGTCTCACTTCTGGTAAGCCAGAGTCATAATACTAAACAGAACAGGAAGAGCAGAAAGCTTGCTTGCAAGTGGCATAGAAATTAACTCAGACCCGTTATGCATGACCTTAAACTTGTAAAACTCTTCAAATATATATATATATATAAACAAAACCATGAAGCTATTGCAGTTGGTAAGAAAGTGGGTATAAAAGTAACTTACTACTCATTCTAGATGCCAACACAATTGCATTAAAAGTCATGGATTTGTACTAGAAGCATCCCCTCTGCTCATTAATAAGGTAGGGAACAAGGAAAAAATGTGCATTTTTAAACATCAAAAGTAATAATAAAACAACCCCTGAGAGAGGAATGAGAAAACTACGAAATGGTGAAGTAACAGGTAGAATCAGAAGAGCCCAAGATTTTGTTTTTGAAGACTCTGAGAGGTACTCTACCGAATGTGCTTAGGGGGGAAGAAGAGAGAAGATAGCTATGATAATTCTGCCATTTACAGCACTCTGAGCACTACGCGTGCTCCCAGGCACATTTAACTTTCCTGCAACGAAATGTGTACAGCTCTGCACTGAGGGAATCACAACAGTCAGAACTGTGGTGAGATCACTAAGTACAGAAACTGTATATGCACCAAAACCGAAAAAAACTTCCTGTTCTTGAACAGAACTGCGGTGCAAGGCCAAAGCTCCTCATGCTTTAGGAGTGCAATATTAAGAAGCTCAGAAAAAAGCAAACTAGCAAGATCTGAGCTTCAGTTGATTAAACAATTATGAAATATACATGAAAGCACTTTGCACATGATGGAGCCAAATCATTCTGATATTTTATAGCTCAAAGAATTGCCCCATGGGACATCAAAGTTACTGAGGACAAG
This sequence comes from Tragopan temminckii, assembly GCA_028571105.1. Taxonomy (NCBI): domain Eukaryota; kingdom Metazoa; phylum Chordata; class Aves; order Galliformes; family Phasianidae; genus Tragopan; species Tragopan temminckii. The sequence goes on along the minus strand of JAOWBP010000001.1, from coordinate 89,624,146 downwards.
GGTGTGAAGATGATCATACGTTTGTTAATTTTGTAGTAGTAACAACACTGAAGTAACAACTTAATACACAAAAGATGATGTCAATATTTATGCATGGTGTCTGAGCACAGCCAGAGTGGACAGTCTGATTCTGGCGTTCACATAGTAAAGGTTCTGCTGTCTTCCCTGATGTGCCATCCAACTTAGAACCATGCTGTATGGATATGCGTGGATAAATCATCTGCAGCACCTGAACAGGATGTGTGGACAGATTTGGTGAATCAGTGACCCAGCACCAAGGCAAGAGAATATTATTTCCCTGGAGAGATCACTTTGTAAATGTAAGTAATTTACAAAATCAAATTTTGTTCTTCCTACCGTGAAGAATATTAGCTCTGGGGTTTCATCCAAATTCCAAACTTAAAAGTTGCTTTTTTAATACTAAGAATGTCCACCTATTTCCAAGTTGCCTAGCATATTCTTTTTTTTTTTTTTCTTTTTTTCTCTGAGACCTCATAGCTGCAGCTTTGCACAGCAAAACAATTGCAACATTCCTGCAACCTCAGCACTGATGACAAAACAAGAGAGATGAAATTGCCACTGGACAAAAACTAAATAGTTGTTTAAAACTGCATAGACTCCACAGCATGGAAAGCATTACTTAATGTAGAATACTTTACTGTCTTTACTGCCACAAACCAAAATCCTGGGTCACAATTTCAAGTTCGTACTCATCCTCCATTTCCATACATAGCCTCACACTGGATAAATATGAACTTGTCATAACTCAGCCTAGAATTGTTACTTTCCTTTTTTAATTTTCCACAGATTTTGACCACAGATCACACAAGTACCTTGTAAGAGGTGAGGATGAAGAGGCTGGTGAGCAGTAAGAACAGCCGTCATCTCATCGTGGTCGGAAGGATGTATATACTCATAAATGCTATTACCAGTAAGCTCCACCTGTGAAGAGACACGTAACACATGAAGCAGTGCTACCGCCCATCTTTTCTTTCCTATCCCCAAAACATTCTTCAGCAAGCTGTGTATAATGCATCTAGGTAACTGCACACCATTTTTAAAAACATAAATTGAATGCATCAAAACTGCGTTCTGAATTTTACCACTTAAACTGAATTAATTCCTTCTTTAGCAGTGACTAATAGTATTGGGGCTTTTGTGGGAATTTCTGGTGATGATCTGAACACGTAAGAGCTGCTCGTGATAAATGAAGTGATAAACTAGAGCAGCTGTAGAAATGCTAGCTGGCTACAAAATTGGAATAAAATCTCTAAACTGTATTAATGTCTTTCAGAAAGACAGATATCAAAAACAAAACAAAACAAAAAAATTTCACAGGTTTCCAGAAGCTATCACCTGCATTCAGATTGCAACGGAGCCTTCAGAGCCAAACTGTTAGACCTACGTATTTTTTTTGTGTTACTTTTTCCAGCGATCATCCACCACATTCCACGCACAGTAGTACACAGAGCTCAGAACAGTAACCAGTGAATTCAAAAGACAGACTGGACTTCCATAGATTTTCACAGGCACTGGCTCGAGCCTTTGCTGCCTTAAGTAAACATGCACAGAAAGTAGACTAGGAGTTCTGTCTTAAATGTTTGTATTCCCTCTTTTCGCTCCTACTTTGCTTGAACAGGAATGTATTTCTGTCTTTCTCACTGTTGCACCCATAATAACTGTTGCACAAAAAAAAATGAGCGGCATGCGCCGTATGTCCTTTTCGCTAACTCTGTTTGCCACGTATAAAACTCACCAACAAAAGTCTCCAGATAGATGCAGTAATTGATTTAAGGAGTGAACCAATACTTTGAGCCTGTGTTTTAAATTAGTGTCAGGCTGCCCAATTGTTCACTGTGGCCTGATGTGCCTTGGGCCCCCAAGATCAGAGACAGCTGAGAGGTGAAGTAATTTAGCCTATTCTTCTGAGCCAATCCTACTGATTTGCTAAGATGTGTGAGTTGCTTTTTCTTTGGAATAAATGAAGTTGTCTACCCCACAAAGCAATCTTTTTCCGAAAATGTTTCTCATAGTTCCATTTTCTGCATTATTCATGGAATGTCTCTTCCTAAGACTATGCAAACTAACCTTTTTTTCTATCCATCTATTCCCCACTTCTCTCCAACAACCCCTCCCTGCAAAAGCAAAAAACACTAACACTGACCTTATATTCTAACCGAAGTAATCTTGCACCGATTAAGAGGAAACAGAGAGAGAGAAAGAAAGAAAAAAAAAAAAACAAAAGAAGGAGAGAATAGATGGAAAAAGAGACAGGAAAATAAAAAGAAAGAAGGAGCAGCATGAAGAGAAGAGGGGATAAAGGAAGAAGGGGAAGAAAGAGATCTTCGTACCTTTTGATGTGAAGACTTTCTTACAAATACAACACCAAACAACCTGACTGACAAAATCAACTGCTGTAATCCAGAAGACTTTACGCCATCTCTGCTATTACTGTAAGTGTAATCATAACCACACTGGCATGTATCTACTCTCTTAGAGGCGTAACACATGGATATCTCTTGATTTTCTGAAAGAAACTACCTACTCCAAAAAGGGCACTCTCAGAAGCACACAGCTGTTCACAGGATCCACAGGACTGGGCCTAAAGTCACATTTTTCTCAACAGTGTAATTTGCATCACAGGGCTTATGCTTAAAACTCAAAAACTAAAGCACTTTGTTAAACTAATGACTAGTTTTTTCTCATTATGTACATAGGAATGTTTTCTGCTCTGATACATGTATTTGCAAGCCCAGCAAAATCAGCAGGGGGTGAACACAGAATGCTGAAACCAAAATTCATTGTAAAAATACTAGTGGAAACATAAAGCCATCAGCAAAGAGACGGGGTCTAAGTAAGAGTCAAATAACCAAAATATGTATACATAATCTTGAAACTGACCACAGTCTCCTGCTACACATAGTATGTGCATACTATTTTAAAGCCTACAATGAAACACTGAAAACTGGGGAAAAAAAGTATACGGTTCAATTCATAAACCTCCTAAAATCCCATGCCTCAGGCTTATTGAACCAACTTCCTTGACGCAGCTTTTTAATATCTGTAAATACCTGCTTACTACCAAATATTGCTATTTCCTACTAAGAGCTTTTTTATGTGTAACTCAGCTGCACATTTTTTTCCTGCCAAGAAACGATACATAATAAACACAGAGGACTAAGTAGATGGATTCTAGAGCAAATAATTACATATTTTGCCTTTCATATACTGATTTGATGAAAGTAAAATAAACTCCTAGAGAAGTTCAGATATTTGTGGTTAAATATTTCAAGATTTATCAAAAGTCAAAGACGATTCAGCTCCCTCATGGGCCCTGAAAATGGCTGGAATAAGGTCCAGACTTCCAAAATGATTTCCTAAGAGGATTTTATTCTCCATTCTGTGTCCTTGGACTGCAAAGGGAAGATGTATTTTGGGAATTGGAATCTATTTCGTTATCCGTGTAAAAAAAAGAGGCAAGAAATTGGCTCTATCTCAGCTAGAACAAGTCAGCTGAACAATGGTCTGAGGCCAATTGAAATTAGACGAAATTAGGGATCCTAACTATTCATATTTACAGTATTTACTGTTAGAGTGGAGTGAAAAGCTGATCAAAATCCAAACCCACGAATTTAACCAACAGGTCTACAAATGAAAATGTAGCCTTTTCAGAAGTACTTTTTCTGAATCCCTGACACTGCAAGCAGAATGAGTGAATCTTCATGTTGTTTTCACATTTTTGAGGTCTCTTAATTATGTGGGCCAGTGAAGGATTACTCAGAAGCTCCAAGTTCCTTCTCCTTAAGTTAAACTCAAGATCTACTAGAAGATAAAGGCTGCTGTAGTAGGTATCCAAGAATATCCTGCATAATGTTTTTAAATTGACTTTTTGCTTAGTTTAAATATATATTTTAAAACAAATTGCACTTTAACTGGAAATTGATGTGTGGACTAGTTAATTGTCAAATTATTTAATAAAAAGGTCTTTCTATGCACACTCTAGGAGATTTTTACAATCATCATCACTTTAGTCTCAGCTTGTATTGGCTGGAGCTCTATGAGAGCACTTGTTCAAAATATAGCGTGGGATTATGACTTGGTGAGGGAGACCTGCAGAATTTGCTTCTACAGACCAATCTCATTCTTGTTGATGTTGGTAGTAAAACTCCCAATGATTTCTAGTGAAGTAGGAACAAGAACTCATTTAGAGCCCAGGGAAGAGTACAGAAATATCCCAGTATTAGTGCATTAATATCCTAGTATTTAGGAACAGCCTAGAATTAGTCCTAGTATTGCTTATAATTGTCTCTTGAAAAACAGAGCATTGAGCAATATATTACATTAGAGGATAAAACAACATCAGAAAAGTGAACAAAAATCACTGTCTATTTAATTGTCCTTTGGATTTATAAATGAAAATCTGTGTGCAGTTAAACTGCTGGAGTACTCGGTGGTTTGATTCCAAAGCATGTCCTTAGGTATCATAACTCTCTGTCCCCTCTGATCTATAGTTTTCTGGGGAATTCAAGGATAGAGCTCATTAATTTACTGGGCTAAAGTGAAATAGTTGAGATTTTGGGTATTAAATTGAATTAAAAAAATAATACGACCGAATCCTCTAGTTTTCCTTGGCAGCTCTTGCAGGAAGGGCTTATAGAGAGATGTGTGAAGCACAGCGGGAACACGGTATGTGCAGAGGACCGTAAGATCATAAGGGCTAGAGATAATTAAAACCTTCATGATGCTTTCAGCCCCTTCTCCTTGAGTGTGGCAAAGTTGATCCACCGATCTACTCAACATGCAGGTCTTTAATTTCACCAGACGACTGGATAATACTGAGACCTCCTAGATTTGATGAACTGATATTCTACTAAACAAACAAACAAACAAACCAACCAACAAACAAAATCTGGATAAAACCTAAATCAGTTAGCACTTATCAAACAGGCTATACTCCAGCAAGGACAGATGGTAACATTCAGTCCTACGGAACAATTGTACTGACTCGTTGTTTCTATTCAAGTAGTCAGCAACGTTATGGACCTTTTCAACATATTAGGGGGAAAAAAGCTTTTAATAAAGCTGCTGATTCAGAGAAGAAAATGTGGCCATTTGGAAGAAAGTCTATTCTAAAACAAAGTACTATTTGAAGTAATTTGAATGTGTATTAAATGATATGAAACAACAAATACTATGTGGTAACAGGCTCAATTGAACAAACAGCTTGAAATAGGAACGTTCCCTGGACACGTTTTTAAAGTTGGCAGAAAAAAATGTATCCATGCAAAACACTGATCTTCAAAATTACTTTTTGTAATGGAGATTAGAAAAACAGCTATCACTTTGTATTTAGAAATGGGGTTTATGAGATGAAATATTTGCTTTTTCTATCCATCTTTTGAGTTCTGTTTTTTTTTCTTCTCATAGCTACTAATTCTAATTCCACCATTGTAAACACACATCCAAAGAACTTTACTGTTTTTCAAACAAAAATATTTATTACTACCAAGATAAAGTACTCATACTCATCCTCTTCTCTGTTCCCCAAATACCTTGCCTGTAACAGAACATCTTTCTCTCTCTCATTTTCATCTCCTTCTTCTTTTTCTCTCTACTATTAATTTTTCACTTAATTTTATTTTAAACTAAGAAGTATTCCAGCTGCAACCGGTTCTGAAGAAACAGTTTTGTTTCTTGGAAGTCTCATCCAGGGCCCAGTGAAATTAATTAAGAGTTTTTCTATTGGACTTCAGCAAGCTTTAGGTCAGGTGCTACCAATGAAACTGTGTAACACATTTATACACAGATGTATGGAAACTTGCACTCCTCAATAAATTCAGGCTGTTTGCCCTCGCGTCTATCCCAAGAAGGCAAAAAATTAGAAATATCCTTCTAAGAAAAAAAAAAAAATCAACAATAAAAAACCCTTATACTTCTTGTGCAGAACAGTAGTAAACTGAGTTTTATGAGTTCTATCACAACCATATAAAACGCTTTACTGAAAAGACCACTGAGCTGGAAAAACTCAAGAAAAACTACCTTGAATTCCATGTGAACACTCATAAATCTGCCCCCTTTTCTTTTTTTTTTTTTTTTCCTAAAGAACGTTTACCATAAAACTCATGTTCCACATCAGATTTCCTCTCTATTTCGTAGCAAGTCTCAATATCTCGCACAATCTAAAACATATAGCCTTGAATTCTAAACTTCATTTCAGACGTATAGCGTTACCACACAGGCAAGAGGTTTGGGTTTCAAGCTCTGCATATATCTGCAATTTGCAATATCGTATTATTTATTACCCTTCTTAAAGGTAATGAGGAGTAAAATACAATGAACAAGAAAAGATATAAAGACAGTCGTGATGTGGTTGTAAGTATAGGAAAACTGAATGTTTAAGTAGGGCCATTTATCAGAAAACAAAGTTGAAGCATCAAATACCCCTAAAAAATGATGACTTTCTGTATGTATGGCCAGGCACTCGTGTTAGGTTCCAAACGCAGCATCCACATTTAACAGAAGTGCAAAATAAATCAGTCCTACCTGAGATAAGCCAAGATGTACAGACGCTGTTTCTGAGATGTACATTATTTTGCCATCAGATGCTACCACAAAAACAAAGCCATCCAAAGTCTGTAGAAGAAAGACGCATAGGTTAAAAAGAAAGCATTCTGTTTAAACCATTTACGGCAAAGAAGTATTTGAAGTCTTTTGGATTAAGACTGTTATCCAACTTAAAGAGCAGAAAACATCACAGTTCAGAAATAGAAACCTTTATCTGAAGCTGTTCCTACTTTCACATTGTGAAATCCAATTCATTCCCCCTACAGATGCGAGCTTTACTGCTCACTTTAAGTTAACATTCTCCTGTTGTTTCTGGTTATTTTAGTACTTAGCACAAATCCTGAGCTATGTGGTGCTTAGGGGAAAATCTAGTACTACACAAGCCATTTTTTATGCTATAATTGGCAGATGCAGCTTACCACTATTTGCAATATATTTAATGATACCATAAGCAAAGCTTTAGATTTCTTTGACTATATTTGCATTAATGTATTTCTGAACATGGGACTGTTTGCTGAGTAACTAGGTTAACTTAAAAAAAAAAAAAAAAAAAAAGTAATCAGAACAGCATTCAAATATCTCACACCTGAAGAAAGACACATATGCTCATTCATTTATATGCCCAGAGTTTGGGAACCTCAGCTAATGGTAATATGTTATGCAGATTCTTATCGATGGGAATATTAACTGGATGGTAAATATTACTTATGTGAGGAAAAACTGAAGCTTAACTGTGCTGTGTACCATCCGTGAAAGAAAAAATAACTGGCCAGGATTAGGACATGTGACCTATTGATGTGGAGTGCCTTGATTCTTGTCCTTGATTCTTCTGTGCCCAAAGTTAGACATCCTTTCTAGAATATCTGATTCCCTCAGTCAAAAACTATCATCTCCTATCAGTTTTGGAAGCCTCGATCAATATACGCACGTGAACATTATTGGAAAAGATAAAGTTCTTTTTGCAGCACGTAAATAAAGCAGGCACCAATTTTAATTCATATTTTAAGTTATTGAACTGGGAGGGAAGCAATAAAATCCTGAACTTCGTGCTTCTACACTGCTGCCCCTATAAAAATATATAAATACATATTCCAAATTATTCTCTGGCCTACTGACTCCACAGTATGTAATTGAAACCAGATTACTCTTTGCTTTTGCGCTTTTTCCTTTTTTAGACCGCAAATTTCATAGCAGTATTACAGAGGAAGATAAATTCTTGCATCTTTGACCATCACTTTTCAGCTAAGCACTGTCATCCTGCAATCGATCCACCCGACCGGACCTGTGGCTATCTATCTCCCTTCACTTCACCTCACAGTGCAGCAGGTCCACCTTCCCCTACGGAAAAGCACATCCAAACTGAAACATCCCTTGTTAAGCTTCAGTCTAAGGACCCTTCAAGAAGTCTACAGCAAATTTGCTGCTGCTATTAAAGCAGTCGTAATTCACAAATGAGTGAACGGTAAAATGAGTATTACAAGCGATTAACATATATTATTTAACGCCAGGCTGACGGAGGAGCAAGTGCACCAGCCGCGACTTTTGTCCTCGATGATTTTTGCCCTCGATCCTTATCCTTGATAAGAGTTTTTAAAGGCAGACCGAGGGTTGTGAACCTGCCGCCTGCGGCTCTTCAGAAATAGGTGGGAGCTGAACTTCCAGACGGCCTCGCACAGCACAGCCGCCCCCTGAGCCTGAGGGGCCGAGGCTGAGCCGGCCGCCCCTCGGAGAGGGGTTCGAGCCCCTCACAGAGCGCCTGTTGACTTTTTATATCCCCCCCGAGCGCACGGTGAAAACAACGCCGGCTCTATGACCAGAAATTAACCTCCCGCCGTAAAACCGGCCGTTAAACGATTACGGTTTACTACGTCTTTAAAAGCAAGGGGAGGAAAATAAATAAATAAATAAATAAATAAATAAAAATCCTCGCGGTATTAAAGTTCACGTATTAAAAAAAAAAAAGAAGAAGAAAAAAAGAAAAAAAAAAAAAGAGAGCTAAAGGTAATTATTATTATTTTTTTTCCCTCCGGCTGGCACGCACTGCGACTTCCTAAGTTCTCCCACATAGTGAGGACTGAGAAGAACTGCAGCGCGGATCGGCGGGACTTGAGCGCTGTGCTTCCAGGTGCTACCGCCGGCAGATCGAACCCAGATGTGCCTCCCGCCCCCGAGGAATGAATCCGCTACCTGAAGCAAGTGGGATCCGAGCTCCTTGGCCACGTTATCCAAGGGCCCTATCCTGCTCGGCTGTCCCCAGGCGTCCCCCAGACCTGCGAAGTGAACGAGGAGATGGTCAGAGCGGGGCGACGAGCCCGGCCGCCCTCCCGCCCGCTGCCGGCCCCGAGCTCCCCGCAGCCCGCCCGCTCTCCCCGAGAAGGGAAGGAAATGGCTCTTTGTGTGTGGAAATACCGTCAAGGGGACTCCCGCTGCCCCCCGCCCGCCACATCGCGGCCCTCTCGGCCGGGGCACGGCGGCCACACAGCGAGAGAACCTCAGGGGGAGAGCCTGCGGAGAGCCGCAGCCCCGCCGGTCTCCTCCCGTCCCCTCACGGAGCGCGGATATGGGCAGAGCTGCAGACCCGCAGCGGAGCGGTGCTCTGGGCGTCTCGGCCTGTTTGTTTATTTGTTTGTTTTCATTTCCTACACGAGAACCAGTGGAAGGGCTGCAGGCTGCTGCCGGCACCTGGTAGCAGACGGAGGTGAAGGCGCATCCATGTCACGCCTCGTTTTTGGAGTCTTAAGCTCTCAAGAGCCCTTCCACACGGGCGAAATGAGTGAGGTGGAGGTTCAGCCCAGCCAACCTTCACCCGCTGCTAACGGGGCAAACCGCTGTACAGCCTCGAAACCGGGCTAAGCGTTTTCCTCCCGCTGCCTCACACCGACCAGGTGCTTTGAAAGAAAACTCGCGCTCCGTCAGGGACAGAGCGCTCGGGTGAAAGGCGCTGCCCTGCGCTCCACTCTGGAACGCGTTTGTGAAGCCCTCCCGGAGCCGCATCCCCCTCGGCACCGGTGTGGAGGCGATGGCAGCTCCTCTCCGCTCTCCCTCCCTCAGAGGCGAAGGTATTTCCCACGAGGGAGGAGACGGGGAGGACGCAGAGCTTCGTCACCCGCGGGGCAAGAACCGAGGAGCCTGCGGCAGCGAAGGAAAAGGGACCCCGGGGTGTTCGGAAACCCGTTGCCCTCTGCCCGCCGCCGGCTGGCTCATGGCAGTGCCCGAGGCCAAGGTCAGCCCCGGGGGAACAGCTCTTCTCATGCCACGCTGCCCCAGAAGCATCCCAGCGGCGATGCTGTTCTGGCTGTAGGGAATGGACACCTTCCTTTCCCTTTCCTTCACTAAAAGCAATGTTTGACCACGCGTGGGAAATATACTTCGAAGAGGCAAACGAAAAGTCGCGCTTTTCTACAGCCTTTACCCAATTTGCAGTTCGAAGTACGTTCCCAAACGTCCAAGCACTCGACACCACGTTTCTTTCTTACTTTTTCTTTTTTTTTTTCTCTTTTTTCCTTTTCCCTATTTTTCTTCCTACTGAAATGAACCCTCCTGTTTCAAAGGACCGCGGGTTCACCCCGCAGTCTTCCGCACCAGACGGCAGTGCACGGACGACGCGCTCAGTGCCGGCGCTGCGCGGAGTGCCCTCATTTCGATGTCCGTCAGTGAGGGTCGGGAGGTGTTGCTGTGATCCTCAGCGCCGTTCGGGTTGGGATGCACCGCACCGCCGAACCCCACCGTGTTCTGAGTTTATTTTTCTAAACCGGGCTAAAACCTCCGCTTCCGCAGATCTTTTTTTTTCTTTTTCTTTTTTTTCTTTTTTTCCCTTTGAGATTTTAAATTAGGGTTACAATCGCGAGCTCGTATCAAACGTAAGCGCGTTTGGGGGGGATCAGGCTGACATTCGTCTAAGCTTATTTTAAAGCCAATGATTTTGTCATCTAATCCAGCAGCAGATCGGTTTGAAGGTGGAAACGAAACGAATAAATCCGACGTTCGGCTGAAGGAGCGCCGCGCATTAACTCCTCTTCCTACAGGTTTGCCGTTGTGCAACCTCCGTCCCGTACACATATGGATGTAATACATATGGATGCAATACTCCGCGGCGCTCCCGCTGCCCCGCCAGCAAATAACGCACATTTTCACTCACTGCGCTGGATCGGGGCCAAAGGCGCTGCCGATACAAAGCGAGCGTTCTGCAAAGCTCCTTTATGCGACGGGAGCTCTCTGGGACGGCTGCGGCAGGGAAAGTTCTCCTGCGTCCGCGAAGAAAAGGCTTAAAATGCCCTATTTTGGCACGCACTAGCTGGGACAGCCGTGCCCGTCTCGGTAGCGGTTCCCGTCCCATTGGGAGAGGGGCCGCACTGCGGGGCGGGACGGTCACAGAGGGATGCGGTGCGCGGGGCCGCGGGGCCGGCTCCCACAGCCGCAACCTGGCGAGGGGAGGTCCGGCATGGGAACCCCAACGCAGGAGCTCCCAGCGCAAGAATACGCAGGGCTTCTCGTCCCTGTCCTCCGGCAGCCCTGGGCTGAGTTCCGCCGACGCTCACATCGCCTTTTGGCACCTCGCGCCGTCTACTTAGGGCGCTCACTCTGTGCCATTCCCCAGTTTCTGGGTAGGAGGGAGAATTAAACCGTAATAAGATCTGGAAACCTTTGGGATCAATCCCCACCTTTGCTCTTCAAAAGTACATGAATTCGTACACACAGAAGTGAAAGCCCGGTAGCTTTTCTGTTTGGGATTCTGCTACAAGAATTACTTAGCGATGTATTACGCGAGTATCGGATTGCCCTCTAACTCAGAGCATTTCCTTTGTGTCTACCGTACTGTTTCCCGGTTCCCCGGAGCGCGTGGTGCCCTCCTGTTATTCAAGAGCCATCCTTCAACCTGGAGCGGCCACAACCGACCGGATTCGCAGCTCTGCCTCCCTTTGGGGGACTTCTCTCCAGCGCCGCGTACTTCAGTCGGCGGGGAGAGCGAAAGGGAACGAGCGGGGAGCAAAGAGCTGCCAGTTCGCCCCTCACCCCGAGGGTCTACTCCGGCTTAGGCGGGGGCAGAGCTGAACCTTGCCCTAAAACAAGTCCGCAGAGACGTGTTCCAAACCCGACGGCTACCCCTCTCGGGAGGAGGACGGGTCCCGAGGGCCGGAGCGGACGGGGAGCCCCGGCGGGGTTGTGCGGTGCTCGGTGCGAGCGACTCTCGAGAAGGGGAGTGCAGGCAAGAGGAGCGGGGCTGCCTCGCTTCTATCGAAAGTTTTAGCCTCCTATCTGCGGGTTTCAGCGCAACCGGCGGAGACTAGAAAACGTTTAAAAGTTCTTTAAAAAAGAGGAAAAAAGTAAAAGAACGGTTCGGAGAGAAAACTCAAAAAATGCCCTCCGGCACACCCGGTCAACCCCAACTCCAACTCTTCCCCGGCAGCAGCGGATGCCCCAGGATCCCCTCCCTGCGTCGGAGCGGCCGCGAAACTGCGGAAAGCCCTGAGAGCACCGGGTGCGAAGGAAAGCCGCCGCGCCGCCGGGAGCTGTGCCGCTATAGGCACACATTCTCGGTCTTGGGTTTAATTAATTCGATTAATTAATCCGTTAATAAGCCTCTCCCGAGCGCACGCGAAGATTCGGCGTAATAGCGGCAACGAGCCTTAAAATAGACGTTCATAGATTCATATTCCAGCTACTTATATAGACCGAAAGCTCAGTTTGCTCCTTAGAATTTCTATTGCTTTAGAATGAGGAACAGGTCTCGGCTCCACTGTGGAGTCACTTCCTTGCGATTATGTTGCACAGAGCACAGCGTATTGCGGGTCGGTTCTTAAGCAGCGCATCTCCATCCGGTTGGGATATCCGTCAAAGAGCAGTTTTACCGTCAGTTTTGGAAACTGCCTCGGGGCCGGGGGAGGTAGGGGGTCACTACTGAAGACAGAGCCGGGGAGGGGAGAGAACGGCACTGCCCGTAAGCGCAATGGATCCTCGTGTCCCTTTCTTTCATTTGTTCATTTTTAGAAACATATATACATGTACGCAGACAGCCAAGACAGAAGTTCCGTGGTATATTTTTCTCCTATAAACAGAAATGCCTTGGCAAAAAATCAGAGCGCAGCAGAAGTCAGAGCGCGGGGGAGGCCGTAGGTTGCTGTCTCCTGGACTATAATTCAGGAACGTAGGAACGTGAAGGTCAGAGTAAAACCGCACAGCAAATTGTGTGATGTGGGCTCACGAAGCTCCGAGCTTTCTAGAGCTCTCACTGTCGAGGTGAAAGGAGCCGTGAGGTCAAACTCCTTTCGCTCTCACTTCCCTGAGCCCGAGCGGGCGGCTCTGCGGGGATCTCGGTGAAAATCGCGCATCTTCGGGAAAACCCCGGCCGGGGGCAGCAGGGGAACCTGGCTGGCCCCATTACAGACCTGTAGAAACAATGGGGCCATCTTGGCCAGGACACCTCGGTGAGGGTCCCAAATTTTGCTTAAATTGCACGTCAGGGCGCCTAGAAAATAAATGGAAGGGGGCAGGTAAAGCCATCTGTGGAGGTTTTTAAAAACACAGCTCCCTCCCTCCGCCCTTTCTCATCCAGTCTAGACAGAACTGGAAGCCAGCTTTATAACCGGACAACACCTCGGATACCTCTGGCTGCCCCGGGCCTAGCACG
>JAOWBP010000001.1:89546245-89559119 GCA_028571105.1 Tragopan temminckii | reverse complement strand
CTATTCCAGTGCTTAACAACTCTTTCTGTAAAGAAGTTTTTCCTGATATCCAACCTAAACTTACCCTGGCACAACTTGAGGCCATTTCCCTTCGTCCTGTCACCTGTCACCAGTGAGAAGAGACCAACCCCGCTCTATGTAGTTTATAGTATATATAGTAAACTGTATATTTATAAAAATAGTTGGTTATATGCCTCTGTTGTTCACTGAAACAGAAAGCGTTCCAATTCAGATTCGGAGACAAAAAAAAACCCAAAAAAACAAAACAAAACAACAAAAAAACCAACAAAGACCAAAACAACTAAATCATCTGGTCCATCCTCTGCCAACTGAGAACTGCTACTCAGCTTTGCTGCTGGTTTGTGTGTAGCACTGCTCAGTGAGTCAACCAGTCGGACTTATTGCATCAGCTTAGGGGGACTCTCGCACAGTCAACTGGGAATTTTTTTCTTCGTATTGATTTACATAATGATGAGATCAGTAGGGTGGATATCTGGCTTACCCTACCATGAGATGTTGTTGGGTTCCCTGCTGCATTTCAGTGATAATTTACACCATCTAATCTGCTTTACATTGAACAGCACTGCGCTTCCTTTAAAATACATCTTAAAAATCTCATGCTAACCCTCTACATCCATCATAGAATAAATAAAATGAGTAAATGCTGACCTATTTTGTTCAGGTTTTGTGATGGTTTCTCCAAACTTACAGTTCCGATGTAAATCAGACCTCTGAAGGAGGCATTCTCTGTTGCCTCACCACTTACAATGGTTTGTTTCAGACATTTTTGCTAAATACTAAACCTCAGGAATATTAATATTCTTTGCAAGGGACATTATAAAAGGTAAATTTCTATAGATCTGCCAAACTTGGTGATATAATGGCAGTGGGATTTCTATTTTTTTTTCTTCTTAAATAAATCAAGAGCGGAATGTCAGCAATCCGAGATAGGCCCAGAACATGGGATGAGGAAAGTCCCAGCAGCTGCGAGGCTGGGTGAGTCCAAACCCACATCTGGATCTAATGTGGGGCCAGCTCCCCTCTTAGGGTGAAAACCCAATGCATCATGCCAAAGCCCTTATTTAATAGATCCTTCATGACGACGCAATTTGATAGTAAACAAACAGGTTTCCAACGCAGATACTGTCGTTCGCAGGGTCCCCGCGGCAATTTACCTTTTCAGACCCATTTTCTTGAGGAAGGGACGCCTGTGACCCGCGGTCCGTTCAGTTCCCGCAGCTGCGGGGTTTGCTGCTCGGCGCGGGGATGGCGACAGAGCGGCAGGGAGCGCTGACATCTAGCGGGTGCTGCGGGAAGCACGGGCGCTCCTCCTGCTCGTGGCCGCCGAACAGGGCTTTAAAGACAGCTCACTCTCGACCACCAGTTACCTTGGAAGGGCATTTGGGGGCTGTCCGGGGATACACGGCAATGTCCTGCTGCCTGACGGCAGAGCATCCACTGCTAACTTGATAGAACCATAGAATCATTAAGGTTGGAAAAGACCTCTAAGATCACCCAGTTCAGCCATCAGCCCAGGCCCACCATGCCCACTGCCCACATCCCTCAGTGCCACATCCACACGGCTCTTGAACACCTCCAGGAACGGTGACTGCACCACCTCCCTGGGCAGCCTGTGCCATTGTATCACCACTCTTGCTGAGAAGAAATTATTCCTAAAATCCAACCTGAACCTTCCCTGATGCAACTTGAGGCCATTACCCCTCATCCTATCACTGTTACCTGGGAGAAGTGGCCAAGCCCCACCTCACCACAACCTCCTTTCAGGTGGTTGTAGCAAGCAGTGAGGTCTCCCCTGAGCCTCCTCTTCTCCAGAGTGAACAACCCCAGTTCCCTCAGCTGCTCCCCATCAGACTTGTGCCCCATCAGACCTTCACAGCTCTGTTGCCCTTCTCTGAACGTGCCCCAGCGCCTCAATGTCTTTCCTGTAGTGAGGGACCCAAAGCCGAACACAATACTTGAGGTTCACACAGTTTTTGGGCTAGATGAAATTCTCATCTTTTTCTCTCCCCAGTGGTTGGCCTTTCAAACCTCAGTAAAAAGAAATTATAAGGCATTCCATATGGGAAAGGAAACCCCATTCTGGTTTTGCAGGGGAGATAAATTTGTTGGCAAGCTGGGAAGTTTCTACAAGCAACCATAGCTCATGGAATCCTTCCACCTCTTTTTGGTTTGGGAGCTACTACATTCATTAGTCCAATTCTACAATACAAACTATTTCTCTAATTAAAAGCATATATTTAATTAGGTTAAGATTTAGAAGAAAAGAGTACCTTTATCCCTCAAGTTCTTAACTGCAATTCCCATAGCTTTTGGCAGAAGCAGCTCCCCAAGCAAGGAGGATTCCTCTACATCACCAAATTGTTTTGTAGCCTTTCTTTTCCTCCCACCCATCATGTCCAAGGCAGATGGAGGGTCTGGAGAAGAATATTTACACTTGCTCATGGTATACTTCTTCTGAAAAAGTTCAAGCATTAGCAGATGCTCTTTTTCCTTGCCCCAGCTCTGCCTTGGCTACAGTTCCCACATCTTCTTCAGGTGCAGATGATAAGATCTCTTTTGGGGTCTAAGAGGGAAAAGAAAACTCAAAGGCTGGAGCCAGTTCAACATACCTTCCTGCAAAGGGAATGGCTTTCTGTGGAAGACTGTAGCAAGAGAAACAGACAAGAAAAAAATAGACGTTAAATATTTTCACTTTCACACTCTTAAAAAGACTTTCTTTCTTATTTTATCTACTTTCCTCCAAGATTGCATTACAAAAAAATGAAAATGAAAGCCGTAACAAAAACAAACAAACAAAAAAACCCTCAAAACAAATCCCACAACAAAAAATAGGATCTCCAGCATTAAATTTGAGGGAGGTGGGATAGGAAAACCAATCATCCACCCTGACACTGAAGGTCAAACCCTCACTCTGTAAAGTCTACTGCTGTAGGTAAAACAATAAGGGAGTTAATGTGATATATTACACCAAAGGGACTCCACATTAGCCGTGCTTGGTCAGTTGTACTGCTGTTTTCATCTCTGTGACCACTACTCTCAAAATCACAGGCTCCTTGTCTTGAGGAACTGTAAACCAGGAATTGATGCTCCTATTGCAGCAGCACATCCTCCAGTGAAATGTTCGGCATGCTTTCTGGCACTTCTCCTCCCATGGCAAATTCAGATAATGCACCACCAGCTGGTGATTGACACAATACTCCTCCTGGACAAAGCATCTGCCTATAGCACTGATATGCAGGTAGATCTTTTTAATTCCTACTTGCAAGGTTTCCTTGATCACTACCCCATGCTAGCCATTGGGCTCATCTTCTGCAACATCTCCCACTGACTGTATCAGGTGGCCTGAAGACTGCTGTGGGAAGGCACCGGGTGCAGCAGCAGATAGCTTGTCACTTGGCAGAGAGCAGGACAGCCCTGCTGGGTGAGCGTGTCGCTGGCGGCGTGGAGCTTTGTCAGGCTGGGTGTTCCATTTCCCTCCGCTACGCAGTACGTGTCAGCTCTAATCAAGTGTGTGATGGTATTACCCTTTAACACTCGTAGCCCACCGGGGATTATCACCATGCATTGGTGCACGGAGGTTTCTGAAGCGTGCAGAGGCAAGTTGCTGGGATGTCAGGGAGCCACGCAGAGAGCGTAAGTCACCGCGGAGCAAATAGGTGCTTCTTGTCTTTCCTATTACACGTGTGTATGGGAGAAAGGGAATGGCAAAGCCTGCTTGTTGTGCTTTCCTAAGCAAGACATATGAAGCTGATTATTTGTAGGATGAAATATATGAGCTTAACTCATGTATCTGTTAGGACTTTAAAAAGGAATGTACAAATTCTACCTCCTACCCCAACTGGGTTTATATGGGTAGCATGTTCCTCTAGTGTTGTTCCTCCCCTTCCTAGGCTGCTAATAAACAGAAACAAAGCTGGGGCAAAACCATGTTTTTAGAAGGCATGATATTTTGGGGAGGAAGGGTGGGAGGGAGAGAGGGAGAGGGATCTGGGGATGTTTTATTTTCACCCAAGAAAAAGCAGTTTGCACACCAGCCTGCTCTGAATACAGGAGGCTGATGTAACTGTTTGCTGTTCCTCCTGTTGGTAACCAAATGCTGCCAGCAGATGAAATCCTTTGATACCTCGCTGCTGCTTCTGAACAGCTTCCCCACCATGGCTGCAGAAGTCAACATTAGGAGTTTATGCAGGATTTTAGATAAAGCTGTAAAAGGTTCAAACTTTTTAAAGGAAAAGGAAGTTAAAAAAAAAAAAAAAAGAAAGAATGCAAGTACGCCATCCTTTGCATCCAAATGAAACTTGGGTCACAGATGCAGAGAAGTGCAAAGTTTCGTTGTTACATCATATTTACATTATTTATTTGTAAACTGCACTTTCTGGAGTGCATGTTCTTGTTCACTTCACATTGTTTATTACCAAAGGTCCACAGAGCCTCCCCAGGCTTTGGACGTGTGCAGGCAGTTCTGAAGAGCAGAAAGAGTTTGAAAGGAGCCAGAAAATCAGTTCACACACTCTTCCTGAATACATATTGAAAATATCTTTGCCAAGCATTGGCCTCACTAGACCCAGTCTGCAACAAAGCCCAAGGACTTATTAATTCTCAGAATGCAGAAACAGGTGCTGTGAGTCTGCTACTTCTGCAGCTTGGGTTTGTGCTTCTCTCCTGATAGTTTTTCCTACTTTCATTTAACTGCTGGGGCAAACCTTCAATACACAGTGATGAAGTGAGCTGTAATTAGCAAGGGAACCCAAGAGCTGAGGATATTAAATTCGCACCCTGGAGGCACAAAAAACTGCTTGCCTTTCTACAGCTAGTACGTAAGCCAGTGAAGGGGAGCAGGGACATCCACCTTATTAACATCCCATGGCCTACATTTTTGCTGGAGGAAAGTGCTGATGCAGTAACCTGAACCCCATCCCATTTTCCTAGCTCCTCGCCAGTGCTGTCTGCCCAGCATGTCTCATTGGTGCATACTTCTCTGCTCTCCGTGATCATACGGGCAGCAATATGGGGAGGGCACCGTCAGGCATGTGCCAACACTTCTCCAGGAGGAGAAGTTCCTGTTTTTCCTGCCCAGAGGAAAATCCATGCACAGGTGTGGGGTGGGTGTTTGTGAGAGTGTTAGAAAGAAGTAACACATACAAGATATAAAAGGTCAAGCAAGAAGCATCACTTAAGAAGCAGGCAGGATGAGGGAGGATTTAGACACAGGATGAAAATTGTAAAATGGGCTTTAACACTGCTGTTGCGCTCCCATGGGGGAGAGAGACTGAACTAACAATTTTGTATTATGGGCAAACAAAATATAAAAGTAAGCCTCTGTGAGAGATTACTGTGCTTCTCCTCTCTGCTCAGACAGGATTTGTTTTTCAAGTAATGGGTGTACTTTACTCACAAGAAAAGCCCTCAAACCTAAAAGTCAGTACACAAAGGCATCTCAGTTCCTGACTCATATACACAATTATTTCATTGAAACAGCATGTGTCATCAATAAGGCCACATTTGCCTATTTCAGTCTTGGTACAAAGATATGACCTGGATGTTACCTCTCTCCCTATAGCAGTAATATGGAGCAATGCAAAGACTGTGTTTGAAATCAACCCATTTCACACATGCTTGAGAAAGCAGAGGCTTCAGAGGTATTAGGTTGCTAAGTATTTTATGAAAATAAACAGCTAGGCAGACAAAACTCCCTGTGTGCACTTCCAGCGCAACAAAGGTAACAGCAGCACCACAGCAACTGCACCCTGGGCTGCACCAAAAGAGGGATGGTCTGCAGGGAGAGGGAGAGGATTGTACCCATCTGTCTGCCCTCCTGAGGCCCCATCTGGAGTACTGTGTCCAGACCTGGGGCCCTCAGCTCAAGAAAGAGTGGAGCTGTTGGAGTGGATACAGAAGATGCTCAGAGGGCTGGAGTACCTCTCCTGTGAAGACAGGTTGAGGGAGCTGGGCTTGTTCATTCTGGAGAAGGCTCCAGGGAGGGCTCATTGTGTCTTTCCAGTGTGTGAGGGGAGCTTATAAACAGAAGGGAGACTGACTTTTTGCACGGTCTGATAGTGATAGGACAAGGGGGAATGGCTTTAAACTAGAAGAAGGGAGATTTAGGTAAGATGTAGGGGAAATTCCTTACCAAGGGGGCAGTGAGGCGCTGGCACAGCTGCCCAGAGAAGCTGTGGTGCCCCATCCCTGGAGGTGCTCTTGGCCAGGTTGGATGGGGCCCTGGGCAGCCTGAGCTGGTGGGGAGCAGCCCTGCCCACGGCAGGGGTTGGGGCTAGGTGGGATTTGAGTCCCCTTCCAACCCAAGCTGTTCTGTGATTCTCTGATTCTCTGATTTATTCAACAGAACAGAGATTCCTTAGGGATGTTCACTGCTCCACAGGAAACAAGCCCTTTGGACCCACTTCTTATGAAAAGAGCAGTAAACTCATCCCACCCATTGCAGCCCATTGCTCTCTGTGGTGTGAACACTGGGGACTGTCTTGGCAGACAGGGCTTCTCCAGGATGCACAGATCCAGCCTCACTGCAGCCCCCCTAAAGATACACAGAGAACTCAGAGTTGTGGGAGCTTAAGAGAGGCACCAGCTTCTACATCATGTACTCCCAAGTACCTCAGCACCTGCCCAAAAGAAGAGAGAAAAATGTTTTCTTTTTCAGGTTCTTCTATGAAGAACAGAAGGTAAACGTTATCCAGCATAAAAGGACCTGAAAACCAAACCCAAACTCGCATGAGCTTTCACTCCAACGACAAAGCAGCTTGGCTATGCTCCATTAAGGAAGGCACAGCTGGCGGGTGCGGGAACTTCAGATCTTCTGGTTTAATCCAGTCCTCACAAGCAGAAGTAAGTAAATCAGTGTAATTTTTCACACATGGCTATATTGACCTTCTGCTAACCCTCCTCCAACCCCAGTTACACAGAGGGAAGTCTCACCCCACTTCTCCCCAGTTCTGCAGTGAATTCCCTAACTAGGCAGCACTGGGGCTCTCCTCTCCAGTGGAGCAGCCCTAGCAGGTGTGGCACTGCTCTTTCCCTGCTTCGGACCTGGGCTCTAACCTTCCCAAGGGTGCAAGGTCTGTAACAAAGCTCGTTATGTCTGAACTGCATTTCTGGTGCCTCTCATATTGCATATAATCTTCCTGCAATATTTAACTATTGAAATTCCTGCTGTAGAAACTTGATGTTTTCTGTGTAGCATCCATTATACAAGATAGCGCTACATTTTGAAGGAACAAAACGTTTGTTCTTCGGCACACTTACTCAAGCATGTGCATAAAATCAGTGTATGTGATATGAAATGGATGCGAGTAAGGTTATTCACAAAGATAGTGGTAATGGAAGTGTTTAATTGGCAATTGTTACATATGCAGATAAAGGGTGCAAAAGGAAAAACACTTGAACCAGTTATAACCTGCACAGAAGTGTTTTATTCCTTTTGTTGATGGCCTTGGAGAAAAAAAGTAAGAGGAAATAAACCCCAAAACACTATTTCTGTTCATGTCACAAAATATAACACATCATGAGCTTGAGTGAGAGATAATCTTCCTTACTCCTCCTTTTCAGGCACTTGGTGTGGCCACAAATCCCTGTGTTTGACTGATGAGGTAAAGACAGCTTTTCAGCCTTCATTCCATATTGCCTGACTTTTACAGCTTTAAAAATTATGTCAATATTGCCTTTGCAGTGTAATATTTTTTTAGTTCTCTTTGGGTCTATTCTAAGTTTGCTTAAAGATAAAACAGCTGATAATTAATTTGTGCAAAAGAAAAGGCAGATCCTTAAATCCTTTCCTGCTGGAGAGCAAACCAAAGTGTGTGCTTAGCAATGGAGGTAGTTAAGGGGTTTCTCATATTCCTCCTTTTCCCATGAGGAAGAAGGTGATTTGTCAAAGCCCTTATTATATAGGAGGATCCACTTACAGTGTTTGCAGACATGAATTCAATCCCAGGCTATGAGTTCTAGCACTCTTATAAAGATTCCCATATTAGCACTGCTGATCAGCATCGTGCTGCTTGAATAAGCTGTTCACGAAGCCTCCGTTTGAAATACTCAACAAAAAGCAATGTATTGCTATTAGTCACATGTAACCCAGAATTAAGTTAAATACATTTGGAACGTTATCCCTTGGCTATCCATTAAGCAAGCCAGGAAGGCAGGCCTCCTAGCAAACGACCCTCTTTCCCTGACTTGCTTTGGATGCATTACAAATGCCCACCAGTGAGAAGCAGAGTTTTCCAAAACTGTTCTGAACAAGATAATTGGATGCTGAAGGCAACAGTACCTCTTCTACTGCCTTCAGAAAAAGCTGCTGCTGGAAACTCATTTGACACAGATGACTTCTTTTGCCCACTATCGACCTGCATCCATCAGACTCCAGTTCCTGCTCTGGTCCTTAGAGATGTGTGCTGGTGTGATATGGCTACTGCAGCCTTTAGTTTGGAACTTTTGTTTGGTTGGATATCAGGCAGTTATTACACCCGTAACAATCTCTCCTAGTCATTTTATTCAAAGAGATGTTCATTATGAAGTAATGGGTTTCCCACCTTTCTACACCAGGTGAAATTCTGCCCATCTTCATTGAGTGAGCAGCATTTTCAGAAGAGAATTCACCATATGATGCTGTTTTGCTTAATTTTTAAGTTCTTCTCCTTACCTCACCAGCTCAGTTCAATGTCTAAAGAAAAGCTTTGCAGTCGTTAGTTCTGTGATGTGGTTGGTTTTGAGGGGGCTCCTTGAAAACTCAAGGGGGCACATCTTCTGCCTCAGTTTCTGTGAAACCTCGGGCAGATTCACACAAAATCATAGAATCATAGAATCACAGAATGGTTTGGGTTGGAAGGGGACTCAAATCCCACTCAGCCACCCCAACCCCTGCCGTGGGCAGGGCTGTTCCCCACCAGCTCAGGCTGCCCAGGGCCCCATCCAACCTGGCCTTGAGCGCCTCCAGGGATGGGGCACCACAGCTTCTCTGGGCAGCTGTGCCAGCACCTCATTGCCCTCTGGGGAAAGAATTTCCTCCTGACATCTAACCTAAATTTCCCCTCTTTTAATTTAAAACCATTCCCCCTTATCTACCACTATTAAACTATGTAAAATCCTGCTTAGGAGCTCCCTAATACACGTAGCTGCTGTTATTTGGTCTGAATTTCTTTTAGTAGAATTGTCTGTAGTCTGTTTCTGCTTATAAACTGAAGCTTATACCTTATATGAAACAAACTGTAAAAAGAAACAGAAGAATTTGTTAAATCCAAAGCACTTACTAGCAGATTCTTGAAAAGTTTTCTTTTAGGACACGTGGCTGAGAAACATACAGTGTAAAGTCACAAAACATTAGTTAAACAACAGGAGAAGTATGCAGGTTTTGATCTTTCCTACCACACTACCATTATCCACAGGAGATCAGCATTTACTACTTTCTCCCTGCCATTTTTTGGAGTGGTGAAATTCAGTTCTTTGTGTTTACAGAAGTGACTGATCAAAACGCTTTTCTGATAGGGACCCTGGAAACATTTCCTGTTGATTTTGAAGCCTGACAGTTAGATTTGTCTCTGCTCAGCTTGAGCCACGGCAACCACATCACTTCTGCCTGTGTTGGATTTCAAGATGTTTCAAATTTCACGTGCTCTTTGGTGAAAGGACCTCTAGAGGGAGGCAAAAAGAGATGTGTGTGTCATGGTGAACAACTTCTAAAAGGGGTGAGGGAGAAGGCTGTCTTTGCAGGCCAAATGCACTTCACACCTCTTGAGCTCTGGGGTTCCGTCCGTGCTATCGTGGTCCATCTCAGTTCCCTGACTCACTGCTTCAGCAATGTCAGTTTGGACTCCTCCTTTGTGGCAAGGGCATTCTGTGTCCTGCTTAATTCCCTTCTCACTCCCTTACAGCGGCTTTCATTATTCTTTATCCCAGCAACTTTCCGTCTGCTTCATATCTGAGTCCTACATTGTTCACCTACAGGGATTGTCAGTTTTTCCTTCATCACTTCTACTCCAAATATAAACTGCTGTCTGTACAGGAGTTTTTATGCAGTATTTGCTGCTGAAATATACAGTGAAAGATATATTGTAAATATTTTTGCTGAATTTTGCAACACATTATTATGGAAAGGATGTAGCCCTTACAGTACTAAACTGCTTTGGAAAAAGTGTTCTTCTGTATTCTGGGAGACTTCGAAAGACAAAGGACTTTTTATGGTTGAGGTTTCTTTTTTTTTTTTTTTTTCCCTCAGCATAAAGCAAAGAAGCCAAATAAACTACTGAACCCTCCTGAATGGGACTGTGAGTCAGCTTCAGGGAGAATCTAATCAACAACCTGTCATCTTGCCTTAGCTTTAGGAGGGTGGGGGAGGCTTGAATTGCTGCAGCTCTTCTCAAGGAAAGTGCCTATCACCTGGTTTCTGCTGCCAAGTGCGTCAAGGGGAGCTGGGATTCTAAGTTCTTGCTTTTAATCAAACCATATCCCTTTCTGAAGCTGGGTTCTGCAATTGGCTCAGCCTCCTCCATGCACAGGTCTGTGTACTTTAGACTCTCAGCCTCCTTGCACGTGTAACTTTTTCAGAAATGCACAAGAGACATAGGAGTTCAAGCCACAGCAATGTGAAAAGATAAAGGCTCCTAAATCTCTTTTGGTGCTTGAGAAAAGGCCAACTGTTGTCCCTTCTGATCATAGTGAGAGGAAGAAGGAAGAAAGATGGGCTGTGAGGCATGCCTGTGCCATTTCAAGATTTTAGAGCTGAAAGACAAAATCTTTGAAGCCAGTTGTGTAACTGGATTGGGAGTCCAGAGGGAGTGCAGAGCACTGGTGTGAAGTGCTTTCTTTGGCATGTCTGACTCAGGAGACAAGTCTTATGAACCAGCTACAGGTTCTGAGTGCCTTTTTGTGGTTAACTCCAGCTTGAGAATGTATTGCTTGCAATAGTCTAACTTGAAGGTGATGAAAACATAGTTTGCTCAGCCAAGTTCCACATCCAGATCTAAGGGGCACAATTTCCTGGCTAGTTTCAGAAGAAATTAGGTGTTCCTGTTGTTATTTTGGTTTCCTGAATGAGAAAGAACAATGGGAACCTTAGGACCACATCCATCTTACCTGGGAGGACCAGTTCTTCCAATAAAGATGAGGCCATAGCTCCAGCAGTCCTCTAGGTCTCTTCCTTCTTGCTACATACACTTGTTTTCTCCAAGTTACTCCCTAGAAGAGATATTTTTATATGTTTTTCAACTTTCTTCAGACTGCAAATAGCTAGAAAAAGCATTGTCAGGCCAAGGAAGAGAAGGGTGGTCTCAGACTGCTAGGATAGCGGTGGCCCATATCTCATGGGGTATAGTTGTCCCAGCCCATGCTTTGATGCCACCAGCTGACAGGAAGAGAGTGCTGAGATGGCGCTCTTGTGAGAAGATCAAGAGGCACAAGAACTACTTGGAGTCTCTTTATGCCAAGATGCTTTACATGGCCAGAAGCTCCATACTAGTATGGGCATTTGTTACTCTGGACTGTCTCAATCCACTCTGCTACCTTTCTTCTAGTACAAGAGTACATTTTCCACTTGTTGCTGAGATTCTGCCAGTTCCTACAGGCTGCATGTCAGGAATCCTTGATAATGCAGCATATTTCAACAGGTTTTCACACTGATGATTGCAGATTGCTGCTGACAGTTTTTCTCTGAAATGAGCTTTATATGGTTTTTGACACTTATGAGAACAGTCATGATTCAGTTAAGAGTTGCTGCAAGGCAATATGAATGGGTTTAAAATCTGGCCTGTTTCTACCACCCTTCCCATTACACACAGAGTTCAGAATACTTTGTAAGGCCTTTTGCTCAGGCTATACTAAATATGGAATATCTTATCATCAGCGTGCTTACATCCAGCAGCTGAGCTCTGGTGCTAGCAGAGGGAGATTCAAATGATATTCCTTGATGGATTCAGAAGATCAGCTCTGTTGTAAATACAGGGGTGATGTAGAGTAAATGCAAGTGAGTAGGGTGATTATATATAACTGTGTTGTGTGTATCAGGAGAAAAAGCAATTTGAAGGTGTGAGTTTGATTATTAATTTGTTTATTTTTGATTCTGACTTCTTGGTGGATAGATAAGCATATGAAAGTGTCATAAGAGTAGTTTTGTTTTCCAGTTGCTGTTTTTTATGTCTGTAAAATCTGCATATTCTGTATGTATCTTTATTTACTTTATTTACTTGCAGTCACCCTGCAAGAGCAATGATTGCTGTCTTGGCCACACTTTTCTGTTACTGTAGTTTTTTTTGGTAGGTGTCCCAGACAATAAAAGACACAGCCACATGTTCTCAAAATGTGCTGGGCAGACATTGTCACAATACAAAGATTGCTGTTACCTAACTTTCCTGATGTTTGAGACCTCATCATGAGATGAAGCCCTGAAGACTTAGTGGTGAAGTATGGCTCAGAAATAGGAGATTAAATATGAGCCCTCAGAAGGGATCTAAGCTCAGTGTGAGAAGTTATCTCCAGGAGGAAATGAGAAATGTGGGAGTATGTTCCAAGAACTGCTCCTTACCTGCTGCGTGACCTAACAGTTCTATACCTCAGTTTCTCTTTTTGTGTAGCACAGGTCATGTTATCTACCTTCTTCTGTAGATCTTTCTCAGTTTGAGAATTGTCTAGACATGTAGCAAGTAAATATTATGTCGTCTGAGGTGAACACAGAAGGACTCTCCTACAGTAACGTGCATCAATTTTCCTTGACTTGGAGAAGCAAATCCCTACCCTGAAGTTCACTCACCCCATGTGTCTGGCCTGACTTACACAGGCCTTTCACAGAATCACAGAATCACAGAATTGTAGGGGTTGGAAGGGACCTCAGAGATCATCGAGTCCAACCCCCCTG
>JAOWBP010000001.1:89517092-89546145 GCA_028571105.1 Tragopan temminckii | reverse complement strand
TTTCCTTTTAATCACGGAACAGAGCCCCTAGACATGTTGGATAGCATCCATTTAGTATGCTGTTTTCCACACAGTGGCTATCAAAACCTATTTCTGCTCACCTGACAGTGAAGAAGATTGAAGATTTTTTATTCCAAAGCAAACAAAAGTAAAAGCTTTTGCTGACCTATTGCCACTTGCCTGAGGACTTGGAGGTGAGCTACAAATTGCATGTCACTCAGCAAGCCATTATAAATTCAGCATGTTCCTTCTATCCAAATCAAAATGTTGATACAAGTTTGGTGCTCAGACAGGGCTAGCTCACCATGCCCTGCAGGAAAGGCCCAGCAAGGTATGGCCAACATAGTGCCAGTGGGACCAGAGGCCTTCCTGGAAGGTCAGTTGTATATGTTCCTGTCTGCGTAAAGAGGGAAAGAAGGGAGGCCCTTGTTTAGCTGCCTATCCTTCAGAAACCAGAACCCACAAAGTGCCAAATGCCTTCAGTTCCCATTGACTTCATCAGCCACTCATTAAGAGTGATGGTGTCTGTCAGGAGAAGAGCCTGAGCCCTTGCATGCATTTTGTTCTTTTTGTTTACCTGGTAAAACTGATGCCATTCTATTAATCTATTCAGACTTACAGCAGCTGTTAGTATAATACTTTCTGTGTTTGATTCTCTTTGGGTGTCTATGTCCTGAAGGCAGCTGAGGCAATGAGAAGCTGATTTTATGTGCCTGTAGATGTGCCTCTCTGTGATTCCTCTCTGAGAATGAGTTCCATGGCAGTGGGAACCTACTCAAGCAATATCCTCAGTTTTTTACTTTTAGCGTATTTTTTGCTTTTTGTTTTTTTCCTCCAAAAAGTGATTTTTGCATCTGGTACCCCCAGGAACATGGGTTGCTCTGTGACTGCCATAGAAATTTTGAAATACAGATTGCTTTCACGACGTACCCAGAAACAAGCCTTACAACCCTAATTATTTTCAGATCATTTTTTATCTCACTGATATAGCTTTTTGCTAGTATCAGTGAATGTCAATGAGGACTTTTTATTACTGGGCCACTGATTGTAAGAGAAAATAATTTGATATCTAGTAAAATAGTAGTAATTCAGTGGTGATATATTCAGATGAGTCTGGAGAGGTTTCAGGGTTATTATGTTGGTGGAAATACCACGGTTTCAGAGGCCTGAATTTGCCATTTACTTTTTGTTTCAGAAGCTGCAGTATTCAGTCTAAGAATACGTAGTTTTCACAAACAGAATCTGATAGAAGTAACATATGTCTTTTTTAAAACAATGCTTGGTAATAAACCCAGACCTCCAGTATTTTAAAGATATATGTAAAGCTTTGGTGCCAGCTACTCAAAAATCATTTAGAGACCAGCAACACAGGATCAGATTCTGCTCCTGTTCCTCAGCATGAGTTGTATTTTGCTTCAGTTCAACTCTTTTGAGGCTAATTTGCAAGCAGATAAAACTTGGTGTGAAATAGAGCAGTAGAGCTGGGCCCTGAGTCACACAGCACTTAGCAAAAACTAAAAAATACCAGAGGCACCTGAAATTTTCACTGAAGACTGGTGATAACCAACAAATAATTATTATTAAGGTGATAACAGCAAGTCTTGGCTTCACTGACCTTTTACTACTTTGAGTAAAGAGTTATTTGCCAGATTATTAATATCTTGGCACTCGATGCAACAAACAAACAAACAAACAAACAAACAAAAAAAAACAAAAAACCTGTAGTTTTCCATGGTTCTTAAAGCTGAGTATACATTTATTGAATGAAAGTATTTATTAAACATACGGGGACAGATTCTCAACAGACATGTAATAACTTGCTTCCACTTGCCAAGAACTCCTGCTTGCTGTGTTTTATTATGCTGACAACTGCAGATTGCATGGGTAGAAAATGGTAGAAAAAGGAAATGGGTGGAAATGTGGCTTTACTCTGGAGAATCAAACCATTTTATATCTTCTGATATGATGTAGATCTGAACTCTGTGGCTTGGGTTGCCCTCACAGTTTTGTTCGTTACAAAATCATGAGTGGCACAGAGAAGTGGGGAATGACTATTCTAACACAGGACACAGTTTAATATTAAGCATTTGTATGGGTTGAAAAAGTAGTTAGACAAAACAGTGAAAGAAAAAGTCATTAAGGTGAAATGCAAAGATAACATTTCAGGGTCAAGAGGTCCGTGATTGTCAGCTTGCTGGAGGCAGGGATATTATTCTGGAAAAGAAATGTCACATGCTTTTCTGTTTTTACTCTTTCCTAAACCTCAGCTATTGGCACTTTTGGGATACACTACAGGAAAGCATGGATCTTTGATCTAACTTGCTTGTAATTTTTTTTTATATTGATAAGTAAAACACATTTTTGAGTCAAAGAATGAGAAAAGCTTTCAGAAGGAGGCTGCTTTATTTTGAGATACACGCTTACTCTATAACCTGGATTTAAAATATAACTTAAATCTCCCAAATTAGAATAGTTCAGATCATTTGATGTGATCTTATCACCATATACGTTGATGGTACAGAATTACTAGGCAAAGGGAGACTTTGATGCCAAAATTCAGGCTGATTAAAATTAAATGGAGTGTTTCCAGTTTACAAAGTTTGGTGAAACTTTGTCCATATCACAGATAATCAATTTGATCTCCAGGAGAATAGGGCAAATCTTGCAAGTCTCCTCAGTTTTCCTTACCTTGGCTCAACTTCCACTGAAAGATGTAGGCCTTTCAATCATATAAAGCATTCAGATTTTTCCCAGCAATGCTAAATATCAGAAGATGATAGAGCATCCAACTGGTATATATAGGGTGCTATTAAAGGGAAATTAAGGTCGTGCAAAGAAAACTGTAGTAGGTGTTCAGAGGCACCAGTTATGTGAACCGCTGGTCTCTGACATACCTTCCTCTGCTCAAGTGGACATCATCAAACAAAAAGGGCTGCACGTTCATGTTGCTTAATGCTAGCTTGAATTAAGATCTGCTAACACAATTCTTGTCTTTCATTTGTTCTCAGAGTTTACCACCAGTTGCGGTGACCCTAGCAATTACGTCCTCTGAAAACATACCAGTGTGAGCAGTGACAAAAAGATAATTTGACACCATCCAGAACAAAATCTCACTTATTCAAGTGAGTGGTAACTTCAATGGGTACTGAACTTGGAGCTGAGAGGTTTCTACGTTCATCTATTTGTCACATTTATGCAGTGAAAAAAAAAAAAGATAGCAACATGTAGATAAGTCAGAAAACATCTAGGGATGATCAGTGATGTGAGTCACAGAGGAGCTACACAGATGTCAACAAGAGGGCCTGCAGGCTGTTATTTCCTCCTCTTTTGCAGTAATTGATTTGTAAAATGTTTCACCAGCCATACAGCACAACATGCTGCACTGCTTTATCTATCAGCATTCAGATGATCTAATGCCACTGGCCAAATCCAAGGGATGATTGTTCCATAGCATGTATTAAGCCCCAGGAAAAGGAAGACCGTTTTTTTTTCTGTGTGGAAACAGGCTTATATCTGTATCCTCAGTAAGGCTTTAAAGCAATTCTGGGGGGCAAGAGAGTTCTCATGGAGAATCTGATACATAACATAAAGAGAGATTTGATACATAACATGAAGAGAGCTTGACCATTTTTGCATACCTTGAGCCTCAGGACTCAGCAGCTGTTGTGATCTTCACAGGATGCATGATATTCCAGTGATATGTGAGAGAATGGAGAACAAATAAAACAGAAAGAGGAGGGATTAGATAGTTTAGGTCCAAAAAGCATTAAGCAGCCCTTGATAACTCCTGGGAACTATTTATTGATTCCTTCTATGCACTGTACATTCCCATTAAGTGATTTCATTTCCTTATTTCTCCTAATCAGTTTGCTTGGTTTAGAAGTCTTTTGCTCTCTGCAGCCTGGAGGTGCATAGATAAGTTCCATCTCTCATGTGGCTACGCTTTTTATTGCATGTGAAAAGTTGATACAATAAAAGTAACTCCTTGGAGCCAGTAGGTCTGGAGATTTCATCCTCACGAATCGCTGTGCCAAGGAAGTACCGGAGGGTTAATTGCTGCATTAGGCTTTGGCAGAAAGTCATGCCTTTTCCCATCTCTGTGGTGGGCACTAACAAAGTCACTGGAAGATGTGGCTGCTTATGAAAAGCATATTGCTTCCTTGGAAATAGTAGGAAGGGACTAGGAATAATAATGAGTATACTGTAATCATAGAATCACTGAGCTGAAAGGGACTCTTAAAGGCCATCTGGTCCAACCCCTTGTAATAAACAGGGACACCTACAGCTCCATCAGGTAGTCAGAGCCCAGTTCAGCCTGATCTCGGGTGTCTCCAAGGACAGGGAGCCATTATAACAACAGTAGTAGTGACAGCAGTACAGCATTGGAATAGTCCCAGGTGTTGGGCTAGCCAGGGCACTTGGGCAAGTTTTTGTTCCCTCTGTGGGAACTCTTCCTAAAACAGGGCTACCCATGATGTGCTGCAGGGACAGAGCAATCCTGGCCACCTGGTACTCCCCTTGCAGATTTTGCAGTCAGTTTAGGGCTGGAATTCCTCAGCCTGGCTGCTTGGCAGCACTTACATCCAAGCCATGAAGAAAAATCCACAGCTACACGGGAACAAGAAGGAAATGAAAACAGAGGTTCAGGACACTGAGTATATTTCTATTGGCTCTGCCCTCCGGGTGCAGTATATCAGTTCCCAAAAGGTCCCTCCTGTGCAGATATTTACAGAGGCATCTGCAGCAGGCAACTGGACAGTACCTAAAAGTGGTTGAAAAATAAACCCGCAATACCGCATTTCCCATTCTTTGGAACGTGGTAAAAGTGTCTCCTGTTCCTTTCAGCTCCTAAACTCAATATATTCATCAGCTCATGAAAAGACACTGGCACATGGTCTGGGGAGATACATGTTCAAAGAAAACAAACCTGCATCACCGGTAGTTTCCAAATTAAATAAATGCCTTCGTCATTGTATGTACTTCTGTAAACTAAGATACCAGCACTGTGAATCACTTTCTTCCATGTGATGCTGAGCCCCTTGGAAGACCTTTGCACAAAGGTTTTGTGCACAAAGTATTTGTCTCTGTTTAAAAAGTCACTGGTTTCCTCTGCAGCGCTCAGTCATACTCACTTGGTGATATCCTGCAGTAAAGACATGCAATCAACTTGGAGTCATGCATCACTTAGCATTGGTAATAGAACAGTTTGTCACAGACTAGAGTGGAGTGTCCATCCCCATCTTGCTGCTTGGGGAGGAGGATGACGTGCTATTGGAAAAACACGAGCACCAGTCCTGCCCTCACAGCGGGGCTTAGTGCATCGCTCTCCCTTGGAGCTCACATTCAGCTCACGAGGGGCAAAAAGCCATCCCACTGCGGAATCCAGCACCAGACTGAAGGCTCCATTTAATCCTGCATAAGGAGTTTTGAATGTTGTATGGGTCTGCTACCCCCTCATAAGGGGGGAATTTTCACCTCAAAAGGCCAGGTAATAGAACTCACTCGCCCCCAAAAAAGTCAGCACTGGGCCCAGAAACAAGTCTGTAACTTGAGTTGCAGAGCAGTCTGGATGCAGATTGAGAATGACCTGTGCTGTGTTTTACATGAGTGCAGCTTCTCTTACTTATTACGCTGCTTTATGATTCCGCATAGACAGAAAGGATTAAGTTCCCATTCACGTCCAGGGACTATACACACTAGCAGCTATTAGATGCAGTTCGTCACCTGTTCAAATCCCACATGCATTGATAGGAAAATTAAATTCAATTTCCTTTCAAGTTTAAATATCTCTAAAGATATTCCCCAAACCAGGAAAGCACTCAAGTGAGTCCCTCTCCCCAAGCACGAGAGCAGAGCTAGCAAAGCTCCTGGACAGTGTTGTGATCCGTCGCTGACATACACCTGCACCAGAGAGCACATGGCATGAGGTTAAGGCACTGGGGTACTAGAAACACTTGATTATTGTTGAGGTCCTATGATTTTGCTCCTGTCTGCAAGATTTTCAGTTAAAAAAAAAAAAAAGACCAACCGAAAAACCAAACCAACACACCAACCCAGGGAAATTAGCTACAGAAAGGCAACATTTCAAAAGCACATAGTTCTCTCAGCCTCGTGGGGAAAATTTTACACAATCCTAGTTTCAAAATAATGTTCAGGTTGCAAAATTGAGCAATCATAAAAGTCAGGAAATTTAAAAAGTTAGTATGTGTCTTTCAATGTTAGCTCAGCAATAGCAAATATATGTGGTGGGAGTTTATACTTGCAATTTCTGGGTTATGTATTTATAAAGTTTATATACATATAAACCTTAAAGTATTCTTGTTGACCTTTAATAAGCAACATAAACTATATCGGGTATTTTATGTCTATAAAAGGAATCTTAATTATAAGAATTTCCTTGCTTTGGAATTCAGAGCACTTGATTTTGAAATATAAAATGTCCCTGTTGGGTTGCTGAGTTATTTTGGCTTTTTTCTCACTTATGGGTGAAAGTAATCGCTGGTACAGAATGGGAGTTTCACCTGCGTCAGAACACAATTCTCACATCAGAATACTTTTGTGATGTTTATGAAGGGCCGTGATTTATAGAGCTGGTGAAGACTGACTTAATTCTGGGGGTTGTTGTGAGAATTACGAACTCCTGTGGTAAAGGGACCGCAGTGTTTCCCCCTTTTGCTGGCAGGAGAACTAAACCTCCTCAAACAAATGTTCTCTACCTGAAATTAATAATACGGAGCTGTTCCGCAAAATGTTTAAAATACGGAATGATCTTTCCAGGCCAGATGTATGACTTTCTCAAATCGACGTGTTGTGGTTTAACTTACCGTGAAAACCTAAATACAGTGTGATGGTAGTGTTTAGATAAGACAGATGTAGAGTGCAGTGCAGGCTTGGTCTTGCAAAAACGCTGATCCTTATAAATGAGCTGTATTGCGCTGTGGGATTTTCCTGGCTGAGTATTTCAAAACCCAGGCTAGATTAAATCATCACAGCTGGGGAGAAAATATCAAGAGTTAAAGAACTACTTTATGAGAGCTGTAAGAGTGTGAAAGTTTTAAGAAGTTAAATAATTACAGCACTCTCTGAGAGCTACAGGAAAGACAGATGAGTTTGTGGCCAGTGGTTGTATTTATGCTACTCGTGTACCTAAAGACAAATGAAAGTGTCAAAGATGTCAGGAGAATTTCATACAGGGCTATCACACAGCTATCAGACAAAACACAGGGCAATGCTGGGCAGTGAGGATTCCCACGCATGCTCAGCTCACAGGGAGGATGGCACCTTGGGCTCAGTGCTCCCACCAACTACTACACTGCAATGGTGTCATGGGCACTGTGCGGTCAGTCGCAAGCATCCTGAGTGCTCAATCACTTGGCTGTCAGCTCATTTGAGTGGAACTGAATTGGTCTGAAAATAAAATATGTCTCCCATAGAATAATATAGAAACATGGAATCGTTGGGATTGGAAAAGACCACTAGGATCACCCAGTTCGGCCATCAGCCCACCCCCACCATGCCTACTGACCATGTCCCTCAGTGCCACATCCACACAGCTCTTGAACACCTCCAGGGACAGTGACTCCACCACCTCCCTGAGCAGCTGCCTCATCACTTTCTGACAAGAAATGTCTCCTAACATCCAACATGAACTTCCCTGGTGCAACTTGAGGCCATTCCCTCTTGTCCCATCACTGTTACCTGCAAGAAGAGGCCAACCCCCACCTCACCTCCCTTCAGGTGGTTGTAGAGAGCGATAAGGTCTCCCCTGGACCTCCTCTTCTCCAGACTGAATAATCCCAGTTCCCTCAGCTTCCCTCCATATGTCTCCTATGATGGCACACAAGTTTATAGATCAACAGCTTTGTATAAAATCTCCATTGGTGTGTTGCAAGACCAAAGTCAAAGCAAACACCGAAGGGCAAGGAAGACCTTTTCATCAGGTTTATTTCTGAGGTCTCAGCCCTTTAGCAGGACAGGCTCAGGGAGTTGATCTGCATTTATGCCTACACATATGAGCCCAAGATTGTGCCTTGGAGGATGAGATACTGGTATGCTGGTTGCTACCCTGGCTTTTGGAGTGGCATTTGTCTTCTTGTGCAGTTCTTA
Source organism: Tragopan temminckii (assembly GCA_028571105.1). Lineage (NCBI taxonomy): Eukaryota > Metazoa > Chordata > Aves > Galliformes > Phasianidae > Tragopan > Tragopan temminckii. The sequence continues at coordinate 89,538,039 of JAOWBP010000001.1, read as the reverse complement.
CAATGCTTACCACTCTAACAGCCTCTATGCACTTTCACTGGGTTATCACATACCTGGATCTTTTCAGATACATCTTCAGCACACCCTAATATTGTGTAAGGAATAATGGGGAAACTTGGCCATTGATCTGGGACTGACAAACATTGGTCCACTCACAGTCACATTACCCACCTGCCTGAGAGGGTCTGCCAGGCCTAGACAGGTAGCACCGAGATCCTGTGTTGCCCCAAGACAGCGTGGGTGCCACCAGTCTTGTGATGGCCATCCATGCAGACCCTTGCTTGGCTTGTGCATGCAGCCAGGCTTACAGGATGCATCCATACCTAGGAGTAGTACTGACCAGGTACATGATTCTTTTCTGAGATCAGTTTATGTAATGGCTAAAGGGAAACTGTGTCCTGGAGAAAAGACAACATACAGGGCAGTACATCACACATTACAACAACAAATGAAGCTGAATTGGGCTGAAAACTACTTTAAGCATTATTAAGTAATATCAACAGTATAAGAGTGGGGGGACTAGGGAAGAAGGAGTGAGCTTAGGTGGGATACAAGTAATAAAAAAGTATGATAACTCTCAGTAAGTATTTGCAGGGCATACACATTAGCGAGGTAATTTGTTTAGGCTGATTCAAGGAAATATGGCTGGAAGAAGGAGCATGAGATTTTAGCTTGGCACTCAGCAGGTATTTCTGAACTGTGAAGCATACCAGACTGCAGAGCAGCCTGCTGCAGGAAATGTCAGAAGCTCCAGGACTTGAGTAACTCAAAGACTGACCTGGCAGAATCACCCAGGAGTAGCCTGCAGGCAGTGCAGTCACTGGCCATAAATTACCATAACTCAGGTACAAAAGGTAGCCAGCCAGCTACACACACACAGACTGTGGGACACAGCCCCAGACCTCTGCACCCCAATACACTGAGCCAAATGCTGTGTTGGTGCAAGCTGGTGCTGCCCTGTCCCTACCACCAAGTGACACTGTGTGGATTTATGCTAGCAGAGAACCTGGCCTGAATGCCCTGACCTCTGAGCTAAAACAGCTCCAAAATCTCTTCGTGCTCCAGGGCAATAAATATCTGTTTTAGCTGCTAGACTTTCATAATCTGCCCGGGCAGCGATTAATTCACCAGCTCACGCTTGCTGACAGGAATCCTCCAGGGCACAGAGCCCCCCGTAAGTTCTGCGTCATTGAGGCTGCAACCCTTTCTGCAGATGTGGTGGCCTTTTAATCTGAGGGCCTGATAAAAGCCCAGCCTACGCACAGACTTTCCCTGCTTCCAGCAGATCATATTCCAAAAGTGGATATGGTTGTTTCAAATGCAAGGCTATGAGAAGGCTTTCTGATGTTGATGTGGTTACATTTGTTCTGGAAGGAAAAGGTCCGCAAGACATCGGTATGCAAACAATTGGGGTCTCAGTTCCCATGACTCCTTGTTTTGCACAATTGTTTTTACATACTGATACTGCGTATAAATTCTGTAAACCAACCCCCAAGCACTGAGATAAATTGTTATCTTGCCTTTTCCTTTTATACTAACTTTCCAATAAAATGCTCCATTAAGCATAGAGCAGCATCTTGGTGGTCTCACTGTACATCATCATTTTAAGTAGTGATGAAATCACCCTCCATTGAAATTATTTCCATTTTGCATGGAGATGAAAGCCAAAGCTATCTAAAATGCAACAAATATTTTGTGTTTGGCAAGTGGAACCACATACCTGACTTTCACAGCACCAAGCATTTCACAGCACAGTATCTTGTCCCATCTCCCACTGAAATTTTAATTGTCAGCTTTGTTGCTTCTTCTGAGCCCTGGAAATGAAGTTTGGCATCTGTGATTTGCCCAGTACTCCCTGAGAATGTTGTGGAATAACATGGATAATGCCCCCAGACAGCAGCCTCATTTGTGAATACAACTTCCCTGAATACAGCCCATTACTCTAGATCAAGTGAGATTCTAAAGGAATAAAGGTTGTTTTATCACGTACATATACAGTACTTCATAATGTTTGTGTGTTTGCGGATGGATTCAAATTACCCAAAGAGGTACTAATAACTCCAGCAGAGTTTCTTCCAAAGCCACAGTCAACATGTAAGAAAAGAGTCCATTATTTCCAGCATGTTAAATTTACTCATCTAGCAGTGTCCCATAGGCAAGCAAACATTTCCTAGATTCAGTAAACCAGTTTCAGTGAAAGGATTGACTTTCTGAAAGAAAATGAATGTTTGTAGTGTTTATTTGCTACTGTGCTCTTTAAGACATTAATATTATAAATAAAAGGCAGTATCAAGTACTGCATGTAGTACTTTAAAAATGTACCATTCATCATCTCCTCTTCTACGTTGAACTATGAAGAGGAGCCCCTACCATAATGTGGATGTTTATTATCTTTCAAAACTACTGACCTTGGCTACATTCAGTAAGAAATGAGATCATGTGAGCTGCAAGTGGTCCAGGCATAAGAGCTTTAGATCACACGCCAACCAAATAATTGTAACACATATATCCCTCTGTCCAAAGACATCAATCATTATACTATAATCAATCACTGTTCAGCTTGCAGATAGTTTTTTCTTTGTTTCTTTTTTTCCTTTGTTCCTTTTTTCCTTGAGATGCTGTTATAGGTTTAACAAGGACTTCACGTTCACCACAGATGGGAATACTTGAAGCATTCTCAGACTAAGCATCCAAAAACATGGATGGAGACATCAAAAATCACTGGACTCTTCTGAAATCTTTGGTTGAGAGAACAGTTTTGGAAATGTCTAGATGTACAAGTTTGGAAATATATATACATGTGTATACATACACATCATTTCTTACAGGGAGTTGCTGATTGTTCAGTCTGGAGAAAAGAAAGCTCAGGGGAGACCTCATCACTCTCTACAACCACCTGACAGGAGGCCGTGGCAAGATGGAAGTTAGCTTCTTCTCCTAGGCAACAGTGATGGGACAAGAGGGAATGGCCTGAAGTTGCACCAGGGGAGATTTGGGCTGGACTTCAGGAAAAAACTCTCAGAAAGAACGGTGAGGCAGTAGCACAGCTCTCCGGGGAGGTGGTGCAGTCACCGTCCCTGGAGGTGTTCAAGAGCCATGTGAATGTGGCACTGAGGGATGTGGGCAGTGGGCATGGAGGGGGTGGGCTGATCCCCCAGCTGGACTGGGTGATCTTAGTGGTTTTCTCCAACTGTAATGAGTCTATGATTCTGGGGACACCCCTTCATCCTGAAACCCTGATGTCAATTTGTGCAGTACGAACTGCTATGTGCTACAGTCCTCTCTGAGGCCTGCTCAGGTGCTACCTGAAGTACCTCAGTGAGGAGACCCACTGCCCCCAGCTGCTGCAATCGACCCCAAATTGCAGATGGCAGCCTTGAGGGCAGCTCATCCTAGTGAAGACCTAAACCACCTCCTGAGGCACCTTCCTCAGCTCAGGGCTATCCAGAAGACTAAGGTGACAAAACTCTGAACTCCAGGGGAGTAAAACTATTGGGATCAAATTGTGGACCCTTGTCAGCACCATGACCCAAACAAAGACATGAAAAATCATCATATGGAAGAGCCGCTCGAGCTAGGCATGTTAAAACTCAGCAACTCTGCACAGGGAAGTCCTGCAGACTTTGGGGTCTGCTGAGGGGCTCCTGCTCCTCCCACACATCTGGTGGGGCTGCAGCTGTGCAGCAGTGATCAATGTCAGAATTTGCTGCTAGGTCTTGCTTCACAGAGAGGGGTTAGAGTGGGTGTCGGGTCAGGGTTGGTTACAATGCGCCTTTCAAACTTTTATTGATTTCCTAATCTCTTCTTCAGGAAAAAAAAAGGGGGGGGAAATTGAAGAACTATACTGCAAGCTCTACAAACCTTATTTCCCGGAGATCTACTCACCCACGCCCACATACTGGGAGGGATTTCTTCTTAAAGAGAGAGAAGTGCCAGCCAAATTTTCCTCCTAAATGCATTTCAGGAGTTAGCAATTAAAGGGCCTTGGGATGGAGAGAAAGCCAAACTCAACGTGAAGGAATGGATACCCTTGCTCAGCTGCCTGGCTGAAGCACTGCTAGTCCATGCCTTAAAGCTCTGTTTCAGCTGGCACCGATACATGTGCCCAACCATTATTGAATTTGGGCTGTGTGACATTAAATAAGCACATAAAATGAGTTCATACCTCAGGGCCTAGCTGAGCTGAGGTCCCCAGTGGGGAGCACCTCAGGTCTTACTCCTTGCTGGAAGGCTGAAAAGGACATCATCACACCTCACCAGCCTGCATCTCCCCTGCAGCGCTTGAGGCTGACAGATTTTCAGAGAACCGCTGCAGAACTTGAAGAGCTGAGGTGAGCACTTGAGGAAGTGAAAGAACATGTAGGTAAGGGCACACAGAGAAATATCAAAATTACTGAATGAAAACCCATCAGCAGAACTTTCTCAGCCCAGCAGATGAGAGTAACTGCAGACAAAATCTGCATGAGAAGAAGCAATCCATAAGTCTGGAGAAAGGACTAGGAGAGAACAGAAACAAAAGGATATGACTGACATGGGTACAGAAGTAGTAAAATGAGAAACAATGAAAGAGGCAGCAGTAAAACATGCATCTGCCATTTAATCCGGGGTAAATACCCAGATTAGTGACATCAGTTTCTGCTGTTTATTTGGAGCTTACTTTGGAGACAAGTCTCCTAAAGCTACCGCAGCTGTGGTACAGCCCAGTGGAAAGTAAAGCCTGGGGCTTATCCCAGCTATGGCTGTTCTTGTAAAAGACAAGCAACAGGCAGAACAAAAGTTTATGTGGAGAAGTGCTCCTTCTTCAGAGCTTTTGTGCTCTTAAAAAGTTGGCATAAGCTGAGAGAGTGATGAAAAAAAAAAGCTTCACAGCTTCACAGTTCTTCTTCACAAATTTCCGCATTACTCTACAACCACTTGGTGCTTAAATGTGCTGTCCTGCTCGTCTTGGTCCAGTTATGGGGCCTTGGCCCCATAACAAAATAGCGGTGCTCACCAAACCAGCTCTGCTGCAAGGGTTCAGGTATGCCAACTCACAGCTTCATGCTGTTACAAGTTAAACTGCACCAAGAGGATGAAGACAAAGTGGTTTACCTGAGATGATGGGACAGAAGCTGTACTGCTGTAGAGCAGAGGCAAACAGTTGCCTCTGCAGCTGAAAGAGGCTTCTCCCCCAGGAGAACAGCCATTTGACCAGCCTTCGTATGTTTTCACCCAGGACAGATGTCTTCACTTCCTCACAAAGGCTGGCTCTGGTTCTCTCATTTCCTAAAAAAATATTAACAAAACCAATCCATGCAGAAAAATGGCTTGCTGCTTTCTTGCATTTAACTAGGCCAGCACAGGAGAAAAATTCCACCAGCCACACACCTGATCCCACTGTGATGGTCATGTTCCTCACGTAACCTGTTAGGAAGAAAGCTGTGAGACATTTTAACAGGGGCACTGATATTCTTAGAGATAAAGGCATTACATTTCTGCTGGCTTCGTAGGTAGGGAGTGGGAAGGCTGCTCAGCTGTGCTTAAAGCATTACTCAACACCAGGGGCAGCTGGCATCCACTGAGGCACATGGAAAACCTGATGCCAAGCAAGTGGGGCTAATTAATACCTGTTTCTTAAATTAGAAGGCTCTTAATGGCTAATGTTTAAAAATAACACCCTAACAATATCTAAAAATAGCTGCTGCTGAGTCCCAGAGTATTCTGACCTCCATTAAATTGGAAGTCCATTTCCCATAACTGGTGGTGTAAATCACATTTACCTTTTATATCCTGTTCTCTCTGGGATTAGCTGCAAAGCCTAATGCCTGACCTTGAAAGCTTGTTTGCAAACATAGAGGAGTAACCTATGGTACTCTTCAGAGTGCATGCAATATAGGGGTTTAACAGGTGGACTAAGCAATTGAAGGGAGCGTCTTTGTGCCATGTCCCAAAGTGAGATCTGGTTCTGCCTGCTCCAGGAGGGGTGTTGCCAGGGTGAGTTCTCTAGCAAGTGGTTTGCTTAGATCCAGCAATGAGGTGCCTTGCAGGAAAGGGTAATTTAAAAAAAAAACAAAAACAAAAAAAAAAACCAAACAAACAACCCTCAAAGTTTAATTTTCCTTATGCATAATATAGTAAATAAAATAATCTGGAAGACAAACATAGTTTGAGGATTTCTAGAGCTCTTCACCTAGCACGTGGTGGGAACAGAAACCAAACATTTGGTGCTGCTGGTGACAACCACTTGCTTACTCTCACTGTGCACCTCTATGCTGTGCTTAGCCATAACGTTTGCCATGCTACATTGCAGTACCCTGTGACAACTGTTACAGAGAACAGTATGCAATGAACTCTTACCTGATAGAACCCAGAGAGACCATGTGATACCCACCAGAAAAAGGATTTCTGAAAGAAATCCTCTGCATTTTTCTCACTGCTTGCCAGTTGGGCAAATTATTTCCACAACCACACACAACAGGTTATTTTTGTGTAAGCATTAGGTACAGAGTGTCTGAAATGAGTCCTAAAATGTGCCACCCTAAAGCAAGGGGCTGGTACTCTCATTGGAACCCATCCAACACCGCCTTCCTTCCCATTCTATGTCTGTGCCAAGCAGATGCTCTCCATATCAAAGAGAAAGAGCATACCATGTCTCCAGGTCTGTAGGACTGCCAAACCCATGCACTCTCCATACATTTCAATTTTTTTCCAATCATCTGCTGCAAGGTCTAAGGTGAATTCTGGGTTGTTCTGGGAAGAGATGCTGCAAGTTTTTGTTATGCAGATATCAGTGCCTGTCATGATGTCATCTGGAGACAAAAATTGCAGTCCTGCCTCATTAGTGAGATAAGGTGAATGTAAACCAGCTTTCGCTTTCTTCACTCTACTTGTTCCAACGGTCTTCATTAATTTCAACAGATGGTTTTCCTCCCTTTGCCTGCAAAAACTTAGGCTTTTGCTGCAAACAGGCATCAGGTCTTTTGCAGGATTGGAGCCTAAATTTGTTTCTGTTTCTAAATTCCAAGTTGGATTTTGATGCAACTGTTATTTTATATATTAAAATATCAGGTTTCTGCCCACACACAAAATGCGTGATGTATAACAGACCTTTCAAGACAGCCATTGGAACAGGCCACTTAACTGCAATTTATACCAAAGGAAGAGTTCCTATTCCTTGCTTTTCAGATGGAATTTATATATGACAAAACTGTGAAGGTGTTGCTCCTCAGAAGCTCCAGAATGTACATCTGGTTTCACATGCTGTCATTTAGCCCACAACCTAAAATCATAAGCTGAGTCTCCACAGAGGCTAATGAAAATTACTCCCCTTTGAGCTGCTTTATTAAAATGCAACCTCAAGAATTACTGGCAAGTCAGGAAAGAGGCTTTAATCCAATACTTGTTATCCTCTTCCACAGGTTTTAAATCACTCTCGTTGCTCCCCAGTTTGAGCAAATACACCCTCATTGTTTTTGTAGTCCTGCTGTGACCTTCTGGGAATGTTTTCATCATGTAAAGCAACCTGCAGCTCCCTACTTTATAAATCTCACTCATTCTGAGTGTTAACACCAACTAATTCTCTGCTTTAGGAGGAAATCATGTTTGTTTTAGTGAAGAGTCTGCTGGGAAGAAGAATATTTCAATTTAAAATATTTTTTTCCATTTCATAAATTGTCTCGAGTTTTCTTCCCAGTGGGCAATAGAAGCCTGTTTATATAAGCGGAGAGGGAAGCTTACTTTCCCATTACTTCCACAAAAATACGATTAACAGCGATAACTATGCTAATTATTGCACTAACCGCACTTGGAAGGCACCTTACTGGCTGGAGAGGGAATGCATTTGGGTAATAATTAACTTCTTTTTTCCTCAATTACCTTTTATTAGGAGAGCGGAAGGTGTCAAAGTAAAACAGCTGCATATCTTCCAAGAAAAGCCTGTGTTTTCCGAAGGAATTCGAGCGGAGGTGCTTTATTAAGGGAACCGCTCAGGACAAACATTAGCATGGCAAGCACGGCCGTTCAGTTACTTGGCTTCTCTCTCAGTCTGCTCGGCCTAATTGGGACATTAATTGCTACTATTCTGCCTCACTGGTGGCGAACGGCGCATGTGGGCACCAATATTATAACAGCTGTGGCGTACATGAAAGGGCTCTGGATGGAGTGCGTCTGGCACAGCACGGGCATCTACCAGTGCCAAGTGCACCGCTCGCAGCTCGCGCTGCCGCCTGACCTCCAGGCAGCCCGTGCCATGATGGTAATTTCCTGCATCCTTTCTGCTCTGGCTTGCGTGATCGCCGTCGTCGGTATGAAGTGCACGCGCTGCGCCAAAGAGACCTCTGCCAAAGCCTCCATCGCGGTCTCCGGAGGGATTATTTTCATCCTTGCCGGTCTAGTTTGCCTGGTACCCGTTTCCTGGACCACTAACGACGTCGTTACAGATTTCTACAACCCACTGCTTCCCCAGGGGATGAAGTACGAGATAGGCCAAGCTCTGTACCTGGGCTTTGTCTCCGCATCGCTGACCATCCTCGGCGGTGCCCTGCTCTGCACCTCGGGCCAGTGCGGCACAGAGCAGGCCCCACAGCAGCCGCGGCCCTGCAGCAGCAGGACGGCTCCCTCCTGCAGACCACCAACTGCCTACAAGGGAAACCACGCTTCTTCCCTGACATCTGCTTCCCATAGCGGCTACAGATTGAATGACTATGTGTGAGTTCCCTATGAGCTGCCTGCAGGACGCAGCTGCATCAGAGTTTCTGCATGGCATAAGACAAAGCTAAGATGATTTTTAATTTATAAGGGTAACAATACAAAGTTTACTGTTGTTTTTTTCTTCCTTCCCTTTCTTTCCATAGAAAGAAAGAATTTGAATCCAGAACTGCTCGCTTCAATGCACGGAAAATAAATGCAAAGAGAACTGTGATACTCCACGGACTGCAAATACCTGCCTACTTCAAGCTGGGGTTTTGCACGCAGGTAGTTCAAGAGCAGTTTTGCTAATAATAGTGTTTGAGTTTGTATTTCCTGCCCTGCAACAACTACGAACTGGCCACAGCTTCTTACTTGAGCAGTGTTCCCACAAAAGAAGATGCAGTTTTGCCTAAAACAGAATTTCATGGCAAAGCTCAGCAGTGATTTCCTGTTGAGTTTCTCATTTCCATAATGTGTGATATCTCACTGTGACAAGTTAGTCATTTGACTTAACTTTTTTTTTTTTTGTAGCGTTCAGAAATTTTAATACTAATAAAACCCATGTATTTGATAGCATGTTGTAGCCAATATTTTAAAAGTTTCTGCAAAGTATTAAAATAAGATTTTAATACTTTTTTTGAAATATAATGGAAACAAACCTTTTCAGTTGATCACAGAGTGATAGAATGGTTTGGGTTGGAAGGGAGCTCTAAGATCATCTAGTTCCAGCTCCCTGCTATAGGCAGGGACATCTCCCTCTAGACCAGGTTGCTCAAAGCCCCATCCAAACTGGCCTTGAGTGCTTCCAGGGATGGGACATCCACAACCTCACTGAGCAACCTATTCCTCTGTCTCACCACCCTCACAGTAAAGATTTTCTTCCTAATATCTAGTCTATCAGCTACAGGGTTTTTGAAATACGAGCAATAGAAAAAAAGTACACATTCGATTTTAAACTCCAATTAAAGGTGGAGAAAAAATAATTATCAGAACTTGCCACAGAATAGACATTTGATTTCTTAGGAGATATTATATTGTGAATATCCATGAATTCTGCAGATTAGAAAAACAGCTTTTAGAATGCTATCTCCCAAATACCATGTGATTAACGTAACTTCTTAGGCTCAGTCCCAGTGCTTTATGCCTGAGATCTTGACTGAAGATGCATTAAGCATGGGGAAATTCTGCCCTGCTGGGCCTTGACACAAAAATCAACCTCCATGCTAGAAGAGGTTGCACTCAGGAATTGTAAGCACTGCCTTCCAGGAGGAATATAAGATGAAGAAAACCCTGATAAAATGCAATAATTCACCTTTGTATTCAAACAATTGAGAAAAATAAATGAGCACTTCATATTACAGTGAAGACCAGTACAAAACGTACTACGTGACCATGGTATAAAACCATCAAAACCATAGAAGCCCTCCATTCCTGCTAGCCCCACAGAGCTGTACGTCGCTCTGGATCAACATATAGACCAACATACTGACATTTAACAGGGCTGAAAAAAGCACTTCCGACAACTGTGAGGTGGTGCACTTCATTTGGCCAAAGGCCTGTGTGCAGTTACATTATCACTGGGCAGCGCCTCCAGAACTGGGAGTCTTTCAGCACTTCCCACGTTCTCACCCTGAACCTTCCTTTCCGTGGTTGATTACCAGTCTTTTCTTTAATGTTGATTTGAATTTTGACAGAGTGTTTTTCAGCATCGAAGCCAGCCATCGTCAGCACTGCTTTTAAAAAATGAAACGACATTTTAAAGCAATTTGCTGAGAGCAGCAATCACAAAAAGGATGTGGGGCCGGGCTCTGGCACTGGAGTGGTAAAAGACCAGTGTTTTATTAACTGCAGATATTACATATGATGTGAAAAAAAGATTGTACAGAAACCTCACTAACACTGAAAACAACTTAATAACAGATTTGGGGATGCAAGGAATGAATTAAAAAACTGCCTTAGACAATGGATTCTTAGTTACGGTGAAGTAAAATTGCTCATAGTCTATTGCACGTTTTCTGGGATGCTTTTTTAGGAGAAAGGTAGCCTAATAAAAGGTGGCCAGTTATGTAGGGCTTTTTCTGTGTTTATGCTATGATAGATCTAGCCAAGTGATTATGATATCAACTTTGAACAAGAGTTTTGGACAGCCATGAATACTGGAACACAAGTCCAAGTCCAGGAAATGGGCTTGTGTGTCATTAGGTAGTATGTTTGCTATATACTGATAAATTATTTCACTTGCCAAGATGTTTGTGTAGTGGGAATACTCATGTGTAGTGCTATTCTTACTGCACAAATTCCCAGCCAAATAGGTTACGTGATAGTAGTAAGAACTGGCAAAAATACCTGGAAGTGCTCTGATGTCAATAAAGAAAGTGAAATGGTTTGTTTCACAGGGTGCTGTGAACCGGTGGATCCCATCCCCTGCTAGAATCAACATATGTTTCTGTTTCTTTTTTCTTTCCTTTTTTTTTTTTTTTTTCTTTTTAAGCTGTCATTTGAAGCAGTCTTATCCACTCTAGCAGCATGAAAGGTCTGGCAGCAAGCAGGCATGTCACTGAGACCTCAGCCAAAGGCTGAATTCCCGGTGCCTTTGCCTTGCTGAGTAACCCCTCAGCCATCAGTGGCATCCGAGTGCAAAAGACTGCCAAGGACAGGGGCTGAGTTGCCTTGATATCGTCTCATAGAGTATGTGTAACTCTGATTCAGGGCATCACAGCCAAATATAAATCAAGGGAAAAAATCAAGGAGAAAAAAAATATTTAGTTGCTGCTAGAAATGAGTTAATAGTTCAAGGGAGGAAAATGCACCATTCTTTTATGACTGAACCTGTGGGATTAAAACAGTGAGCATCCTTGCCAAACAGTATTTCACCACCTCCATTTGCAGAAGAAAGATCTGACCAGCAGGCCATAGAAACAGACTGATCTAATAGCATGAAGCCTGGACTGGAGGTGGGCACAGAGGCAAACCTAGACTCTAGATGCAAGGTAGGTGCTTGGAAAGTGATTAACTTTTTGGTAAAATCAACACACATCAGTCTTAGGCCCTGAAGACACTGTTATGTTCAAACCTGCCCATCTGCACAGTGGAAGCCAAAAGACCATGATATAGAAGGGTTACACGAAGCAGCACCTGGGATATGCAGTGCTGCTTGCAGCCACAAAACCAGACTGGACAGAGAGAAGCTCTTTGGGTTGTGACCAGTGTGTTTGTTTTAGGTTCTCCACAGTGCCTAGCACAACTACTGGAGTAATGTAAATGGCAAACCGTAGGAACAGTAACTCATTTCCTCAAGAAATGCATCTGAGTTAATAATATGAAGAAATGAGTTAGAAGTTCCAGTAATCTAAGACAAAAGTTATCAGATCATTTCTACAATTAGCTGTTAATTAGGGACTTTCAATTTGTCCGGTTCTGGGGCCTCCAACACAAGAAGGACATGGAGCTGTTGGAGCAGGTCCAGAGAAGGGCCATGAAGATGATCAGAGGCCTGGAGCACCTCCCCTATGAGGACAGGCTGAGAGAGTTGGGGCTCTTAGCCTGGAGAAGAGAAGGCTCCAAGGAGACCTTATAGAGACCTTCCAGTACTTGAAGGGTCCTACAGGAAAGCTGAAGAGGGACTTTTTTTTAGGGCATGTAGTGACAGGACAAAGGGAAATGGCTTTAAACTGAAAAAAGGTAGATTTAGACTAGATATTAGGAAGAAATTCTTTACTGAGTGAGACAGTGGAATAGGTTGCCCAAAGAGGTTCTGGATGCCTGAAAGTGTTCAAGGCCATGCTGGACAGGGCTTTGAGCAACCTGGTCTAGTGGGAGGTGTCCCTGCCTATACCACAGAGGTTGGAACTAGATGATCTTAGAGCTCCATTCCAACCCAAACCATACTGTGATTCTATAATTCTGTGATAATTTTGTGTATTAAGATTGATGGAAATTTTGTGTACTGAATATCTATAGCTATTTGGCTGCTTACTTTGCTGTGTATCCAACAAGATGGTTTGAGGAGAAATAGGTTAGAAAGATGGGCAAAGGTAAAGGCCATGAGGCTGAGGAGGTGCTTATAGGAGAGAAATCTCAAACTTTTTTCGCCCTAGCTGATCTTCTAAAAGATATTATCTTTTCTTGCATGCCTTATTTTGCAGTATGAGAGAGACTTTACTTTTTTATTTGGTTTCTTAAGAAATAATTTATAAATCTTAGCCCATGCTCAGCCTGGGTGTTAGGAAACACTCCTCAGAAGTAGTGGTGAGGCAGTGGCACAGGCTGCCTAGGGAGGCAGTGGAGTCAGCATCCCTGGAGGTGTTCAAGAGCCGTGTGGATGTGGCACTGAGGGATGTGGACAGTGGGCATGGTGGGGATGGGTGCATGGTTGGACGGGGTGATCTCAGAGGTCTTTTCCAACTTTAATGATTCTATGCTTCTATGCATTCCTATTACCTAGATTTCCCTTTTCTCACTGATAAATGAGTACCTGGTCATGTCAATTCCCAGGTTATTTCCTGTCTTTTCCTGTTCTTCTTACCATTACACCAGAAGACATGTCTGAATCTAGAGAGGCTAGATCCTGGCAACACATAAACCCATAGGAAATCTTCCTTGATGTCACTGAATCATAGAATATCTCAAGTTGGAAGAGATTCATAGGGACCATGGAGTCCAACTCCTCATGTTATTCCACTTTCTCCAACTCTCATCCTGCCCAAGCAAGAGATCAAAATGAGGTGTTTCCCTTTGCTGAGAAACATGCCAGTTTTGTAGGTGGTTATTTATTAGCTTTAACATCTGAATGGGCAAAAAATATTCTATAGAGCATGGGCAAGATGCACTGAATTCCCCTTTTTTTTTTTGATGAAGGCTTCCTAGGGAAAAATGTTGTTAATTTTATTTTCTAATTTAAGCATGGGGAAGATCCATTCATTTTATTAGCTTGCACCTGAAACAACTTTGGTAAGCAAACTATTAGAAAGTAGAGTGAATAAAAAGAGTGAATCAATGTGCAGATTTGATCTGTTAAGAGAATATGTATATGTACTTTATATATGCGTGTGGACATATAAAACAGTGAAATTCTGGCTCTATTGACTTTACTGAGGTCAGAATTTAACCTATAAGCTTATTATTATTGTCAATACTTCCAAGTCTATTATAGAGCTTTTAACTAAAAGGCCTCCAGAGCAAAGAGAGTCAAAGTCATGGGATTTTTGCCCTGTAAGAACAGCAAGGTAGAACTTGCAATGGCCATTTCACAAAGTGTTTAGTACTGAGCAGAGCAGCTGTATCCACTGGAATGTATGAATGAGTCTCCCTTCCACTTGAGTCAAGGACAATCAATTTTATTTTTAAAATGTCATAATTGGTGATATTGATCAACACTCCCTAATGGGGTTGCTTTCGAATCCATACTGGCTTGGGTTATTGCTACTTCCCTTGCAATTCATGCTCAATTAGGCTAGCTTGCTAATGCATGTCAGCTTCATTTAATCGCTCCCGGGCCTGCAGTGTGAGAAAAGAGCAAGCTGACAGACTAATCCCACGCTTTCACTTTTCAATGAGTTGCCTATTTGTCTTATTTGTTCATGTTTTAAGGGCTAAGCACTTGTTATACTGAAAACACAGAAAAGCAATAGCCAAGAAGTACTAATAACCTTTGAAAAACAGAGTTAGAACTCAATTGCTTGTGCAAAGATTGTGCAAAAATTTTTGTATTTTGAAAATAAGGTGGATTTTGTAATTAGGGTGTTAATGGGTAGAGTCTGTCTCGTAAAAACTACAGAAGGAAAGGGTGAAAAGCAAACAACTTCTGCTGGCCACATCCTTGGAAAAACAGCCTGTTTATTTGCTGGTTGGCTGAGGATAATGTGGCAGAAGCGACTAGGATTAGCTGGGGATCGTATCCTTATGGTTGCTTCCATAATATTTAACATTAACGTTAGGAAATGTTAATTGATTATGAGAAAGGGAGGAAAAGAGGGGAGGCAGCAAGCCAGCAAAAAGGAATTGACCACTGAACACCTGAGATCTTCAGTCTTCAGTGAAAGCAGTGCCTGCATTTCCCAGTTGTGAACTGAAACAAAGTGAAACTTGCGACCAGCAAAGCGTCTGGCTGCAGACAGAGGCTCTCAGGGTGTTTCTGTCAAGATCTGAAACCAAACACCAAAGGAAGGAAAATGCCGGTATGAGAAAAGTGAGGGAAAGGAGCTGAAGGGGGCTCTGTGCAGCGCAGTGCCCCCTTTATGGCTGGGCTGGCTGCCCCCGGCCACCTCCCCACCTCCTGGTGAAAGGTTGGGTTTGCTGAAGGAACAAAGACATCAGAGAAACACGTGGAAGCAGTGCTGTGAGTCCTGGATTTCCAGCTCCTAAACCTGATGCGTACCTGGGGAATCAGCCCCAGGTCTCACCATGAGAGGTAGACTAAGGCTGCATTGTATTTCTTGTTTCCTTCTAATTTTGCAAGAGCGAGAGGTGGATGTTGCTACTCAAATGTCTGCCTGATGCTTAGGGGAGGAAGAATAGTCTATAAAATTTCAGGTGCCTTGCTTCCTTGGAGATGAGGGCTCAGCATCAGCAACAGTGCATTCTGCCTGGAGGGAGCCCTGACCTGGGTTGCAGCTGAGTTGATGTCATTGTTCAGAGCTTTGGAGGAACCATCACTCTCAGCCTGTGGACCCCTATCCTGCAAGAGACGAGTGGCAGCACCTCACATCTGCACCTCTGCAGAGCTATGCCCACTGCTATACCCAACAAAGCTATTGTAGGGGAGCATTAGAAAGACAATATGAAAATAACCTCACACCAGTACGTGGCTGCTTGCCATTCTTTTTGTCTTTCATTGATTTCTTAAGCTTTTCATTTCCTAGACATGACAGCCTCTCTCTTGTTCCCTATTTCCTCTGATCCAGACTCGCCAGGTTCCTTGGCTTACGAGCTTACTTCCCATCTAGTTTTAAGCTTGCTGAGGGCTGTGCAGATGACGGAAATTAGAGCAGAGAAAACTGAAACCACTCAAGACAGGCAGGGAAAAAGAAAGCTGTGGGCTTCAGTCTGAGATTTCAGCTTAACAGGGCCAAAAACATTCCAGTATTCTTACAGAGATGTACCATTAGTAGTGCATGAAGACAGTCAGATGGTAGCAGCACTTACAGAGGCCACCTAGAAGTGCTCTGTGATTCATTACTATTTCTTCAAATAAAAAGTTGCCTGAACTCTACAGAAGGTAATCATTTTTTATTTTTTTTTTTACTATAGTTAGCTCTCTTCTGTATTTCTCTTCCTACAAGTTACTTTGTTAGACCTATCTTGTACAGCATTTTTATAAAGAAAGGAACAGTGCTATTTATATATTTACTAGTATATTTTAACTGTGATATCCTTGCTCAGCCAACCTGGAGATCTGGCATATATTTAGGGCCTAGTCCTACAACATTATGGCCAGCATAGCTTTGGGCAGAAGCAAACAGAAAACACCCAAACTGTCAATTTTTGCTCTCTGCACCCGGTTGTTGTGGGCGTTAATCGCCTAACATGAATCATTTGGGCTCATCTACTTTATATTCTTGTTTTGGCTGCCAATAACTGAGCATTTTTCACTATTCTTTTCACACTGAACACTCAGCTAATACATCATAATGACAAAAGAAAGCATCTGCAAGTATTCAGGAACTCTCCAAAAATTGTTTTATGGTTTTAAAGGTCCTTTACATACATGCATAAATATATATCTATTCATGTATGTATTTTACCAGCTTGAGTTTTTGCAGTTGAGTTGGATGAAGCTGAATTATGTTTGTGGGCGTCCATAAAATGTACTTAAATTGGTCACTATGTACTCCTATCAGTTTATGAAATGAACACTTCATTGGTATGTATTACAAATTATTCTCCTGTTCCAGGTTGTGACAGACAGACTTCTTTAGATGTCCAGGCATAGGCAATGCAAGCCCAGAAGCTGCATCCCCCTCTCCCAGCTTTTCCTTGCCTATACCAGTTTTGAGCACATTTGAATTTTTAAAGTTACATTACACAACTATTTCAACATAACAGAGTAAAGAGAAAATTGATAACTCGAGTAGCACGGTCTCTGATGTCTGCGGGCTATAGGACAGAAGCATTATGATGAGAAAACTCAGCTTAAACTTAACTGCAGTTGGTTATAGCATAATAAGTATACACATGTACCTGGTGAGATCCTTCTGAAACTAGGATTTCTAACTCTATAGTAAAACCCAGCATGGTGTGGAGTAGGAAAAAGTATCACATGATTCACTGTGTGTGGCAAACAGACCTTTGAAAGCCCACCATTGGTACAGAAGGCCATCCACTGCTATGCAGAGACAGAACAGAATATCTGACTGAACCTCCCCAGCCTCAGATGGGTGCTGCAGGACACAGTCCCCACATAAGACTCCCGTGTAGCAGTGGTGTGGCCACAGCTCCAGTTCCAGTGTGTGACTGAGTGCTGGCATCATGCTCTGGACACTCTAAGGACTGTCTCAGTGAGAGACTTGCAGCCTGCCTCCACCTCCTGTAAAAGCCAGTGGTGAAACATCCAGAATTAAGCCAGTCTTACACAGACATAGGGCAGTCAGCAGGAGCAGGGAAGTGATTGTACTCTGTACTCAGTGCTGGTGAGGCTGAACCTCAAGTGCTGTGTTCAGTTTTGGGCCCCTCACTACAAGAAAGACATTGAGGCCCTGGAGTGTGTACTGAGAAGGGGAACAAAGCTGTGAGGGGTCTGGAACACAAGTCTGATGGGGAGCGGCTGAGGGAACTGGGGTTGTTCAGTATGGAGAAGAGGAGACTCAGGGGAGACCTCATTGCTCTCTACAACCTGAAAGGAGGCTGTGGTGGGGTGGGTCAGCCTCTTCTCCCATGTAATAGCAATAGGAGGAGAGTTAATGGCCTTAAGTTGCACCGGGGTGGTTTAGGTTGGGTATTAGGATAAATTTATTCTCCAAATGAGTGGTGAGGCACTGAAACAGGCTACTCAGGGAGGTGGTGAAGTCACCATCCAGTGGCAAATAACAGACTTATCTGATTCCTTATTTTCTCATCTGACAGTGGTAGTTTTCAATACAAAACTTGAAAGAATATTTTTAAAAAACCTTTTAAAATTAGGTAGAAAGGGCCTTAGTTTTTCTTAGGGAGTGGATAGTGACTGGGCATAAAAGGGCATAGCTAGTGAGTGGAAAGCTCATTTGCGCAACTGGGATTAGGATGCTCAGGTAGAAATTGTTCTGCCAAAACCAAGAGCGGGCCAAGCACGGAAGACCAGCTTTATGGAGTACTGACTAGTCCTGTTCCCGTACATCACAGTGTGCCGAGTTCTCTAGATGTCCCTCCTTACTGTAAGTGCAACAAATATGACATACTGATATATGACATCTGCTATATCTGTTTACCTATAAGAAATTAAAGATGGAGGAAGAGAAAAACAATCAGAGAAAAACTGAACACATACAGAAAAACTCAATGCATCAACATAGAATGAGTAATTAAACTTAAAAATTGTGTCCCAAAATATCTTAAAAAATAAAAGATAAAATCTACATAAACTCAGAGTCTCTACCTCAGTTGCTACTGAGTGCTACCAATATGTTGCTCAGATTGGGTAAATAAAATGAGAAGGCTGAAAGAACTGGTCAGACACATTCTAAATGCACATTCTAAATATCCTTTACAAAGATGTAACCCATTCCAAAATATAAGCATTATGTTCCTTAGTTCCAGTGACAGTGGAGCAGCTCAGATGTTTTCTTGTAGCCACCACCACAGACTAGCTGACACCACGTTTGCATCCAGCTGCAGGGAAAGAAACACAGCATACTTTTGCACAGTAAGAAAATCAGTGAGGTAAAATTCACATAAGGAAGTCGGTAGTCATTTAGCAGGTTACTGGTCAAAGTCTTTGCCACAGTTTCACTGAGGATTTGGCTTGATCTAGTTAATAAAAGAAAAATGAGACCACACAAGAACAGAAGTTGAAAGAAATTTTCAAGAAAATTATGGAAACTTCCATTTACTGAGCCAGCATGGCTGAACTCAGCTATGAAGAACTTGAGAACAAAAAGAAAGAAGGAACTAAAAAGTAGTTGCTGGAACATAATCTCAGGTTCCTTTCCTTTTCTCAAACTTGTGTAACGTAAAATCCCAGTTCTTACCCTAAACCTGCTCGTCAAAGAAATTTTACCAGAGCCAAAAGTGCTTCAAAAAAAAGGTAACCTTGTAAGCTTGAATACCCCTACAGAGTTCATCTAAATAGTCTGCTTGAGATGGAAAAGAATTAAAGATCTCTGTATTACAAGCATTCATAGAAGGAAATAGTACTGATTCATGTAAATTTTTACCTGCATGAATGCTTTCCGATTCTCTTGGTAGGTACATCACTCAAAGGTAATATTACAAACGCTGCAGCAATCTCCAAGGCAGCAAGAAAGAGCACTCGCTTATACCGGCCGTTAATCAAAGCCATCTGTTAAAGTCACTTAAATTTGTTCAGACTGCATGAAGGAGGTATATTTGTTTTAACACCATCAGATTCCTATCTTTATTTTCAAACAGAGCACAGCAAATATTCTCATTCCAATATTTCAATTCTTACACCGTTCAGATCAGATTGAGTTGCATCAGATTTGAGTTACATCATGTATGCTTTTGGAAGGCAGCTGAGGAGAAAGACCCTGGAAGTTGGGATAGTTCAGTAAAATATTTTCCTTTTGCTGAGCCCTGTCATCCCAATGAGTCAGCTTCACGCTTGTTAGCGTTTCCAACAGTTTAATGGAATTAGTATTTGTTTCCACTACAATGAGAAAAAAACATCACTTTGCAGCTATTTAAGATGCCAGCTGCAGAAAAGTGACAGCGGTTGAAAAGGTATTTCTGCCCTCCATAGTATCAAAGTGCTTACCTAGTGACTCAAATGAACAACAAATACTGTACTTCTAGACACACAGGCTCCTCCCATGGCTTCAACTCATCACGTCCCATAATCCCAAGTAAATTTACTGCTTTTGGCTTCTAGTTTGGCACCTCATCTCTGAAGTTACATGGTAGACATAAGCAAGCTGACAAATTAAAATAGACATGAGTTTTGAACAGCGTTTCTGAATGTCTCATTGCTTCAAAGGCCAAAATTGTTTAATATTTGTCATTAGAAGAACTCACACTTTACAGACATGAGACTCTTCAAATTAGCCCTCTCTTCTGGTAACAAGTATATCATAAACACTCAATATCAGCCTGTAAGTAGGATTTCCCAGACCTTTATGCCTAGGCTGCATCAGAGGTCCACCACTCACTCTGCCAAAATGAGTAATTGCATTTTAACCTTTGGAGTCCCCGGGATATTATACAGTTATCTCATATACCCTTCAGATGATGTATTGAGCTTATGTTTCCGCATCTTTTAAATGACAACTGATGACATCACTATACTTGTAGTTGTTTATTTATGCTTGATCAGATACCAAAGCGTGAAAGTCGACAATATCCAATCTAGATGAAATCAAGTTTGACTTTCATATTTACAACTGCAATTTTAAAATATCCTCAAATGACAGACAACACTGTGAAAAATACTCTATGAAGTTCCACTGTCATTCTGTATCTCAATTCTTCCATCCTCTATCCTTCCATTCCATAAATTGTTGGTCTTCCCATGCAATAGTTCATTATTATTATAGCGCCAGTAACTAGATAACAAACTTTAAAGGCAAAAACTTATGGACTTACTGGCTTTTGTGAGCTGGTATTTTATTCCTTGCCGGCAAAGTATCTATCCTACATCCACATGCTATTCACAAACATTGTAACTTTTCTTTTCCTGTCAATGGAAATGGTTTTGACAGTATCAGCTCAATAAAAAGAATTTTTAAAGAACATTTCAAATCAGTCACCGAGGGTGCTGTTGGCAGAAAGCACCCAAAATTATGAGCGCTACGTTTTAACAAAACTTCCTCCTTGTGCTTTTTACTTTGGAAAATAGCGCTACATTTTCATTCTAGCACAGATTTGAATCTGATTCCTTTGACTCTTTTTTCTTTAAATAAGTAAACTGGGCAGCTTATTTTGGAGAAAGGAGAAGAAAAGTCATTGCTGACATTAAACTATTAATAAGCTCCATAGACATTAAACTATCAATATGCAATAGATACCTACCAAGGGCTGGCCTTGCCAGATGGTTGGGTCATGCTAATGGGTGGGTAGTTGTATGGGAACTGCTGAATCACGGCCTGAACCTCTGATTGATCACCTGGGGCGAGCAGTGAGTCAGCCATGGGAG
>JAOWBP010000001.1:89466586-89485424 GCA_028571105.1 Tragopan temminckii | reverse complement strand
CAAGGCCAGACTGGATGGGGCCCTGGGCAGCCTGGTCTAGTATTAAATGGGGAGGTTGGTGGCCCTGCATGTGGCAGAAGGGTTGGAGATTCATGATCCTTGTGGTCCCTTCCAACCCAGGCCATTCTGTGATTCTGTGATTTATGTTTGAAGTTCAGTATAGTACACCTGGATGTCTTAAATTGTGTTGCAGGAGCTATCCTTGGGCACCTTATGAGTTAGTTTCAAGTAAAGTGTTAAAATTATGAAGATAAAAAATGCAGTGTAGTTTCAATACTTTTATAAACAAGCTGTGTGTAGTTCTCTGTAGTGTAGGCAGTGCTCTGTAATGTAGTGTCTCTCTGTACTTGTTATGCCTCTGTTTGTCTTGTAGGCTCTGATATCAAAGGGGGTACTTTTGCTCCAGAGTCAACAACTTCCGAAGACCATGCTATTTATTTTTTTGGAAAATACTCTAGAGATCTTTTAGTTGAGGTTGGTATTCATTCTATACAGATATTTTTATGATCCTTTCAAATTTTAGCACAAACTGTGCCTGCGGTTCGCTGCATCACTTCATATGTCCTTCAGAGCTTTCTATCCCTAACTATAGCATTCCCTCGGTGTTATTATATTCTTCGATCTGAATGCCTTCTGTGCAGTATTTGTCCCAACATTATACATGCTTACAAATACAAATGGAATCTAATTGAAACTATTAAAAATGCTTCCCTGAATAAGATCAGCTCTTGAGTGTGCACGATAAGACGATGTCATCGATTTGTCTACCCTCTGTGGAAAACTGGAGTTCAGTTGTAGGTGATATTATACAAAATAAAACTTAGGACTTGTAGAATCATAGAATGGTTTGGGTTGGAATAGACTTTTAAAATCATTTAGTTCCAACCCCCTGCTGTAGGTAGGGACACCTCCCTCTAGACCAGGTTGCTCAGAGCCCCATCCAGCCTGGCCTTGGAGGACCAACCC
Source organism: Tragopan temminckii (assembly GCA_028571105.1). Taxonomy (NCBI): domain Eukaryota; kingdom Metazoa; phylum Chordata; class Aves; order Galliformes; family Phasianidae; genus Tragopan; species Tragopan temminckii. Next base: position 89,484,458 of record JAOWBP010000001.1, on the reverse strand, counting down.
TTAATAGAATGGAAATCTCTCTTCTAGGTATAACATTTTGATTCTTTCCTTTTACTAGAGCTTGGCTGAAATTTTACATCAGAAATTCTCTGAGTCTGATACAGAGGAACAGCATCAAGCTTATCTGAAACCTTTCCGCATCCTTATCAGCCTCCTTGATAAACCTGAAATAGGTAATGTTACTTGTCACTTCTGTTGACTGTTAAAATCGTTATGACTTACTGTTTATCAGCTTTGGAAGTAGGACTCAGGACAGCACCCTGCAGAGTTCTTCTGAATTCTGATTGTGTGTTTTGTGCATTGCTGTGCAGGGGGACTGTTTTAATTGCCTTAGAACTGGTTAAGAATTGTGCTTTAAAGCAAACAACCTCCAGGTTATTTCTGGCTTTTTTGCAGAGCCCTGCACTGGATGCAGTGCACTACAACCTGTAATGATCACAAGGAGAACCCTCCACTGTGCTCAGAACTGCAGTCAGAGTCCAGTTCAAAAGAACCACTATCCTAACTTCAGTATTCTGCTCTATTCACTTCTTGGAGCTTAATCTCTCAGGTTTAATGTCAGACATCTCTACTTTCTGGCTTGTAAGGAGGCTTCTATCTGAAAAACTGCCAGTACTACTTTTTCCTGAATTTGTTTTTACTGTTTGGCTGTTCGCAGGTCTTTCTATAGGCCTGCATCACTCTGACTGCACTGTTTTTCCCAACAGTTTAGTCCCCCAGGCAGCTTGTTTACAGTGCTACTGCTGCCAGAATGGGCAGTGCCATTTACCTGCAGCTGCTCCAGCTGCAAATAACTTCCTCTGGGTGTGGGAGATGGAGGTGCCTCTGTCAGTGGCACTGTGTGCTTGCACTGGCCTGCCACTGCTGTGGGAGCTATAGTCTGAGGCTCCGTGACTGGGCTGTGAAGAATTTCCTCCTCTTCCTTGGTCACATGTCTATGCTGTTGTCTGCGTGAATTTCCCAGCTCTGCAAGGGTGAGACCCTGCCAGCCTGCCCTTCAAAGGTCAAGTTTTTTCTGTGTCAAAAATAAATAAATAAATAAAATTTAAGGGGCTTGACAGAATTTAGGTTTTCGGAGTATTCTTATAAGAACCACGTACAGATAAGTCTTTGAAACTCTATTATGAGAATCTGATGGATATGAGAGGTTAACAGGTAGTTTTTAGAAGCCAGTGTAGTCTTAATGACTGACTGTATTCTTCAGCATTCTAGGTGTTATTCTGGAGAAAGATGTTAGTGTTGACTAAGCCTGTAGTCTTTACCACAAATAAAACTCATATACTGAGACTAAACTCTTTTTTAGTAGGCTTCTGTGTGTAAAGATTATCCTTCTTCATGGGTCTGGAAAGTCCTCTTAAACACATCTCCCATTAAAGTATTATCAAAACATTGCCAGGACAAAGGAGAATTCTGTATTACTTCCCTATTAAATGAATGCCACCTTAATAGAGGCTGTTGTTAGTCTGTTTATCAAATGGTGCTTACCTCTTAATTTTTTTTTTAAGAATATCTGAAAAACAGTTGTGATTAAGAATATTATATAAAGCATTTTTATTTCCTGAAAACTGTGTTGAAGGAAGAACAGGTGACTGAGGTTGTTGGATTAGTCACATACTTTATAATCTAATTTAGAAAGTGGATGACTGATAGTGGATGGCCTATTGTATGTTTTATTTTGCTGACAGTCACTGTTAATCTGAACCACACATGCTGAGTTGCATGATATGGTTTACTCTTTCTGTTTCAGTCAGCACACAAACTGTAACTTCTTGAGCCTTAAACCTGTATAACTTTCACTTCCTTTTCAAATGAATTTAAAAAAAAAGGCAAAATAATACAACAAAAATCTTTGATCTTTTTTGCTACTTGTCATGTAACTTTGTTTTTTCCTATAGAAACACTCGCTAGAATGCTTTATATACTCTTTTTAAATAGTTCCATATTTGGGATACTGTACATATAAATTGTTCATCTTTATGTACAATTTATTATGTACATAAAATATCTTTTTTATTTTTTATATACATAAAATAAAGGCGTACTGACCCATGATAGTTGGGTGCAGATGACAGCACACACCTAACTTGTGGGTTCTTCTTAAAACTGTGTATAAAAAAGCATGTTATGGTTCTATTTGTGCAATTGAGCTTTCTCTATTACAGTTATTTTCCCAGATTTTGTTCCTCAAAATTTAGTCATGGCAACTATGCTGAATGAGTATTGGGAAATTTGCTTGTTTTCCTCACAGTTATAGATATGGTGATTATTTCTGGCATGTGAACTGCATGTTTGTGGTATGCTTATACCCGCTTACAGTGACTGCAGTAGATGTGCCTTACTGAAATGTCTCAGATGTAATGTAGAATCAGTGCCATGGCTTTTCAAGTACCACTTTATAAGTTCCTAAAAATGAAACACAGGGAATATTCAACTAAAATAAAAAAATAATAATAATTTAAAAATCCCTGTAAGTAGTTAATTTCATTTTAACTGAGATGTTTCCCAGAATCTGATGTTTTAAAAAGCCATGTAATCATTTTCTTCATACTTCAAAACTCACGTTGTTGTTTTATTTAAATCTAGTTACCTCTAATTCAAGTTTATACAAGCTTGTAACTGAACTACCTAGCAATGACTTTGATACAATTGCAGGATTTATTTTTTTTCTTAAATTGTAGGGCCACAGGTTGTTGGGGATCTCTTCCTTGAAGTTATTAGAGCCTTTTATTCCTACTGCAAGGATGCACTTGGTTCTGATCTCAAACTTAGCTACAATCAAAGTGGCAACGTACTTGCAAGGTACAACTTTTCAATTGTAAACTGAAACTGTCTCATATATATATTAAGCCATGTTAATAAAAACTAACCCAATTAAGCAAATTTTTGTTTCAAAAGCTAAGTATCCTTCTATATAAAATACCAGATTTCTTGTGACTTCTCTAGCATTTTCCACATGCACGCTTGATTTCTTTGATTAGAAGAGAAGAAATTGAAGAACACTGCTTATCGGTGGTGGTGATTAAGTTCAGTAAGGCTTGATTTCTTTCATCTTGGAAGATACTCAAAGTTTAGCCGTTATAGAATTGCTTAGTTCTTGGATTAAAGCAATCAATATGTCATAGGAAAAATAAGTTCTTAGAGTACATCAGCTAATGCTGTAACATATGTGCTCTTAAAATCTTTGCTGATATCTATCTCTTTTTTCTTTTTTTTTTTTCTTTCTTTCTTTTTCCTTCCACGCAGTGCAATCAAAGAGAACAAAAATGCTTCAGAAATTGTCAAAACAGTCAATGTGTTGATTACCTCCTTAAGCACGGACTTTCTTTGGGATTATATGACTAAATGCTTTGAAGACTGTTTCAGGTATTTATGTTATCTAAAAACAGAGCACCCTCCCTCCCCAAAAATGATGCGTAACAGCTATCTATGTAAGATCATAAAGTTTATCAAAACATTTGCATTCTGGTAGGGCCTCAGTACAAGTTAGATTCAGATAGCTATGTGTGTTGCTTCCTGAAATAATTAAAGAATGCAAACAAATAATTGCATGCAAAAAAAAAAAAGAAAAATAAAAGAAGAAATTATGTTTAATAGGAGCTTGGACTGGGAAAGACTTAAAAGGAGAAGTAGATAGGGAAAATGCTTTTGTCTTTTTTGGAAGAACAAGTGTATCCTTTTTTTTTTTTCTTTTTAAATGTAAGACAGAAGGTTATACTTAATAAGAGAGTCTATAGAGATTTGATTTGAAAATTAGAAACACTTGAGCATCTCGCATACATGCAGCAGTTTAGGTGGTTTTTGACAGAATGCTTTGTGCTGCTGTATTAGAAATCTCTTTTTACTTTACTTTAGAAGGCCTAACTGTTCTGCTGAAAATATTCCATTGTAACAAGAATTTTGACAGGAAAAAAGTTTTTAAAATGGTGTTTATTTCCATGCTAGAAAGAAATCCACACAGACGAGAGATCTTCTTGAAAATGTTAGCATGCCTCCTACAATTTCAGAACTCTGCACATTATTGGTGTTTCTTCTTGACGTGATTCCTTTGGTAAGGCAACCTGCAGTTAACTATTTTGATGTCTTTAGATGCCTAAGAACAAATAATTAGTAGATTATGTATAATAGAAGCAAGCAAGCATGCATATGTGCATCTATGACATGTTTGGCAAAGTATAGTTTCACGTGCTGACTTCTATATGGTTATCCTTGCTATTGCCTAGCAAAATAACTGTCATTTCAAATTATGGTAATTCAGTGAAAGGAATGAGACTTCTTTGTCTCATAGGAGCTGGCAGACTCTCGTAACTCTTTTAGGGTATGATCTGTTTTTTATCATATAGAATGAAGGAAGAAGAATAGCTCCGAAGCAAGTTTGTACAGATTACTTATTCATGAACCGATGTTATCAACTATTAACCAGTGTTACTACACAGTTAAATAATAATGTCTGATAGCTATTTTAAACAATGCTTATTTGTTTTAGGAACTCTACTCTGAAGTGCAGACTCAGTATCTTCCCCAAATGCTCAGTTATATGGTGCAGTCTCTCCTGGAAAATGTGGAGGTATTAAGTTTGCCAGAACTCACTCATGCCTTAAAGACATGTTTTAAGGTGCTTAGCAAAGTGCAAATGCCTCCTTCCTATTTGGACATTGAGACAGGAAGTAGAAATGGGGTAAGTATTTCACAAGTACTTATTGATATGTAAAATTGATTGTAACAAGTCTTGTTTTTAAATACTAGTTCTTTAATCTTAAATGTAGATGATAACAGAAGCAATACAGATTTTCAAAACTTATTTTGTCCCCTTCCAGATTATTCAGTGTCCTGTAATTATTGTTGCATTTCTGACTTGTTTCAGTTATTTGTGAGGGTGAAGTAGTCTTGTCTGAAATAGAGGCTATGATCCTATGTATTAAGAAAAATGTGCTTTTAATAGCATTGAAAAGGCACACAGCATCATGCAGTTCTTAAAGATGAGTTGACAAATCAAATTCAGTATTACAGCTGTATCTATAAGGCTTTTTGTTAATATTTCAGTTTAATACAATGTGGAATTACTTGTGTGCAGGAGACTATTATGGCAAATAAGGAACAGATGGTATGATGGTATGAAGCACAGCCTGAACGTTTTTCAGTAGAACAAATAAATGCATTTGACTGAAAATAATCAAGCATAAATAATACTGTTTCAGTTGTAAAGTGGACTTAAGGAAATATTTTCATTTGCTAAGCATCTGTAGACAGGGATCTGTTGATGTTTGAGTGAAAGTGTGAGGACTACACAAATATTTGTTATGTTTTAAATGCTGTTGAATCAAATTAATTATCAGTGACTAAATACTGTCACATTAATTATGTTAATGTTTCTGTTTTAGAGCCCTGTGAAAAAGGAAAATGTGGATGTAACCTTGGAGACTAAGTCAGAGCTGCAGGAGGAGGATGAGACTCCATTCCCTCCCCTGAAGTCAGAAGACAGTGGCATTGGTCTAAGTGCTTCCTCCCCAGAGCTCTCTCAGCACTTAGGAGTGCCAACTGTGGCGCTGGAGAGAGATGATGTCTGGAAAAAAGGGGGGAGCATTCAGAAGACTTTGCATTGCATCCAAGAGCTGGTTGCCAAGTTTTCCAGTAAATACATTTTTGGGGTGCAATTTCAAGAAGCAAATAATGAAAGCATCTCAGCAATTAATCTGAGTGGAAAAGAGAAAAAAGGGAATGGCTACAGATTGTCTGAGAGTGCTGGCAAGAAAAAGATTGCAAAGCAAATCACTGTACCTCAGTTTAAACAAATGCTTTCAGAATTGTTCTCAGTTCGAGGGTCACCCTTCAAGAACAAGAGTTCCAACATTCTTTCTTCTGATTGCAACTCTGATAATAAAAAAGAAAAGGAGGAAGACTGGGACTTGGAACAAATGATGCTTGTCTTAGGACCCCTTAGAGCTGACTGCAAGGAAGCTTTTGCTGCAGCTTGTCACCTTCTGTTGGATTGTACCACGTTCCCTGTCTATCTTTCGGAGGAGGAAATGGAACAGTTGTATATCTCTTTGTTTCAGTTTCCTGGTAAGAAAATATTCCTTTTATGGACAAGTTGTGCATTTGGGAATACAAATTACAATGTGAGCTCAGTTACTTGCAAGAGATGCAATCAGTAGGTAATGCCTTTTGACTGAGCTGAAGGCAAGTTGCCTATGAATTCAAGATTTACCACATCAGCATATATTTTGTGTCTTGGGGATATGGGACAATTCTTCTCAAGCATTTTTAATGAATTTTTGAAGACTTTCACTACAAAACTTGTAGATGACAGGATGAGAACGTCTTCTGGCCTGGAGTGTTTTTGGCAGGTTTCAGAAGTTTCAACAGATCCATAAAAAAGAAGCATGAGAGGTTGATCGGCTAAATGGAAAATTGGAGCCCATAATAGAAGCAAAACATCAATTTTCCTGACCTTAAAGTTCAAAGGAATTTGATTAAAGCTAACATATATAAAAAAATCATATATGATTGAAGGGCCTGTCTGTGCTAGGAATTTTCATTAGGTTTAGCAGCAGTTACTGGCTTGAAGGCTTGTTGACAGGACTGTTTTGTGGTGAACGGAGAGGTGGGAAACTGAAATTTGTGTCTTTCACCGCAGTACAAATTTCTGGTGTCTTCCTTAACACAACAGTGATATGCTTATCATTTACATGGGTGAGTTCTTCTTGATGTAGATGCTTGCATATTTGCAGTGCCTTCCATTTGATTAAGCAATTTAGCTGTACTGAGTGTACTTAGAAGGCTTCTTTACATACTTGTGTTTCTTCGGAATATTGTCCTAGGATTATGTAAGATTATTTTCAATACAGTTTTCAACTGCGCAGCCTGGAGAAACAGTAAGGTTTAAAGGCAAAAGGAGAGAGACCCATTAATAATGAAGGTGTAGGCTGAATGCAGTACAGAAGTTGTCTGATGTGGAGAAGGAAGAGTATTCATTTTATTCTGGTGGTAAAGTAGTTGAAACATTTGTCTTTGAAGCTGGAGACATGAATTCATACTTTAGATTGTATCCAGTCAAGTCATAATAAAATGTTATCTGATTATTCATGCAGCAGAGCTAAAATTGGCTTGTTAGTTGTATCAGTTCCTTGTGTGCTTTATGGTTACTGAAATGATACGCCTCAATGCTGTTCCAGGGAGCCACTTTAGATCAGCAGACCTCTGTTGTTATCTCTGACAGTGACAGCTGAAAAATGGCAGCTGTAAAAACTAGTTCTGCCTAAACAATCCAGAAAGCAGAAGTGCACTTGCTGTTGGGTCACTGAGGTCCCTGCTGCTAGGAGAAGTAGGGAAAACGTACACTTTGTTTTGAAGAAAGCTCTTCTGAAGCAAGGGACATTATGATAGCATCACAGCTGAATCTGGGTAGTCATTTTTGTCTCTTGATCCTGTGAGCTAGATTGAAGAATAGTTGGAGGTAAGATTTTAACCTTTGAGTAACCTAAACTTTTTTCTCACTTGTCTTCTGAGGAGGTTGTGATGCCAGCTTCCCTCTGTGGCTGAAGTCCTTAATGACAGTATGCTGTTGTGTGAATGACTGCTATGTTCAGAATGTGTCCATCTTCACGCTGCTGGAGGTGATCAACCATTCCCAGTCACTGGCACTTGTGATAGAAGACCGAATGAAGCGGTACAAAGTCTCTGGCCACAACCCCTTCCTTGGGAAGCTGCAGATGGTCACACTTCCTCCCATTGCTCCTGGAGTTCTAAAGATCATCTCAGAGAAAACAGATTTCTACCAGGTGTCGACCCTCTCTTTATTACTGCCCAGCTGTAAATCCAAGGATGGGGTGGGAAAGGAAATAGTATCCGTATGAATGTTTGGAACAGTATGTTTACTTCTGGTTTTGGTTGGTTTTTTTTAGCTTTCACAAGCATTTGAAAGAAATTGTGTTCTTACTTAGGTACTTCACAACAAGATGTTCAAAAGTGACAGGCTATTTTTAAATTGCTGGTTGTTTGTGTCCAAATTCTTGAGATGGAGGTAGACTCGAAGGTCTAAGTTTCATTAGCCTAAATGCTATACTTCAGAGAACTTAGATACCACTGAAATTTTTTCTGTAAGAGTCAGTACTAGTGGGTAAATAATAATGCGAACACTCCTTCCTCCTTGTTTTGATTGCATCTATTTCAAAGATGCTTTCCTCATCTCAACCATTTGTTGGTATGAGAGTTCATTCCAAGCTCTTACTGTTTATTACTGCGCTTCCAGCTTCTGTGCCTGATGTGTGTGATTTGTTTTGACCCAGAAAATAGAAGCAGAAGTGCTTTCCTGAACTCTGGTGCACATCTACATGAATTACCTACCCTCTAATACCAGAGTTGGAAAGTATATTCCTTTAGGTCTAAGTGTATAACCTGAATTCTTGCTCTTTACTAAACTAAGAAGATTTGGAAATATCTTTCAGCAGCAGAGCGCTTTCATGCAATAGAAAGCTTTGAAGTTAGTGAAGAAATGACATTGTTATTGCCTATTCATTTTATTTTATTTATTCTGTTTACTGTACCCTAGAGAGTAGCCTGCGTGCTCTGGAATCAGCTGAACAAAGAGACACGAGAACATCATATTGCCTGTGTGGAGCTATTCTATAGGCTGCATTGCCTGGCACCATCAGCAAATATCTGTGAAGACATTATATGCCATGCGCTTTTGGATCATGATAAAGTAGGTCTTGTATTCACTGAAGCCCGTTTGTCACTGTAGAGTTCTTCCAGTGTTTCCCAAACTGCATCCAGTTCCCTTCCATCCCATGGTCTTTGCTTCCATGGTCCCTCTTGGGACTCTCTGTGTTGAGAGTCTCTCAACAGACTCTCTATCCGCTCCACTGCAATTCCTTAGGACTACTGCTAGATTTAATCCCTGAATACAAGCTGTATCAGACAGTGCTGGAACATCTTTAGTTTTGGCCCAAATAATTTAGCATCTCAGAACTTGCAGTGTTTGTCATTATTTCTAACATGACCTAGCCCCACAATTGACTCTTAGTCCAATGCAACATTCTATTACTTTGTAAGTGTATGCCAGCATGATGTTGACCCCATGTCTGCCTTAGTGTTCTTGTTCTTGTATTAGGTAAGCTGTATTTAAACGAAGCCAGTTCTTAATTACTTTACTTACCTGGTTTAATGACAAAACAGTTCCGTAATGACTTAGTGTTTATTTGTGAGAAATGTCTTGCACAACAAAGCTTACAACAGCCTTCTTCATTCTCCAGCATTGTTTTTGTATCTTTCTACTTGCAATTTTGAAACTTAAAAGTTTGGAAATATGTTAAAGCTTTTCAAGCAAAATCACCAATAATAAACAGTACCTGATACAGTGGTGTCTTTCCCATTTGTCATCCAACTTTCAGACCTCCCTAACATCAAACCAAGAGTAAATGTTTGTAGTACACTTAAGTCCTGAACTATATTTTTGGTGTATTGGTGCATCTTTGTGGCTGTCAAGGTTTGGTTGTGCATTTATGGATATTTGGCATTTTGGTTTAGTCTACTGCATAAAAGTGCTCTCAAAATACCTGAGAAGGATTAGTAGTCATCTGTGTAACAACTATTGTTCTGCTAGAGGTTTAAAAATCAGTAAAACTTTACTCAGAGATAAATACTGCAAAAAATAATGTCTGTATCTTGTTTCCTTGCAAAGGGAACAAGGCTGGAAGCACTGTTCAGATTCTCTGTCATGTGGCATCTGACGAGAGAGATCCAAGGCAGCCGAGTATCTTCTCACAATCGGTCCTTTGATAGGTATTTTCCATTCCCACTCGCTTATATTTATGCTTATATTATGCTTTGTTCTGCTATTTCTTTCTGGGATGGGAGAAAGTTCTGTAGAGCCATACAAGCAAATGGAAGGCCTTCAGACTCCTTGCACTTGTGCTTGCACTCATTGAATGGTGCACTGAAGAGCAGCTTTATGTTCTGGAGTAAAGGAAGCTTTTGTAAAAATAGTAGGACCTTCTTATATGAACGATAACTTCCTGACAAATTTCTGCATAGCAGACACTTTTTCTCTTAGAATGGGTTATGTTTTTTGTTTTCTCAAAGAAAATGGAACCAGTGCACGCACGCACGCACACACACCAAAAAAAACCCTTACTTTTGTTCAGAATGACTTAATATTTATGAGACAACAACTCTTGTAGAAAATGGAGACAAAAGTATTGAGAGTTTTCCTAAATGTGTATATGAAAGAACTTTTCATAGTATGTCATTCTTCTGCAGTGTGAATGCATGTTTGGCCTTGCTTCTACAAATGCATGTGTAGTTGACCTCAACTCAAGAAAATGTGCATGATTAAGCTGTTGTTAGCAGAGATGAGCTATTGGCTGATGCTTACATGAACATGTGCTAAGTCTTCCACACAACTACTTTGTTGTTTGCATTAACTTTTCCAGGTATTTCAGTTGTACTTATTAGTTCTGATTTCTCCATTCAGGTCTCTGTTTGTGGTACTGGACAGTCTCAATTGTTCAGATGGTGCAATTGGTGCTGCAGCACAGGGCTGGCTCATCCGTGCTCTTTCACTTAATGATGTTGCACGGATTCTTGAACCAGTCCTGTTGCTGTTGCTTCATCCAAAGACACAACGCACGTCCATCCACTACATCAAACAGAAAAATTCAACAGGTAAAACTGTTCTTGAACTGAAACTGTAAGTGCTGACATAGCATTACATACTTCTGAACACCTGCTGAAGGTGGTCTCTGGACTGTGATGGCATACCGTTGCACTGGGTTATCTTGCCTCAGTTCCATAGATTCTTCCTCATCCATGTACTTCTGGTGATGCTTAAAGCAGAATTCAGGAGTAAGTCATGCTAATTCAACGACTAATGACAATTTCTGTTACCATGGTTGCACCTGCACTGTTGGTTTGGATTGCCTCTTGCTTTGCTCTGGGATCTTGTCCCACACTTCTCATCACCATTCCTAAATGATCCACACTGCACGTGTGTTCACTGTTTACAGGATCCCTTCATGAGCAAAACTAGGTTTGCAACCAAATGAAATCCAGGAGCAGTTTGGTGACTATGTCAGTCCAGGAGCTGTTCCAGTAAGTGGGATGGACAGGCAAATCTTACTCTCTCTGCCAAGTCTTGCCCCAGCAGACCATGCACCCTCAATATCAGATTTCTTTCTTCAATCAGTATATGTTTTTTGGTTGGTTTTTTTTTGTTTGTTTTTTGTTTTTTGTTTGGGGTTTTATTTGTTTGTTTTTTAGTTTAATTTGGCAATCATTTTAAGATCTATAATGAGAAACATTATGAACCACACGTAATCATGTGGCAAATGTGGAACAAACAGCTCATATGACAGAGGCCTCTAGGGAGTAACTGTGGAAGACTTAAATATATCTAGGTATGAACTCAGGATTTGCTCCAAGTGCAGAATCCTGTGAAGGCTGGCAGCCTATTTAGGTTTGGGATTGCTGGGAACAGTGTGGCTATGAGATGCCCTGCATCATTTGGCCGAAGTAACCAAGGTTTTTCCCTGGAGTACATCAGGAATACTGTGTAGAATTGTCCAGTATATTTTTTGAAAGTAAACTTTTGTGTCACCTGTCTCCCTCTTTCCGCTAGCCTAGCTGTCAGTTTGTATCATTATTTTTGTCCTGATTGGCAAATAATTAGATGACAGACACTGATAGAATCCAAAGAGACCTGTTTAGAAGATGCTGTAGAAACACCGAGCTAATATATTCTTTCCTTGTTTCACAGCATGTAATCAAGGAAAAGTTCAGCTCTTTATTCTCATTTCCTTCCTGATGTCAATAGATATTTTATGCTCAGAAAGCATAAAAAATATTTCCACATCTCAGGCATTGTAGCATAAGAAAAACAACACATGCTTAGTGCTGTGATCCTCTTGTCTTGTGCTTAGAGTAGCTCAGTACTACTCTACCACTTTAAAAAAATTGCTTCAAAAAGTTGGGGTTTTTTTTAGCTCTGTTCATTGCAATTAATAGCAGAGTAGCTTTTAAAAATCTTTTATTTTTTCTCACAATAATTTACTCAGTATAGAGAATGTTGTGTGTAATGACCCATTATACATTTTTTAATTTTTTTTTTTTTTTTTTCCAGAAAATATACATGACTGGCTTTGCAAGAAAAAGCTCTCCTGGAAAGAATCTTGTGTCTCGGAGAGCAATTCTGAGGAAAACCTCCCACTGAGTCAGTTTACTGCTGTGGATAGAGAAGCAATTTGGGCAGAAGTGGAAAAAGATCCAGAGAAGCTGGAGTTAAAAACTGAACTGTCTGAAAATGATGTCTCTTGTAATCCTGTAATTTCGCATGAGGCAGGTGGTGACCAGGATAACAGTGAACACACGGAATCAGCAGACACCAGCACAGGCCATGACAGTGAAAATACATCCTCTTTTTCTCCTTCTCTGGAGCTGCAAGAAATGAGCAATGAGGACAATGACAGTGCTGCAGCTAATGGCAAAGAGAACACAAATCAAGCATTCCTTCCTGAAAGCTCCAAATCCAGTGTACTAAACCTTGTGCGTGCTGACTCTGAAAGGACTCAAGCGTCAGAATCTCTGTCAAGTGATGAAGAGGTGGACTTGGAGCTCCAGGAAATTACAAACTCTAGGTTGCTCAAGCAGCAGAAGGAAAAACAGGAGATGGCTGAGGCTCTGTTCAAACATATGCTGTTATATTTGCAACCCTATGATTCCAGGAGGGTACTGTATGCTTTTTCGGTTCTGGAGGCAGTGCTTAAAACAAACCCTAAAGAATTTGTTGAAGCTGTAGCTAGTACTAGCATGGATACCAGTTCCACTGCACATTTGAATCTTATTTACAATCTCTTAGCTCGTCACCAGGAAGCTCTTGTAGGGCAGAGCTTTTATGGCAAGCTTCAGACTCAGTCCCCAACCATGTGTCCCCATTCTCTCCTAATAGAATTGCTCACTTACCTCTGCCTCAGTTTTCTGCGCTCGTATTATCCATGCTACTTGAAGGTTACACACAGAGATGTACTTGGCAACAGAGATGTCCAGGTAAAAAGTGTGGAAGTCTTGATTAGAATGATGACCCAACTGGCTACCATGGCAAAAGCAGCAGAGAATAAGAATGTAGAATTCATACGGAATTTGCTAGGAAGATGCAAAATTCAGGAGTTTGTTCTTCTTTCCTTGTCTGCATCTATGTACACAAGTCAGAAACGGTATGAACTGCTTATGGTAGGTGGAGTTAATAACATTCCAGAAGAAGATCTTTTTGAAGAGAGCCTAATCAATTTTGGACATGATCAAATATGGAGCGAACACCCACTCCAGATTGAGTTGCTAAAGCTCTTGCAAGTATTGATTGTCTTGGAGCACCATCTTGGACAGACTCCAGAGGAGCAGGAGAATCAGCCAGACCTCTCCAGGGAATGGCAGCAGGCTCTTAATTTCCAGCAGGCTATTGGTGCAATGCAGTATGTCTATCCACACCCAATAACTTCACAGGGATTATTTGTCTCTGCTGTTGTTAGAGGTTTACAACCAGAGTATGGTTATGGGATGCATCCTACTTGGGTAAGCTTAGTCACGTGTTCCCTGCCTTATTTTGGGAAGTCTTTAGGTTGGACTGTGGCACCATTTGTTGTACAGATTTGTAAAAATCTGGATGAGCTTGTCAAACAGTACGAAAATGAAGCTGTGAAGGTATCTGTGAAAACATCTGCAAGGTAAGAGTCTGCAATGTGGGCTTCTTTTTTTTTTTTTTTTTAAGTCCCCTTTATTACAGACTAGTGCATGGTAACTTACTTAGCATTGTAACTCACAGAGTTTGATCTTTTGATCCTTAAGCCCTGCTGCATATACAGATGTCTGACCCTCAAGCCTAGATGAGGTGGATGCATTTCTGTTGACGTAGGGCTTACAGCAGTTGGATGAAGGGAGGAAAGGGGACCAGCAGCAAGGACGACCAGCATCTGTGATACTGTTTACTATCCAAGTACAAAGCAGGGCCTCCGTTCTGACAAGATTCAGGATTCTAGAGAATTAATTGGAGACAGAGACCCTGCGGAAGTAAGATAGTGTGATATACTGTTCAGAACAGACAGTAAGTAAAAGGAGCAGGGAAAAAGAACTGAACACTAAAGATTTATGTTGAGGTGGGGAATAATATTCTGAAAGATCTAGACAGGTAAATGGGGTTGTCCAAGCATATTTTGTGAGTCCTGTGTTCTGATAATTACTGTCTGTCTGGGCATTCCGATATTCCTTTGTGATGTTCCTTAACTACTGAACAGTAATAGATCTCTGTTGGAATTTTTCATGATGGAGTACCACTTAGACTGTTGAGCTTTTTTTTTTTTTTTTTCTTTTTTCTTTTTTCTTTTTTTTCCTCCAAAAGCTTAACCTCTAAAAGAGAGAATGTTACACCTGATTACCCACTAACCCTTTTGGAAGGTCTGACAACTATTGGTCACTTTTGCCTCCTGGATCACCCTAATCAAACTAAAAAGGTAACTGCTTAATGCCTGCCATCTCCTACCACTTATTTAAGTAGTAAAGGCAAGCTTGTAGAAGACAGGTAACCTTAGGGAAGCCTGATAATACATCAAAAGAAGTGGACTGTGTAAGTGTGTAAGGAAGGAGGGAGTTGATTTTCTTTTATTTGAAGAAAGGAGAGTTGATTGTGATGATCTTAGTCACGCATATACTAGTACTATGTAGCTTGTCTATAGTTGCTCTGTCATTAACCAAGTCTTCTATTTTCGTTACAGTTGATAAAGTGCTTTCCAATATGTTCCCTAAATTTTTGTTCCTGCAACGTAAGGCAGAAAAGGATATAATTCTAACAATTTCTTAGATGAATGTGGACAAAAACATTCAGCAGCCAATTAAATACTCTTAGCAACAGCAGTATAATTCAGAAATAGGAGCGTTTGATTATTTGTGAGGTTGTCACTATAAAAGACTCCTAATTACAGCACGAAAGCAGTCACTGTAGTGCACAGTATAATGTATTTTAATCTTCGTATTTTTGCTTTCCTAGTCATCATGTCTAGCTGAGCCTGCAAACTTGAGAAATGCTAGGAATGCCATTTTGGAAGAGTTGCCTCGTATTATTAATACCATGTCCCTTCTTTGGAACGTTATAAAGAGGGAAGACTCTCAAAAACGACCAACTGACTTCTTTGGAACTACTAAAGGCTCTTCCTCAGTCTACTTTAAAGCAACCAAAGTAGGAGTTCTTTTTAAACTACTGTATATCTCATCATTCTTATTATCTCATCTGTCACCAGTGCTTTTTAGATAGAGTTCATAGAAATAGCTTTGCCATTTCCAGAATGATACTGGGACATAAAGAGTTTCTGAAGAAATCTTAAAAGCTATGAACTTTCACTTTTTTCACTTTTCCTACAAAAGTACATCTTTCTCTGTTCCATCTGCTCTTCTGGACTCATTCTTGACCTGTTTAATGTTTGTTTTATTTTTTTTCTGTGAGCTTCTATTACTAACTGCCATAGAGCCTGAACTGTCTGCACTTTCCACAGGCAGTAGAGCATGTATCTGAGGAAATAAAAATACTAGGCTTTTCCCTTTTTCTATAGTTATTGATAAACTGTAGTAGTAAAAAAAAATCAGTAGGAGAAAAAAAGAATGCAGACAATAAGAAGTCAGTTTTTCTATTTCAACATCTGTTTTCTAAAATATGTGCCTCCCTTCTGTAAGAAGGACACAACTAACTCATTAAAACTAGCCTGATTGCCAAATACATAAGGAGAGTATTTTGTTATCATGTTTTTTTTTTTTTTTTTAACATCTTTGGAAAAGGACAAATATTTTACAGATTGAGAATTAGCCTTTACCTTGCGAAGTTTAGCATACTGAGCTTTTTTTCCCTCCCTCTACAGACATTAAGAACTAAAATACTGGACTTCCTGAATCCACTGACAGCACAGCTTGGAATCCAGTTGATGACAGCAGTTGCAGCAGTATGGAATAGCAAGAAACCTCACAGGAATCAAAGTAAAATAAAGGTAAAACTGAATAAAGAAACCCTTAGGTTTCCAATGTAAAGGCAAATGCTGCATTTATATGATTAGTTCTGGTCTTGTTCATGGATTGATTTGGGTGGTTTTTTTGCTTGTTTTGTTTTTTTTTCTGTTGTTGTTTACATATGGCAAAGATAAATCTAAAATGTTTCTGTTTATATGCAATTTCACAAAACATCAGGGCTACAATTAAACCTAATGAAGTAATCAGATTAGAAGGACCACGTGGCAATTTAAGTCTGACAGTAGTAGCCATTTTTTTAAATTCAGTACTGGATTGTAATCTTAGTGATTACATATTGCCAATTTTACTTCATCAACTCTATCTTCAGAGAAAGTTTAGAGATACAGAGTTCTCTGGAACTACACGTATTCTGAGCAGAAGACTGGCCTTTTCTGATTTCATTTGGACACACTGTCATGGAGTCATCTAGATTGAAAAAGACCTTTGAGATCATCAGGTCTAACCATCAACCTGACTTAGTCCTATCACTAAACCACATCCTTAGTGCCATGTCCACATATCTCTTAAATATCTGCAGGGATGGGGACTCCACCACTTCCCCAGCCCCTCTTTGTGAAGAAATTCCCTCAGTCGGTCCTCATAAGCAACTCAGGATCCTTCCTGTAGTGAGAGGTCCACAATTAAATGCAGTATTCAAGGTGCAGTCTCACCACCAGCAAGTACAAAGAACAATCATTTCCCTAGTCCTGCTGACCATGCTTATTTCTGATGCAAGCTAGGACACCATTGGCCTTCTTGGTCAACCTGAACACACTGCTGGCTCCTGTTCAGCTGAGCATCGACCAGCATCTCCAGGTCCTTTTCTGCCAGGCAGCTTTCCAGCCACTCTTTCCCAGACCTACACTGCTGCATCTGGTTCATAGGACACAACTGCAGAACCCTGCACATAATTGTTTTCAGGAAGGTTTTGAAAGACATCTGCATGTGGCAAATGGTTGCGTGGTTGATGTAATTTATGTGATTTAAGTTTTGTGTATTTATACATGAATAGTCCCACTGAAAGCTGCTTGTCAACTTCAGGATTTGCTTGGTATAATGATCTGACAGATGTGTTTTTTGTTTGGTCAGATACTTCCGGTAGCTACTGCATCCCAGCTCATTCTTGTGGACTTAATATGTGCACTTAACACACTGAAAACTGATACTATATTACATCTAGTCAAAGAAGTGGTCAAAAAGCCATCACAAATCAAGGGTGAAGAGGTAACCGGGAAGATAATTTCATTTTCTTAATGTATTGGGATAGATCTAGAATAGCATGCATCTTTAGATATTATTAGAAGAAAAATTACTTTTTTTTTTTTTTTTTAAGTGCAAAGTTTCCTGAACAAGTTATGCTTTCCGGAATTTGCTTTTCTTTAAGCTATCAGTTTAAGTAGATTCTTTAGAAAATTTTGCCAGAGAAGTTACCGTGGGTCTGATAGCTGTGGGTCCTCTGGTATTGGAGATGATTCCAAGTATCATAAAGATGCTGCAGATATACTGCTTAGTGAGATATTTCTATTTCTTTACCCTTATCTGAGCAGTTAGAAGTACTTTTATACTGCCCCTGCTGTTTTCCTCTTAGTAATACTGGCTTCCTTGAAAGCTATCATGTATATCATCATAGGAGTTCCTACAGCTCCGAAAAACTGTAGGAGATATTCAGAAGTAATGGCACTGATTCTGGAGTCCTGTTGAAGCTCTGAAATCCCTTGCACTCCTGTATAAACAGTTGTATCATAGTTGCTCACTTGTTTGAGTACAAGCTGCTTCTTAGAAGTGATCTGTTTTCCATTGAATACAGGTACCCAGCAGCTAGTGCTTTCTATTCTTC
>JAOWBP010000001.1:89425936-89455044 GCA_028571105.1 Tragopan temminckii | reverse complement strand
AAATGTACTGACTTAAATGGGTTTGGACTTCTTCATGGAACTGCCATCTGCCAAAGACCTCAGCAGGATTAGGCGCACAAATCAGAAAAGCAACATTTCAACTTCTGGAGGGCATTGCAGGCTTTCCCAGCATGATTTAGAAGCAGGGTGCAAACTATAGATGTACACAGATGTTAGAGCAGTGCCAGGTCCTGGCCTTAGTCTTCCAGTACCGGAATTTGTCTTCATCTGCTTTTGTATGCAGTGGCACCTGCACAACTGCACAGCTTGTCTTCCTCACAACACTCTGAAAGATAGCTGTACTGGGTCAGATAAACTGTTCATTTGACCCAGTATCTTGTTCCTGGCAGCAGCCAGTAGCAGGCGCCTGCTACTGGAGCATAAAACCAGAGTTTTTCCTGTGCCAGCACCTCCCTTGGAGACATAAGGGCTAGGGTGGAGGTGGCATGCCGGCATCCCATTTGTCCTTATGAACATGACAAATTCCTGTTGTCACCACAGCTCTGTGACAGTGGGCCCCCCAGCTTCACCCCACACTGGGCTGGCATGCCAATGTTGACTGTAAATCTTCCATCTGCTACTTTAATTTGTGCTCCCTTCCTGCCTCCCTGCTTCTTGTATCAGAAGAGACAGCAGCCTTGTTAATTTTGTTTCCAGGACTTCATTGGCTTTTCCAGTAATCAATGCCAATTTTCCTCTTCCCTTAAATATCTTGGTATTTCCCCTTTTTAAAACTCTATCTGTTCTAACCCCTCTTGTTTTCTTTAGGAAGAAGAGCCTACAAAAAGGTGGCAGTAATACTGAAAGCAGCATCAAATTTTTTGGAAGACCTAAAGATTGTTGAATGTTTTCCCAACATTTCAGTTCTCTGAAGGACAAAAGACAGATGTGAATGTATTCTGGAGTAAAAAGTACAGGATGCAATCTGACCCACTACAGCACTGTTCTAGCACACACAAATGATGGATGGAGAGATCCAACACCAACCCACGCTGGGAAGAGGGCTGGCCATGCAGTGAGCAGAACTGGGCCTCACTGGGCCTGGACTGGGGGAAGTGAAGACAATGGGATCAGCGGTAAATGCCAGAGAGCAATCCAGGTAAAGTGACCAAACCTGACTTATGGTGAGATGAGACCTTGAACACGGGACCTCTAAATTCTCATACTCTTAATACAGAACTCACAGAGGACCCATCATACATTCCCTGGATTTGGCCCCTTGCAGATCCCATTCTCAGCCAAGAAGTCATGCGTGTACCCCAGTGATCATCCCATAAGCTGCAGTTCCTTCATATTCAACAGCAACACAGCAGTCTTTGGGTTTACTTATATATTTCTAATGGGCTTAAGTAGAGGACAAGGAGCTAATTTTCCCCACCTTCTAAAAGTTCTCCATTACCAAATTGGGTTGCATTTGGCCAAAATGGTGGGGGAAAAAAAGTTATAAGAAGAGGATATATTGCTAAACAGAGAAACAAGAAAGTAGAATCCCCCTAGAAGTAGTTTCTACTGCAAATGCAAACTACAGTGTGAGATGCTGTACTCCTATAGACTGAAAGAAAACAAATGACCTGGCAAGACAGCCCAAATTCACAGCCCTCCCTCTGCTGCTGGACTGGGAGACCATTGCCAGCAAATCCTGGAGTACTATGAAGGTTCGCTACAGGCAGAACATACATTGGATATCTAACCAGTTTGTTAAAAGAAGTTCTAACTTCTTTTACTGTTCACATCTGATTCTGAGTCTTTCTGACAGCACTATGTTTTCCTCATTTTTTACTGTTCTCATTTTTTGAACACCCTGTAGTATTTGGAAGTGTAGAAGAGAAGAAACTGAGTGGTCGATCAGTAGTCAGGGCAAAGAGTAAAACAAACCCTTGCTAAAAATCTGCCAAATAAATAAGAATAGAGAATGAGAAAGCACTTCCGTCTTCACTCTGTTTCAGTACTCTTATATACCATGCATAAAAGAAAGTGAAAAAAAATTACTTCAGGTCAGGTGGGCTACTTTATACTGCATGCTGTTTTGGACTAGGGTAGTTGGACTAAATGGTCTTAGTGGTCATTTCCAAAACGAATGATTCTACGATTCTACAATTCTGTGAAAACGTGGAGCTGTATTTCATGCATGTTATCAGAGTTAACTGAGTTCCCCCAGGACAGAATGTGCTTGCAGACTGGGACCTGAACGGGAAGAATCCCTGAAGAGTGCAAGCTACTGGTAGGCAAATCTGTGTGGACACTGTGGTAGGCTGTCTGCTTGGTTTAATGAGTGGTTTGGGTTTGCACATCTTGCAGTATGTGGCAAAGGAAAACAGCCATTAGCACACTCATGATTTGCTGGCAAGCCACCTGTAAGGTATGTAATGAAAATAAGCATGTGACTAAAAGCACTGACTGAATGAAGGCTCACCTCTGCCATTTTTTTGCAGGATTTATTTATCATGTAAAGCGTGTTACATGCATTTTTTTCACTGGGCAAAAGACTGCTTAAGAGTGCTTAAATGACAAGATATAAATTGCTAAGATAAATTCTGCAGATGAAGCTGATAGACACAAACACGACCCTGGCATCCTCACAGAGCAGGAATAGAGCAACAAAACCCACTGGAGTCTTACGGGAGCAAGAACCCCATGAGAAAAGTTTAAAAGAGTACATTTCTTCTGTGGCAGTTCTCCTGCTCCCGGCTGAACAATGAGCACTTAAATCTGCCAGCTCTCTCTGTGTTTCCATCAGCTTGTCTCCCATTGTTCATTATCCAATATCGCTCAGCCTTGTAACGTCTGAACAAAACCAGGGCAGCAGGCATGACACTTCGTTACTGCTGGTGATTAACTGCCTGCTCCCCACCGCCCCAGGGGAAAGTGGAGATTGAGCTCTGGGGAATTCTTCTAATTAATTTAAACTCTATAGGCTCCAGATACACTTCTCCAACTGCCACAGTTTGGAAGCTCAGCACCGCGAGCCCGGGGGCTGATGTGGATGCACACACACCGCTAAATGGAAACCCAATCGGAGCCTTCTCAGATTTTCTTCCGACACAGGATTTCCCAGGGGCTGTCTGTCAGTGATGGTGTCCATCACTGATCCCTTTCATACCTCCAGCTCCCTGGGGGTGGCATTTACCCCAGGAAACAGAGCTGGGGAAGTGCTTCAGCATCACATGTTGGCTTTCGGATGGGGCCAGCACAACTCTGAGCCGGCACCCAAGCACGGTGACGTCCACACACCCATACTCAACATGTCACACGCCCTGCAGCATCTGGGCAGAAGAGGCTGATGTTCATTAGGTTGGTTAATTATGGAAGTTTTGCAGCTCACTGCTTAATATCGAACAAATTGCCAGTTTGGGTGCGCACAATTACTGTCCAGATTGATAAATAACTCTTTAATTGGCAAAGCTTGCGTGAGATCAACTTTTAAATCACAGCATTTCCACACAATACGGTGTGAAATTTCTTCCCCTCCCCCTGCCCCCTCTTTTTTTTTTAATGAGTCACAAAGAACTTGTTTTAAGATATATTGCTATCGTCTTTTTAAGTGGAGTCAGAATGGCTGTACCATAGCCTAATATTGCCAGCGCTTGGTGCCAACACTTTGATCCATGCACATGAACTGGATATAGACATAAGAGCTTACTAAACAAACTGGACAGAGTCCCAGTGGGAACACTCAAAAATGTATTAATCAAAGTCAAGAGGCAGAGCAAATTGAACCAGTTCATTAATTATGAAAATTCTCTCACGAAGTGACATGTTGTTAACTGTGTGGAGACTTAACACATTTTAATCTGTAGAGCTCTCTCCATACATGCAAAATTCTTTTAGGGATGGGAATTTTCATTTTTCCTTCCCCTTCTTTCAATTTTAACAACAAAAATAAATGCAGTATAAATACCACGTGGGCACGGCCGTGCATAGCATATTTTTTGCTGTTTTGCAAAGGTGGGTGAATTGAAGAGTCGGGAGATCTGGGGAAAAAATGTTGTGCTCAGCAATTTTGGGAAGCAGACCCTGGTGGTTTTGGGAAGCAGGCAGTCAGCTGCACCCAGGGCAGCCCCAAGTCTGTGCAGCAGCACTGGTGGCTGCATGGTCCCAGCAGCATGCCACGGGCTGCTGAGCTCTGTCCCCATGCACAGAGGCAGGCAGAACAGTGGGCAGGGGATGGTGGTGGGCAGCCAAATGTTGTGTTCCTTGTCAGCTTGGAAAAATACAAAATAAGAGAAAGAATGTCCCTATTTTTCTTGCTGATGTATAAACGTCATAGGCAAGTGGTTTTCAGTTCCTTGTGTTTGATGGATTCTGTTACCTTTAGCGGACCTTTTGAATATAGACCAGAAACCCACATATTGCAGGCTTAAAACAAATACCAGACAATATTGTTTCCCTTTCTTCCACCAGTGGAAGAGAAACAGTCACCCCCAGATTAAATTCTGCAGCAAAGTGGATATCTTTAGAGGAACTTTTGCAGAAGGTGGTCTCAAACTCCTTGTGGGATGCAGAACACATATCCTCATGGTCCCCATAGAAAAGGAACAATGGAGAGCAATGCAAGTGGACATTATTGAAAGAAGTTAAATCATTCTCTGAATGCTGTGATTATCTGTCCGATGGATGTTGTAATTACCAGCCCTATAATGCACACTTTTTTCTAATCATCTTCACTTCTGTACATGTGGTAGTTAAATATATACATGAACAAATGAAAGAGTGTGGTTTCAGATTTTTCCCATCTTTCAGGCTGATTCATGTAAACTATCCTTCTAGTGCAGGAAAGAAGACAGAAATTATATTTCTAAAGTAAAGAAAAGTGATAAATTAAAATATTCATATAGCCCAATGCAGTGAACTCTTTCTGATGATAGCTGCTTTTGAGAGGAATAGAGATGCTGGTTTTCATCAGACAGATACAGTTTAATCAAAAAAATATGTTTCATTCCAAGTTTTCAGATTTATTCCGGTTATTTTATGTTTCTTCCCAAGTTTTCCTCCAAGCTTTTCCCTTTTCCATTCTTTCCTTGTTCCCTTGGTCAGAAATCTTTATTCTTTCTCTTTTCCTCTTTCCCCTACCCCTGAGAACTTCGAACAAACAGTTACTTGTTTTAGGAAATACAGTCATCAAAAAAGCAGATTTTGTTTCATGTTTTTAACATGAGAATGTGTAAGAAGGAGAGAAAAGCACTAGCTGCCATGCACCACCATTTTTTTACAGAAAGCTCAGCCTCACTTCAACTAATTTCAGTCTTCCAGAGGTCAGACCTTTAGTAAACCAGCGCTTTGGGCTTCCTCTGTCGTCAGCAGAGGCAGACATGTGCCCAGGTGGGTTCATCCTGCCCATCTTCACCACCTGTCTCGGGATGGGATGGATCACATTTGGCAGAGCTGAGCTGCTGGCTTCCATTACACCCGGACCTTGAGGCAGCCGCAGCCCGGCTGGAGGAATTCCACCCACAGTGAGTGCACACGTTGTGAAGAACTGCACTGCTTCTGACACAATACATTCCAGTACGTTTCAGCAAAGCGGGAGGGCATTTTGGCTGGCAACACTCGTTGCTATATTTAGTACAAATTTAGTTAAATAAGCACTCCACACTTCCATTTTTTCAAGATTATTAAGTATTTTTCCCTCAAATTGTGTGTTTTCATCTTCAATTCAAATTTGAATTTAAAGTTAAGGATTCAACATTTCGGTGAAATAAAAGTTACTTTTGCACAGCTTGATTGAGTAATTACTATCCACAAATTCACTCCACAGATTTCAAGACAATATCATGTGCATTAATGCTGTTGATGTGGGAGATAGTTCAAAAAAAAAGAACATGCTTCAGCACTAGAAAAAAAAACAACCTATTCAACACGTGAGCCCAATGGTATGGGATTTAATGTTTGGGAGACTAAGATTTCCACTGATATATGAAGAACTTTGGTTCAAGGAATAGGTGAATACGAATTCCACAGGTAGAGTCACCATCCCTGGATGTGTTTAAAAATGGTTTGGATGTGGTGCTCAGGGACATGATGTAGCGGAGGGTTGTTAGAGTTAGGGCAGTATGGTTAGGTCATGGTTGGACTCGATGATCTTTAAGGTCTTTTCCAACCTGAGCGATTCTATGATTTTATGATTCTGTGGTGACTCTGAGCTGAAGGACGATGACCCCCTTATGCCTTCCTTTCAGAATGAAAAGGACAGCTAGCTCTCTTTCTCATTGTACCTTAACTCATTAGCCCCAAATCCTCCCAGTATCCAAACAAATCACTACATTCTTTGGAAACATCTTTTCTTGAATGGTAGTGATCGGATGATCTGCTTTGCTCAGTAGCATCCATTAATAACGGGAGGGCATAGTTTTATCAGAAAATGAAGGCAGAGGGGGCTTTTTTGTTGCTAGTGTTTATAAACCAAGGGAAGTAACTGCTTAGGTTATTACTGATACAACCGTTCTCTTATATCCGTTGAGTTGTACAGCTAAATCAGCCAAAAAGACTACTAACACGGACACCTAGCAACATCTAGTGACAAAACCAGGCTAATGCAGCAAAATATCAGGAATGCACTCGGAAAAACAATTCAATTTGATTCTGAGAGTGGTGATGATTTTAAGCTATTGATCCATCTTCATAAAATTCATTTGATTCCTGCATAAAATGTGCTAGTTTTAAAACAGCCATTGACTTTAATCAACGTGCAGATTTTGAGAGAAAACTTTGTCTCTCTTTATAAAAATTTCCAAAATCCCACACAACCAAATGGGTCAAAAAATGAGATTTCCAGAGGTTGTTGTTCATTAACTGAAAAAAATCCACATATCATATCCTGCTTTTTAGCAGCACTGATGGTGTAGAACCACTGAAATCACCATGATAGAATTTCAGAATGTCGTTCTATCTTTCTTTAAGAGTTCAGAATGTAATATATGACATATAAAAACATAAGCAATAAGATATTTTAAGCAATATGTTTAACAGATGGTGATTACCCTCACTCAGTGCATGAGTGCTGGAGTTACATACAGGCAGCAAAACTGTTCTTTTTTTGTTCTTTTTTTTTTTCTTTTTCTTTTTCCTTTTTTTTTTTCTTTGTTTTCCTTCTTTTTTCCTCCTTTCTCTCTTTCTTTTTTCTCCTTAAACATTGATTGTACTTGAGGGAAATCGGGGGGGTGAAAACTTACTGCTGCTTTTTTTAAACAAATGAACTGATCAGCTCTTTCCCATATTAAATTTAACAAAGACCCAAGGGGGATAAATGTGCATTTCTGTGGGTAGACAAATTACCAGCAAAGAGACAGAAGTGGTTAATTTGTGACCATGTCAATAGCAGTAATTTGGGATATAAATCTCTGGGGCTCTGTTCTGAATTTCTTAGACTTCCACAATTCTAAAAACTTGTCTACTTTAAAAATTAATTCCAACTAAGAGAGGATGTAAAATTAAAGCAAAATAGCCATTCTTGGATATTAGCATGTGTATGGTGAGGCAGTGGCACAGGCTGCCCAGGGAGGTGGTGCAGTCACCGTCCCTGGAGGTGTTCAGGAGCCGTGTGGATGTGGCACTGAGGGACGTGGGCAGTGGGCATGGTGGGGGTGGGCTGATGGTTGGACTGGGTGATCTTAGGGGTCTCTTCCAACCTTAACGATTCTGTGGTTCTATGATTCAGTTCCTACCTGAGAACTACAACATCTTGTTTTAGTTGTTTCCATCCATAGAGCCCAAGATATGTGAGTGGCCCTGGTGTGTCACCCCACCCCCAGCTCTGTGGGATGGCACAGCGTTCTGACTCTCTTCCCAAGCCTTCAAACATCTCTAGGGACACCTACATCTTACCCATGCTTAAAAAAGTGAATTAAATGAGCACAGATTCTCTACTGTCTTTTCTGATGCCTTTTATTTCTGCTAAACCAATTCCAAAATTCAGGGCAAGAAGGATGCGTGAGTGGAATAACTCAAAAGGATGCATAGGCACATCAGTGAGGGTCTTGGCCTTGCTTTCATTTTTGAAATAAGTAGATTTCATCTTAGACATGCTGAGCAAAGCAGTGTCCTACTGCGGCTACCACTCCTCCCCTGTTGCTTTTTACTGGTCTTCAGTGAATGTCTCTTTCCTGCCTGCACAGAAACTAATTTTTCTCTGCAAAGGCATTAGAACACAAGCTGATTCATCCACAATGTAAATACAGAAAACCTTATAGCAGGAGCCCACTTTGAAAGAGTTTTGCAATCATTTTTAGGAGGAACAATATAAATACTCTCACATTGTTGGTCAGAAAAAGCAGAGCAGCCTTTGTGTCTATCATTCCTGTGAGATCTACCTGTCTGCGTGGCAAATACATACAAGAGTTACATGCACAGCATCAAATCCCAGATGAGTTCAATATCATAAGGCAAGGACAAGACACTTCATTCCGGACCAACACTTCCTTAGACTCACACATTGTCTTGGGAAGAGACAGGCAGGAAACATACTTAGGGTCTGCTTCAAAGCCTCGTGTCACTGTTTTTTTTTCCAAATGATGCTAAATATATATTTAGATAAGTGAACGTATATTCTGATTATTACTTAATCTATGAGTAGCTTTCACTTCCTGGGCAAATGGAGCTACTAATTACATAATTATTGATTTTTAAAATTCTGGGTAAATGCAACAGAAAATTCCCATGAAAATTCATTTGACTATTTAAATGAATTTCCTATGACCCAGTTCCTGATTTAGTAGTTGGGAGCCCTGCCTACAGCAGAGGGTTGAAACTAGATGAACTCCGAGGTCCTTTCAAACCCCAGCCGTTCTGTGAATGTATGATTCTATGACCACTTGAACTCATGTTCTCATAAGTGGTTTTTCTGGCAAAAAGGTTTACCAAGACAGAAGCCCTCCAGTGAACACTGCAGGATGCATCAGAAAGCAAATATGCATCCACAGTCAGGAGAGCTTGTGCCAGGAAGTCATCCCTAAGAGGTCAAGGGATGGGGTTGTCCCACCACATATCATGCCCAATTGGATCAGGTACAACTTCGGGTTTAAAGTCCGCTCACTTGGTTCTGGAAGGACAATTTACACTTTTGCCCACAATCTCTGACCAATAACCTGATCACCTTTCCCAGCCAGCCCCTCATGAAGCAGCAGAATCCTAAAGGAGCCCTATCTCACAGCTCTTCTCAGAGATCTACTTGCTTCATGAGAAATAACCTTAGGCAGTGGCGTTGCAGTACCATTAATAATACATACAATTTAAATATTTAACATTTAAATACTTTTCTAAAAGTGTTATTCGGAGGCATTTTTCTTACTATTTTGCCCAGAGACAAGCCACTAGCCAAAGGCTGGCTAGTTTTCCAGAACATGTCAAGCTCCAAAGCTGGAGAGCAGAAAGATTTCCTTGGGTAGTTTATGGTAAAAATCAAGTTTTATTTATTTATTTATTTATTTCAGGTAAATTAAGTTTCTGAGATTAGTGAGATTGAACTCTTATTATATTCTGGAGGTTGGTGGCTGTGCCTGTGGCAGGGGGGTTGGAACTTGATGATCCTTGGGGTCCCTTCCATCCCAAGCCGTTCTATGATTCTATGATTCTATGATACTATGATTCTATGATTATATATGTGTTATAAGATCTCTCTGCTTACATTCTCAATTATTCTATCTGCTACAAAATAGCAAAACTCAGCCATGTAGAAAATAAAAAAAGGGGTTAATTTCTGTAATAGTGAAGGCCAGAAAGGTGAAACCTCTCAAATTCTCCCAGACAAATGTTTCTCTGATACTGTGAAGATACTCACAAACCTACTTGCAAATGCTGTGCAGGGTCCACATGTGCCAATTTTCATTCTTTCAAAGACTTCAGAAGTCAGGCTTAGTGCATATGAGAGCAGCTGATGCCTTTGATTGAGAATATTGTTATTACTGAATGCAATTCTGTCACATTTGCTCATCTGAATGCAACCTCTGTGGAGCTGTCTGTGCACAAGCTGCTTTGGAGAGTGTGCAGCGCAGACCTTTTCTTTTTGATATTACATATGTTTGTTCTCTTGAAAGGCTTTTAGCCCTGAGGTAAGGATTAGAGAACAATTTAGCAGCCTTAAAAGGCATCATAAAAAAATAGACTCAACTGTCATCTTCAGAAGAAAGAGGCCTCATTTGGTTTTCAAGGGTGTTGCATTGTTTTCTAATCTAGGTTTACTGCTGCTTACAGCAGATGCAAAACAGAATCATTTATGTAGACAAGAGTAGTCTGAGAAAATCCACTGCTGTAATCATCTATCTGATTGCTTTTTCTTCAACCAATGCTCATCAAACACCAAATTCGCAGATCACCTGATCAACCAGCACTCTTTGAAGTGAAACACCAAAACAGAGCCCACAGCCTTGCTTGTCTGAAAATCCCATCACTCCCATTGCTCCCATTGCTCCCAGTGCTCTCATTGCTCCAGACAGAGCTCCCACCCCACGTCAGCTGGCATGCTGTCAGATCATCTCAGCAGGCCTCCGGGGAGTGCTCACTCCCTCCTCGGACAACAAAACTGCACAAGAGGGAGGGCAAGAGCATGGCAGCATGCTTTTTTTCTGGAGTATTTAATTTCTGCATTTCCTTTCACAGAGCAGAGATACGTGAATGCAGCCAACAGGAGCAGGGAGATAATCATCCCTCTGCACTCTGCACTGGTGAGGCCACACCTCAAGTGCTGTGTTCAGTTTTGGGCTCCTCACTACAAGAAAGACACTGAGGCCCTGGAGTGTGTCCAGAGAAGGCCAGCAGAGCTGTGAAGGGTCTCAAGCACTACTCTGACAGGGAGCAGATGAAGGAGCTGGGGTTCTTCAGTATAGAGAAGAGAAGGCTCAGGGGAGATCTTAACGCTCCTGAAAAGATTTTGTGGCAAGGTGGAGGTCAGCCTCTTCTCCTGCATAACCATCAACAGGATGAAAGGGAATGGCCTCAAGTTGTGCCAGGGGAGATTCAGGTTGGATATTAGGAGAAATTTCTTCTCAGGAAGAGTGGAGAGGCAGTGGCACAGGCTGCCCAGGGAGGTGGTGGAATCACCGCCCCTGGAGGTGTTCAGGAACTTGGTGGATGTGGCACTGAGGAATGTGGTCAGTGGGCATGGTGGGGGTGGGTTGACAATTGGACTCAGTGATCTTAGTGGTCTTTCCAACCTTAATGATTCTATGATTCTACAATTGTATTCCACAGCCTTCCCCAGACAGTATTGATGCTTTTACACATTTTTTTGCACTGCCAGCAGTGCAGGGAACCACAGCCCTGATGTGTCTGCAGAGACAGGCTTGGGTGACAGTTTGTATATCAGAAAAGCAATTAGTGCAAGAGAAAGCATATTATGCTTTAAATCTGCAACATGACAAAAATGCTGTTACATACATACAGCATTAGTGATAAGTGTAATCAGGTTCGATGTAGAAGTGCATAAAGGAGCTGTAAAGTTCATTTATGGAGTCAGGTGACTATGAGTTTGAGAGCACCCACTGTTGATCAAGCATTCTCATAGAGTTAGTTCTAAGTAGAAAATATCTGTCATAAAGGCCAATAGTACTGATAGAGAACATGTTGAGGTTTGGCTACTGTCAGTGGAACTGACATTTATTTTCCTCTTTTCTAGGAATTCAGGGAAGAAAGCTGAGAAAATAAAATAACAACAGAAAATCTAACAAAGAAGGCAGTAAGGAAGCACCAAACACAGGCTTTGTGGCTGTGACACAGAACAAAAATTGAGAAAGTGAGTTTTTAAGGCATGGCTTGAATCTGTTACAAAGATGCTACTCTTGCTTGATCCAAAGACATAAGAGATTGATTCTAGCCTCAGTTTCTAATAGAAAACACCTGGTGGGGCCCAAACTGCTTACTAAATGCTTCAGGCCAAAAAGAGGATAACAGGATGCATTCACCAACATTTGGAAACCTCTCCAGAGCATTAATTTGCAGAACATACTGCCCTGGGCACCGTATCAAAGAGGTAGACCTCAGCTAGATAGCCAAGTCAGTAAGCTGGTCTCCCTTGGATTCTCTTGGTACTATCATTCAGGACTGACAGAGTCTAAAAAGGCTCTAAATGAGCTCAGCAATGACTTAACCCATGATGTTCCAGTCACTATACCACTGTGGTTACACTCTGACATGTCTTTGGCAAGGTTTGCAGTGAAAGATAAATTTCATCTCATTCCTCCCTCACCAAAGAGAAAGGGGAAGTAATTGTGTAAAAAACATATGTTCTTCCTCAAAGTTCCACCATTTTTTGAATGGTATATCAGACAGCCTATACTACTGCTAAGTTCTAGCTTCTGACAGGATAAAGATGTCCTTGTTAATGTTGTTGAGTTTTACAGCTAATTATGCATGAGTATGCTCCACTATAATACCTCTGAGGGAGAAAAGAATGCATGATTTTAGAGAATCCTGGAATAATTCAGGTTGGAAGGGACCTTAGGAGACTCCAGGCCAATCCTTTCCTTAGAGGAGGTCCAAGTAGATCAGGCTGAGATCAGGCTGGACACAGAAACCAGTATGGGATTCTCCAGCACATGAGCCTAATCATTGCCACAAAGCAGAATACTGCAAAAGAAACCAGAATAAGGAAGTGCAACAAAGTACTGCACTGAAATATGTGGAAAAATGTGTGGGAAATATCAGGCTGGGCTAACATAGCACAGCACGGCACAGCACAGAATTCCCATTGAATTCTTCAGCTACTCAGACACATTCCGAAAAGATCTTGTTGTTTTCTAACTTGCAAGCATTGAGCAAGAAAAATAAAAACAAAAACAAAACCCTAAGCTTCACATCAAGGTTATCTTTCAAGCAAGTAGCTGGAATTTTCATTCAGATTCTGATGCTTGGTGTAGCTACACATTACAATGAGATATGAAACATACATCCCCCTGAGCATGTCCCTGCCAGGTTAGTATAGAACTGGGATCACGAAGAAGGCTTTTGTGATTACTTGTCTATGATTCAACAGGAGAAAGCAAACATGAAACAGGATGGTGGAGAAAAGTCACTGATCCTCATGCTGAATAGAGGACAAAGAAACAGCACAACTGCATTCAATCAAAACCTCAAGCATGTAATTTTTGCAAAGTTCTAAACAAAATGAATTATCAGACACTGCATCTTAATGAGGGCAACGTGACATAAATATCAGTGCAGGCACTCGTGCCAGTACCTGCACACAATGCTGCCAGTAACTCAGAAGCCTTAGCTGACCTTCTCAGCCATTAGTCAGGGCTACAACAGTCATCAAAAGGAAGAACTGAAGTCCATGTTATCTTGCATTATAGTAGATATACTGTATTATTTACAAGACACTGGGAAATGGCTTATACATCTGAAAAATTAGACAAGAGAGTGACTTTGAGCTTCTTTAAAGTCCACTCAAGGCCATAAGACAACGTATCAAAATCCTATTTGGTCTTCACTGACCATACTTAATTGAAATCAGAGGGAAACTTGGCTCTAACTTAAGAGGTGCAGGTTATGCTGCATAGGCTGAATTTATCTGAATAGGGAATGTAATAAAAAGCCTTTGTAAGCTATTCCAAAGTAAAATTATTCCATTGATATTCTAGGAGAAAATTTTTTAAACTATACAGTATGCTCCTTTGGAGGATTATTTCCCAAACTGTAACTGCAAGTTACAGAAACTGAAGTGAAAGCATCAGGTGAAGTAACAGAAGAATGGAACAAAAAAAGAACAATTTGAGTTAGACATATACACCAGTTTTCCAGAGTAAGGGATATTTCTGAGGGTTTACAATGAAAATTACTGTATTTAAAAAAAAAAAAAAAAAAAAAGGCACACTTAATAACTAGTTAGGAGATACCACATGCTAGCATATAGAGCTGTGAATTTGAGGAGCTGGCAATAAGGCGTAAGCCAGAGCTGACAGTCTTCCATCGTACACACTACATGGTATAACTCATCCTTCAGCACATGAAGAAATTAATTCTGCTTTCTGCTGCATAAGGTGCAGCCGTCTATTTGTGCACAGATATATGATTCTGGTATGAGCCCTGCTGAAGTTTGTCAGAAGGCTTTTGACCACTTCAGTGGGTCTCTGAGTCAATCTGTAGCTGACAGGAGTTTAGACTTCATTAATATTTTGCATTTGCATCCTAATGTTGAAGATTCATATATTTCTACAATGAGCAACCAACACCAGCCTTATGAAGTATGTTTATCAAATTATATCTTTTCTGTTACACCACCGTTTTTATGCTTTTTTTGTTTATTTTATAGCTGATGTATTTTTCTTCCATGTGACTCAAACAAGGTAACTCACATATGGAGGTGAGTGAGAACAGTTTTCTAAACTTAGCTTGCTCACTAGCACAAACTTCCCTGCTGCCTGCCCTGCACTTTTCAGCCATGTACCAGGACTGATTATATATGATGATTCCACATAATAAATCCCCTAACTAAAGCAAATGAGAGCTTATCTCAGTACGGGTCTGCCCTGCACAGATATTTATCGGAGACTTGAGAAAACTGGATTACATTTCTGGCCTCTGCCATGTGACAGTTTCCTGACCATAGGCAAGACTCTTGCTGCCACTCCCCTCTCATCCTGCTTCCTCGCTGAAGTGGCACCTTTCCAGGACAGTCATTCTTCATGTATCTGTGCTTGCATCTAGTCCAGTGCCACGGCCAGCTCAGCAGACAACCGAGAGTAACCACTCCATAGAGACTAAAGGTCGTGGATATGCAGGAATGATTGCCATGGTGATTGAGGATGCCGGGAAAGAGTCATAAAAACAATAGCAACAGATGTCAAGTAAATATGCAGGTTAAAATGTTATTGATGCTCTTGTACTCATTGGTAATGTGTAGTATCCAAAACGTTCTTCACTCTACTTGTACCAGTTCAATTTGAAAAACAGTCTTGAGAAAGCAGGACAAACAATAGAATCATAGGAAATCCCGAGTTGGAAGGGATCCATAAGGATCATCAAGTTCAACTCCTGGCTCCACAAAGTAGTGGTCAGACCCAGCTCTGTGCTAGAAGTCAGATGTCGGAGTCAGATGTACCTGGCAGAGGAGGGCTCGTTGAAGACAGAGAAGGAGACTGAAGAAGTACATCTGCATTCCTTATTCATCCCTGGGAAGAAAATATCCACCTATCAATTCAAGATGTGGGCATTAATCTGTATGGAAATGTCATTACAATGATCTGACAAAATTGCTATTATTGGTTGCATGAACGCTGCAAGACAAAGGTCTAAATAAAACAGTACTTTCTGATTTTTTTGTGATTATGATTCCTGGTTCAAAGTGCTCCAGGCAACATGTCAATACATGTTTTCTTTCATTTATTAAAGCACCTACATGAGATTTCATCATGCATTCATGGAGTAAATACAATCTTAACACTTAGGAAATGGTCTTTGTTAAATTATAATCTCTTGAGCTTCACACTGTATTTCAGCTGTCATTAGAGAGATTAAACTGCACCTTTTCTGCGCCTTGTTTATTTTAAACATTCAGGACTCAAAACTATATCAAAGGTAAGATTTACTGTACCAAAACAGAAATGCATAGTGTTGTCTGAGGGAGACAATGAAGGACTGTGTATGCCGTCACTGACATACTAGCGCTAATTTGGAAGTATCCCAAGTATTCATTTCACCCATCAGGAGCCATCTTGGTTTACAATAACAGCTACAATCCACTTGTTACCTTGTTTTTTTAATGCATTTTAGAAGGGGAGGATTGGACTTCAGTTTGCTGTAGTCATTGAATGAGCAGTGCAGCAGTCAAGAATGCACTTGGACATACACAGGTCTTGGGGGGTCGGCTGAGGGAACTGGGATGGTTCATTCTAGAAAAGCGTATGTTCAGGGGAGACCTCATTGTTCTCTACAACCACCTGAAAGGCAGTTGTGGTGAGGTGGGTGTCAGCATCTTCTCCCAGATTACAGTGACAGGATGAGAAAAACAGCCTCAAGTTGTGGCAGGGAAGGTTCAAGATGGAAATTCTTCTCAGCGAGAGCAGTGAGGCAGTGGCACAGGCTGCGCATGAAAGTGGTGCAGTCACCATCCCTGGAGTGTTCAAGAGCTGTGCGGATGTGGCACTGAGGGATGTGGGCAGTGAACACTTGGGGTGGGCAGGTGGTTGTACATAAGCATATACATAAGCATACATAACTCAGAGTACTGATAGTTTTTAAACCAGTTTAATACATTAAATAGAAGAAAGTATTTAAAGGACTTCGGTGGAGAAGAATTCTGTCCATTTTCCATGCTGTATGAGTTATTACTAAACAATGAAATGGTAAAAAATAGTACAGCTGCAGTGGTTAGTTAGCTTTAGCTAATGGAAGAGATGCAGGTAGGAGCAGAGCAAGAAAGCAATGGTAGGCCTGGTTTCCTTGTGAGGCTTAACACTTGAAAACTGATGCTTTATTAAGCTTCATTCAAAAATGAGATCTGTCCTTTTTTGATACCAATCAAGTCCTAGAAGAAGGGTTGTACACATTCAGATATTGCAGGATTAGTGTCAGGCATTCAACAGAATAAAGCTTTTCTTAGGAGTCTTGGTTTTAAGCTGCCAGTGTTAGCCTTGGAAACAATATTCTAAACTATAGCCAATCCCTGTATACCTCTACCTCTAAAATGATACACTGAAGAGGATGTTGACTGAGAGAAATCTTAGAGAGAGGTCTGATTTTTTTCCTATTACCGATAAAAGCATGAAGTGTTTTTGCCATGACCTTTACTGTGATTTCTCATTGCTCGTGTGTATTCTCATTCTCAATTTTTTTATTAATAAGAATGATAAATTGCAAATATTTTTTTTACTCGAGATATTTCAGAAAAATAAGTGACACATTTAAAATCCACACGCTTAGCGGGTCATTAATTACTGCATTTAGGAGTTGACAGCTCTCATGTCATACTAAACTCTGTTTTTCAAACTGTCACACCCACACTCTGCCTAAAAGCTGTTGAGTATAAGCGTCATCATTTATAATGCAAAATGGGTATCATTGATTATGTCCTGATTATTCATCATAATGCTTTCTTTCATGTGTACTTAATCATTGCGGTTTCTTGGAATATGCAAACCTTTCAAGCAAATCTTTCTGCAGACCAACCCAAAGAGCGATCTGAGCTGACACCAGCTGGGCAAACAGGGCCAGCAGTGCTGCGAACAAAGCCAAGGCACTCACCGCCTGCAGACCGCTGAGCCGGGTGCTGGGAGGGGGCACTGTGGGGGAAGGATGTGTCAAGCTTTGAGGTATGGGCTTGATTCCAATCCCAAAGCCACATGCAGCTTGGGTCTGTACATTTGAGGTGGCCATCCTATTGTCATGGTGCTGTTTCTCAACAGAGCGAGGATCTTCTTGGCGCTGGGTAGCACCAAGGTGAACCAGAATTTGACAATGTATTGTTTTAAAGCAGTGTTATGAAGAAGGTAACAAAGCTTTCCATAGGCAATGCATGCTTTGGATTTTAGGAACCACAGAAAAGGGACACAAGTGTCCAGCTTGTCATCTTGTCAGGACATCAGCATGGACATCATTTCTCCTGTTTTCCTGAGTGACGTCACAGCACTTTTTCAGATCTCCTTTATGTCCTGTTCAGAAAGCATCACCACACCCGGAAAACAGCTTGGTATTTACCTGGTATCTACCATTCACTTGGTATTTATCAAGGGAAAACAGGCCACTCCCAGTTCACCTAGAGGTAGCTCTGAATTTTGTGGCATTAACATTCTGTGTACAGAGCCAGATCCAGCCTAGCCAAGCCTGTGGCAAGCAAACCACACGTACATGAACATAAAGATTTGGAGAGAAATGTCTTTAATGAGATAGTGACTGCAAAGACATGAGCACATCCTTTTCTAGGAAAGCTGATGAAACAGCAAAATCCATACACATTTTGCTTTCATGGAATACGGAACACTGGCTAGCAGTGGTTCCCAAAATCACACTGCTTTCTTCCTTAGAACTCCTAAAAGTCCTAATTTATGGTGGATGCTTAACGAGGTGAGCATTTCCAGTAATCTCAGAGACATTTGTGAAGAGAGAAATATAAATTACTGTGTTCTAGGACTTTACCAACGAAGATGAACATAAATGCTAAGTACAAACAACTGACATCTAACTAACTAATAAGGAAAACGTCACCCAACATATTTTTAATTATAAATTATAAAAATAATCACAACTGTGGAGCTAGAACTGTTTCTTGCTAGTTTCTATTTTCACCAGTGAGTTTAATAGTAAACAATATCTTAAAATTTCATGGAGCTGTTTAAGTGTCTTCCATTGGAGGAGCCCGTCGCCAGCCCCATGGGTCATGCCCAGCATTTTGGGCTCATGCTCATCCAAGAACACCAAGTGCTGGAGCACAACAGGAGGCTGGCCTCAGAAACAAGATCTGCTCTGTCTGGAGTTCAGCCTTTGCTTCTGTGAATGTATTTTCAACAGAAAGCTCAAAGCTTAAAATATTTATTGGTTGGAGGAGAAGAGCCCTGCGGTCCTGAATGCTTTCAGCCTTTGGGAAGGGGCCTGAGGAGCCAGTTTTTCTTCTTCTAAAAAAGGGAGCGAGAACATCTCTAAATGCTAGCACGGGCAATGCTTCAGTTGACAGAGATGAAATTTTTCCCAGAGGAGCTGTATTTCTCCTATTAAAAAACCTTGCTTTTCACATCTGCGAGCATGAGGTTCTGGCTATTTGGCAGATGCATAATAAAGTTATTTTAAAGGCAGAGCATCACCTCCTGGGAATATCACTACGTGGTGCTAGTCAGAGGAGGAGGGAGAGGTTTGCCTTTTCATTACTCTCAACGTGGGGATCAAAGAGCCTTGGCTCCATCCTCTCCCAGAGGCCAGCACAGTCGCACGAGGGGCAGATGCAGCCACAGGCCATAGAGGAAGAAGGCTCCTTCCTCTTCACCCCTGGGAACAGCTGTAGGTACCCAACCCACCAAGCCTCTGGTGTAGGAGGCGAGGAGGGAGGCGTGTTGAAAAGTTAGAGCCCAGACAGAGCACTAAGAAAAGCCACCCAGGAGACAGTACCAACCTGGGGGGCTATACCAAGAAAGCACAGCGTACAAAAGCAGATTGCAGTGGTCTCATGCTCTCTCACTTATAGAGCACTTGCCTCAGGACAGAAAAGGTCAAACTAACTTGAGGTTTTCAAGTACGGCTTTGAGTGCAGGTACTGTAGAGGTCTGATCCTACAGGAACCCTTCCAGGACTCGAGGCAGGCCCTGAAAATACAGCGCCTCCAAGTGGGGTGCAGGGAAACATACAACTTTTAAAAAGCTATTAAGTGTCTGCCATATCTTTACCAAAAATAATTGTATAGTGTATTTCATATTATCTTTTTATTTCTTATTCATTACAAGGTAGGCAGAGTCCTCATTCAGGGATTGGGACTCATTTGTGCTGAGCTATAAGGATTAGAAGAAACTGTTGGTGGACCTCTCAAAATCAAGCTGCAAACAATTTTCTTCCTGAACATCTTAATTAAATATCCTGAACTGTTTAATACATAAGGTAGGCCTGCATCAAAACTCCAGAAGTAGTCATTCAGGACTGAGATTGAACAGGGAAAGACAAAGCAATCTAAAACAGCGCAAAGTTTTGGTGCAGAGCCCTTTATTTGTGAATAAAGCAATCGATAACTCCTTCCCCAAACACCCAACCTATCAATAGTGAGGCTGAAGGCCATGTTTTCCATTTAAGAAAGCTTTTCCCAGGCAACTCTGTAGACCACTTCACTTCATACTAATGATTTTTTAATTCTAACACAGTTTCCGAAAATATGAATTACCTGCCTACAGGAATAAGTACATATCTATGTTACATCTTTCTGCAGGCAATCCTCAGAGGACAGGAAAATTCCCAATTTTATAGAGGATCCACAAATATTAAAAGATCGCCCACACCAATGGAAGAGAATGAGGGAGCTGAAAAGACACCATGCAGTTTGCTATTTGATTAATTGGATACTTCCTTTGCAAAACAGTCTTGCAAACTGCTGAAAACATTTGTTTTGTGAAGACCACAAGACATGTGGAAGCTACTAAGGGGTCTTCAAGACATCAGACCACAAAATTCACTACCTTTAAACACTATAGCTACGCACATGGTGTCAATGTTAAGATTAAAATGGAGAACAGTGTTACAGTTCTTAATGGCAGAAAAAGTAATGCTGATAACATTATCTGTATGGTTAATTAATGCATAATTGTTCCTTGGGAGTCTTTTTCTTTTGTTACAAACCAGGTTGTTTGCCAAGCAAACTCCAATAGATGTGTGAACCACCTACAGTAAATGTTCATACAATGAAAATTTCAGAAGTGACTGGTGATATTTGCTCAGGTATTATTTTCAGCCACCTGCATGGAGTTTACAAAGCGGGCGGGCAGCCGTCCTATCTTTTGTGTTTCCAGCTTTCGTTGCTGAGTTACTGCAACTCATTCCCAGGAGTGAAAATAAACTTATCCATTTTATTCCTCTGCCTGAACCCGAGGGCTTCAAAAGTGAGATCACGTACCTGAAAAACACATGAGGATCCTGTGCCTTTGAACTCCTTCATGTGTACAGACAGAAACTGCCTTTGGAAACCCAAAGCAGTGAATGGTGATCTAGGGGATGTATTGCTATACACCTGGTGAACATGGAAAGTGCTCCAAAGAGCAACATCAAATCTCTGGTACGTTTTCTCTGGCCACATCTTCCTGTGGCCCTGATGCCTGTTCTCTAATAAGCCGGTATAATTATCTGATTTTCACAAGAAAAGAAGGAAATGATTGTGAGAGATTACAAGTGTCTCTCTTGTTAGCAAAATCCATGACAACCTCTTTTTGAAAGTAATCTTCCGTGTGGGTATATAGCACACATTTCAAAACAGGAATGTAGTATCTGACCTAAGCCCAAGTAATGGTGACAGAGGAGCCAAAGGCAGGCAGTGCTGGAGACTGGAGCAAAGGAGTAGGTTTTTAACCTATGTTGACTTGGAAAGATTTTTAATACAAATCTAAGAATAGAGAAGATAAGAAGCCTGGAAATTGTGCAAAGGAAGTGCACAGATGGACACAGTGGCCATGGACACAGAAATATCCTCTATTAAGAGGGGTAAGGGGAAGAGCAGGGCAGCCATAAAGAAAGAGACTCACATTAAATTGTCATAGAAGTGATCAGACAAGTTTTTGCAGAATTCTTCTTTCCAACTGCAAACATGTTGAGAATTTTTTTAATAAGGCTTGCTGTTCTCTAATTTCTTGTCAGTTGATCCCAGGAGGATATAAATGGAAAATCAGATACAGGAAACATCTTAATACAAGATGCTTGGAAAGCCCAAACTATATGGTCCAGCAGCACAGTAGCTAGATAGTAGATCACACTGCCCAGGAAACCAGGCATATAAGCAAACTTGCTGATGGCCTAGAGCAAGTATATCAAGACCACTTGAAATTCAAGCCCACTTTACTATAGATCATGTGGATTCACAGTTTGGTTACTACCATAACAGTTCTGTTTATCCAGAGTGTGCACTGATGCTTGAGTTGTGATGCTATAGAATCATAGAATCATGGAATCATTAAGGTTGGAGGAGATCACCCAGTCCAACCATCAGCCCAGCCCCACCATGCCCACTGCCCACATCCCTCAGTGCCACATCCACACGGCTCTTCAACACCTCCAGGGACGGTGACTGCACCACCTCCCTGGGCAGCCTGTGCCACTGCCTCACCGCTCTTGCTGGGAAGAAATTGTTTCCAATATCCAACATATATTTGTTCACATGGTCATCTACTTTGCAATGAGGCATAAAACTGCCTTTGCTGTCTGTCTTCTGAATAACCAAAGGGTAGTGATATTGTGAAAAGTTATAATCATTAGTAAAGTGTTAAGTGGCCCTTTGCCTGCAGTTGTGCCTTGAAACTAAAGAGAAATGCCCAGAAAGATTATCTTTGAACACAGTTTTTCAAGATAAATTTCAGAGAGATATTGAGCACTAGAATTTGAAACAGGTTAGCAGTTTCAGACACAGTCTGTGAGCCTAGGTGTCTGCAATGGCAAAAATGCCTGCAGTGCTTGGTAGCAGTAGGGTGTCAGCACAGAAGACCCAGTTCTTCAATTTTTTTCAGGGTAGCTTTTTTTTTTCTTTTTTTTCTTTGTTTGTTTGTTTGTTTGTTTTGTAGGTGAGAACTAAATTAAGGATTCAGGGCCATGTTTTGTTTTTTTTTTAACATAATTGCAAAAGACCAAAAACCAGCATGTTAAAAAATGACCAAGCTCTGACCCTGCATTATTGTTTAATAGATAGCATTCCACACTGCTCTTTATAGAATTTGTGTGGATTTAATTTTTGAAGTGTTCTCAAGGCTTTGTCTTAGACTTGGACTCAAACGTTCTCAGTGCTGTACAACATAGCACACAAAAAATCCCCCTTGCTCCAAAAAGTTTACAGTTGAAGCATGAACCAAGATATGTGTAGGCAAAAAATATAAGGAAATGGGTGCCATTGTTTATTTTTATTATTATTATTTTAGTTTTATTTATTTATTATTTTATTTGTTTCAAATTATTTGAGAGATAGTGGGGTGGCTTGTTAGATATAGGTATCACATCTTTTGAGCAACGTGGCTTCCAGTTAACAGATAAAAGAACTGCTAAAAACAATGTAAGATATCGGAATTGTTTCTGAATATCTTTGGGACTTTTTATTTTTCATTTGGGGAGGATTTTGTTGGTGTTTTAATAGAACAATAAATTAGCCCAATGTCAGTATGTTGACTATAAACTGAATGACAGGCAGAATGATGATATTGTGCACTTCCAGTTAGGCTGTTTTAGAGCTGACAGATGGACACCCATAAGGAGATTGCCAAGAGGCAGCCAAAGTTTTTGTTTGGACAGAAGGTGATGACCTGGATTGGAGAGGTATACCTCTGACTCATAAGTATGAAGATTAATGTTGTGTTTACAAATAAGATTATCTTGAGAGAAAATGTAAAAGAGCATTTCACAGATGGCAGGAGAATTAAATGTGAGGTAAGAATCTAATGATCCAAGAAAGTAAAATTATCAAAATCTGTCTTAATAGTGGTGCATGTAGCTCAACAAAAAAACTTCAGCAGAACAGCAGCAGCTATCTTTCTTAATCATGTCACTTACTTTTCCCATCATCTGTATGACCTAATTCTTTATCATGTTTTATATTGAAGCAGGTACAGACAATTCATATGACGCAAAAAGGGAGGGTGTGTTTGTTTTGGAAAGTGCTGTATTAAATTCCGCATTCAACATTACAATACAACACACATACACACACACACACACAAAGAAAAGTGCACTGTTGCCAAAATATGGCAAATATCTCAGTGCATGAACTCACTCTGGGTCCTCTTGCTTCCCTGCCACCTGCTGCCATCTGTTCCTGCAATGGGACATGCAGATCTCCCTGCCTTGCCAGGGAGCAGGCATTTTGAGCCCACGGCAGCAGCTTTTCCATGTGCAGATAGCACAGGCCATAAGAAATCCTTTATCACAGAAAACCACAGTGTGTCATCAAAGATTTTATCATCAAGGAGTTGTTTGCTCTTCAGAGCGGAAGCGTGCAGTTATCTCCACATACTCAAGAGGCTTGCTGCCCACATCCCTTCAGAACTAGTGAAAGCAGATGGAAACCTCAGTGCAGGAAGAGGCACACACACCAGAGTGGTTTATTCTCATCCAGACACATGTGTTCAGTGCGTTTCTCCGGCAGCACTGAGCAGTGGGTGGGCCACAGGACTGCTGCTACTACTTCAAGAGCTAGGATTTTATTTTTATTGGCTCAAGCTGTACAAGTTTGCACTTCAAGGCCCTGAGGTTCAGGTTCAGTACCACTTACAAAGACACTCTGAAAAACACAGCATCCTCCATTCACAAAGAGAATGGGCTCCGCAAAAAATGTCGACAGAGATATTGCAGGTGCAAAGAAGCTTGGGTAAGATTTAGACTGCATGTGTCATAGGGCATGTCTCTGTCCCATAGGCACTGCATTGTGTGTGTAACATGAGGCAATTAGCACAGAAGACTGCTATGTTCAAGAGATTCTGTGTATAAGCAGAGCTAAACCCAAAGATAGAGTAAATTACAACATAACTCCATTAGTAGCACGAGTCTGTCTCTCACGATTTAGTGGTACAAAGACTGTGAATATTAGGTGAATATTAGGAACATTTCTTCTCAGCAAGAGCAGTGAAGCAGTGGCACAGGCTGCCCAGGGAGGTGGTGCAGTCACTGTCCCTGGAGGTGTTGAAGAGCTGTGTGGATGTGGCACTGAGGGACGTGGGCAGTGGGCATGGCAGGGGTAGGCTGACTATTTGACTAGGTGATCTTAGAGATCTTTTCCAACTTTGTTCTGTGATTCCTATCTAACAGGTAGAGACTAGCCCAGGTTCAGCTGGGCACAAGATGACTATCAGGTAGCTAAATCAGGTTCTGATCAACTAGATGGCTTCTTAGATTGGAGCTGTAGGCTGCTCCTTGCACTAGTGCTTTGGCACTAGCGCTGAAGGAGCTAGCTCAGGTATGTTTAGAGAAGATGCAATTGCACACATCCATAATCTTATTTCCTTCATATAGACCCTATAAATCAGTCAGAAGTGTAATAAAGAACCATTTCTACAGCGAGAATGCTGTAAAATCCTGTTATTTAAGACGTCCCTGGTGCTGTTGGAAGTACAAGCCAAGTTACCACCTCAGCTTTGGGTGCTCAAGGTGCCTGAGCTCATCAGATGCTCAACATCAGTCGATTTTCTCTGTGTACATCTGACACAGCCTTAAACCCCCTCCTGCCATGCTTTTCCAAGCAGTTGTGTCCCTGAGGAGCACGACAGTGTGAGACAAGACCCTGGTTTTACCACTCGCATGGCCACACAGCACAGGCCTCGCCACAGCCCCATCAGCAGGAGTCAGCTGGGATGCTGCAGGAAGATGCATTCTCCAATTACTCTCCTGGTCTGCACGTATCACAGAAGTGTATCAGTGCTGAGGTTTTCGTGGTAAGTGGGGAGAGGAGTTAACAGAGTGCTACTAGCACTATCTAACCTCAGTTGTTTTATCCCAACATGGCTGTGGTTTAGTCTTTAAACAAGCTGAAAGATAAGCAAGTAGCTGATGTGACCCCTCTTGCATCATGTATGTTTTATGAAAGCAAACAGCACTGTGTAATGTTGTGATTCATACCTTACCACCAAACACTCAACAGACTAATCATTTCACCAGAACAGGTGTTGCAAGTGTTTTCATTCCTTCCCAGAATGAACACTGAGGGAACCCCATGCAGGATTGCAGAAGCACAGAATCATTAAAATTGGAAAAGACCCCTAAGATCACCCAGTCCAACCATCAGCCCACCCCCACCATGCCCACTGCCCATGTCTCTCAGTGCCACATCCACACAGTTATTGAACACCTCCAGCGACAGTGATTCCACCACCTTCCTGGGCAGCCTGAGAGAGTGAGCATCCAGAGGATCCTGTGTTGATTTTTT
Organism: Tragopan temminckii; assembly: GCA_028571105.1. Lineage (NCBI taxonomy): Eukaryota > Metazoa > Chordata > Aves > Galliformes > Phasianidae > Tragopan > Tragopan temminckii. The sequence goes on along the minus strand of JAOWBP010000001.1, from coordinate 89,429,543 downwards.
GGCAATTCTCAAAGGCAAAGAGTAGATCTTAGTGGCACATAGTGATGAATCTATAAGTCAGCTTTTGTGATTCTCTTCCTCGCTTAATGGGACACAATGTCTTCCTTGTCACTAGCACCCCAGAGCTACATTTCTTTAATTGCTCACTTTATTTCTTCTTAAAATAATAACAAACAGGAGAATCTTATTTCTATGAAGCATCTCATTGCAAAGGCATCCTGGAAAGAGCATAAAAAAGAAAAAAAGAAAAACAAAAAAAAACAACAAAAACCAGCATTCACGTCATCAGTAGAATCACACAAGTAGAAAACTAAAAACAATTGAACATAGTTCTCAGCTCCCTTGAGAGCTGACATTTAAATCTCACATATAGTTCCTGAAAGGCTTACAAGGCCTTCTTAAAAATACTCTTGTCTGCAGCTAAGTGATGAAGCACCAAATCCAAGCCATGCACGCAAAGAATCTTAAACTGATTTTTCCTTAATATCTACTGTTCTAAATAATTTCAAATTAAGAAATGCAATTTTGAGTAAGAGACACACTGAACCAAGGTTACTAATATCATTTTTTACAACTTGCATTTGGGTCTGAGAACATCTGGAGGAAATCTATAAGGCAGAAATAAAACATTGTTTTGTTTTTAAGATAGACTTCTAGGATCCTAAGGCCCTGAAATACCACTGAAATCCTCTAAACAGATCACGTTTCTCTTTTAAACATTATAAAATTTAAAATTATTTGCAGTTTTAAAAGGAGGATTATTACAGTGCCAGCACTTTTCCCTTAAAAGCTTATCCTGACTAAATGAAATTTGTAACCCAGAATGGATTTGCCAAAGAAAATCTTTAAGATTTAAATAATAAAAATGTTGAGGAACTCTTAAGTTTGTTCTTAAATTGCAAGGTTGGACAGCTCAAACAGACACAGGAGACTCATACATTTAATAAGCACAGTTGTGTAGATAAAGGGGCAGGCACTGTAAGTTTCCAAAGTGCAACCCTATCAGCTGCTAACCTATGGACTCTGTACTGCATTTTCCGTCCTTTGGAAACATCGGCAGCCCTGTGCCAATCTGTTCTTTTATTTTGACTTTCTCATGTATTGCTGTACAACGGTACTATTTGGTAATTCTGGGAAGTTATATCATAATTTCCTTTCACTCTGCCATGAATAATTCAGTTTGTTGCTCAGAGTTCTCTCTCAAGTTCATCTTTTGCAAAATCAGAAAGAAGCTCTCCATCAGCACGCACCTTGAGCGCTATGCTAGTGCCATGGACACCTCTCAGAAACTACCTGTGATGAACTAGTTCTGCTGTACTACTGCTATACTACTGGAAAATATAATCAAATGCTAATATTTTTAGCTGTTTTGGGTATGAGTTTATCACACAAGTTATCCATTCAGGAAGCAAAAATCAGCTCTTGCGTCCAATTTGTGCCTTATAGGCATATAATACACCTATTGTGGTTCTGGAACTGTAAAACATACACAGATACCCAAGCGAGGTGATAGTCAGAAACAACCATCTGGCGGTTTCTGAATACAGAAACATTGACAAGAAATGGCAATTCTGTATGAGAACTAAGAACATTTGTCCCAGTGTCCAGACTCTGACAGCAGCAGTATCTCAAGGGAAAAGCATAAGACACAGCATAAGCATGGTGGTCTCATTGCAGTTTGCATCCAGACCATTGTCTCTGTCCTTGTCTTGTCCCTTTTGGAAATCCTTTTGGCCTCCAGGACATCTTGAGACAATAAGCTCAATAAACCTATTACACACCACTGTGAAAAAGTTTTCCCTTTTGTTTTTGTTGTTCTTTTTTCCTTTATAATCCCAATAGGCACCCCCTACAGTTTGTATTTTGAGAAAGAATAAGTAATCTTTTCCTATCTGTACTGCCCATACTATTCCTGATTTTATAGTCTCCTATCACTACTTCTTACCATTCTTTTTGTCTATTTTCCCAGACTTATGAAAACTGGTACATTTAAATTCACTTTCTGCAGGGATCATTTCAGTCTCTGCTCTTCTCTTTAACTTTTCTAGTTTTGTAGTATTCAGTAAGTGGGAATAAAAGAGGGGACTGTTAAATTATTTAAACTATATTGCATTATATTATACTATGCTGCATTATACTCTAATATTCAGAGAAGGTTTCATGTTGGATATTTGGAGATGGGCTGATGGTTGGACTAGGTGATTTTAGAGCTCTCTTCCAAACTTAATGATTCTGTGCTTCTATAATTCCTATCTAAAAGGTGGTATACTCATGAGTTGTAAATGACAAAAGAATACTTTGTTAAATACTTTTCCCTTGCCCAGCAATCTCCTGTTTGCCTTTTTGACTACTGGGTTTTTTTTGACTGCTGCTGAGACCTGAACAAGAATCATCATACACCACAATCTCACAGTCACAAGGTGATAGCAGTATCCTGAAGGCAGCCGAATCCACAATATAAATGCCACATTGACTTCAAAGTCAGCCAAAGAACAAATGTACAATGGAGTGAATCTGTTCCTGAAGACAGGGCCAAAATATGGCCTATGCACCTCTTAACTCCTATTCAAATGCCTCACATTAGACAGTAGTGGAAGCATGGACATTTTGCATAGAATCGCATTTAACCTCAATTAGTTTGAACTGACAGCCAGTTCTAGTTGGCATGAACTCATCAAGAAAGATTCTGATTCATTTGTTTAATATTAAAATGTCAAAAACAATGCCCACTTGGCAGTTACAGTGGCTTGTTGCTTGTTTTGACCCTAAACAAACTGTTTTGGAAAAGGAGGGATGACTCCCTACCTCTACAATTTTTTGTTCCTGATGGCAGATCAAAACATTTACTTAAAATGTTGTTTATAAAGATATTTGATTAGCTGGCACCTCGGGAAAGCTGCATAGTAAACTGTGATACAGGTTATGCAAAAGCAGCCCATAATTTTTGCAGAATACTTCTGCTGTTGAAAAGTCCATTACATACTCAGAAACAGCTATTCATGTGAAAACCACAACTAATGCTGATGAAAACCCTGTGAGTACTGCATGCACTATTCTCTTTCTGTATGCCTTGCAACCATCTCTTCATCTTCCTCAGCAAGAGAACCAGTCTGTTCTCCTGCACAGCCTGTTTCCAGTTCCATGACTGATCAGCCCATTCTTCCTTTCCCTGTTCCTCCAGTTTCTGACATGCCAAGATGAATCTTCCAGCACTACCAGGTTCATTTGCATGGGGTTGTTCCTGAGCCATTGCCAGGAGATGAATCCGGACTACCGAATCCAGACTGACTTGAAACTCCCCTAAACCTGCAGGCTTTAGACCCAGGACTCTCATTGGATCTATCACGGTGCTCTCCTACTTCTGAAGGATGCCCTAACCTCTCTGTGGGCCTCTTTTGCCGGGTCTGGCATCACCTTCTAGACCAAAGGCCTTTCAGCCAAAAGACTTGACCAGAACTTTTCTGTAAAAGCCTGTGATCATCTCTAATGCACATCCCTGAGCCATTAGCTCCATGTGAGACAAATGTGGGTTTTTTTTGTGCATTTATTGTTCTTTTGATTGGTGACAAAAATAAAGCAAAGCATTTCTGAACACTCTCACACAAGA
>JAOWBP010000001.1:89397861-89425890 GCA_028571105.1 Tragopan temminckii | reverse complement strand
AAGAAAAGAAAAGAAAAGAAAAGAAAAGAAAAGAAAAGAAAAGAAAAGAAAAGAAAAGAAAAGAAAAGAAAAAGCATAAATCATAGACTGTTATAAATGAATGAATATTTCTTTTTCTTCTTACAGCTTTTGTAAAGGTGATTCACAACTTTAACTTTCTTGAATAGGTTATTTTCTTGACGTATTCACTCCTAGCTTGTGAGCTGACTTTGCTTAGGAAATTCTGGATGTTTCTTCCTGTTATTCCCTTAGTAACTGCAGCCCTTCCACCATCGATTAGTGTGTTGCAATATAGGGTGTTAATCGACTTTAAACATTTAATTATGGTTTGTTTGAGCACAGCATTTTACAAGCACAGTGGCTCATCACATTGCTGGAACAAGTACAATACAGCATCTTTAAAATTATGCACAAATAATAGATTAGTTACAGCAATACTTTTTCAGCAGCATTAATAAAATCTTTCAAGCATGCAGAGAGCCAATGGCCAGGAGGATTCTCAGGAGGTCTTTCATACAGGATGCACATCTTTGTTACGAAATTCCTCAATGCCTTTTTTCTGTCTCCCTAATGACCAGTTAAATAGACTCCCTTGAGAATGCCTGAGTCAGAGCCAGCTTGAAAACTGCTGAGGAAACATCCTCTCTTACTGGAAATGATTTCCATCAAACTGCCATGTACCATATTTAGACTAACGGATCAGTAACGCCAAACAGAGGGAGCTAAGTTCACAGGGCTTGGGATTCTGCTCTGTGTGAAAGAGATTGCCTTTGTCTGGCCACAGTTGCTTTAGGGCACACAATTCAAGAGCTCTGTAATGCTAAGAAACAAATTCCAGCAGCAAGCTGTTGCCACCAGGCACAGTCAGGCAGCATTTCAGAAGCAGCCGCTGACTTGGTGAGATTTAATTTGACTTGCCAATGGTATATCAGGCACAGCTGATAATACCTAATTGTGGGAGAATTAGTCCCATCAGCCGACTACCACACTACCTATGTGGTTACAATCTGAGGCACTATTTTCCTTTCTTAGGTTACCATGAAAAACTTATTTTCAACCATGAGCTTCCCTCCGACCAGCGGATACATACACCAAAACATCAATAACCAGAGCACAGGGATTTTCAAGGTCACTGAAGAAAACAAAATGCCTATTCTGCCTTATGCAAGATGTCTAATATAAATTTGATTTTTTTTAATTTGCTTTTCTTGCTTAGCTTAGTGTCTATTAAGTAGATAATGGTAGCTGAAAGCAACCACACACAGAAAGTTTTCTTTATTTTCATATAATAACAATATTTGTTGAGTCTGGAGTGCTTAGGTAGCCTTCCAAAGCATTTTTATTTTTAGAACTAGTGAAAAGTGCTTACCAAGGACTGGAGCGAAAAGCCGCTCCCTGAACCTCCCCATGTTTATTCTTCCTATTTAGAGGATGTTTTTTCCACAAGGCCCCAAGTTTACCCAGTTGTGTTCCCATGAGTGCCTGTACTTGCTTTGACTATCAAAGCGCAGTTTTGGATACTCCTGAGTGGAGGGAATAGGGCATCAGAGGTGGTTGGAGGTGCGCATTCAGGGCTCATCAGACCCCACTTCCTTCAGCTCCTGGAGGAGTCTCAGCCCATTTCCTCACTGTACATAAATACCTCTGTGTTCTTCAGTGCATGTTACCTCTTGTCCTTCCCATGTGCTGGTCCTGCTAGGGGTTGCTACCTGGTGTTGTTAACAGACACTGCATTAGTCCCAGGGCTCTCGGCATCAGCTCTAGAAACTGCATTCTTGATCTCAAACCACAGAAATATCAGTAAGATTTCAGTCCAGGGAGGTCCTCCACCTCAATGCCACACAAAAAAAGATTAGGAGTTATCCCTTTTTACTCTCAAGCAGCCTGAAATCAGGGACTTCTGGAATTAAGAGAATTTATCTTTGATTATGTAAGAGGTGTCCAAGTTTGACATTGAGGGTCAGGAAACTACAATCCACATTGTTTAGTTTCCAAGAGGTGGAGAGGGTGGCTTTGTGTATACCTCCTTATTGATAGTTCTAACAAGGAAAACCCAGGTTTGGATTTAGGCTAGGGTCCACTCAGATCAGGCATGTTCATTCTGTAACCACACAATCTTTTCCATAGCAACTGTGCTTTGCAGACTGACCAGAGGAGATCTGCACTGGAAGTAAATCAAGACTATGTGGTAAAACAGCATGATGTCTGAAGTACATCTGTGTTTTTTGCTGTAGAGGCTGGAAAGTATGAAGCCAGTGAGTCAGGGGACTGGAGGAACAGAAAAGCCTGATTGCCTTCTTGGGGGAGCTGACTTCTGTTCTTGCCTCCACCACAGTGTGCCTGCATGATGTCAGGTCTGAGAATTTATCACAAAAAGTCATGCATTCCTCATTTTCTGCATGCCAAACCTAAGGCCGTATGGTCTCCTTTACTGAAATGTTGAAATTCGTAATAATCAAAGTCAAATGGCATCTGTTCTTGGATGTTGGTGTTAATGTTAAGCAGACTGAAAAATAAAATTTCTGAGGGTCTTAGAAATGAAACGCACAAACTACTAAATATTCTGTGACTGTGAAAATAGAGTAAAATAACATAAAATAACATAAAATAAATAGGATGTTCTATTTCCTCCTCCTCTCAGCAAGGGCACTAGGATCTAAAAATCACTCTTGTTGGTAAAGTCCATGCACAGGCAACTGGAGTCTGCCACAGGAAAGGCAGTGAGGAAGCTGATAGCCATATCTGCAGAGCAGGACTGTGCAACAAGTGAAGCCTGGAATCACACAGCAAGCAGAGGACAGTACACTGAAAGAAACAGAAGCTAATAGGAAAAAATATCACGCAGAGAGTGACTGAAGACTGTCATAATGCAGGCACATAAAGGCTACAAAAATAAAGGCTAGAAAGAAGCTTGTACGTGCATGCTCATCTCAAGCAATGGACAATTTCTGAAAACTTGACTTTGCAATGTTATTATATGCTTTTACTCTGGAGGGGTTTTTTTGTTCATTTGAGGGGGACAATTGCTTTCAGTCCTGCAAGCAGATTACCAATTAATTCTTTGCTGAATACATTTAAAGAAAGGGTCTGATTCCATCTGCCTAGGTTTGTACTAATAAAGGAAACAAAAATGAGGGCATGTCTCTGGCCCAGTGGCCCAGTAAGCTTGTACAGTACATCCATATGGCTAAACCTTTTTCCCCTCACCACCCGATGAGAGTGATTACATGAACTCTTAACACACTATCTCCAAACATTGTTCTGAAAAAATGGGAGTTGGCACAGGCCCAAACATGACCAGGGATTGTGATAGCAGTTAGTATGCAAAACAAATCACAAGCTAGCACTTGAACATGGGCCCTGGGTCTGTCTCATTTGCTAGTATACTTACAGCTGGAGTACACGTCTGTGCTGCTAAAAAATGTCAGGACCACAGGCACTTCCAACTTCCCATACTATCTAGGTTTTAGCACGCTCCCAGACTCTCTGCTGAAGCTGCCCCACAAGTTCCTAGAAATAGCACCTGGGCATGCTGCTTCCAGAAACCATTTCTTGTAGGTGGAAGGGACCAGATGGACAAGATTGATTTGCATGACTGTGCACGACTCTGGCACAATCCCAGCAGGCTCTGCATCGCCCCCACCCCTTCCCCACACACCAAGGAATGGCATGCACTCCCTCACTGTTCTGTTTCCTCAACAGGCCTCTCAGCGGCCGCAGACAGCTCTTTCACCTGAGTTGGTCAGTCACCCTCTCAGCTGTAGAGGACAGAAGAACACACAAGGCTGAAGTCCAGTGGCTGCCAAGGGACCCAAAGAGGTCCCTCGTGACTCAATTGAGCTGCAGAAGACAGGAGAAGGCGCTGGTGTCAAATCATTCCTGGGTGGCCTGGAGGGCTACTTCTGGGAGCAGACCTGCAGCAGCTGTTCCAAGGGAAGTCTCAGGAATCAAACCTTGATTATAGGAAGGCAAGAATGCCAAGACACATGCCAGAGAGCCTTGGCACACTGAAAGGTGCTGTAATGAGCAGCACCAGATGTTTGGCTTCAGTGAAGGAGCTGTGCTTTGGAAATGCGCAACTCAAAACCCCTGAGAGGTACCAGGCAGCCAGGAGGACTCTGAGACCCCACACAGCCAGGGCAATGTCTAGGAGATGTGGGGAGATATCTCCAGGTGTCTGTCTTCTCTATATTTTTATCCAGGCCCCCAGGGCAGTAGCACAGCAGCGTCATTCCATCACATCTCCTTCATGGTGCTGAGGCAAGGAGGGCCATTTTTCGGGGTGAGATGGCATATGGCACTTGGCAGCTCACACAGCTGTAGTAAACAGGCAGCAGGAGCCTCTAAAACTGGCAGCCTCCTACGATAAACGCAGCAGATAAAGTTGCATCAGCAAGAGATTATTTCCTTGTCAGCTATGACAGCATCTCTGCTGCTGACTGCATACCCTGGCAGTTCACTGGCAGTGTAGCACATCATGACAGCAGGGACAACAGATAAGTGGTCTTGCACCCTCCTCCTGGCACACCCCTGGGATGGGATGGGGCTGAGGATGCTGCACTACATCCAAAAATGCCCCTGCCCACCTCAGCCCTTCTCTGGCATGCTGGGGAGGGCAAACTCAAGTGCAGTGGTTTATTGCCTGTCACAGTACTGCAGGGCTGCCTTGCTGGGCTCAGGTTTCCAAGTAGCGTGCGGTAGACTCACCTGGCTTGGTGATCCAGGAGCCTTAGCCCAGACACAGTCGCTCCACAACCATTCGTACTTGCTAAAGTTCAGTGGGGAAGGAGCTGGTCAAGTTTTCTTTTACTGTTGTGAATTTCTTTTCCCATCCACATACTAAGTGGCAATCCCACAGACCTCCAGAAATCACAGAATCACAGAATTGCAGGGTTTGGAAGGGATCTCTAGAGATCACTGAATCCAACCCCTGGTGGCTCCTGGGCCCCTTTTCTCCACATAGAGTGATTAGAAGCAGGAACATCCTTGATAACTGTGCTAAAATGCACATGTGAGAATCAGAGCTAGGGCAGGTCATTAACCACTAGGTTTGTAAGTATTTCTTGGCAGTCCCAGAGGGCTAGAGACCCCACTTTAAAAAGACCAGGTTATAAAATAGCCACATCTTCCTCAGCTCCTAGGTATGTGCCAAAAAAGCACATGTGCACACACGGAGCATAGGAAAATCTTGTGCAAAGATACCAGTGCTGGATCCAAATGTCTACCAGAAGCAACACAACTGCATTAATGAGGCCATTCTCATGGGATCCTCAGCTCAGCTAAGAATCACAGTAATAGCCTGGGCAAATTATAACACTGCTATTTTCTTTCTCCAGTGCCCAGGCAATGACAGGCTTTTTGTGCTGTGTAGAATTATCCCGTGTCCAGGCTTTAATTGACCCTACCCTCATAGTCATATAAATGTGTATTTCCCTTTCACTTCAAAGCACCTCCCTCTTTCCAAGAGCAGATTTTCTTCCTGCCCCCATTGTCTTGCCCAAAATCAAGATGTCAAGGTCAATCATTGCTCAGCTGCAGCAAGAAAAGCAGATTATATTACCTGGTGGAACTAGGTTACCCCCAGGTATGGGCTGGGGTCCTTTCTTTTTTCCAGAGCTGGAAATTATCCATTACTGCATACTAAAAAGGAAATTGAAAGCAGTTCACTTTTCCTTTGCTTCTGCTAAAACAGATGAATTGGTATTTCAGCTCCACAGAGAAATTCACAGGACCAATCAAAAAGCAAGGGTACAACTTTTATATAATTAAATTGTAGGCAGTTATATTTTCCAGCAGCAGGTATGTTACTTGAAATGAACCTCCATGCTGTGTATCTGAGCAGTTCCAATTAAGAAAATTCTGCTTTGAGATCTTGCAAGCCAAAACACACAGTATGGCATTGTGCCCTCAGCTATTAAACTGGAAATACAAACCACTTTTTTGTGGTTCAAATAATCTCCAGGAGATAGTTTTACTGGAAGTTTTAAGCCATATTCTTCACATCATATTCGTCTAAATTGATGATTTCCATGACCTTTTCATATAATTACAAGAGTGTTGTGTGTCCATTTTGATTAAATGGTTCCATACGCCATTATACCACCGTTGTTTTTAACGCTGCTGAAGTAATTAGCTACTCTTTCCTAGCACTTCTCATAGCAGACTGTGGAGGACACACTGATTTCTTAAAATCAGTATCTACTTTTTATTGCATTGCATTATCTGATATTTCCACTCAGCTGATGTAATAAATTGGTTCATAAATTTCATGGATGATAAGAAAGAACTGATCATAATCACAGACAGAAATTTATAAGAAGACCATTAAGAACGGTAAGCCATACACTCCTGTACTTGGGCTTCCTTGCCATGTAATATTACAGATGAATGGCATACTTTAATGACTAGTAAATTAAAATTTAATGGACTTTCCATTGCTGCCGACTGTCTGTGCTTTCTTTGAACTCAAGGTAGAGAACCTCTATTTTCATTTAATTCAGCTGTCTTGTTGGATGTTTTGCATTCAGTTCAGTGACCTAGAACATGTATTTGCTGGCACTGCTGACAGTAATACATTGATAAATCAGAAACACAGTCCCTCCAATTCTTTCCTTATATTTTTTTTTTTGTTTTTCTCAGCTACATTTTTCCTCCTCTTAGTTCTTCAAAGCTGACGAAAGTTGTATCTCCCTGTAGCAAGGGGAGGATTTGCTTTGACGCTCCCCAACACTCTACTGTGGGTGCTGTGCAAGTGATTAGGTAGGCTTGCAAAATATTAATAGTAATTGCATTACTAATCTCATTAGCCCTTGCATTATCATTATGTATTAATTATTATAGTTATGCCATTGAGTGCTAATATCAAATGCTGACAGCAGCAATTCCCTGAATGCATCTTGTGGTTGCTGAACGTGATCACTGCTTAGCAAACTGCTGCTTTTTGACAGCTGCAAGGTAACTAATACTGCTGTTTGTATTTAGCAATCACTGTACACCATTGAAATCTTTCCAAGAGAAATTTTGTATGGAATTTAGAGTTTGAAGTGGAGTGAAAGTCAAGTCATCAAATCACAGCAAGAAGTCTCTATTCACCACAGGACCAGGAACTGTATACAGAGCTGGAAAGCTGGAATCAAATGCTCTTTCTTTGTTGGTAGCATAAGCCATACCTCAGAAAAGCAAAAATCTCCTTAGAAAACTAATTTGTCTCTTATCCACCACTCTTCAGCCTTGGGCATTCCTGGATGGCGAAGCCAGGCACAGCAAAGAGCATCCCCGTTGCCTCCAGCAAGAGGGGGAACAAGGGGATGTGGGGGCAGCAGCAATCTCCTTACCTCCAGTTGTGCAAGAAGCAAGGGGGCAACTTGGCTGTCCTGCTACTTATGCTCCCCGATCCCAAAATCAAACTAACCCAAAGAACCTATTGGCTCTTTAGGCAAGTAGTGCTAGATCCTTCCTGCACAGTTGAGCAGCACTGCATGGACAGAGTGAAGCAGACTGAAGACCATGCATGCAGTAACATCGCTGGCCTTTGTCATGGCTGAAAGTGTGGGACAGACCTGAGGTTTCTTCCTTTCCCCTCATATCCTTCATAATGACTTCGTTGTTTCTTTTTTCTTTTTTTTTCTGTTTTTTTTTTTTTCCCCCGTTCCTCTTCTGTTTTGCTTGTTAGGTCTTGTCTTTGGTTGTATCCGCATGCAATGTTTCTATGCCAGCTGGAGATAAAACATCCTGCTTTATATGTGGCTCACCACTTCTAGCTGGTTAGAAAACCCAAGGTGATTTTCAAATTAAATGTGCTTAAACTAGGCATTTAGATAAGATTCATGTGTGCTACCAGTTTCTCACATCATGTACAATGTGTCTGCTAACAGTGAAGCACTGGTTCTAGTGGAAGTCTCTGAGTTACTGCAGGAAAAAAATAACCATGTTGAATAATAAATAATCATTTGCATTGAAACGATGTTATTTTCCAGTATGTTGTAACAGTATACTACTACAACATTCTTCTTCCCTTTTATTTTTTTTAATCCTGCCTTGTATACAATAAATAGAGTCGTTCAAAGCACAGCAAAAACACGTTGCATCTGTCAGTCAGCCTGATCTGCAGCATCCATAGAAAGATGTTTTCCAGTCATAAAACAAACAGTAATTCATTCATTCATTGCAAATTCCAAGCAAACACTTTAGAGGCCTCTTTGCAATCCATTCACTGCTTTATTGACCCAGAATCCTCCAGGGAATGTCATAAATCCATATAATGTGTACTACCATTTGTGTCTGGATCCTTGATTTAACTGGAAGATATGTTTAAAAATCACACAGAAGCCATACAGTTCTCTTTGGGTCACATACATAAAAAGTAGTTCAGATAGATTAATTAATTCTACAAAGGCCTCTCAGTTTTGCCACAATTCAATAAACTTCTCAACTTTAAGCACATGCTTAGATTTCTTTGGTATGAATAGAACTTAACAACATATTTAAATTTAAGCACACACCTAAATGCATTGCCTTGCTAGTCAGGAAACCAACATAATTCAGAGTATTTAAGCATATATTTCAGTCCATGTGGTGTCGCTGGATAACAGCTCCTGTTCTTCATTGCCTTGCAGGCACAATGGCAAATGCAAAAGCTCTGTGCAACAAAAGTTAATTTTCTCATTGAGACCAGACTGAGGTTATGCATAAAACTCAAATTCTATTTATTGTGTTTGAAGAATGAGAGGGCCAAAAAACCTGCAAGGTGGTAAGCAGGTCAGCGGGAGCAAAGGCACACAACCTAGTGCCACATAGAGGTATGGCCAAGACCATAGTTGACTCCTCTAGGATTGCCATGGTCAACTCTCCAAGGCATGTCACTATGTCATGGCAACTCATTCTTAAACATACTCTTATGAACTGAAATCTCATACAGAGTGATCCTACATGATGGTAAACCGCTCAGTCATCTCTTCTCAAACCAGACTGGTCTGCTTGGAGCTTTGCCCTAACAAGCACAGCACAGACATCACAGAGATTTGGAAACCCAAATTTTTTTTAAGAATGGCAGAATGTCATACTTTTCCAGTTAAGAGCAGACACGTTTAAGAGTCTGGCACATTGGACTAGAGATTTTGGCTTTAACAAAGAAGATTATACCAAGCCAAATACAACAAAACTAAAAATAACCGTTCTGTGTGGTACTTTTCTCCCATAGGTAGTAGCCAGTTACTTGTGGTATAATCTTTCAAATATTACCATGTTTTGGGTATAGTGATGAAGTCGCTGAGTTCAAGAAAGCTCCCATTTGTGGCTCTACTTAATGCAGGATCTCACTCAAAGAGCTGTAACTAAAATTACATTTACTGTTCTTTCTGTCTTCTTCCCTGCAGACATTCATTACTGATATCATTTGAACCTCTCTAGCGAATGAAGGAGCCATCTCCTTCTTCAGCATCTCCATTCTCACAGCATGCATTTTTCCAGCACCTTGAGGAATGAGTCTGCAGATACGAAAGAACATCAGCTCAAGTGGTGATGTACCAGCTTGCATCAGAGGTGCACTCCAGCCTAAAGTCAATACTTTCAGCCTTTCGATCCCAGGTTTCTAGGATTTCTCATAAATTTGTTGACTATGCGCTAGTGTCTGCATGCAGGACTGGCACAGAAGAGGCACCTCTGCCTTTGACAGAGTTGGAATGTCAAACTCAGGTCTGTCTAAATCCAGACATGGCAACTCACCCTGTGAGAAATTAACAACAGCGACAAAGGACAACTCTTTCTCCAGAGCTAGCAGAGGGATTATTTCATGTACTCTAAATCAAATGGTACATTAACAGTACTACAGGAACTGGCAAGGAACTGGTGAGGAAATGTCCATTAATTTAACATCTGAATGATCACTGCCTAACACTACATAAATGTAATAAATCACTTCACTTAATCTCGAACAGAAGTGACTGTTCTGAAAAGAGCCTTTTGTTCAAGGCCCAGTGGTTTTGAGATGTGAATAAAGGACTAATAAAAAAGGAGGAGGCTGGGAGAAAATTTTCTTTAAACGGGAGTTTTGATTTGACCCTCTGAGAACTGCAGTCTGGTGAAATATCTGAAGTTATTGTTTTTTATTGAGCAATAAACTACAGTGAGGTTTGAGTCTGTGGTGTCTCAGAGAAATTGTTAAGCCTGGAAATCACATGGCTGAGTGACTGGCATGGCAGAAATATTTGGCACTTCAAACAACTCGCAAGACAAATGAGCAAGAAAGAAGAATTTCTTACACAAGTGTAACCCAATTAATGTCAACAAAAACTTGTAAAATTTATGGTTCAATTTGTCTCGGGGAAAGTGCAGAACTGACCCTTTCCTGTACCTTCTGGGCAAGTTCATTAGCAAATTCACTGGTGTCTTGTTAACTCTATGGTCTAGTTATACAGTCAGGGGCAGGTTCACAATCCTGCATCCCTACAAGTCAAGGTTAGAGGTGGAGTGTCATAATGCTGCTAAAAACACACAACAACTTGGATCAAGTGTACTCCTCCAGAGGTGCAGATATAATGTAGTGAACTAACTAAAACTGAAAGCTGGTCTGGAGAACTAAAAAGGCAAAGTCCCTGGAGAAAAGCTACCAAAGTCCACAAAAAATACATAGGGTCTCAGCAGCCCTTAGATCAATGAGTCATTCAGGTGATTTTAGGTGGGCAACACAACAGAACTCCCCAAAAAGCACCCAAAGAGACCTCTGTCCTTTTGTTGCCACACAAGTGCTTTTATCTCAAAGTGCCTCCCTGCACCCCTCCCCATCGAGTCAATCATGGAAGCACCTGCCCGCATCCCCTTCAATAGAAAGGGATCCATGTAGAAGCTTCAATGATATTTCAAGCTGGGGAAAAAGCCAGACTCCATCATCATGACATCAAACTTAAAACAGTCAGTAACACTAAAAGCAACTAAAAGGAAATAATGAAGATGTTTTGGACATTTTTGCAGCTCATTCTCCTCTTCAACAATTTTGTACTGCATACAGGCAGAACTTCTTGGCACCCTAGTGCCAAGTGACATCTTAATTTCTCTTATTGTTTTATACTATACATATGCTAGTTAGTTTACAGTACAGTTTTGGTTACATTTGGACGATCTCGTCTAAGGTGCAAAATTGAGTTAATGAACAAAAAAGCTGCAGAGACCATAAGAGGCATATCAGCATACATTCTCAATAATCATTTTCAGAAGATGTGAATCTTCTACTCGGAAAAGTAAAAACCTTTGTGAAAAGAAATTTAAACACAGCTCAGTTTCTTGCTTCATATAAAGGCTGCCTAAGGGTAAAAATCAGAAAATCCCTCAGACAAAATGAAGGTAGGTAAATAACCCAGCATTGCCACATCACCTTACCTATTTCAATTTTCTGCAAGACTATTGGAGTTGTAGTGCAATTACTATTACTATTGTAAAACTCTGGTGGTAGTTTGACTTCTTTACTTCTAGAACGATAATTGTTTTCTTTAACTATAATTGCTGGCACAGGTTATATTTGGTCACTTTTCAAGACTTTCTTCTCTTTACATTTTTTTAAAAGTTCCTTGTAATGTTTTATGGACTCTTTTTCTTTTAATTCTTTCTGCTCTGTTGATTGATTCATTTATTTCCAATTTGGGAGTGTTGCCTTTTTTGTTGGTTGTTTCTGTTTGTTTATTTTGTTTATTTGTCAGTTTGTTTTTGTGGTGCTGTCCTTGAGGGACTGGATTATTCTGTTTCAGGCTTTGATTCTCAAAACTGCGCATTTCACACAACGTGTGCAGCTATACAATATTTCTACATGCTTTTCCACTCAACTGAAATTACAAACCCATGATCAACTTCTTCCCAGCTCATTCTTCTATTTAAGGAGGAGGTCACACCTTAAGATGCAATCCCAAAAGTGAGTTCAGCTAGAAGACCTGAGGAGTCATGCTCCACAGGGAACCACCTGTTTTACATTAACATTTGTCAGATACTTGTGCTGTGTTACCAAGCTTGTTCAAGATGCTCTGTCAAATACAGCTGTTTTGAATGGCTTCACTGGTATCATCTTTTAGAAAGCAAGAAAGTAAATGAAATGTCGTATCTTGGAAATGCCCAGCCTAAGCTGCAGAGTTTGGATCTTCACTGCTTTATTTCTTGATCATATTGACAACAAGCATCAGACTTCACTGTGATGGATGGCCTGAAGAGATGAGGGCACAGTCACAAAACCATTAAAGGCAATGAAGAATCTTATCAAAATATCTGTAAACACACTGGTATCCTTGTTAAGGAAAGCACAAATTTTTTATCAGGCCATGAGCGTTACATCCATAGCCCAGTAAAGGCAGGTACTCTGGAAGGAGCTCAGTTTCTTCCTCCATATGCTGCCTCCCCTGGAGGAGGAACCAACAGGAGAACCAAACACAAAGTAGGTTTGAGGATATGTGTGCTTTCCCTCAAGAACTGTTCACAAAGCAGCAGTTTGCTTCAGCAAAAGACCAGAGCCAGAGAAATGTGCATTTCCTGCCAGATTTAGCAATCCCTTCCTATGAATTATGTTGCTTCAAGGTCAAGGATGGATAGCAGTCGCAAGGACACGACAGTTTTAAGATCCAGTTTATTATTCTTGCCACTTTATTAGAGCTGGAATTAGAGAGCTGTATATCATTAGTAAAGGAGATATTTCTATATTTCTGACTGCCAGCGTACTCCCTAATAGACCTGGCAAGTTGCAAGGTGTCAGGTTTTGAAAATCCATTATATGCAAGTTTAGGAGTTATTTTTAGAACTTTCTTAAAAATTGTGCAAGATTTACGTTTCCTGTTTTCCTTTCAGATCTGTAGTGTTGGCTCAGACTCCCACCCTGAGTCGGAAAGCAGATGCATGATGTCAGTCATGTGAACAACCCTGAGGAAGTCACTGGGAGGGCTGCTGACTTACAACCTGAATCATCTGACTTTACAGACAGCTGGATCTGAAGACATACTTTGAAAAACATGTGCCCTTCTGCAAGACACAAATTTTGTATATCCATCCATTCTGTGTTAGAATAGACCACTCTGATGACTCTTTGGGGACAACCTGCACCGCATACTTTTGTCCTTAATACTGTGAGCAGCAACGCCAGCACATGTTCTAAAGAGCATGATGACTCATGTTCTGAAATGTTAATGACTACTGTGATGGATTCACAGTGTAGCTGATACAACCTATGAAATACCAGTAGAGGGTCTCCAGCAGACCTACACAAGACTTGAACTAGGTTTCTAGTTAGAAAATGAGGGTGTGCATTTATAAACACCAGCAAGTTTCTGCATGGCACATGGTTTACGTCCTGATAACATCAGAGGGTCAAGGTAAATCCTGCACTTCGTGTCATGTTAGTTACTTCGTGTGACAGAAAACAAAGGGCTCACTTAACTTCTTTTTTGACTCTGCATCAGAGTTAAGCCATTGTAGGAAAAGAACAGTACGGTACTGTGAACTGAACAGCCAGAGTTTTGGTGTTGTTAAAACCACATTGCAATTCCCCCAAATACACTTCATACAGAAGTCATAAAATGCTGCATGATGTTATTTATTTATTGTAAAATGCCAGGAAAAATAGGTTCACCTTTGGGCATTTTTAAAGGTAAGGAACCATAAGGTGTGAAAGCATGCTGTCAGAAGTCTCATTAAGACATTATTTACTAGTTCAAAATGAATTTACATTGATCTTTTGAAACTATTGCTAACCACAAATGCATTAAAACTAAACAGTCCTCATTTACCGAGAAATAAATGTGTCAGCATAACCTTGACTTTTGTCCAATGCTGTTCTGGCTTTTAATTCACAGGGGCTCAGTGTTAAGCAGTTTATTACTCGTTGTGCTAAAACATGCTAATTTAATTGCTAATATGTTTCCTTCCTGCAATCATTTTCCAAACTGTTATCTTGAGAAAATATATAATTTTAAAGAAAGTGCCTCAAAACATGAGCAGCACTGGGACATATTCACTGAACTTGCTACTTGCTACATAGTAGGTATCACTTAAAACAGGTGGTAAAGCGTGGAAAGAAGTCTGAGTCTGTGCCTCTAGACTGGAAGTTTTGGAGTTTTGTTAAATGCACATGCACTCTTTAGCATTTACATCAATAATTCAATGTTTACATTAAAGAAAATGACAACTTTGTCAATAGTTCTAGGCCACCATGGAAAATAAGTGATTGCTTTTTATTTGAAAGCTGTAACACACGCTTAAAATACCACTAACCATGCCTGATTCAAAGCCAGACAGAGCTTATAGGTTCACACTACAGTGATCTTTGGACTGTTTCTGTTGCAACAAGAAATCCAAGTTGAGAAGGAAAAGAGAAATTCCACATTTGGTTCCTGCCAGTACCCAGTCTGGATTTCTCATTGACCCCTGTTCTCAAAGAACAAGAGCAAATTAAAGTAACAGCTTATCCTTTTTGTGCCCAGCTGGCAAACTCTTGGAGGAAGCCCCAAATTCTCTATTTTTAATGAAGAACTTCAGTTCATCTTTGTACACTGTTTTCCAAAGGTAAAAGTCATCATTTGAAGATCTTGTAATATCCTTCTTTTTACTCTTGAATCTGTTTCACTCTCCTCATTGTTGCTTTTTCTCTATACCCTGCAAGCTAGATTCATCCTTGTTGCCAAGTGCAAAGAAAATTTATGACTTTGGTGACGTGCGTGGCAGGGAAAGCTGCTCTGTTCTTCTTTAAGCCAGAGAAAAGCAACCTGATCCAATGGCATTGAAGAAAGGTCTGGCTGTAGAGAAGTGAGCTATTTAGGTCTGCATCTGCCAGTTGGGTACTCTCAAAAACACAAACAGCCCTACCACCTTTAGAAGCAATTTCTTCAATCTTTATCCTACACACAGACTTCGAATGCTGTTTATACAAGGATGGGTAAGGATACCAGTGTAGCCCAAGCAAGGGTGGAAAGTACACAGCTGAAGATTCAAGATTTGCACAGCACTTGCTTTGAGTCCAGGAACTTGAGACCTTTGAAATTGCATCTTCATTTTAAATTATGAGTGACAGAAGTTCAGCAGTCAAATATTTCCTACGCATATTTTCTTGATCTCACAAGTAAACACAGCATGTTTAGTATATGAATGAAATAATACCGTGTATAGTAGACTTTCTGCATTAGTACTATTCTGTTGCAAAAATGGTAAGCATGAATTGGGAAAGGCAGTGGAATGTGCAACATAATTAAGCAATTTTTCTATTCAGTCTCAAACAGAATGGAAGAACCAGGCTGAAGCATAGGACTTAGAAAGGTCCAGAGCAGAGTTCAAAGAATAATAATGAGTGATCTCATGATGGAAATGATTACCTCAAGATCATAGGGAAAAAAAAAAGTAGGAAAGAGCAGGGAACTGCTTACCCTAGAGGAACTGACTGGTAGAACACACAATAGTTGTCTTTGAGTCCATCAAAAAGTTGTTGGAAAGAATACTCTTTTTGTCAGAGCACACTGAAAAGTAAGCACAGTAGGAAAGATTTCTCCTAGATACTATTAGACAGAAGCAAAAGTTGTCTGGATAAGTTTGGAAATCTTATCACTAGAGATCTTCAGTATCAGGTTGAGAGCATCTCTCAGGAAATGGCACAGTTGTTCCTCTTTGAGTCTGGAAGGTGGGTTAGATGTCTTTCTTCCTAAGGGCTCTTCCAATGACATGTACCTGTCCCTTCAATCACTTTGTGAAATGTAAAGTGTGTCATTAGGTCCTTCTGACCCTTAATCAAAAATCCTCCATCGAGCAGCCTGTCTTCCGTCAATCTTTTTCACTTAGTGCTTGTTGTAAAATCACTACAACCATACAATTTTTCTGCCTGATTAGCTAATGAGCCCAGACCCTATAGCTAGCTGGAGAGGTAAGCTTGAGAGAAGGGAGCCATCTGAGAGTTTTTATTTTCAGAAGTTCCTGCCCAGAGAGCACAGGGTCTCAGTGAAGTCAGCTCCTGGTGGATCCACCTGGAAGCACAAAAGGTAGCCCTGTGGAGACAGAAGTGCAGTCACCAGGGCTGCACAGCCAACTTCTCTGGGCTGAGCTCTCTACAGAAACCAGCTCTGCTCCACTGGATTGGAGCAGACAGGCTATTTAAATGTCTTAAACCCTTGTAAATTCTCAGTTGTTTTTTCATTTAACTCAACTTCTAAGGTATTTTCTGACTGATGGTAGATGCATTCTTAAGATATCAAAACACTGTTTTATCAAATTACAGCTATTTTCATAATTAATGCATGTAACCAAGACTTCAGTCATAGCCTCAAACTATATTCAAGATTATATTATTTGTTCTTTCCTCTAGATACTGATGCCACGATTCCCTCTCCAAAATTAAAAATATTTGCTTATTTTTAATGTTAAATTATATTTGAGCTTTCCCAAATCTTGTGCATGCAGGTGTGAATGCAAACTTCATATTAACTCAGGGTCATGAAACACATACTTGAAATTATATTTTGTCTTTTGACTGTGATGGATTATGAGCCCCAGGATTCTTGAATGCTTGGAAATAAAAAAGAAAGCAAGTGTAAAAGATGCCAAGGGAATCATTATGTAAATTCTTAAAACTTGAGAATTAATAAAGTGCTAGTTGATGTCTATAAGTAATCTTATTTATTCCAAGGCTGGCCCTTCATGTGTATTATACAGAAGCATAAGGTCTGTTCTGACAGCTTTCGTGCCTCACCAAGTTTAGAAGAACCTTCTTGTGAGAGGTAACAGCCTTTATCAGTCTTTATTCCCTGCTCTGGTCACAGCAGCTATGTATTACTGGACACATTCAGACTATTACATGGCCTGCAAACAGATCTATGTCTGGAAAGCCAGCCCAGCAATGAAGAGCTGATCTGTGCAGTCTCCAGACAGCTATGACCCTGGGCACTTGCAGTATGTGTGGGGAGCTTTGGCTTGTATAGTCTAGGTCTTCTACTTCTACTCCTCTGACCTGTATACTATAGACCCTATTAAGGTCAAAGGAATGAGGAAGAAACCATCAAGAAGCAGAATAATTAATAAAAGTAATTATAAGAATAGACGAAATTATTTATATTCTATATTACAGATCTGCAGCATGGGTCTGCCTGTTAACAAGAGGTAACACTTTAGGATCAGTCAATATTGCGTACTACATGATAATAAAATATTATTTACTCTTCTCTAGCCCTCATGTCAGTTAACCGTGTCTCCCCATCCCTCCCCTTCATTCCATTCTCTATCTCAGCTGTAGCTGGCAGCATTGCTTTTATAACTCTATGTCACCGAAAAATGCTTGCAGCTGTCAGAAAAGTGCTAAAAATCTTCTCTTGTTAGCATATGATCATTCAATTAAGAGAATAAATAGTGACCCAGAGGTTGATTGGAACTGGCTTTGCTTCCCACATTTCCACAGTTTAAGATGGAAGTAATAGAGGAAATGTTTTGTGGAGAATGCTCACATATTCCCTGCTAATGGTGGAAATGCTTAAGTATCGTCTGCTCAGAGCTAATATAAACCAAAGTGGTTTATTACCACCGTTTTGTGATTTATGATCCACATTATGACTTTATTTTGAAATGGTTTCATTAAAAATTAATGTGTGGTGAAGGAAGAATGCACAACAAGTTACAGCGATCAGGGTCTATCGGGGGCAAGGCCACTCAGTGATTTATTTCCTATAATCCAGTGAAACAGGCATTTCTGTACTGTGACTATTTGGATGCAGAAAGATGCAGAGTATTGTATCGGTACTTCGCAGGTGAGACAGTCACTCTTTTGCATCCAGCTGACTGCACTGCAGACTCTTAGGTTTTGTGTCTTTCTTAGATCTGAGTAGTTTATAACCAAATCTGAATAATTTATAACCAATGTTCTCAGTATTGATTAGTGTGCTTTTGTAACAGAATGTCTTTTTCATAATGCTTCATTCCTTTAATGTCTTGTGAAAACTCAAGGAACTGCCTATTGTATAGCTTAATGGAAAAATCAGCCTTCATTTTAATCAGGTACGTATCAATATTGTTTTTCTCTGCAAGGTATATGTAGCATTAACACCAAGACATAAGAGGACCAACCCGGAGATGAGTTAACAGTGCTAAGAAACTGCTTTCCCTACGAGGCTCCTGGAAGCACTTCCTGAGCACTGCTTTGCCAGCATCACTCTCTGGGACTATGTCCCCCCATCTACCAGCAGAAATATCCCCCAAGCCTGTTCTCACCTCCCCAGGGAAATCATGCTTGGCTACTTCCATGGCACTCTTCCCATCATCAGCATCATTAAGTGACTCACCATCACTTCATAAATTAAAAGGCCCACATGGGAAAATGGAGGGAAAGAGTAGTTGTTGAGAGCAATAAAGAGCGTCAATGGCTGGGAGAATTGAACCCAGGAGGCCTGGCGTCCACAAATATCGTCCCTTTTCAGGGCCTGCAGCACGATCCGGCTTTGACAGGTTCTACCTTTGGAAGAGGTTTGATCTACTCACCCAAATATACATATACATGTATAGTTTTAAAAGCAAGTGTTTTAGTGCAAGTAATAGGAACACAAGTGTTCCTCACCATTTCTGAACTTTATTTATGTAGATTGACATAAGAATACATATGTGAAGGGAGAATATTTTTCTTTGGGTGACATAGATGCTATCCATCCCAAATGTTTTTATAAAGAGCTCTTTATACTAATAATGTTTCATTCTAAGAAAGGACAGAATCTAGTTTTAAAATAGAGGAAGTCATTATCAACCCTGGATTTGAATGTAAAACTTTTCAAGCAATTAGACATTAGACTTTGTTCTTGTATTTTTTGTTTGGTTTTGAGTTCATTATTAAGTGCTGTCAGGGTCATATTCAATATTCAGGCCTTCAGCCAGAGTCAGAATTCAGACAGTCTTTTATTTCAGGAGTGTGTTCACCTAATTTAAACACATTCATAACTTCTCCTTCTTGTTCTGTAGTGTAAAGCAGAAGGAGTTTCACTGAAACAAGGCCATTATGTTCCTATTAGGAGTACACCCTTTGAGATTTAATGTAGATTTTTTATGTAGTCTGATTTCAGCCCTGTAGGTAATTCATCCTAATTTTCCTTTGTCCTTATTCAACTGAAAACCCCAATAAGCACAGTGTTAAGAACAATGACATTGTTTTCTTTGTATGTAACTTACTGCTCTTTTAATGAAGGGATGTATTTCCAGAAGCTCTTTCTAAGATTATTGTATAAACATAGAAAGTTTCCTTACAAAATCAACAACATTCAAACAAACTCTCTCATTTATTGCTATCTAGTCGGAGCTGGTTATTACATACAGGGGCAAATGCCTTGCACGTGCAGCTGGGGGAGATAAGTAAGGTACAGACAGGGGTAAGAAAACATTTCCTCTATCATTTTTCCAAGCTAAGATTTTGACAAATGAAACCATAAGAAACCTTTTTGTGAGTGCCTTGCAACTAAAACTTCTCTCTGACAGGTTCAAGGACTGTTGAGGAAAAAAGCCACTTAAAAGAAATGATTCATCAGATTTGATCTTTTGGGAAACAAAATGCTTTCTGTTTTGTCTCTGCACATATTTAGCTTGATGGAGCACTGGTCTGCTGTAACTTCATTATCATTATTAATAATGTTGCAAAGCTATGGAGGAAACTTCTGCTTTCTCAGGCAAATTACTGAGCATAGGGCATGGGACCTGGGGTTTTACACAATCTGCAACCATCTGAAGAATTCGAAGGGATGATCAGGACGCACATCCACCAGCCCATCTGAGTGAGTCCACTCCATCTGCACATCCTGCATCTGGGCACCTCCAAGAAGATGGAGTGACCATAGAATCCTCGACACAGAATCATCATCATTTGAATTGAAAGGGACTGTTAAAGGCCACTTAGTCCAACTCCCCTGCAATGAACAGGGACACCTACAGCTAGATCAGTGTGCTAAGAGTCGTGTTTAGACTGACCTTGAGCATCTCCGAAGACGGAGCATCCACCATCTTTCTGGGCAAACAGTTCCAGTGCTTCACCACACTTACTTTATAAAAACGTCTTCCTTCTGTCCAGTCTAGATCTCCCCTCTTTCAATTTGAAACCATTTCCATTTGTCCCAGCAGATTGCGCTGAGGAGTCTGTCCCTTTCTTTGTTATAGCCCTCTCATTGACTCCCTCTGTGTCCTCTGCTTCCCAAGACAATCCAGAGGCAGAAGGACTCTTTAACACCTCTGTTTTACTCTATGTGCTGAGCCGGGAATCACAGTGGGGGCAGAGGCAGATCGTTGTGTACCACCAGCCAGTGTCCTCCTGCCAAACAGGCAGTGGCGGGCGGTTGGCACCACATTTCCAGGGCTAGTTCCAAAGTACTTTAGTGCTCATAGGAAATTCTTTGTAACATTCCCTTTGCTCTAATATTCAATTAGCTTTCAAACAAGCGAAGAGCCTGGATGAGCTGAGATGGCCATTTTACCAAGTACTGTACCATCATGAAGAGTTCACAGACAGCTGTTTCAAAGTAATTGAAGTCATAATGCGCAGAAAAATGACTTTTCTAATGGTTGCCTTGAAGATTTATTTTTTTTTAATGTAATTAAAAAGTAGATTTAGAAATATGCTCGGCAACCCAAAAGATTAAATATTAATATGGTGCATAATTAATAAATGATACATCTCTTGATTACTAATGGGTTATCGACTCTAAAAGCCTAACATTATGGAATATTAGGGCAAACAAAGGCTTTGGGGGAATATCTCTAAGTTTCCAGGATGAAGCTGCATCTTTGTCCCTATGAAAAGTTGTACGCTTCCTTCAGAGTTCTCCAAATCACTGAAAAATAGCATTAGAAAGTTAAGCAATAAGTCATGATGATTATAACCACTTTAGAAAGTTGCATTCTTACAATTTATTCTACAATGGAGCCCTGACCTGCAGGTCTATCTGCAGGTTATTCTATCAAAGAAAATTCTGCCTAAAATGGTATTTTGTCATAGAAAAGAAATTAATCACATTCCCATTGTTGTTGTCATCTTTATTTCTTTCAGAAATATGACAGTGATTTGCTGGAGTCAGTTGTCTATGCTAACTGTATTGTGTATACACTATATGTGTAACTAAATTGTGGAATGTCACCTAAACTGTTGATGCCTGTCAAATGCTCAAGACAAATATTTAGCAATTTTGAAAGATTGTATTTGCTTGTGCAAGAAATAACTAGAATAAAAGAAGCATTAATGTTCACATTTTGTAAGGTTGCAGAGAATGAAGAGAAAGCAAAATTATGAATGTTATGATGTCGGTATGTTCATTTGCCTTGTCTGTTTCAAATACCAAACTCGTGACAAGCTGATCACTGAGACGCTGCTGCCAGCTGGCCTTTCTTGTACCCCTAAGGGTGAGGAGGTACGGACCGAGCAAGGAAGGGGTCAAGAATTAATGAGAATATAAGCCAGTGTTTTAACCTAACAATTGTATCCCATCTGTGCTCAGGAAAAGGGTACAATTGAAGATAATGATGTCTTCCAGCTCAGCAGTATGTTTCACTTAGAAGAATAAAACTGCTGTGTTTCATGACCATTAAAATAACAGCGTGCAGAAGGAGCACTTCGAAACCCTTGTGCTGCCACAGGCTTCCTGCCTGTCCTCATGTAAGCGGTCCATACTCCAGAGTGGCCTTGCTGAAGCCCACCAGCTCCATGGTAGACCTGTAGGACTGCCTGAGCACAAGGTGCTGAGCTACCCCTGCATTCATTTCATGAGTGGCACTGACATCCAGGTGCAATCAGCCCAACTGTTGACCAGCCCATCCTTCCTCTCTTGTGCTCATGCAATTGGCTGATCTTACTGTAGTTGCCTCTGCCCCTATCAGATAAAAGCCCTTTTCTTTTTCCCCAGATTATTTGTCTTATTTATCAAGATGATGTTCAGTTTTAATTCTGACTTTAAAGTGTGCTTGCAGCCTCTCCCATCTTATCACCTGCAAATTTAATCCTTGTTATGGATGATTACTTACTTATGCCTATTTAGGGCCCATTAACCTTAATTAGGTTAAGAACGCTTTTATTCTTTTATTATTTTTTTTTTTCTTTTTTACTATTATATTTTACCTGGCTCAGACTTAAAGAATGTGCCAAGAAAAATATAAAACTTTCTTCTGCTAATCCTTGGGATTCCTAGCTGGATCTTCAAACACTGTTATTGTTATGGGAGTATACACGTGATTCTGCATGTGTAAATAAAATAATTGGTGTCTAAATACAAGAAAGGGGAATAAAGATTAGAAAGAAATTCTCCTTTCTAATGCATAACAGTGATATACAGTATTCCTGGCTGAGGAGGCTTGTAGGAAAAGCTCCTGACCATATTGATAAGCTATTAATCCTCACTTTAACCCACAACTAAAACATTCATTGTTCTTTAAATGTTTGATATATACCTCACTATCATCAGTCCAAGAAGCAACGTTCAGAAAACCAGCCCTTTCAGTCCATTCTTTCCTCTGATAGGCTCCAGGCATTTGTGCAAAACTCTGGGACTTCATTTGAGGTCTGTGCTGCCCACAGACAGCAAAAAAGCCCCTTGGAAGTTGGAACAGGTGACATCAATAAATAAGTTTTCAGTGCGGGTATTTCATGGTTGGATTTTTTCTGCTTACTCACTAAAGGATCACTGCTGAAGGGACATGCTGCCTACCTGCCAGGAAAATGCATGGCACAATATACACCATATGTATTACAGGCAGCATTAATTCATAATTGATAGCAAATGCCTAGGTTCAGCTTGCACCAGAAAAGTGCTGCATCACAGACTCTGTTGGATTTTTAAGTTATCAGGTCTTGACATAGTTAAAATGTGAAGGTAATAATGAACTAGCTTATGATCTCTTTAAAAAATAAAGTGCAGATTTAAACTATTCCTACGTAGATGTAAGAGTTCTAATGACAAATCAGAACTAAGGCTTTATATATTAAGTTGCATTAATTTTATGCTTCAAAGATGTTGAAAAGCTAAGCAAAAAATATCTGCACCTTGAGTTAGGAGTACACAGAGCTAAATCTGTTTCTATGACTATATGACATTATTTGCTTCCAAAATGATTTTGATTAATAGAGCACTATTTCTGGAAGTCTTTGATATATTACATAAAAATTCTGCTTTAATAAATACAGCAAAAATAGTTATTTTTGAGTATGTATGTGAAACAACTCATGCCATATGTTTAGAGATAGACTTGATATGAATTTAATCTTACCTGGGGTAAATTTGTTTGGCTTTCATAATATTAACTTGCATATTGCAGAAGAAGTGAAGTCATTTTTGTGACTGTTTCTTTTTATACTTAATCCTCAAATCAATGTTATAGCATCGGATAGTTGACACTAAAGCTGCATGCTGCATATCAATCTCATTAAGACCACATGCATAAAGCCAAAATGACTCTATGAGGGACTGCATATAGATTTTTCTGAGTGAAATACCCATCTTGCCTAACAGGAGCTGCTCACAGCTTTTGAACACCTGCAGAAAAAAGACAGCTTTCTCTCCTTGCTTAATATAGCTTCCCTCTGCTTTTTAATGTTGGGATGGTAAGTAAGTCCACTTTTCCATCACATCACACATCGACTGGTCACAGCTCTCAAGCAAGCTGCAACTTTACAGAATGAAACCACCAGTTTTGCCAACATATTTTCCACTCTCTTTTTTTTTTTTCCCCAAAAATAGTTCTAGTCTGACTTATTTTCTCAGTTTTGAGAATAAATGGTGTTATCCATGAATAGAATAAAAGGCAATTCCAATGTCTGCCCAACCGCATTTTGCCTATTACATTATAGAAAATATAGAATCATCATCATAGAATCATTTGAGTTGGAAGGGACCTTTAAAGGCCATCTGGTCTAACTCCTCTGCAACAAACAGGGACACCTATAGAGTGCTCAGAGCCCCTTCCAGCCTGACCTTGAGTGTCTCCACGGATAGGGCATCCACCACCTCTCTGGGCAACCTGTTCCTGTGCCTCACCACTCTTATCATAAAAAAAACTTCTTCCTTATATCCAATCTAAATCTCCCCTCTTTTAGTTTGAATATGTCATATCATTAAGCCATTATGTAGCACAGCTGTACTTTTTTTTCCCGAATAACAGTTCTGAGGGAGCTATACTTGGAACAGCTTTTCCTTTTCTACCATGGACAGAAAACTCAGCGCTGTGAATTGGCTCTAGCTCCCAAGCTGGCAGAAAAGGAGTACTTCCCATCTCAAGAGAGGGGTCTGGCTATTCTTTTTCATAATTCCCTTGGCCTCATGGCCACCGGGTAGCGCAGCCCTACCTGCTCCAGTGAGACCACTTGCCTTTGTTTTGTCAGCAAGGTAGCATCACCACAAGAATATGTCAGTCAAACAGCAAATAGTGCGAGCAGAAAAGGGTAAGTTATGTAGAAAAATGCTGCAAATGTAAGAATAAGGAAATAATCCCTTGGAACTCATAGGGTCTAGAGCAATAAAACAAAACAAGCATGTTCTGGAAATTAAATATCCCACCCGTATTGATTGCTAATGGCCTTTTTTAAATTTCACCCTTATTTACTATGTAGAGATAAGAGCTGACTCTGAGCACTTTGTCTGATTCAGAACCTCATATAAGAAAACTAAAGATCACTCAAATTAAGAGGAGATGGCTAACTGCTCCCCTGGGTTATGCAGAAGAATATTTCATTTGCCCCCATTAGAGCGAAAGAACAGCACAGAACACATTCAGACCAATCAGAAATACTATTCAACAAAAAAAGTGGCAGCTGCTTTTGTTTTTCTTAAGGAACATGGAAAAATGCATCTGTTTCCATTAGCTCTACACTTTCCTCTGTTGGTTTTTCTGATGTTTTATTGTTATCATTCTGCAAAATCTAGAGCTATGTGAAAATCTTTTAAAGGTATTATCATGTTACCTGTTTTAAAAGATAGCTATGAATTCATTCACATTGGAGCTAAGCAAGTTTCTAGCAGAAAAGGTGTGTCCTGAGCTGAAAAACATAAATAAATATTCTGAGCAAAAGAATTAAAAATACACAAGATTTTTTTAAATTGGGCTGCATATTTTCTGTAAGATCAAGAGCACTAAAATCATGACAGAATGTACTGACAAAACATTTGAGTAACTGATTGAAGACATGTATTAACTATCTTCTAGTTTCTCATTCCCTGTCTGACTTGGCATCGCATTATATATGCTGTCATAGGCAGCAACAGAGCAAGAAGTGGCTGTTCTTTCATTATTTTGAACTTTCCCAGCAGGATTCACCACTGGCTTTTTTGAGCAACTTGTGGTTTGGAGCAGGCAGGCAGTGTGCATTATGTACTAGCTTGCATATTTCTACCTTAAATAGGTGGTGTAACTCTATGAGACTGAGTAGACCTGTTTGCAAAATGTGAGTCGCTCCAAACCTCAGCATGAAACCTCAGACCAAACTCCATACTTCAAGATCAGAATTGGTTCAGAAAAGTACTTCTGTCTCCCATCTCTGCGGAGAATAGGGTTTATGGAAGAAGGCCAGCGCCTTGCTACAGGATTTTAAAAACGCATTTTTTCCTTCCTGCAACATGACAGAACATCACTCAAAAGGAGACTGAAGAAGCACAAAAAACCTCTTCCAGAGGACACCAGATGTCGGCGTGCTATCAGCATGGAGGGGTCTGAAGGGATGGAGGAAAGGCCTAAAGACTTCAGAAAAGTTTCATCTAGGAAGAGCCATCAAGGCCTTTGTCCTGAGCCACCTGCATTTCCTAGAGTTGGAGAGCAAGCACGCCGTGGGCAGAGCTACACATGTCCTCCTTCCCAAAGCACATCCACCAGACTGTGGGCTGCTCTCTGCAGCATCCCACAGGGCCAAGCAACCTCTGCGGGACTGGTGCAGGCCTAGGTACAGACAACGAGCCTGGTGTGAGGTGAAGGTACCAGCCAGGATGACTGCAGCCAATTCTGAAGTCATGGAAGTTAATGAGAGCCCTGCCATTGCCTTAAATGGGCTGGAGAGATCGGGCTTCCTCAGTGCTGTGCCTGTGAAAAAATCCAGTGGTTTTCAAACCTCACTGCCATTGTTATAAAGTAGGGAAAGACTGTCTGATTCTCATGCCTGAAAATAGCTGCGAGTACATTCTGGAGCATACCAAGAGCTTTTTACATTGTCAATCCATCTACTCAGGCTCTGCGTTTGGATCATGAAATGCTTTGGAATCAGAATCCATGCTTATTCTTCAGCATCTTGGCTGTGGCAGAGGAAGTGCCAATGTCACATCTTTCCAGTACACTAGAAAAATTCTCCCCAGATGATCCACTGGAGGCTAAATCCTTGTTCTATAAAGAACCTCATAAGTATTTTTCATCACGTTGGGAGTTTCAAGACAAGGAGAACATAAACCAGAAAAACTGTGAAATAAAAGCAGCAAAAATGTCTAAGTTCCTTAAATATTTTTTTTGTTCGATTTTTTTTTCAGCATTTTTAATTCGATGTGCTGCAGAATTGAATGCCTGTACCTATTCCTAGAGACAGATTTACTCAAAAGGGGAGAAGGGAAAAAGAAAGGAAATAGACCATTTTCACAGTATTTTCAAAAGTCCAAGAAATATTTAGAATCATTAAGGTTTGGAAAACTCTTCTACAATCATCTAGTCCAACAGTCAGCCCATCCACACCATACCCGCTAACGATGTTTTTGAGTGTCACATCTATACGGTTCTTGAACACATCCAGGGTTGGTGACTCTACCACCTCCCTGGGCAGCCTGTGCCACTGCCTCACCACTCTTTCTGAGAATAAATTTTTCTTCATATCCAACATGAACCTTCCCTGGCATATCTTGAGGCCATTCTCTTTTGTCCTGTCACTGTTATCTGGGAGAAGAGGCCGACCTCCATCTCACCACAACCTCACTTCAGGTTGTTGTAGAGAGCAATTAGGTATTCCCTGAGCCTCCTGTTCTCCTGACTGAACAATCTCAGCTCCCTCAGCCAGTCCTCATAAGACTTGTACCAAGCATCTAAAGGAAAATGAAGTTATTTCTGGTATTACTTATAACACATATTCAAGCACAGCCAACACCAATTGCAATAAATATATGTTTGTACTCAAAGAAAGCAAAACTACTTTTTGGATGGAGTTTATTAGAAAAAGGAAAACATGTTTTTACCCTCTACCACAAGTGCAAAGTTTTTCTCCATGCCTTTAGCTGGTAGAGAAGGCCTCAGGAAGATGGTAAATTAAATTGTCTTCTGCAGTATAGCTCCACAGAAAAGAAATTATTTTTTCCAGAGTGGTTGGCAGGATTGCATTATCACACCTCATCTCAAGTGCCTCTGAATTTTGTAGATCCTGAAAGAGTGATTAGACATTTCAACCTAACAGACTCAAGTGCTGAGTAATTTCTCTGCAGGAACAAAATGTAGTTCAGACTGAGTTTGCAGAGATTGACTGGTTGAGTCTATCTTTGCACCCATGACATACTGCATGACATACTGCTGCAGTGTGTTCAATATATGAATTTTATTCATTTGCAACATTTAAAGGAATCTAAATATATATATATATTTCAGTGAAGGAGGTAAAACTGCAAAACTTTAGTTTGAGGCAGGATAGGCATCACAGCTTCTATCAGTAATATCACAGAGAAATCTAGGAAGCCTTGTATGGCTGAGCCACAATCACAGGAACAAAACACAGCATAGTTGGCTGTCAGCAGCTCTCTGTTGCCTCTCTGGGCAAGCAAAGGGATGGGGAAGCAGAGCAGGAGTAATCTCACCAGGCACAAAAAAAGGCAGGGCTCAGCTTTCAGAGCAGAGAGGAAGCATTCTGCAGAGAATATTCAGGACTCACAGTGTCTTTTGTTTAAGAAGGCAAAAGCTATATGAACAGGCAGCCATCCACACAAGAAAACATGCTGAAGTGTTTATTAAATGAATAAGGATTTTGCAAGTGATAAATGAGATGCAGCTCTTTTTAAAAACTCCATTATGCTCCCATACACAAACACGCACCTCTGAGTACTGGACTATTATCTTTTAGATCAAAGGAGG
>JAOWBP010000001.1:89365098-89397761 GCA_028571105.1 Tragopan temminckii | reverse complement strand
TGCCTCTCTGGGCAAGCAAAGGGATGAGGAAGCTCCTCCTGTAAAACAGCAGGAGTAATCTCACCATGCACGAAAAAAAGGCAGGGCTCAGTTTTCAGAGCAGACAGGAAGCATTTTGCAGAGAATATTCAGGACTCACAGTCTCTTGTTTAAGGAGGCAGAAGCTATATGAACAGGCAGCCATCCACACAAGAAAACATGCTGAAGTATTTATTAAATGAATATGGATTTTGCAAGTGATAAATGAGATGCAGCTCTTTTTAAAAACTCCATTATGCTCCCATACACAAACACACACCTCTGAGTACTGGACTATTATCTTTTAGATCAAAGGAGGTAGTGGATATGACTTTTTTTTTTTTTTTTATTGTTAGGAAAACTTCCTATTAACTCATTTCTCTTTCCCCCAGACCAATCAGCAAACTAACAAAAAAATGTTGATACAGCTCTACCAGGCTTTTCATTCCCTGATATATGCTCAGCCCTTTCATGCTCATTGTCTCTCCAAGACACATGCAACTTGATGATCCCTGAGGTCCTTTCCAACTCAGGGCATTCTATGATCCTATGAATGTGTACCAGAGTGCAGCCATCCTGGTGTCCTGGGGAAATGCAGAGAAATGTTTTCCAGCCTGCATATTTTCATTATGCTACAGCCCCTCATTTGCTGATCACACAGGGTACCTTACCCTGATTGTCTCATTTCTTCAATTTCAGTTTCTGAGTTCTGCTTTTTAGCAGCAGAACTCTTGCAGTTTTCCCCCTGTATTTCCAACATTTGTGTTCTCCTCCCCATCCTCAGGTTGCACCAAGTGGTATTGGTGCCACACATTTAGCCAATATTATCCTCAGGATATGCTCTCCAGCACATGGCAGGGCCATGTAGGAGTCTCCTTAGCATTTCAACCCATCTCATTTATAGCTGAGCATCATGGACCTAAATACGAAGTTATCTTAGCGACACAAATAGATGGGTACACTTTTCTTCATGCCCTCTGGGATCTGGACCCATTATATAGGTTTAGCTCCATCTTTAATCTTCAGGAGATTTGCTGTGTTCAACGACTTTTTAGCAGATATCATCATTTGCTACAAACTCTGCTTTGCTCCGAAACAAGTGGAGAAGCAATTATGTGGCTCTTCATTCTCCTTGTTAATCACAGAATGACACCAAAAGGCCAAGAGAAGAAATGCAGGCAGATAACTTGTGTTAAACTCCAGCTTAGTGCAGAAGCACTTTTGGTGCAGCTCTGCTGCCTCAGCACACATCAGCCCAGACCTCTCTGCAGACTGTGGTCTGCAGGTGACCAAAGGGGAGAATGAACCATTCCTTGTTTATGTATGGGAAATAAGTCTGGCTTAACCACTCCTGAAAGTTTTAGTCAAGATACCCTGAGTTTTGGAGATTTTCTAGCTTTAGTGTTTTCGGATGTATAAGCCTTTCACAATAGAATCAAAGTCAAGATGAGAATGGGCTGAGCAAAATAAAAGCTGTTGAGACAACAGCCAAAAGGAGGAAAGACAGAAAATATTGTGGGAAGAGTAAACTCCCCTTTAGAAAACCCGAACTCCTCAAATCCTTTTTCTGAATGTGGTATAAAATAATGATAATAATAAAAAACTCTCTATATATTTAAAAGTTAAAAAAATGTAAAAATCCACATGACTGATAGGAACTGACCATCAAAATAGCTTGCAGGCTCCATAAACAAAAGCCAGCAGTGTGAAGATGCCAAGCTATTTCAGGCTCCATAGCTTGAAAAAACCTCAAATTCCTCAAAACGCTCTCATCCCAGGAAACTAATCCTGGCAGCTGCTGCCCTGAAATGGCTTCTGGGTTTGGATGCCTTGCAGTTCCACGAACATGGAGAAAGGCTATGTGAGGGGGATGTGCCAGTAGCCAGACTGAGCCTATCTATTCTGGAAGTGTAGTGTTGCTGCGGCATGGCAGTGCAGCACAGCATGGGAATGATTGAAGAATATCCAGTCACCCACTGGGTCCACTCCATGAACCCTTCCCACTCAGGGGAAAGCCTCTGAGATCCCAGGCACCAGACCCAGGAGAGAAGTGTTTCTATTCATTCATGCTAAATTTTTCTAAGACTGATGATGCCTTTAAATCAAAGAATGCAAAACCAGTAAGTGATATTTGCTGACACTGATGGTAGCACACGGCAGCTTAGTCTCTAAGAGGCTGTAGCCTGGTCTTTAGAAAGTGTGTGTGTTCCTGGGGTATTGCCTGAGAAGCAAGCAAGTAACCAAATAAATATTTACTGGTGTAATACCAGTAATGATATTTAGAGGTTTTATTTAGAAAGAAATTAACATTAAAAGTTCATCGAATCATTGAATCAAAGAGGTTGGAAAAGACCTGAAAGATCACCCAGTCCAACCATCAGCCCACCCCCACCATGCCCACTGCCCACGTCCCTCGGTGCCACATCCACACGGCTCCTGAACACCTCCAGGGACGGTGACTGCACCACCTCCCTGGGCAGCCTGTGCCACTGCCTCACCTCTCTTGCTGAGAAGAAATTTTTCCTAATATCCAATCCGAACCTCCCCTGAACAAGAATTTGGCAAGGTATATAATCCAGATGAACCATTTGTCAGAGCAACCTCCCCAAGAGGATTTTTAAAAGAAAAATAAAGAAAAACAAGTAGTGGAAAACGGTAGAAAAGTGAGAAAGGTACAGCTATGCTATGCTTTCTTTTCATTTCTTTGGCATGAGTTAAATACTTTATCATTTACTGATCTCTGAAGTTGGAAATTTCTTGGTTCCTCAGCTCACAGGCATGACATCTTTGATCACCCTGAGATGCTGCTGTAGACTTGAGGCACCTCAGCAGGGGGACATTTCTATCAGAGGAGAGTAAACATGTTGCAAATGCAGGGTCCTGATATCATGCATGGCTTCTCAGAGAGCACCACTGTAAAATAGTGCAAAACAGCAGTTCCATGGCTCCTCTGTGTCAGACAGTGCAATTGCTGCTCTGAATGGCACAGAGAGCAATCCCAGAGCACTTGTGCTAAACAAATCATATCTAACCACAGCTCAAAAACTACTTACTGGTGTGTTGGTGGTGTTCAAAATCTACCCAATTAATAAAGGCAGCTCAGTTTAGTGTACAGTACAGGGGGATATTGGACAATTTTAAATTTTAAAATCTACAGTTTTGAAGAGCAAGCATTAAGGGAGGAGGGGAAGAAAGGGAGGGGAATAAACACCAGTTAAAATACTGTCAAGGTGAGGTAGCTTTAAATACAAAAGGAACTAAAGGTTAAGGTCTTTGCTTGATTCACTGATATTTGATATCTACAGGAAATTAAACCACAGAAGCTCAGGTTAAATAACATTAATAAAAATGAGGAAACTCAGAAGTTTGGAAAAAAATACTATTTTTAATGTCATTTTCCCTGTTTCAGGGGTTTTTAGGCAAGTGTATCACATTATGCACCACACTGCACGAGCTGTGATGCTTAGTGTGACTTGTGGCTTACAGTGCTGTCACCAAATTTTCCCAGTTTGGCTGATTCCACGCCACAGCAGAATATTACTCATATTGAGTCCTTTTGCAGTTTAATCCAAACAATGCAGAGCATAGACATCCACCATCTGTTAGGAATTGTGGCAGCTCTGTAGGGCACAGATGATAATGTTTGAAGTAGAGATCCTTCGGTTTGGGCAAGGAGCTGTGGTGAGCAGCTTGCTGTTGATGGTTGAAAATAAAAGCTAAGTTACTGGAACAAAGGAGAGAATGTTTTTCCTTGTATAGCCATATTGGCTAACAGCTTTGCATTGGCCAAAAGAGCACTGCATGGTCTAATGCACAGCATAAACTTTATGAGTTAGATAATTGGTCTGAAATGATACACAGAAGAAGGCTGTATATTTTCAAAAAAGGATGTTTTACAGTCTAGAAAGTTTTAATCATTACTTTTTCGTTGAGAAAAAGTGGAACAAGATGGCCACCTTTCATATATAGTGCTCGTTGCAGTCATGTGAAAAGCCTCTGGTCTTGTTCTTCCCTAGGTTTGCTCCAAGACTACATTTTGAATGTGTAAAAATTCACAAGCATTGTTCTTGATGTAAGCCCTATTGCCCCTTTCCCACCACTTAAAACAAAGCTAAAAGTTTATATCATCATAAGGGCATGTCCTTAATGGAAATCTTTGACATGAACATTGCTGTGGAAACACTCAAATTGCTGGAAATAGCCAAGAGGGAAAGAAGAACCAAGAAAATCCAGCAAGAACAAAGCCAAAGCACACTATATGACTATATGACACTGAATCATAACCTAGATTCAGCTATAAAGTGCACCCAGCAAAAAGCTACTTGAGACGCAGTATATGTTCCCCATACACAACAATAAATCAAAATCACTTACTTGAGGTGCTTTGTTATAAAGTGGTCCTACTTCTTTATTGAATTAATGACTTCAGAAGTCCTGCTAAAGATTAAATAGCTGACTTTAATTTCATTAAGGAGTTTAAAAAAAAAAAAAATCCACACTCTGAACTTCCTTATTGGGTCAAAGGCTGATGAGGCAAAGTACTTCCAGAATGCTACTCTCCAAAGTGTTTAATAGACTTGGTCTTTTACACTGGGAATTACTATTCCTGTAGTAATCCCCATGACAATACTGACTTCCCAAGAGTTGTGGGACTGAGCTGTACAGATCAGTATCAAATGGTCACAGTTTAAAAGCTAAATTAATGATCATCATCTCCTTTATCTGTGTGTGTGACAAAGACCAATCACTCAGACCTCTGTTGGTTCTGGACCTTTATTTAAATTAAGCTTCAGGGCATATTCTGTTATCTGGGCTTCTTCAGCACCAGAAAAGGAAAAATAAAAAGATTCCCAAGACTACTGTCTGTGCTGTATACACCTTGAATTCAAAGTGAAAGCAGCTTGGCCACAGTCCTGCTCTAATATATTACTTGAATATCTTTGTCTGATGCTGGCCATGTGGTGCTATATCTGAGTTGGAGGCTTCAACTTCAACAGCAATGGTTCAGGGAGGTTGGTCACACAGGACTATATATTCTAAATGTTCACACCCTGTGGTACAAACTCAAGATTGGCCATAAATATGCATTGACATTTGTCACATGTCTTAAACATACGACATACATTACTTATAGTTTTCATTTTGGAAGATTCAGCTGCAAAAACTTCCGAATAAGACAAATATTAGCAAAAAAATAATCTCAGAATGAATGATGAGACACTGGAACAGGCTGCCAGAGAGGTGGTGAAGTCACTGTCCCTAGTGGTATGGAGATGTGGAAACGTGGAGATGTAGCACTGAGGGACATGGTTAAGTGAGCAATATTGGTGGTAGGTGGACGTTTGGACTAGATGATCTTGGAGATCTTTTCCAACCTTACTGATTCTATAATTCTGTGAAATGTTGGGACAAAGTGTACATCTATTCACATCCTTTTGGTGCACAGCAAGAAGTAGATAGTACGTTGAAAATGAAAGCCAAAAAAAGCTAGCCGCACTTAAATTCCCAATTACTTTACAAAGCATTTTCTCAAGCTATAAGAGAAATGATTATGCATTCAGCTATACTGAAATAATTTAAATGTCATCAATTTGCTGTCACTACACTGATATGGTTTAATTACATTCTAAAAACATATCGAACAGACTATGAAGGAAAGACTATATTGCTGAGATATTTTATTATTTTAATAACAGACCAATGTCTGTTGAGTAGAAGAAAGGCACAAAAGTACACTCTGAGCATAGTTTTAAATAAGAAAATATGGTGTGAAACTAAATCTACTACCCTATGGCATTATCTGATCTTCCCGATTGGACAAATATGCTCAAAATTGAAGAAAAAAATAAACCACACCTGAAAAGTCCTTGTTTCTGCATATTTCATTCTGGGTCTCTGGAAACTTAAGTATAGACATAACAATGCTGACAATTAACCACAAGTTCTTTTCTCAGAAATAAACTTCAACTTTTAAAATATAATTTTGAAGACAGAAAAAGGGTTAGGGTGAGAGCGTGAAGAACCTGGTAGCCAGTTGAAATGCACAGGCTTGGAGCCGTAGCATCATCATCTATTAGCACAGCCCCCCCCACGTTCCATGAACCTGGAGATATTTGGTCTAGTAATGACCTTGTACATCCGGAATCTGTATGAAGCAACACATAGCAAATCAGTTTTGAGAACTATTAATCATACCCATAATTTTTTTTCCATCCAAAATTCCTAATAGCTCTTTACAAATTTGGAAATTTAACAGTTCTTCCACTACTATCCAAAAAATCCCCTTTTATTTCCTGACTACTGACTTGTGCTGTGGTCTAGCTGGCTTGATAGGTAGACAGTTCTCCCGGTGCATCTAAGATGCTAAAACTACATAAATGGTAATTTCAGTATCAGTATTCAGTATTTCAGGATTTATGGTACTAAAAATAGATCACGTGCTCTAGTGGATCAGGCTGTAAATCCAGCTTTCACTTTGTTCTAATCCAGAAGCATAAAGACTTGTATGAAAATAAGCCAAGTTGCTTTCTTAAGTTTCTGTTCATGTTAATATATACAGACTTGGACTGAACAGATAACTTAAAAATTCATTAAAACTACAAAAGCTGAAAATGTTTTACAATATTCTCTGAGTCTTTTGTTTCTATGTACACATTGCAGGAGGTGTCCTTAAAGCATTTGTATGTCACTGCACATATTTACATACACTGATTCCACAGTAAAAGACAACTCTCATCCTAAATATTGAAGTTATATGCCCAAACCTAGCCAAATGACATCCAGTGGATTTGCTTTCCAGAATACTCAGCCATACTACCTGCAGCTGAATTGTTGCAAGGAAGCTGAAATAAGAAATTAATTTTACCTCATCCTATCAAAGGTAAACATGTTCATCTTTCTGTCAAAGCAGGATGTCATGGAAAGGTTGCCTCAGCTGAGAAGAGGACTAGGAAGAAAGCAGAGTTCAGCAAAAAGAACTAAATACAGGAGATTTGGAAGGTCTCAAGGACCTATTTATCTGAAGTTAGTCTGCCATGCCTGTTGAAAAGGCAATTTTCCTTTTGCTCCTTGTGATGATTAAGGAAGATGGAGAAACAATAGAAAAAGAGAAAATCTGGCAGGGCTGAAACTTTGTCCCTCAATTTGGCTGCAGCACTGAGAGAGACTAGAGCCTGCCTCATATATTTTGCAGGATTAAACAGAGACACAATAAAAGGGCACTTTCAGAATAAAAGAATGAGTCAAAGGTCTTCAGTGCCCTGGGGAATACTGGTGACCTTCTCAAGAGGAGTCCAAACTGTTCCCACCATCCTTCAGAAAATGTCTTATCAAAATTGTCCATGGTAGGCTGCAGAAGGTCTAAAATCTCTGAGTCTGCCAAGAAAAGACTAGCAAGACTAGCAAGACTACAGACTGGATGTAACTGCTGTGTGTAGGGCCTGTTCTTAACAGATTGTCACAGGTCAACAGTGGTAGCAGAGGTGACAACTTACTTTTCCAGATCAATGCCTGATCAAGTAACTTGTACATAGGTAGAATAATCAGTACACATGCACTTCATATGCCAGTCCTCATAAGGAAGGTAACAGCCAAACATGGAAGAAGGATTGACATACAGAATGAAGGATTGACATAGAAGTAAAAAACTCCTTCGAAGGTAAACCGTGTCTTGCAGTCTCAGTAAAAGGAAACTAAGAGGCTAGTATTTGCAAGGCAGAAAAATTAATTCCACAGCTCATAAAGTTTAATCTCCGCAGAGGAGATGAATGCATGGGGCACTCAACACCATGTAACAAGCTGAGGAAGTACACTGATAAAGCAAAAACTATCTCCAATGCTGAGCATTCGGGCAAAAGCGTGTTCATGATTTAAACATGGTTAGAAACAAACACTTGAAGCAGAATATTTTTCTCTTTCCCAATAAAACCTCAAAACACACTTTGAAGAGCCACTGTGGTCAAATTTTGTCAATCAGTCTTCCTTATCAAGGCTTAGGTGTAATGTTTCCTAGACTGGAGTCTTCTGTCCTGCACATCATCGTACAGGCAGTCAAGCAAAGCAGTCTCAGAGCTAGATTTAGCAGCTAATGAAAAGTGCTGTCACACACAGTGTACAATAGTGTTTCAGTGTTTCATCATTTGTCATGCAACATTTTGTCCCATGAGTTGCAATCTGAAGATTGAGGGGTCTCCTGAGCCACGCAAAAGGGATGAAATAAAATTTTGAGAAGTGCCTAGAAAGTTGAGCTGTTTCATGGGTTTTGCGTGTTTTGGCTTTCTTTTTTTGCCCCAGATTCTTACTTAAATACCATTTTTATCTATCTGAGATGCATTCATTTGAGCACTGTGCTATTCTCTGTGCAAACTCAATACGTAATGTTTTAAACTGTTGTTCCTTCTTCTTGTTGTGCTGTCACTCCTTCATTTAATTAACAAGTACATGAACATCAAGGACTGGGAGCCCTTGTTCTCCCTCCTCATTACTTTGTGCTTATATCACAGTGTGGAGTTATTGGCTTTTTTCTTTTGAGATATTCCTGACAGTTCCCACAGACGTCTTCCACTGACAAGGCCGGATTTCAGAGCACAATTTGATTGGAAAAACACCATGGTAAAACCTGGGACACTGTTGTTACCTGTGGGAAAAGCTTCTGCATGATTATGAGCACAGGCAGTCTCATGAGAAGCCAGAAGGCTGCACAGATTTGTGGCACCAGATGAGTATCAGCACTGAACATTCGAAACCTCAGTCCCTACCACCTCTTCTTTGCTGGAACTGTTGTGGTTGGGAGCCGTTTACATATATTAAGTTTGCAATCAGCCCTATGTAAAATACCACCAGATTGTGGTCAGCGGTTGTATGCAGACTTTGTCATTTTGCTTACTGACCACACATTCCCATTGATCAATTCTAAATTGGATTATTGTTAGGTTTAAAAGCGCCTCAACAGCAGAAAGTGGCGGTGGTGGCTGGCAAAGCAGAGATGGATAGCAGAATAAACAGGGAAAGTGACAAGATTTCAGACTGAATTGATCACTGTCAGCGAGTTAGTGGTCAGCTGTCTGACCTTTGTTGCCCAAACCAAACATCAGAATAATGTTTAGACAAACACATTTGATTTTTGAGGTAATGGGTATGTCAACTAAATGACAAACCTTCGAAAGGTCAAAGGGATATCCATTTTTCAGACTTTTTTCAAGCATTAATCGTTCATTTGGGGAGCAGTGCCTTTTTTTAAGTTGGGCAAAGAGAGAACTTCACTTTCTGTCTAAGTGTGCTTGTATACACTACAAATCGTTTAGTCACAGCCACCAGCCCTGCAAAATCCAGCCTGTCACTACCTCCTCCATTCACAGCTGTGTTTTGCCACAAGTAGAACTTTACTACGTGTAGCAGAGTTGGGATTCAGGATTTTGAAGAAGGCCAAGCAAAGCTTTAAACCTCCTACTATTCTGAGTAGCAAAGGTAGGAAAAGTAGCCATGCTTACTGCTCAGGTGAAACCTGATGGGTCCCAGAGTCGTGAAAAAAAAGAAAAACTATGAAAAATGAAGAAGAATGCTAATGAGAACCACAGCAAAAAAGACTTTCAGATTTATCATTACAGAACATTGATGTCAGGTTGTTGTTTGAACAGCCTCTGCTTACTCTCATATTCATTCTTACTAGATGTTTTCTTGACAAGGTATGAAAGCGGTGCAACATGTTCTTACAGAAAACATCAGCAGGGTATTTTTCATGGTGGATCTATCACTATCACATGGGAAACAAATAGTTCTTTCTTCCTCCTAACTACTTTCCTCTCATGCACACCCTACTTCCATAAGCTGTTTGTGATGCCAGTGTTATACTACAGAAATAAGAGGCACTGAGCAACTGGGAAGAAAAGGAAAATGACTATAAATTAAGAACAGGAAATAGTTTTCCTAACTATGCCATGAATTCCACTCTCAGCTGTTTTCTTTTTCCCTTTCTCAGTGTATCACAACATATTATCTGTTACAGACTAAAGGATTATCAGCAGCTCTCAGGATTTCAGCTCAGTGCCTTGTTTCAGTGTTTAAATCCCTGTTCCCAAGATTCACTTAGAGGTACAGCAAAATGCAAAAGGGTTTCCAAAACCATTGATTTTTCATTTTAAAGTTCAACTCTGCCTAGCTGGATGATATCTCATCACGACGCAGGCAATGCTCTACACATGAGAGTTACTCTCTCCCTAGGGCAGAAATACACCAGATAATATGTCTAGTGCCACTCTTCCCATAGATAGGATAACAAAAAGTAAGTCTTGTAAAAAAAAAAAAAAAAATCCACGAGGGAATATTTGGCATATCCAAAGCAACTGTTTAACATCAGGCATATGATTTACCCCTGCAAACGAGAAGGGCTATTTTTCATTTTATATTGTGTAGGCTTTGACATTTAAAATTCTTTCCTAGCTTCTGTCACTAAGAAAATTTCATTGTAGAATTGACAAAAAATCAAAAGTTTTTTTAATGGCAAGATGACTTCAATCCAAAACAGAAGCATTCCAAGAGATAATTCTTTTTCCTCAGAAAACTGCATTTTTACAATACAAGAGTTTCAGAGGGTAGATAAGTACTCACAATCTTGTCACATTCTCATAATTACAAAAAACTCACTTTCTTTAAAGCATTATTCCCTGAAGAAAATGTGCACTGGCAAAACTCCCATATCAATATTTAGCACGTTTTAATAATTGGAATTAAGACTTTGAAGAATGAGAGCCTTTCTCAATATTGCTTCTACAGTAAATTATTATTGCATTCCTGGGACTTCTCTAAATTTTACCACAGAAATATTTTATCACAGCCAATTATTAGTTGAATTTAGCTCAAGCTAAGAGGGAAAGGAGTTAAGAGAAACTCAGCACAAGATTCAGTGACAGGCTGCAACTTTTATTTATGTCACATATACCTATATTTACAATCAGGTTTGTGCAGTTTCTACTCCCTGTGTTAATGGAGATCCCATTGCAACCCACAATGGTCATTACAAAGTGCTTTTCTCTGGTAAGAGATGATGTTGGCAGAAGAAATGGGAGATCTGAAGTTTTCCAGCTAATTTTCCAAAGGTATTTCCTGCTCTAGGTGGCCCCACTTGAGCAGGAGGATGGCACAAGATAATCTCCATGGGTCCCTTCCAACCCCAGCCAAGCTGTGATTCTGTGATTCTGTATCCAGGATACCAGTGAACTCTACTCAAGGCAGGAAATCACCCCAAATTTTTGACAAATTGAATTAGAGAATTTCAACAAGGGTCTACATCTGGTTCTCTGCAGCACAGAAGTTTCACTTCCATTGTCACACATCAGCCATCATCAGTATCACAAGCCTAGTACCACAAAAACCTTCAGGACCTGAAGCCTCCACCGACAGTTTGATGTTGTTCAGTATCAAATTGGCACGCTGATTTTCAGGCAGATTTGGCTAATCTTGTCCATTATGCCAGCCTTTGAAAAGGTCCCTGCAAATACACAGGCTCTGTATTGATTATCATTACTTATATAGAGGCTGGTATGTAGCAAAGTATAGAGTAATATGAGAAAAATATTGATTTCATGAAAGTTAATATTATTAAAAGATAGTGGTATTAATTTCTTTCCTGAATTTTAGCTGGGGGCTTTCCTTTTAGAAAATCAATGAAACTAATAGTCTTGTTATAGCAGTTGCACTTGTTATCCTATTTTTTCACTCCAGAGCTTTTAAGTTATGTTAAGAGCAGAAGAGCTGAAAGGCTATAAACTCATTGACTGGAATTTAAGGGATGTTAACAGCTGAAGACATTATGTTTGTTGCCTTTTTGACACTGTATTTGAAAGAGAAGAGCTTTACTTAAACTGGATTTTAATTGTATCTGTTTCCTGTTTTGAACAAAAAAGAAACTAGTATTTTGGGAAAACTCTCATCAGTCCAATATACATCAATGATACTAAATCAGAGAGAGTCATACACAAATATAATTCTGCAAACTCCTGGAGCATAAAAGTAGCAGAAACAAATGTCTAATACTTCACTTTATAAATCTTATTTTCTCTCTTGACAATTGTTCACATTTTTCCATAATTGTTATTGTGTATATAGGAGCAGCTCATCCCACCTTCTTACTAATTCATCTCTGAATGACTCATAAGACCAAAGCCAGCTAGTTTCAGCTGAAAACCAAAATCTCTAAGTTCATCAATGTCAGTTATCATTTCAGTGTTCTAAGAAGTTCCCAGTGACCAATTCCGTCCTCAGCTCCAAAACAGATCCTTAACAAAAACTTCTTTGCCTCATTTTTTTTTCATCTAAGCTTCTCTGTACCTATTTTTAGTCAAAGCACTTACTCAGGCAATACATGGAACTTGTGCTAGAAGTCACTTTCACCTGGGTTACTGTTCAAATAAAGGCAACTGTAAGTTTTTGCAATCTCATCTCCTGAAGCAAAAGCCATGGATGCAGTCATTTTGCATCTTTCTTTCCCTCAGTTCTCCTGCATGACCAGGTATAGAAATTAACAGCAAAGAGAGCTGGCACAGCCATGATGTTCCTGGAGGGCCAAGTTTTGTCACGGGAAGTTCATAAGCAGAGGGGTATAAAGCTGATTTCTAAAAAGCATGGTGATGGTAGCCACTAACAGTGATCTTCACTGAATGCTGTGGTTGAAACGTGAGCTAATACAAGTCATGAAGGAGCTTCCCAAAGGTGTAGTGTTAGCTTCCAAGGTCCAGTGTATGTTTCCCTATGGCTTTTGCTTGTCAGTAAACCACAATATCCTCCTCCTTCCTTCATAATACTCTGGCTCTTAACTCTGCCCGATC
Source organism: Tragopan temminckii (assembly GCA_028571105.1). Taxonomy (NCBI): domain Eukaryota; kingdom Metazoa; phylum Chordata; class Aves; order Galliformes; family Phasianidae; genus Tragopan; species Tragopan temminckii. The sequence goes on along the minus strand of JAOWBP010000001.1, from coordinate 89,384,922 downwards.
TGTCTAAACCTGTCAGCGCAATTATCTGCCATCAGCTATATACTATTAATAGGAAATAATATGTATGCTTCATTTGACACAAAGAGCACTATAATAATATGATTTGACGCCAGATGAGGTTTGACGATAGCCTGTCTCCTCTGCTCTTGAAAATCAAAGGTGTCATTGGCACAACCACTTTTCTTGCATCTCCCTCTTAGTCAAGCACATGGTTTAACTGTCTGTATGCACACTCATAAGCAACATACATCCCTGAACATAAAAACAGGTCCATTATTTTTGTAAATAAGGTGAAGATGGTTCCTAATCTAAATCATCAACAATTAACAAAAAATATTTTAAAACCTTCTGCATCCTGCAGTGTAAATGAACGTACTTCAAGATGCAGTAATTGCCTACAAATTATCTTCTAGTGGAGATGGAGGGAATATTTTACCTTTCTTGTAGTGTGCTGGTTTTTTACACCCACCTAATAGGAATGTCTTGCAGTGAACTCAGTATGTAAAGTGGTGGTGATCAAAGCTGCGCACACTAATTATATTCTACACTCAAACTGCTTTTCCTGAGGATTTGTTGGCACAGGAGGTGCTAGAACCAGGGCTAATACGTGAAAACCCTAGAGAGGAGCAAAGTGTATGGCCTTTTCAGTACTAATTGCTCAGTAGGGGAAGTAAAGCAACGTGGTTACACCAGAAAAGAAGGTCACAGCTTCTTTTTTCTTTTCTCTACTTTTCCCCTGTGAAACAAACAAACAACAACAACAACAAAAATTGGAGGAAAAATGCACAGTCTGGCTTCCAACTTCGACAGAGCCCAGTCCATTGCACAGTGTTACCCAAGTCTGCAGTATTTCTAGGAGACCAAACTTTTCCTGATATGCCTGTACTCTCACAACCACACATTCAGTGCCTTCTGAGGAGATTGAGAAGCTTTGGGAATTTTTCCATTTTTCCTCTTCTCCTCCCTCTATGCCCACATATATGGCAGCCTCAGCTTTCTCACTTGGTTAACGAGCAGGCCCCTAGGGCAATCAACAAGAGACCAGATATAGTGTGACACATTTCTTACCTCTCAGCCCTGTCATGCTGAGGACATGAGGGAGTAAGCATCAAGTCTCATCCCAGACACTTGTGGCAGACTGTTGGCCCCTGAGACAACATCCACAATGCAGACCAGCTTTGCATGTTTCCCTGCCCAAGCACCTGCAGGCCACCTCCTGTGGAGCTTCCCACAGACCAGGAGTACAGCAGTTCCTTCCTGTACACACCACATATTCCCAAGCAAACACCTTTTTCCATTCAGCAAAGCTCTCAATTGCCAAAGCATTGGCAGTGCAGGGAAGTGAGGACAGAGAAGGATTTAAAATGCATTTGTCAACTTGGACACAAGCCGTTGCTTTCTCCCACCGTGCCATCATTCCATCTCATCCCATCCTCAAAGCACTGACACAAAAGGAAAGAGAGTAGGCCTGACTGCAGCTCCCTGCATGCAAGGATTTCACAGTTCTGCAACATCTTTGACTGCTGTGTGGTTAACCACAGCCAGAGCAGTGGCAGCACCAGGCCCATGTCTAACAGCAAGTTGCCCCAGTACTGCCCAGGGAACACCGATTCTTATGTGGGATGGGAATGTGCGGACAACTGATGTGGGGCATTTTTTTTGAGTATTTGCAAATAAACTATTTGCAACCTGACTGTGAGCAGCTTTATTACTATCCTATGCCTGGGTCCAATAAACCGCATTGCTAACCCCCTCATGCTCTTCCCATCTTCCCCCACCCAAGAAATTAATTCCCTATGTCCAGTGATCATCAAGAGCTGCCGTGGCCTTTGAAAAGAAAGCTTTAGCGACATTAGTAATGCCCAATTGCCCAATCTCACAAAAGCTGCAGCTAGAGCTGGCTGGAAATTTTTCAACAAAATGTCGTTTCATTACAATATGTTGTTTATCAAAGCCGCAATATTCTGTGAAGACATACTGGTTTTGACACAGATTTCTGATGCTTGCGGTTTCTGACTAGAAGCAGAGAGCGGCCTGAACCAAAACCTGGAGCTTTTCAATCTGAAAATATTGAAACAATTCCAAATCACACACACACACACACACACACACACACACACATACACACACACCAAAAAAAAAAAAAAAAAAAAAAGGTCTAAAAGTTTTGTTTTCAATCCAGCATGGAACAAAAACATTTCTGGAAAATTAAAAGTTTCATGACACTGAAGTTTTACTCTCTGGCCAATTTTGGCAAAAAGATCTGTTCACGTGAGCTGATTCTCAGTGAAATGTCCTTATTTTGTAAATATTGAGGCTCTTCTGTATGTGCGTGTGCATACAAATTCAGTTTATATTGTTTATGATTTTGTTTGGGCAGCTGTTTTCTGTAGCTTTTTATTATGGTCTTACTGTGGATCAGCTGCAAAAGACAGAATGAAGGAAGAGCAACAGCAGTCACCTCCCAGGAATGGATAAAAGAGGCCATGTAAGGCTGCTCCCCTCCCACTTCTTTCCCTTCTCTTCTTTGTTGCTGCACCGGTGATTAATACACCACATGAGCTCAGCTCTCTCAATAGGCCATGTGAGGTCTTCTTCTACTGTTGATGTGATTATCATCGGAGTTCGTTTTTGTTTTGATTACCTTTCTTCAAATGCTATGATAGCTGAATTGATACAAAGGAAGCTGGTCACAGAATGCACTGTCATTTTTCTAACCTTTACCGTTGGATGATGTATGTTGATGAGTAAATAACAGATATTTTTCCATTATGATCTTCTGCTTCCATTGTTTGCAAAGCACAATGCATTGGACAAAACGAAATAACTGTTCTGCAGCATGTAATGTCTATGCAGTAGCTGTAAAAGAAAATCATATATCTCAGTTCAGAAATTATAGAAAAGATTGCGATTTAGGAGAGCATATAAACTCCATTATTCCACACAACTCCTGCTGAGTTCAAAGCTTAAGTATTTTCTCTGGGCTAAGACCATAGAACTTATTACATTTCATATCATGGATAGTACAGAGATATCAAATATTCTTAAAGCTACCATCTCTGGAAACTATTTTAATACAGTGATGGAAGTTAACATTCTGATAACAAAAGAATGTCATCAACTGGGGGAAAAGAAAGCCTTTACAAATTCTAGCAACTTCCCTTGCTCCTGGATACCATTGACCTTTATTTATCACCTAAGAATCAGAATTATTTTCAATATGTACTCCCATCATGCCATTGAAAGACTCATGCAAAGCAAAGGGGAAGCAGAATAATATCCCATGAATGGATGACCATGAAGCACATTATTAACAGTACAGCTTCAAAGACAGTCTGAACAATAGAGATATTGAAGTCTGTATTCCAAAAGTTGTTCCTTTTTTTTTTTTCAATCATAATTGTAAATAAAGATTGAAATGATAGAGGATTTATTTTGAGGTTGACGATATCTCTTTCAAATCATCTAGTTAGGTGTTGTTGTATCCTTTGTCCCTTACCTTGAAGAGTTATGTGTAATAGCAGTAGTGCAACACTATACAGTATTTCAGTAGCATCATCATTTTAACACTAACAAAAGCTTCTCCCAGAGTATTTATTTGGGGCACATCTTCCTGTAATTTGCAGAACAGAACTGCTTTGAGTGGGTCTCAGAAGTCCTGACCAGGCCTTAGAGCAGTTGGCATTCAACACTAACGTCACTGACGCTGTTAAAAGTCTCATTCATTAGTATCAACAACCTGTCCTCTTGCTAAATCTATACTCACACATAAGGTACTACAGCAGATCTAAGGCTAAATCAGAAGCGGATTAACAGTGGTGAATACAGAACAACTCTTGCTGTGGTGTGCAGCACAGGAGCTAGTAACACAGGACTTCTGCCAAATGCAGAGGTCACAGAAGACTCAAATGAGATCAGGGACACCCTTCTTATCCCAAACCCATGATCTTGCTTTTGTTTCAAACCACTGATATTTGCAGAATGACTCACTAAATACAGAAAGGCATACCTCAGCCAGTTTTCTGAGATGTTAAAGGTGGGTCTGAAGTGTAATCCAGCTGTGGACACTCATCTCGAGCTGTTGGAAACTTCTGGATCTCACCTTGGCAGCTGAAGTCCAACCATGGCAAAAATTACATCAGGATCTGAAATGAGACTACTTGCTTCTTTCTTCCTTTTTCCTTCTTCTTTATAACTTAGGAATTTCCTTGACTTTCGCTGGCAGATCTTCCAAAGAAGTATTTGCTGTCTTTTTGTAGATCTGTGAAAGGAAAATTTGCCCTTGAAATCATCCTTTCTTTACAAGACCATAAGGTACTGTTATTTCTTGTCTCCAGCAGCAAAATGAAAAGTGGTCCCTGGGCACAAATATTCAAGCAGCTCCAGATCAGAAGGTTGTCTATTAACAAGACACTGAAGAGCTCACTAGGTACAGATAAATTGGGCCTGGGAAGACAGTTAAAACAACATTGATGAACCTGTTTATCTTCTTCAATTCAGAAGGTTTCTGCAAAAATCAGCTACTCCAAAAAGGACATAGTCAAAAACCTAATACTCAAGAGATTTCATCTACATGTCCTGAGATGCTTTGCAAATCTTATCCTTTCTATTCAATAGTGAAAATGAAGCATAATTATGTTCAGTGTTCATTTCATGAATACAAAAGTGAAGGCAACAAGAGCCTCATGTCCTGTTCACACGACCTGTGTGGAGGGATAGACAATGATTTAGCCTAAAGAGAGAATACTGGGGAAATTAACTCCTGCAAACACTTCAAGCAATGAGAATACCAATGAGGAGAGGAGACTGTGTCCCAGTCTTTCACTTTTCTGGGCACTAAATCATCAACTTGCTTAAGAGCTTCTAGTTTGCATGGTTTCTCAAGTAGATGAAGCCCAAGACTGGATGGTCTGGAGACTCCTTTGCATACTGTGCAGTTAGGAAGAGGAGAAAAAGCCTGTGCACACTCCCAAGCACTCCACAAATGGTCCATCTTGGAGGGATGTGATCTGCACTAAACAAATGACCTAGATCCCATCTTTGTTAGCTCAGGCTTAATGGTCATCTGGTTTTGTCTTATTGTCCCCTGAGACAACACTGCTGGGAACAAATCCTTTAAAGCTTGATTGGTTTTGTATTTCCATTGTTTTCTTGTCATGGGTCTGTTAGGCAAAACTTTTCTTTGACAGTGGCAGCTCCTCCCTAAAAGCTTCTGATTTCTTTTTGGACCAGCAGGCTCCAGTATAGCATTTCTCTCTCGTAATTGCCTCAGGCCAATTTCTTCTAAAAGAATTAAAAATGCAAATCTAATATCATAATTGTGTAATATGATAAGCTTGGCAGCTCAATCAATACTATCCCCTACTGTCAATAATACAGCTCTGATGCATGTTTGTCAGACCTGACCAATCTCACTTTATCACTGGCACTGTGGTCCTTCCACATCTATAAGATGTGACATTTTATTAGTAGGTTCCTATCAATCAACTCTAATTTTTGCATCATAGAAATTCATTTTGTCGTCTTCCTGCCTGGCGGCACTAGGGTTGCTCTTTGGGCCAGGCGTCAGAGACTTGCAGACATAGTCTTCCCCGGGCTCCAGAGTTACAGCCTGGCTGAAGACTGGGGCTGACAACAGCACACTTGGGTGTCTTCATTACCTAGCCACAAACGACATGGGGTTAGCAGCAAAGGACATGGATGGTAACCACTGTGGAAAGGGAAATCTGTGAATCAATATCAGAATGCCCATGGGTACTTCCACTGTTGGGTGTATCCTTAAATAAAAATATAAGACAAGATAATTTCTCACCCCCTACTATGCCTAGAAAACTGATTCAAGGCAGTATTTTGTTATTTAATATCCCTTTCCAAGCAGATTTTTTTCTGAATAAATCTGAAGGACTGCTGATCCAAAATGCAGGCAAACCCAAAGATAGTAATTCTATCTACACAGACATTGTTTTTTCCCGCTTGACCACAATAACTGAAAGCAAAAGGACAACTTGTGTTCTTCTAAAGCCTATACCCAGCCTCAGTGAACAAACCTACTTCTGCTTGAACTTGTTTTAAAATGCTGCATCTAGAAATGGTCCTTTCTTTAAAAATAGTTTTTAAAAAGGCTGCACTAATATGCTTCAATTGACTGTGCTTGGGATTCTTATCATGATAATCCTTTAATGTCCCCCCAACTCCACTGACCTCTGTAGCACTAGCCTTGATCTATTCCTAAAAGTAAAAGGTCTTCAGCCTGGAGTACACTAATAGGAAAGAGTTACCTCCCCTGAACAAGATCCACAGTGAAAGTGGAGTTAGGCTTCTTAACTATTCCTCCAAGTTATGGAATTCAGATTAGTTTGAACAGCTTGCTAGTATTATCTGTAAGTATGCTAATGCCTTCACCCACTTGCAGAAACATATTCACATAATTTTAAGCAAAAGATCCAGCACTGGAAGGAGAAATTTATAAGTTGAATATGCTTGCAAGGTATATGCTTTGTATTTGGAAAACTGTTGTGTTCTATTGCATCACTATAAACCTGACAGGCATGACTTGACATCAGAGAAGTGGAGTGAGCAATAACAGAGCAGAGAAATCCACTCATCTTCCCTTCTTTTGAAAGCATGGGTTTTGCACACAAAATTGTAAGGAAGAGACCAACTCAGGACATACTTGTTTCACTGTATAAGAAAAGCTCCAGGGCAAGGAAGGAAACAAGTTGAAACACAGACAGCTGCATCCTGGATGTCAGGAAGCATAGGGATGAAGAGAAAGCTGCCAAAATCCAAGTTTACTTAAACCTCTTTAGTTATGTAAATGAAGAGGCAGCAAAGGGTGGGAGGAGTAGAAGCAGGGCCAATTATGTGGTGAGGATAGATTAAGGACAAAAAGTAATATAAAGAAACTACAAAATATTAAAAGAATGCTTTGTTTCATATTCACTGAATGCAGGAAAAAAAATGGAAAATGAAGAATGGCTAATGAGAATAAATATATAGAAAAATGGTCACTCTTTGAGCTGAAAGTAAAATTCAGAGATCTTCATGTGCTCCAACTGGAGAAATTACAACATCCAACACAGAATGCAGCAGTATGAGGCAAGTGAAATTGCCCATAGTTGGGCATGGTTATGGAAGTTGTCAAATCAGTGATCACAGCACATCTCTGGAGAAAAAGATGCATCATTTAGGGAGTTTTCCCCCATCTAACTTAGTTAATTGCAGGCTCATTGGCCTGACTTAAAGGGTATATAAGGACTTAAAATTAATTTTGAAGGAAGGAAAAAGATTTTAAGCTTAGAAGAAAATTGGAAGAATTGTTAAATCAACATGATATTTGAAGAGACAATCATTCCAGACTAGCCTAATATTTTTCACATAATATGATGACTTTTCCAGTTTTATATTTGGGGAGCCTGCAGAATCCATTCATATTTCAGTAAAACATTTGGTTTGGTGCTGCATGAGAAGTTATTAGATCACAGGAACAGTTGAAGATTATTAAAGAACCATAAGAAACTCATTAAAGAAAGATGACAATGAAATCTGCTGAAAGAAGAACATTTGGGTTGCTGAGGGGTATAAAAAGGATGGAGCTTGGGACAATCCTCTGTTTTATGAGTTAATAACTGGTGTGAATTGTAGCATGCGTGCTAATAAAGCAAAGATTATCTTGATAGTAACTGTGTCAGGATGAAATTTAGTAATCAGATCTATGAACCAAAAGAAAATGAAAATTAGCAAGAACCAGCAAAACAAAATTCTACTAAAAACTAGACATAAGGTGAGAGATCTTGATACATTACCTATTCAACTGAGTATCACTCAGCTAATGTACCAAGCAGGAAAGGTATGTGGCAGTGTTTTGGACTTTTGTTGAATCATAGTCTCCAAAGTCCTTCATGTTTTGGCCCTAGTCTTCAAGACATATCAATTCATTCTGGAAGATTTAAGATAATTAAAGAACAAGCAGTCAGTTAAAGGGACTTTTTTCCCACCCTCAGTGTAGGCCATTGTTGTTTTCCTGATCTACATCAGGTGACACCTCAGGTTGTATGGAAGACAGAATTTTCCTGTCAGATCCCTGCCTTTATTTGCCCTAATCCTGATTTTCTGCATCATTCATATGACTGTGCTCTGCAATACACAGCTATAGACTTGGCAAAATCATTACACTTTTATTTTAGTTATTGCCTAGTACCGAATGAGAATAGAAAGATAGACAAGGGTTGATTTTGTTTTCTTATGTCTCTGCAAGTGAAAACACACCATGCCAATGTCAAAAATCATCAAGACAGTCATATCTTTACAGTGTGATACAAATAGATACTATTATTAATGTACGCATATTAAAAATGGCTTTTCCCTGTGGGAAAGCACCACATGGCCATTAATATACTTATGCTATCCATTCTCTAGTGGACTGCAGTCACGGTCAATTAGCTGCAGATGAGCCTTGAAGTTTCCAGGCTAAACAGAAGACTTATGAGCTGAGAAGGGAACTAAGAGAATGAAACATCGTAAATGAAGCAAAGCAAGGAAAGAATCAAGCTTATTTACTGCCTTTTATCTTTTTACTTCACTTTGATTGAGAAATGGGTTCATATTAGCCCTGTGACAATATTGCTCCAACAACCACATCAGCACATTTCTAAATATCACAGTCATGATCGCATATGAGAAATAGTGCTCCCAGTTTGTGACAGGGAATGGAGAGGATAAGCACCATTTAGACATGTAACCATATGCTGTCTTTCTTTCTGACCATTGCGAAAAAAAGCAGGGCTGTTCATTTGAGCAAATGAGGGTGCAAGTTCAGAAAAACTGTTAACACAGAGTAAGATTTTCTATTGTTCTCTTTGCCATTGATTTATCTTCTCATTAACTATGGAATAAATAAAAAATAGAAAATGTAAGAAAGAAATTCTCAGTGTCTGGAATGGCTCATTTTGGACTGCTCGCCTCAAATGAAGCCAAATACATGCATAAAATTTGTCATAGTAGCATCAGATTGTAGATTCAAGTTTAAGTGGACTAAACATAAAAAATAATCAGAAACACAGAAAATGCAATTTCTCAAAGTAGGAATAGTCTGCAGTTATGAAACCCTTGCTTCTGTTTTATTGAATTGAAAAAATATGTAGTATTCTCTAGAGATAACAGTATTAGTGTTCTAGTTTTTGTCTTCCAGAAATCAGTTAGCAGTAGGATGATAGTTTGTGAACTACTCCCTTTTAACAGCTTCCTTTACTTTACAGAGAAAGAAGATATCAAAACCAGAAAAAAAGAAATCTAAGGAGCTGCAAGGATGCTAGAAGATTTATTGGAGAAATACTTAGGTCACTTGGAAAGTAACGCCTCCAGTTGGTTTCCACTGAAACTACAAAAGATACAAAGAGTACAATAACACTATTTGTTGGAGCAAATTCTCAGCTACAAAACACTGTTTTCCTGCATAGGCACTACCATTATCTATGCATTTTCACCAGCAATGAACAAGGAGCTGCATGCCATGCTCATAAAAATCTGCACCAGTGGAGGTGAGCTGTTGTTGCTGTCACCACCACTGCTGAAACACACCATCTACCCCTCACTGTGCTCACATCCACTGTTTTGATCTCTGTCAAACATGGACCACTCCAATAACAATGCCTCCTATTTTATTATGTTGTGTTTTAAGTTGTGTTTTGTGATGACTGTACTTTGCTCTACTGGTTTGGAAACCTAAGATCTAAATTTCTAAAGTCGCTCTATAAAATAACATTCATTTCTTTAAACAAATGAACCAAACTTTTGGAACAGCTTTTGTTAGTTCATCTTTGAATGTTTGCTTTCAATCTCATTGGCTTGTAGTTGTCTCTTCAGTAGGAGTGTATTCCCAACCCTGACAACATTGATTTTCAAATTTATGATCACCAGTGAAATATTAAACTCCATTGATTTGAAATTCAGGATCAGACGCATGTTAGATACTCTGCCTATTTTGGGAATGGGCAGTTTCATTTATCAGCTCTTCCAGCTGCAGAATAATTAGAATTTCATCCATTCCATTAGAGTTCCTGTTCTGAGATGTATATATTCCCATCAGATTACAGCATCTTTAATATTAAAAAGGGTTCTATGCATTATGTTTACTAATTGGTCAATTTATCCTCACTATGAAGCCTTTCCATTAATTTCTCAGGAAATGTATAGGAACAAAGATACTCATCTTTTCATCTACTGAAATTTCTTAATCCATGGAAAAAGTAATAGGAGCATAACAGAGATTTCCACAGTTGAAGTAAAATCAAGGAAATTATCTTAAGCATTTGAAACAGAGATGAGATATCTGGGAAGTTCTTTTTAAAGTAGGTCAGAATTTTTGTTTAGAGGTTTCTATTTCAGGAATGAAATTTTCCACAAGAGTGAAACTTACCACAAAACTGCTCTGGGAAAAGTGAAGGAAAAGGAATGAAGGAACTGTTGACTAGTCTGACCTTTGGAAAGTCAGAAATGTACAGAAACATTTAAAATGAAAAAAGAAAAAGTTGCACCATGGCTTATGGCTTGCATGATCAGAAAAATTCATTGACATTCACCTGTCTCAGTCTCTGAGGCCTACCACTGAAGGAGATCTCAGTCCGCTCAGACCAAGTGATGTTTTGCTGATTATTTCAGTGGGGACAGAGTTTAATCTTCAGCAGTTAATACAGAAATATTGAAGACTTTCCCCACAAAATCTATTAGTCGTATCCTAGGAAGGTATACAATAAACCAGATTCTACCCTTCTGTCCCTGAGCAGTCAGGGAGGATTTGTGATAAAGAACTCTGAAAAAAAAAAAACCTTAAGCAGTGTTTTTTTTTAATTTTAGAAAGAGATAGTCCAAGGCAGATTTATTTAGTATTGCAAGTCATTTGGAAGGTTTGGTTGTGAGTCCCACATTTTAACTTCTCCCAGGTTCCCTGACTTTGACCATACTAGGCACACTGTTTGTTTTTTTTTTTAACTAGAGATAAGATTTAATAGAATACTTTCTCCTAGGCTTGGATTCAGGAGTGTTGATACTTTTGGAAGTTGACACATTGGTTGGTAATTAATGCTTGCTTTGCTGAACCTGGAGGTTGTGGACACAGAGGTGGGGTAAGAAGGGAAGGTTGGAGGACATTAAAAGAATCTACAGTGGACAGTGATAGTAAAAATGGGGGAACAGAATAGAAGCAGAGGAGACAATTCGAAAAAAGAAAAAAAAAAAGCAGAAGTTCTGCGTAGACTGCATGGTTGTCGAGGAAGACAGGGGTTTTTGGTGTGAGGACAAACATTTACTTTTTGTCAATATATGATACCATTCTTCAGTCCTATATAATGAAAACTACAGCACCCATGAATTTTAGCAATATTCCCATTTGAAATTCATTGTCCTTTAATCCCTTTGAACAAAAGAGATGTTTCTTTTCTTTGTTTATATATTTTCTGAAAGATTCGATCTATATTAACATCATGAATAAAGCTTCCTGCAGTCAAAATAGATAGGGATTTCCAGACCATAGATGAGTCTGATGTAAATCTCTGAACTCTGCGAAATTTTCATTCAGCCAACCACAAAAAAAATTTGCCAATAAGTAAAATTTTTAACCAGCCAACATCCAAATTCACAATGATGATGCAAAAAGTTTATAGGATGAGAAATTGCATCTACTAATCAAAATCAATACAATTCATTGATACATACAAATTTACATACATGGGCTAAGTTCCTAAGAAGTTTGTTTGTTGTTGTTGTTACTGTTGTTGTTGTTTCATTTTGTTTTGTTTTTGTCTACAGTACATGTACACAAAGAATAGACATTAAAAGTTTAATTATAATAATGAGACGTCAGTTTACTCTTCTTACTTATGCACATTTCTGGTAAGGAAAGAAGAGTGGGTTAGGATAAATCTTCCCAACAGATAGGTCAGGACTTTGAAGCATCTTACAAGTATGAATTAATAAATAAGTCAGTGACTTCAAATCTGGTCTTTGATTCACTGAGGAGACTAAGACTATACCCCTGACTCCATTAATTTCCTCTCCACACTGGATCTCCAGTTGTTGCTGACAGTTCTATTGCTTTGCTGAATTATGCATTTTTTTCTTTTTTAAATTCATTAGGAAAGCAACCTGACACAAGTCATCTTGTTTGTATGCATTCACAGTCTTTCAGTTTTCTCCACATTAAAAAAATTCTGGTATCATTTTCAGAAAAATCTTCCTTTCCTTGTTTCTCTATTTCACATATTTACCTGTTGTTTTACTGATAAAGGGTGTCTTGTAGTATCATGAAGATCTCATTGGCTTTCCACAATGAGAGTGATAGTGAAACATGAATTATATCCACATTACTCTTCCATAGTCTTTCTCTTTGCCCAGAAAATATTCCCAGAGTACACAGTTTCTGCCAGCACCTAAAATCTAGCTGTCCTGTTGAAGTGTCAGGCATGCAGTTGCAGTCTTAAGTGGCAACTGATCACTATTGCTCTAACACACCTCCTGAGAGATGAGAAATCAAGAACACAATTATATATATTATTACGAAATATCTCAATTTTTGTGTTGACAAGTACCAACAGAGAGCTAGAAAGTTTTTAAGTGATCTCTAGCATATGAATTGTCTGAGAGATCTCGGGTTGCATAAGAGATTTATTCTAAAATTTCAGACCAAAATGATAGATTTTCAGGAACTCCCAGGTGGAATCGTACTTTGCACCTCTACATACCTCCACACTGGTGGACAGCAGGATAGCAGAGATCTTTCTACAAGGTCTCTGTGCTGGTATCCACATGCTCTCAAAAAAAATGCAGTGGTTTTGTGCCATCGACTGCTTTATTGAATTAACATCATTCTAATTCTGTGAAACATTTATCTTAATGCCTGCTCATTTTTATCTCATTAAACAAGAAAAGGTAGAAGTGCCAGGTTTCTGAGTCTGCCAGTTACAACATCAGTATCCCTCTGGGAATTTAAAGCTGATGATTTTGCCCCATAAAATGCAATATGTTCAAAGTATAGACTTACAAAATAAGAAAATAAGAAATAAGCAAATCTTACGTAATAGAAGAGAAGACACTTTCTAAAGAAAAGTTAAGAATATTTGCCTAAATTTGTGGCTACAGGCACAGTAGGCTCAAAATGAGTCAGCAATCTGCACTTGCAGCCAAGAGGGTAAACTGCATTTTGGGATGCACTAAACAAAGCATATCAAGCAGGTCAAAAGAGGTGATTCCCCCACTGTATTTAGCATTGGTGTGGCCTCAGTTTGAATATTGTGCATGGTTCTGGGCTCCTCAATATAAAAAGGATGTCAAGATACTTGAATGCACCCAAGAGGAGGACAACAAATCCTGTAAGAGGACTAAAAGGGATGTCCTATGAGAAAAGGCTGAGAACACTTGGGTTGTCCAGTCTGGAGAAGAGGAGACTGAGAGGTGACCTCATTTTTCTCCACAACTTGATGAGGAGGAGAGGTGCAAAGAGCAGTGCTGGGCTCTGATCCCTGGGCACCAACAACAGAACATGCAGGAACAGCACAGATCTGCACCAGAGGAGGTTCAAAGTAAACATTAAGAAAAATTTCTGTACCATGAGAGTGATCAAACACTGGAACAAGTTTTCTAGCAAGGTGGTTGTTTCCACATGCATGTCAGTGAAGTGCTCGGGCAACTGGACTTGATAATCTTTGCAGCTTCATTCCAACTGAACTAAACTTAAATGAATGAACTGTTCTATTCTAATTTTCTATCATAGAAGACTTCACAGTGAATATATGCAGAAAATCTGTTTTGATCACGTCAGTTGTGCTTGGGCTTGAACTGGGTACTTTCAGCAATTCCAATTCATCACTGAGTCTGTAAAAGACTGCTGAGAGCCTCTGCTTGATATTGTGCCAATATGCAGAAGATTTATGCAGATATTTTGTTCTGGACATGGCAATTATGAAAGTTAAGGGTGAATTTTAAGCAAGGGACCAACATATTGTTAAGTAAACTTATCAAAAGAATTTTTATGCATTTACTTTTTTTCTTGCTAATGTTTTTTTATAAAGATGCTTCATTGCTGACATCCACAGGAAAGTTTCTAGTTGGGAATTTACTATTCTGTGTAGGGGCTCAAATTCAAAACAGCACAGATGAAAACAAATTATGTTCTCTAGAGGCAGGTCAGTTGCACACCTCCAAAATATGCCTATGCTTGTCAGCACAGAGGTTCAAAGGGTAGGCAGTGGAACACTGGCTTTCAGGTAGACAAGATGACAAAAAAAAAAAAAAAAAAAAAAAAGAAGGAAATGACCACCAGTTCTGGGGAGAGAAAGTTACTGGGATCTGAGGGAACTTTTCTTCAGCTGACCCCCAGCTGAAAACTCCTGATTGCTTTTAATGTAGAGGCAGCAAAGACAATGCATCATTCATTATGTCATTTTGGTGTTTGCCTTTTTAAAATATTAATGAACAGTCCAGGCCTTTCTTTTGCTGACCACTGAAAACAGTGCCATTCCCCTGAGTAAATCAAAGCTGACTCTTTAAGCTTGTGATTGAAATTCAGTCAAACCTCTGGGTGAACGGAAATCATTTGTTGTGTGACAGTGACATGCGGCAGCTCCTTTTTGTTTGCAAGAGAGCTCAGGGATTCTGTGTCTATTGTCATCAGTTGAGGACTTGGTATTGATGGTTACTCAAAGCTCTGTGGCTTTGGAGAGGGAAGGCTGTAGTGCAGCTGCAGATTTGTCAGAGAGAGCAGCCGAATCTGAACAAGATTCGGCTTTGTTGTTTTTAGTTCAACAAACTCTGTGCCAGGCAATCCCATCTGATTGATCTGGAGGGAGAGAGTCAGGGTCAAGATGACCCCAGAAGAAGGTAGAATAGATATGCCACAGAAGGATTACCTTATCTGTTCACTCCCTCTGATCTCCGTATGTGTTTGCTACTGGTCACTCTCAAAGACAAAATCGCAGGCTCAGATTAACTTTTTCTCTAACCCACTATGGTGACATTGATGTTCTGGAGAGTATAGACAAGTGGGAAATGATTTGCCTGAAATAAGCTATTACATGGAAGAACAGAGAGCAGCTTTTGTGTGTGCATGTGTGCGTGGTCCTTTCTGCCCATTGCTATTCTGCCAGTATGAATAGCCAAAGGAATATTAGGGAAAAGACTGGCAAGCAGCAGACACTTAAGATTGCGACTGTCTCAGTTTGCAGGCTGCTTTGAAGATGATCTGTTTTCTTGCCCCCTCTGTTATCAGGCAGCTTAGGAGTTAACATGCACGGTAACCCTATGGACGTTACTCAAAAGAAAATAAAGGACCCTCTCTAGCTTCAGACCAGATTGAGACACTGCTCACACAGACCAGCCATATCACGGTGAGTTTTAAATACAGAGCTGAAGGGGCCCTTAATCTCTACTCTTCCTGTGGCCCACTGTCTTTCAGATGAGAGATCTTTCCTTTAAGAGAGGATGCTGTGAAGGAATCTGTAGCCTGTAGGAACGAAATGTCCAGTGGAGCTTTTTATAGAAAGGGAAATATATCCCATATTGGGAAAGGTGGGTTAAATTATCTTCTGCCCCCCCTCTCAGTGACCATAAAGAGAACCAGAAAGACTGACCTAGACTCAAGCACCCAACTGTCAGCCAGAGCGTGAGGAGGAAAATTCAAAGCTACACTCAAGATACCCAGTAACTTCTCAGTCCAGGAGGACCCTACCAACCCTCTGCACCTATGATGGAGCAAATACATTCAGTATGGAATTCATTTAGTATGTTTCGATCCCTTCGAACACTAATATGCTGATAAATAGCTGTAAAGAAATTGTGCCCTTCCAAAAAATCTGCAGATCAGATTTATTTCTTAAGATTCCTGAAATGGGCAATTTCTTTTCTTCATGGAACTTTTTTACTCCTGATATACCTGCACTCAACACCAGAGCTGCTCACTCAGCTCACTGTTACAGCGGCCATGCCAGGCTTTACCCAGACAGACTGCATTAAGCACAGCGCACACATACAGAGAAAAAAAGCAATTTCTGATGCAGTTTGAAAGCCACAGTCTGATATAAGAGACGAAGGTAGATAAAGCAAACAGGCCAAGAAAGAAAAAACAAAGTGGTAGTGAAACAGCTCTGTACATTGTAATCTTAGCATAACACCAAAGATTTTATAATCATTTCATTTCCAGCAAAGGTGATAAAGGACCTCAAAAAGGTGCCAGCAAGAAGAGACTTCATGGGAAATACCTGATTACTGCACAATTTTTCCTTTTTTTCATAGTAATTACCTCACAGGAACTTTCTGCAGAGAAAAAAAGAAGTTTTCCTACTGGAAAGCCCAGTGAGACTTTCATCGGGGCTGAATTCCACCCTGCATTTTCCTCTTGCATATATATTTTTTCCAAATTAAAAAAATACAAATAAATAAATAATGTAAGCTCCCCAATTACAGTTGAGACTGAGTGTTTGTGACCTTGTGTTCCATAGAGGTTAACCTACTCTGATTAACTTTCCCATGTTATTCCATTAAATAAAAACAGTTTTGACACCCAGAGACTAAGGCATCCTAGAGATAATACAATAACCTCATGCAATCATTCCAAATTGAATTGCAATAATTCATTTAGGTGACCATACATATTTGTTATGTGTAATATGAAACATTGCAAAATGAAATCAATAGAAATGTTTCTTGTTAATGAAGATATACTGTGCTGTTACGTGTGGGGTTTGGACTCCATATCAGAGAAATCTTATTTGTATTCTACATTTCATGGTTTTATACTAGTTAAAAATTATGAAAACATTTCTCTAAAATTATAAGTCTGGACAGATGGAAAATTATATCACGCATTTTGCTACTTGTCTTGTTCACTAAACATGAGACTCCATACCTCCTGAGAGCACTGGGAGTTTTGCTGTTTTCTTCAAGAAGATAACAGACTTTTCCCTGAGGTTTTGAGAACTTACTGTTGCATTCTCAATGAAATTTATAAATCTGACATGAGTGGTGGTTTTTTGAAAGTTATAGTGGAAGGTTACCCAGTGTAAAAATATATATTTTTTAAAAAAAGGAGTAAACCTTACAAATGTTTCTGATATTGATTAATTCCTATATAGGACAAATACAACATTATGTGTATGAAACCCTTCCCTGTCTTGCATATGCTCCTCTGCCCAACTCTCACTGCCTGCTGGTCCACACACATGAGCTAGCTTACCTTATTGGATGGAAAAGTCTTCAGAGACTTTTCATTTATCTTTAAGGGATGGGAATCAAATGCTATCAGTGTATAAGCAGTGTGCAGGAAATAGAAGACTCTGAAGACACCAGTTCCAGGCTCAGCCATCATCATAAAGAGCTGGGCCCAAGTGTATTGAGCTCAGCATGAACTCAAACTGAGCTTATTATCCAGTAACACTTGCTTGAAAAGTTGCCTGCATAATCAGATCTTTACAACAATGGCCGTATGTCAGAAACCAAAGCAAAATACATTTAGATTTCCTCTAATGCCAAAGCTACTCAATTTCAAACTAGTTGGAAGACTGTAGCATGTGCATGTCTGGTGTCACTGGTGCAGTCTGGTTCTGCTCACATGGTCTTTTGCTTCAGATAAACTTTGAGTCAAGAATTCGGGGGATTAGCAGAGCTGCATAAAGGAGATGTCTGGAGAAAAAAAAGAAGAAAAAAACAAACAAAAAAAAAAAAGAACTCACAGAACTGTGGATACAGCTGAATCTTTAACAGCACAGATTGCAAGCTGGCACCCATTTTCCTGTTAGAAGCATGGAATTCCTTCATAGTCACTGCAAACATTTAAAGAGCATCAATTTTACCATAATTTGACTGAAGAAAGCTCCTTAAAGTCCTAACCAAAATCTGTAATAAGTTCATCCAAGGAAACACTGGAGAGAATGAGGAGGCAAAGACTGTAACTTAATGGTAGGTAGTTTAAATTGCACAGAAAAGCTTATTGAGTGTAATGGAGAGCTATGGACACAGTGATTAAAGGAAGCTGAACTCTTTGACCTAGAAAATCAAATCGGTGACAACTCAGTATGTTAAACTACATTAAAATTTATGACATTGAAGAAGAAGATCAATTTGTCTGTGTGTATCTGTGCATCAGAGTGTGTGTGTGAGGCTGAATCAGGAGACAGTCAGAGCAGAGAGAGCAATCACCTCCAGGATTTTTAAGCATCCAAAGAAGCAAAGGTTCTGCATTCATTTACTGACCCCAAAACGATGCACAGGCCTCTTTGAAAGGAGGAGTCAGATAGACACAGTAGCTTGAAAACGTTAACTGTAAATGGTCATTAGAAGGAGATATCTGAAGAAATTTCACAAAGTAGCCATGGTACTTTTTCTGACTCAGGCAAATGACCCTGTGACAGCAGTAACCTCTAGCTAGGGAGCAGGGCGCTGTGATCTCAAAAATCTCTGCCATAGTTCAGGTGTCAGGCAGGAGTTTATGGAGTGAAAAAACAAACTAAGTGTAGAGTCAAAAACTTATGATGAAAAGCTTTAGAGTACATTTTCTTAAAGCAAGTTTTTCTTTTTAATTTCAATAATGATTTTTGAAATTAAATGGATGTTGTCAGGGTGTAAAGTCATCTCTTAAGAAACAAGCCATATATATGTTGCTAATAGTAGTCTTTTTTATTTCAGAAATGGATATTAAAAACATTTCATTTTTTAGCGTATTTCCTTTAACTTGCATTTTCATATATTTCAATCCAGACTGACTATTTTACTTCTGTTATTAACCAAAACCATGTCATAACTGATGAAAGTAAAAAAACTGATAACTTCTCCGGATGTCTTTTGCATTTCCAAAGGAATCGAAACAAAAAATAAAATGCACTGACTTTTTTCTGTTCCAGTCTCATATTGCTTACTTTAAAACTACTTCTCCTTACCTCCGTTTTGCAAATCAAAAAGGGAGAAACTAACGGAATGCAGATACCCAAGCAAAGCAAACCAGCCATAAGTGCTATGAAGAGATGTGACACAAAAAAGAAGTGGTTAAATATACTCAGAGGATTATTCCTGGTACTCTGGAGTAGCCACAGATGGGCACTGGAATTGATAAATGTCCTTTACTTACCACCCTGGCCACCACTGTCAAGGAACACCCATAAAACATAGCACCACTCCCTGTCAGACATGGTTTCTGCCTGCCATTTACATGCATTTTGTTCTTCATCCAAAAGTGAAGAGCTTTGGGAAACTTTGATCATTTCCAGGGACTGCCTCACCATATTTTTAAGAAATTTTCTCAAAAAAAATCTTGGGAATTTCATGAAATATTTTCACACGTACCACGTGGGTGAAAAAAAGTAATTTACAGGAGCAAAACATACAGTTGTCACTCACCAGAGTTGTTTTTTGGAAGTTGCTCTGACTGCAAGTTGAAACTTAAGCTAGATGTAGAATTCATTCCACAGTCATCCTTACAGCAGAAACAGCTTTGAAAGCTACCAGTGTGGTCCTCTGCTTGTTTTACACCGTCACCATGTATTTTCACCTCCATAGTGAGGAGATAAGGCCCAGTGCCTTTTTTATTTCCTTGTCTTCCACTGCTGTCTTCTATACTGTCTTCTGAGCTAGTCAGTACTACCTCAGCAAGAGCAACTTTGACAGCAAAGCAGGTGTGTTTAACAAGCAATAAATTAAGAGTTTAAACTGCTTTGACTGAATATGCTCACATCTAAATGGCACCTTTGCAGTGCTGAAAAATCCCTCATAATGATGAATGAAAATTCAATAAAGATTTCAGAGCCAGAAAGGAAAAGGTGGCGGGTATTTGCTACGCGTCGAACC